>OX375870.1:33966551-34559415 GCA_947359475.1 Heligmosomoides polygyrus bakeri | reverse complement strand
TAACCACAGCTGGGCCTAACCCAGCCAAATTGGCCTCCCTTACCCACGTTCTGTAAAGTCTCCGATACTGTGCCTGGAATTCCTTTACAGAAGACGTGCGGTAAAGGGACATATCCCTAAGGTGGCACTCCGTTATAGCCTTATCCAGATTGCTGGGAATTACAACGAACTCCCCGCCCTTGTCACTAACAGAAAGCCTTATGGCTTTAGATTTGACAAGGTCGCGAACCTCTTTGATACCAGCAACCTGTGACCCCGAAAGGTTGGATTGCTGAGACTGCGTACGATAGTGCCTGAGGACCCTGAAAACTTCATCAGCAAATAGGCGGAAATTTATATCCGCATGGATATTGGGTTCCTGCTGTCTGAAGTGCGTTTGGGGGAAAGGAATTGCGGGTATTGCCCTGACTTGCTGTTGTTGGGGTTGGGCTTGGGATTCTGCTCTAGCCCTTTGACGGAGTCGATCTTGTAGCTCATGAAGGCCGCATATAACCTTGCGCATGAAAGTGGTGGAGATAGGTTGAGAAGGAGAAAAGCTGGGACCCAGTTCTAGGACCGAAAGCGCGTTCTCGGACAAGGGGAAATTGCCCATAACGGTTACTCTACGTGCCCGTTTCCCCGACTGATCTGCGGCAACCACCGGTTGCTCAGGGGTGCCACTGCCAGGCACCGCACCGGACAGACCCTGTTCTCGGCCACGCGATCTACTAATGAGGTCACCGAACTTCTTCTGTAGGGATGCCTTGACATTAGATCGGATAGACTCACAAATCGACTTGGACCCCTCCACGATCCTCTTCCATAGGCGCCCCTCCAAAAACTTCATACAATACTGCTCTTTGGCTACACACTTACGTAACATGGAAAACAACAGATCTTGCTTCGTGCGTAGTGCAGCGCGGAGGAGACGAAGTTCGATTTCTCTCAGACGGTGGTCGTTCTGTGGTTTGCCACAGATATCGTGGAGCCCGAGATCCCTCTTAACAAGAGAGCCTTCGGGCTCTCTTGTTAAGAGGGATCTCGGGCCGCTTGTCGCAGGGCCACGTGGCGCGTCCCCGGGTGGTGGATAGGGGAATTAAACGCGAACCAAATGCGACCGTGTACTGCCCAGAGACGCAGGTGGGATGCAGGGGATGGACTCCTTGCTCCTGCTGTGTCGGGTCGATGCGTTCCTTGTGCGTGGGAGCGGCATGTTCGTGCACTGTGTGCGTGGATGTGTCCGTGACTGTGCGGATTGTAACTGTGTCGGCTCGGCCAAAAGCTTGCACTCGGTAGACTGGGAGTACATGTAAGGCGATTCGAGGCCGCCTTAAGTCTCGCCCCGTCCCTTCGGGCAGTCTGGCTGGCTGCCCGGAGTACCCCGCCCGCACGACAGAGCCTGACTAGCTACCCGTGTTGTATTCCAGTCAAACACAGCAGCACTAAAGGGCCTCATTCCCCTGACCCCGAAAGAGCCCCCATTTCTGCAGCGATGGGAAGGACGAGTACGGAGAGGCTGCTAAAATCTCAGGGCCTAACCAGGCTGCGCAAACTGAGAAGGACTAGGATGACGATCTGTACTTACAACGCCCGCACGCTTGCGTCGGAAGCATCCGTCGAGGACCTGATGACGCAAGCCAGGAAGATCAAGTACGACGTCATCGGACTGACCGAGACGAGAAGACACCACCCCCTACACGCCGCCTACGACTCCGGAGAAGAACTGTTCCTCGGAACATGCGACAGCAGGGGAGTAGGCGGCGTTGGTGTCCTCGTCAACACGCACTTGGCCATGAACATCGATTCGTACGAGTCTCTGACAAGCCGAATCGGACGTCTGCGACTGAAGCGATGTGGCTCCATGCCAGCCTTGACTGTGTTCGTCGCGTATGCCCCAACATCCGACTACGACGACGAAGACGTCGAGGCCTTCTACGTGGAGCTGGAGAAGTTCTATAAGGAAGATCACACCTTCTACAAGGTGATCGTCGGCGACTTCAACGCCAAGATCGGGCCACGAAGGTCGCCGGAAGAACTTCACATCGGAACCCACGGTTTGGAGTGGAACGAGCAAGGTGAAAGGCTGTCTGAGTTTATCATGTCGACCAAGACCATCCATGGAAACTCGCAGTTCCAGAAGCCTCCCTCCCTACGATGGACCTGGGAATCCCCCGGTGGCCAGTTCCACAACGAGATCGACCACATCATCTTCAATCGCAAGTATTGCCTGACCGATGTCTCCGTTGTCCCCAAGTTCTACACGGGATCGGACCACCGCCTCCTTCGCGCGAGGTTCCGCTTTTCGCGTCAAGGAGAGAAGGCCGCGAAGTTCAAGAAGAGGAGTCCCAGAACGACCATCAACTGGGATCTCTACACCTCTCTTGCCGGCCTTTGGGAAGATGCCGTCATGGACAACGTCGACGAGGAGTACGATCGCTTCGTGCACCATCTCCACGATAGTGCTAAGGGAGCCGAGAGCTTGAAGACCACCAAGAGACGCCTGTCTCCGGAAACTCTCGAGCTGATACGCCAGCGTGGAGCAGCACGTGCGTCAGGCAACTATCAACTGACGTCCGAGCTTGCAAAGCTATGCAGAGCGGCGATAAAGGAAGATCTGAAGGAGAGAAGGGCGGAAGTGTTGGCTGAAGCAGCAGAGGCAGGGCTGAGCATCCGCAATGCCCGCCGGAACTTCGCCAACTTCAAGACCAAGATGACCGCTCTCCGACGTCCTGACGGAACCGTCACCTCTTCCAGAAGGACCATGGAGAAAGTCATCCACGACTTCTACTCCGATCTCTTCGATAGCCACGTCCACCTGCCCCTACGCCATCTTCCGCAGGATGGATACGTCATCCCCTCTGTTCTCCCTTCCGAGATCCGACACGCCATCTCGTCGGTGAAGAAACGTACAGCACCCGGTCCTGACAGGATCAGAGCTGAACACCTGAAGAACCTCCCGCCAGCGCTTATCAACACCTTGGCGCGGCTCTTCACACGCTACCTGTCCGAATGCAAGGTTCCATCTCAGTGGAAGACCAGCAAGACCGTCTTGCTGTACAAGAAGGGAGACGTGCACGACATTGGCAACTATCGCCCGATCTGCCTGTTGTCCGTAGTCTACAAGCTGTTCACTCGAGTCATCCTGAATAGGATTAGTAGAACGCTGGACGAAGGACAGCCATGCGAACAAGCAGGATTTCGGAGAGGATTCAGCACGATCGACCACATACACACCATTACGAAGCTCATCGAAGTGTCGCGAGAGTACAAGCTGCCGCTGTGCCTTACGTTCATTGACCTGAAGAAGGCATTCGACTCCGTCGAGACTGAAGCGGTCATGGAAGCCCTGCTCACCCAGGGCGTTCCTACTCAGTACATCAAAGTCCTTCGAGAGCTGTACAGTGGATTCACGACCAAGATCTCACCATTCTACAACGACGTCGTCATTGACGTGAAGAGAGGGGTTCGACAAGGGGATACCATATCCCCGAAGCTCTTCAGCGCCACCCTCGAAAACGTCCATGCGCGAACTAGAATGGGATGACATGGGAGTGAAGGTCGATGGCCGGCAACTGCACCATCTTCGCTTCGCTGACGACATCGTTCTCATAACACCGAGCATCAGTCAGGCGGGGAGCGAATGCTGGCCGACTTCGATCGTGTAAGTGGAAGCGTTGGACTGCAGCTGAATCTTACGAAGACGATGTTCATGAAGAACGGATGGGTTTCTGATGCCCCATTCTCGCTCAACGGAACGAACATCTCCGAATGCTCCAGCTATGTGTACCTGGGTCGCGAAGTCAACATGGCCAACGACCTAGCACCAGAGCTGAGCAGGAGGAAACGAGCGGCTTGGGGAGCTTTCAAGAGCGTCGAAGAAGTCGTGAAGAAAACGAAGAACGTCCGACTCCGTGCCCACCTATTCGACTCCACTGTTCTTCCTGCCCTAACATACGCCTCAGAGACCTGGGCTATACGAAAGCAGGATGAACACGCGATCAGCGTCGCGCAGCGTGGAATCGAGAGGACGATGCTCGGAGTGACACGACTCACGCAAGTGAAAGAAGGCCTCCGGAGTTCCGAGCTTCGCCGACGTTCGAAGATCAGAGACGCTGTCGCATGGGCCAAGTCGTCAAAAATTAGGTGGGCCGGCCACGTAATGCGATTCGCAGACACCCGCTGGACGAGAGCCGTCACAGACTGGATTCCGCGGGATGTCAAAAGAACACCAGGGCGCCCACCAACGCGTTGGTCGGACTTCTTCGTGAAAGCCCTGAACGACCGATATGACGCTCTTCGTGTCCCTCGAGCGAGGAGGATCCATTGGACCACTCTGGCACGCGACAGGGACGAATGGAGACGCTGCTGGCGCCCGCTCGAGCAAGTCGATGATCAACGGGACGACATGTGATACAGGTGATACAGGTGATCGTGGAGCCGTTTCCTTGCGATGAAATTCGGGATCACTCCATTCCTGAGGCATCGTCGGAGGAAGAGGACCGCCTGTCGCGCTAAGACGATCTTTTGTCTTAGCGATAAAGCTTCCTTGACGAGTCGAAAGTAGCGAGCTGGCACGTCGCGTAGTAGTCGCCATGATCGACTCTCAATGAACCTCGGCATTGTGAATTGCTGTTGTGCGTGTTGACCTCTACACGAGGTTGGTAGACGGATTTATTTACTGGCCAACGTTTCGGCGAGATCGCCTTCTTCAGAGCCTGAAAGGGACCAAATCAATAAGAAGTTATCCCACCAAATGTCTACTCAACCCTACTAAGTTCAGTGCCACATTTAGTAGATGGGACCAATAGAGAGAGAGTTCGAGTGCCGTACCTGACCGTAGTCCACCGAGGGACCAATGGAAGTAGCGCAGGACAGACGAGGGGTGTGGGACAGCAGCTACCCCAGTTCAAAATGCGAGTCTGAGGTAGGGCTTGAGTTCTCGCGTTATATATAGGCACTCCCCCTTCCGGTTGACCTTGGGGTCTCTGGAGTATATCCAGAATGCCTCAAGGGCTCTGTTGGGGAGGTTTTATCAGAAATTTCTTGCCGCCTTACTCAGGAGTTGCTCTAAGGCGGGGGCAGAGAGCGTTTGGAGTGCGCCGTGAACATTGCATACAGATTCGAACCTTTTGGTCGAGGGAGGGACAGCTTGTAGACTGACCGTTTGGGGAGTTTTTTTCAGAAATTTCTTGCCGCCTTACTCAGGAGTTGCTCCAAGGCGGGCCATAGAGCGTTTGGAGTCCGCCGTGAACAATGCATACAGAATCGAACATTTCAATCGAGGGAGGGACAGCTTGTAGACTGAGCGTCTGGGGAGTTTTATCAGAAATTTCTTGCCGCCTTACTCAGGAGTTGCTCTAAGGCGGGGCAGAGAGCGTTTGGAGTGCGCCGTGAACATTGCATACAGATTCGAACCTTTTGGTCGAGGGAGGGACAGCTTGTAGACTGAGCGTTTGGGGAGTTTTATCAGAAATTTCTTGCCGCCTTACTCAGGAGTTGCTCTAAGGCAGGGCAGAGAGCGTTTGGAGTGCGCCGTGAACATTGCATACAGATTCGAACCTTTTGGTCGAGGGAAGGGGACAGCTTGTAGACTGAGCGTTTGGGGAGTTTTATCAGAAATTTCTTGCCGCCTTACTTAGGAGTTGCTCTAAGGCGGGGGCAGAGAGGCGTTTGGAGTCCGCCGTGAACATTGCATACAGATTCGAACCTTTCAATCGAGGGAGGGACAGCTTGTAGACTGACCGTTTGGAGAGTTTTGTCAGAAATTTCTTGCCGCCTTACTCAGGAGTTGCTCTAAGGCGGCACAGCGAGCCTTTGGAGTGCGCCGTGACAATGCATACAGATTCGAACCTTTCAATCGAGGGAGGGACAGCTTGTAGACTGACCGTTTGGGGGAGTTTTGTCAGAAAATTTTTTGCCGCCTTACTCAGGAGTTGCTCTAAGGCGGCCCCAGCGAGCCTTTGGAGTGCGCCGTGACAATGCATACAGAATCGAACATTTCAATTGAGGGGGGGGGGGGGCAGCTTGTAGACTGAGCGTTTGGGGAGTTTTAGCAGAAATTTCTTGCCGCCTTACTCAGGAGTTGCTCCAAGGCTGTCCAGCTAACCTTTGGAGTGCGCCGTGAATATTACATACCGATTCGAACCTTTTAATCGAGGGAGGGACAGCTTGTAGACTGAGCGTTTGGGGAGTTTTATCAGAAATTTCCTGCCGCCTTACTCAGGAGTTGCTCTAAGGCGGGGCAGAGAGCGTTTGGAGTGCGCCGTGAACATTGCATACAGATTCGAACCTTTCAATCGAGGGAGGGACAGCTTGTAGACTGACCGTTTGGAGAGTTTTGTCAGAAATTTCTTGCCGCCTTACTCAGGAGTTGCTCCAAGGCGGGCCATAGAGCGTTTGGAGTCCGCCGTGAACATTGCATACAGATTCGAACCTTTCAATCGAGGGAGGGGACAGCTTGTAGACTCACCGTTTGGAGAGTTTTTGTCAGAAATTTCTTGCCGCCTTACTCAGGAGTTGCTCTAAGGCTTGGCAGAGAGCGTTTGGAGTGCGCCGTGAACATTGCATACAGATTCGAACCTTTCAATCGAGGGAGGGACAGCTTGTAGACTGACCGTTTGGAGAGTTTTGTCAGAAATTTCTTGCCGCCTTACTCAGGAGTTGCTCCAAGGCGGGCCATAGAGCGTTTGGAGTCCGCCGTTAACATTGAATACAGATTCGAACCTTTCAATCGAGGGAGGGACAGCTTGTAGACTGAGCGTTTGGGGAGTTTTATCAGAAATTTCTTGCCGCCTTACTCAGGAGTTGCTCTAAGGCGGGGGCAGAGAGCGTTTGGAGTGCGCCGTGAACATTGCATACAGATTCGAACCTTTTGGTCGAGGGAGGGACAGCTTGTAGACTGAGCGTTTGGGGAGTTTTATCAGAAATTTCTTGCCGCCTTACTTAGGAGTTGCTCTAAGGCGGGGCAGAGAGCGTTTGGAGTGCGCCGTGAACATTGCATACAGATTCGAACCTTTCAATCGAGGGAGGGACAGCTTGTAGACTGAGCGTTTGGGGAGTTTTATCAGAAATTTCTTGCCGCCTTACTCAGGAGTTGCTCTAAGGCGGGGCAGAGAGCGAGGTTTGGAGTGCGCCGTGAACATTGCATACAGATTCGAACCTTTTGGTCGAGGGAGGGACAGCTTGTAGACTGAGCGTTTGGGGAGTTTTATCAGAAATTTCTTGCCGCCTTACTTAGGAGTTGCTCTAAGGCGGGGGCAGAGAGCGTTTGGAGTGCGCCGTGAACATTGCATACAGATTCGAACCTTTCAATCGAGGGAGGGACAGCTTGTAGACTGACCGTTTGGAGAGTTTTGTCAGAAATTTCTTGCCGCCTTACTCAGGAGTTGCTCCAAGGCGGGCCAGCGAGCCTTTGGAGTGCGCCGTGACAATGCATACAGAATCGAACATTTCAATTGAGGGGGGGGGGGGCAGCTTGTAGACTGAGCGTTTGGGGAGTTTTAGCAGAAATTTCTTGCCGCCTTACTCAGGAGTTGCTCCAAGGCTGTCCAGCTAACCTTTGGAGTGCGCCGTGAATATTACATACCGATTCGAACCTTTTAATCGAGGGAGGGACAGCTTGTAGACTGAGCGTTTGGGGAGTTTTATCAGAAATTTCTTGCCGCCTTACTCAGGAGTTGCTCTAAGGCGGGGCAGAGAGCGTTTGGAGTGCGCCGTGAACATTGCATACAAATTCGAACCTTTCAATCGAGGGAGGGACAGCTTGTAGACTGACCGTTTGGGGAGTTTTGTCAGAAATTTTTTGCCGCCTTACTCAGGAGTTGCTCTAAGGCGGCCCAGCGAGCCTTTGGAGTGCGCCGTGACAATGCATACAGAATCGAACATTTCAATTGAGGGGGGGGGGGCAGCTTGTAGACTGAGCGTTTGGGGAGTTTTAGCAGAAATTTCTTGCCGCCTTACTCAGGAGTTGCTCCAAGGCTGTCCAGCTAACCTTTGGAGTGCGCCGTGAATATTACATACCGATTCGAACCTTTTAATCGAGGGAGGGACAGCTTGTAGACTGAGCGTTTGGGGAGTTTTATCAGAAATTTCTTGCCGCCTTACTCAGGAGTTGCTCTAAGGCGGGGCAGAGAGCGTTTGGAGTGCGCCGTGAACATTGCATACAAAGTCGAACCTTTCAATCGAGGGAGGGACAGCTTGTAGACTGACCGTTTGGAGAGTTTTGTCAGAAATTTCTTGCCGCCTTACTCAGGAGTTGCTCCAAGGCGGGCCATAGAGCGTTTGGAGTCCGCCGTGAACATTGCATACAGATTCGAACCTTTCAATCGAGGGAGGGACAGCTTGTAGACTCACCGTTTGGAGAGTTTTGTCAGAAATTCTTGCCGCCCTACTCAGGAGTTGCTCTAAGGCGGCACAGCGAGCCTTTGGAGTGCGCCGTGACAATGCATACAGATTCGAACCTTTCAATCGAGGGAGGGACAGCTTGTAGACTGACCGTTTGGAGAGTTTTGTCAGAAATTCTTGCCGCCCTACTCAGGAGTTGCTCTAAGGCGGCACAGCGAGCCTTTGGAGTGCGCCGTGACAATGCATACAGATTCGAACCTTTCAATCGAGGGAGGGACAGCTTGTAGACTGACCGTTTGGGGAGTTTTGTCAGAAATTTTTTTGCCGCCTTACTCAGGAGTTGCTCTAAGGCGGCCCAGCGAGCCTTTGGAGTGCGCCGTGACAATGCATACAGAATCGAACATTTCAATTGAGGGGGGGGGGGGGCAGCTTGTAGACTGAGCGTTTGGGGAGTTTTAGCAGAAATTTCTTGCCGCCTTACTCAGGAGTTGCTCCAAGGCTGTCCAGCTAACCTTTGGAGTGCGCCGTGAATATTACATACCGATTCGAACCTTTTAATCGAGGGAGGGACAGCTTGTAGACTGAGCGTTTGGGGAGTTTTATCAGAAATTTCTTGCCGCCTTACTCAGGAGTTGCTCTAAGGCGGGGCAGAGAGCGTTTGGAGTGCGCCGTGAACATTGCATACAAATTCGAACCTTTCAATCGAGGGAGGGACAGCTTGTAGACTGACCGTTTGGGGAGTTTTGTCAGAAATTTTTTGCCGCCTTACTCAGGAGTTGCTCTAAGGCGGCCCAGCGAGCCTTTGGAGTGCGCCGTGACAATGCATACAGAATCGAACATTTCAATTGAGGGGGGGGGGGCAGCTTGTAGACTGAGCGTTTGGGGAGTTTTATCAGAAATTTCTTGCCGCCTTACTCAGGAGTTGCTCTAAGGCGGGGCAGAGAGCGTTTGGAGTGCGCCGTGAACATTGCATACAAATTCGAACCTTTCAATCGAGGGAGGGACAGCTTGTAGACTGACCGTTTGGAGAGTTTTGTCAGAAATTTCTTGCCGCCTTACTCAGGAGTTGCTCCAAGGCGGGCCATAGAGCGTTTGGAGTCCGCCGTGAACATTGCATACAGATTCGAACCTTTCAATCGAGGGAGGGACAGCTTGTAGACTCACCGTTTGGAGAGTTTTGTCAGAAATTCTTGCCGCCCTACTCAGGAGTTGCTCTAAGGCGGCACAGCGAGCCTTTGGAGTGCGCCGTGACAATGCATACAGATTCGAACCTTTCAATCGAGGGAGGGACAGCTTGTAGACTGACCGTTTGGAGAGTTTTGTCAGAAATTCTTGCCGCCCTACTCAGGAGTTGCTCTAAGGCGGCACAGCGAGCCTTTGGAGTGCGCCGTGACAATGCATACAGATTCGAACCTTTCAATCGAGGGAGGGACAGCTTGTAGACTGGCCGTTTGGGGAGTTTTGTCAGAAATTTTTTTGCCGCCTTACTCAGGAGTTGATCTAAGGCGGCCCAGCGAGCCTTTGGAGTGCGCCGTGACAATGCATACAGAATCGAACATTTCAATTGAGGGGGGGGGGGGCAGCTTGTAGACTGAGCGTTTGGGGAGTTTTAGCAGAAATTTCTTGCCGCCTTACTCAGGAGTTGCTCCAAGGCTGTCCAGCTAACCTTTGGAGTGCGCCGTGAATATTACATACCGATTCGAACCTTTTAATCGAGGGAGGGACAGCTTGTAGACTGAGCGTTTGGGGAGTTTTATCAGAAATTTCTTGCCGCCTTACTCAGGAGTTGCTCTAAGGCGGGGCAGAGAGCGTTTGGAGTGCGCCGTGAACATTGCATACAGATTCGAACCTTTCAATCGAGGGAGGGACAGCTTGTAGACTGACCGTTTGGAGAGTTTTGTCAGAAATTTCTTGCCGCCTTACTCAGGAGTTGCTCCAAGGCGGGCCATAGAGCGTTTGGAGTCCGCCGTGAACATTGCATACAGATTCGAACCTTTTGGTCGAGGGAGGGACAGCTTGTAGACTGAGCGTTTGGGGAGTTTTATCAGAAATTTCTTGCCGCCTTACTTAGGAGTTGCTCTAAGGCGGGGCAGAGAGCGTTTGGAGTGCGCCGTGAACATTGCATACAGATTCGAACCTTTCAATCGAGGGAGGGACAGCTTGTAGACTGACCGTTTGGAGAGTTTTGTCAGAAATATTTTCCGCCTTACTCAGGAGTTGCTCCAAGGCGGGCCATAGAGCGTTTGGAGTCCGCCGTGAACATTGCATACAGATTCGAACCTTTCAATCGAGGGAGGGACAGCTTGTAGACTGACCGTTTGGGGAGTTTTGTCAGAAATTTTTTGCCGCCTTACTCAGGAGTTGCTCTAAGGCGGCCCAGCGAGCCTTTGGAGTGCGCCGTGACAATGCATACAGAATCGAACATTTCAATTGAGGGGGGGGGGGGCAGCTTGTAGACTGAGCGTTTGGGGAGTTTTAGCAGAAATTTCTTGCCGCCTTACTCAGGAGTTGCTCCAAGGCTGTCCAGCTAACCTTTGGAGTGCGCCGTGAATATTACATACCGATTCGAACCTTTTAATCGAGGGAGGGACAGCTTGTAGACTGAGCGTTTGGGGAGTTTTATCAGAAATTTCTTGCCGCCTTACTCAGGAGTTGCTCTAAGGCGGGGCAGAGAGCGTTTGGAGTGCGCCGTGAACATTGCATACAGATTCGAACCTTTCAATCGAGGGAGGGACAGCTTGTAGACTGACCGTTTGGAGAGTTTTGTCAGAAATTTCTTGCCGCCTTACTCAGGAGTTGCTCCAAGGCGGGCCATAGAGCGTTTGGAGTCCGCCGTGAACATTGCATACAGATTCGAACCTTTCAATCGAGGGAGGGACAGCTTGTAGACTCACCGTTTGGAGAGTTTTGTCAGAAATTCTTGCCGCCCTACTCAGGAGTTGCTCTAAGGCGGCACAGCGAGCCTTTGGAGTGCGCCGTGACAATGCATACAGATTCGAACCTTTCAATCGAGGGAGGGACAGCTTGTAGACTGACCGTTTGGGGAGTTTTGTCAGAAATTTTTTGCCGCCTTACTCAGGAGTTGCTCTAAGGCGGCCCAGCGAGCCTTTGGAGTGCGCCGTGACAATGCATACAGAATCGAACATTTCAATTGAGGGGGGGGGCAGCTTGTAGACTGAGCGTTTGGGGAGTTTTATCAGAAATTTCTTGCCGCCTTACTCAGGAGTTGCTCTAAGGCGGGGCAGAGAGCGTTTGGAGTGCGCCGTGAACATTGCATACAAATTCGAACCTTTCAATCGAGGGAGGGACAGCTTGTAGACTGACCGTTTGGAGAGTTTTGTCAGAAATTTCTTGCCGCCTTACTCAGGAGTTGCTCCAAGGCGGGCCATAGAGCGTTTGGAGTCCGCCGTGAACATTGCATACAGATTCGAACCTTTCAATCGAGGGAGGGACAGCTTGTAGACTCACCGTTTGGAGAGTTTTGTCAGAAATTCTTGCCGCCCTACTCAGGAGTTGCTCTAAGGCGGCACAGCGAGCCTTTGGAGTGCGCCGTGACAATGCATACAGATTCGAACCTTTCAATCGAGGGAGGGACAGCTTGTAGACTGACCGTTTGGAGAGTTTTGTCAGAAATTCTTGCCGCCCTACTCAGGAGTTGCTCTAAGGCGGCACAGCGAGCCTTTGGAGTGCGCCGTGACAATGCATACAGATTCGAACCTTTCAATCGAGGGAGGGACAGCTTGTAGACTGGCCGTTTGGGGAGTTTTGTCAGAAATTTTTTTGCCGCCTTACTCAGGAGTTGATCTAAGGCGGCCCAGCGAGCCTTTGGAGTGCGCCGTGACAATGCATACAGAATCGAACATTTCAATTGAGGGGGGGGGGCAGCTTGTAGACTGAGCGTTTGGGGAGTTTTAGCAGAAATTTCTTGCCGCCTTACTCAGGAGTTGCTCCAAGGCTGTCCAGCTAACCTTTGGAGTGCGCCGTGAATATTACATACCGATTCGAACCTTTTAATCGAGGGAGGGACAGCTTGTAGACTGAGCGTTTGGGGAGTTTTATCAGAAATTTCTTGCCGCCTTACTCAGGAGTTGCTCTAAGGCGGGGCAGAGAGCGTTTGGAGTGCGCCGTGAACATTGCATACAGATTCGAACCTTTCAATCGAGGGAGGGACAGCTTGTAGACTGACCGTTTGGAGAGTTTTGTCAGAAATTTCTTGCCGCCTTACTCAGGAGTTGCTCCAAGGCGGGCCATAGAGCGTTTGGAGTCCGCCGTGAACATTGCATACAGATTCGAACCTTTTGGTCGAGGGAGGGACAGCTTGTAGACTGAGCGTTTGGGGAGTTTTATCAGAAATTTCTTGCCGCCTTACTCAGGAGTTGCTCTAAGGCGGGGCAGAGAGCGTTTGGAGTGCGCCGTGAACATTGCATACAGATTCGAACCTTTTGGTCGAGGGAGGGACAGCTTGTAGACTGAGCGTTTGGGGAGTTTTATCAGAAATTTCTTGCCGCCTTACTCAGGAGTTGCTCCAAGGCGGGCCATAGAGCGTTTGGAGTCCGCCGTGAACATTGCATACAGATTCGAACCTTTCAATCGAGGGAGGGACAGCTTGTAGACTCACCGTTTGGAGAGTTTTGTCAGAAATTTCTTGCCGCCTTACTCAGGAGTTGCTCTAAGGCTTGGCAGAGAGCGTTTGGAGTGCGCCGTGAACATTGCATACAGATTCGAACCTTTCAATCGAGGGAGGGACAGCTTGTAGACTGACCGTTTGGAGAGTTTTGTCAGAAATTTCTTGCCGCCTTACTCAGGAGTTGCTCCAAGCCGGGCCATAGAGCGTTTGGAGTCCGCCGTTAACATTGAATACAGATTCGAACCTTTCAATCGAGGGAGGGACAGCTTGTAGACTGAGCGTTTGGGGAGTTTTATCAGAAATTTCTTGCCGCCTTACTTAGGAGTTGCTCTAAGGCGGGGCAGAGAGCGTTTGGAGTGCGCCGTGAACATTGCATACAGATTCGAACCTTTCAATCGAGGGAGGGACAGCTTGTAGACTGACCGTTTGGAGAGTTTTGTCAGAAATATTTTCCGCCTTACTCAGGAGTTGCTCCAAGGCGGGCCATAGAGCGTTTGGAGTCCGCCGTGAACATTGCATACAGATTCGAACCTTTCAATCGAGGGAGGGACAGCTTGTAGACTGACCGTTTGGGGAGTTTTGTCAGAAATTTTTTGCCGCCTTACTCAGGAGTTGCTCTAAGGCGGCCCAGCGAGCCTTTGGAGTGCGCCGTGACAATGCATACAGAATCGAACATTTCAATTGAGGGGGGGGGCAGCTTGTAGACTGAGCGTTTGGGGAGTTTTAGCAGAAATTTCTTGCCGCCTTACTCAGGAGTTGCTCCAAGGCTGTCCAGCTAACCTTTGGAGTGCGCCGTGAATATTACATACCGATTCGAACCTTTTAATCGAGGGAGGGACAGCTTGTAGACTGAGCGTTTGGGGAGTTTTATCAGAAATTTCTTGCCGCCTTACTCAGGAGTTGCTCTAAGGCGGGGCAGAGAGCGTTTGGAGTGCGCCGTGAACATTGCATACAGATTCGAACCTTTCAATCGAGGGAGGGACAGCTTGTAGACTGACCGTTTGGAGAGTTTTGTCAGAAATTTCTTGCCGCCTTACTCAGGAGTTGCTCCAAGGCGGGCCATAGAGCGTTTGGAGTCCGCCGTGAACATTGCATACAGATTCGAACCTTTCAATCGAGGGAGGGACAGCTTGTAGACTCACCGTTTGGAGAGTTTTGTCAGAAATTCTTGCCGCCCTACTCAGGAGTTGCTCTAAGGCGGCACAGCGAGCCTTTGGAGTGCGCCGTGACAATGCATACAGATTCGAACCTTTCAATCGAGGGAGGGACAGCTTGTAGACTGACCGTTTGGGGAGTTTTGTCAGAAATTTTTTGCCGCCTTACTCAGGAGTTGCTCTAAGGCGGCCCAGCGAGCCTTTGGAGTGCGCCGTGACAATGCATACAGAATCGAACATTTCAATTGAGGGGGGGGGCAGCTTGTAGACTGAGCGTTTGGGGAGTTTTAGCAGAAATTTCTTGCCGCCTTACTCAGGATTTGCTCCAAGGCTGTCCAGCTAACCTTTGGAGTGCGCCGTGAATATTACATACCGATTCGAACCTTTTAATCGAGGGAGGGACAGCTTGTAGACTGAGCGTTTGGGGAGTTTTATCAGAAATTTCTTGCCGCCTTACTCAGGAGTTGCTCTAAGGCGGGGCAGAGAGCGTTTGGAGTGCGCCGTGAACATTGCATACAGATTCGAACCTTTCAATCGAGGGAGGGACAGCTTGTAGACTGACCGTTTGGAGAGTTTTGTCAGAAATTTCTTGCCGCTTTACTCATTAGTTGCTCCAAGGCGGGCCATAGAGCGTTTGGAGTCCGCCGTGAACATTGCATACAGATTCGAACCTTTCAATCGAGGGAGGGACAGCTTGTAGACTCACCGTTTGGAGAGTTTTGTCAGAAATTCTTGCCGCCCTACTCAGGAGTTGCTCTAAGGCGGCACAGCGAGCCTTTGGAGTGCGCCGTGACAATGCATACAGATTCGAACCTTTCAATCGAGGGAGGGACAGCTTGTAGACTGACCGTTTGGGGAGTTTTGTCAGAAATTTTTTGCCGCCTTACTCAGGAGTTGCTCTAAGGCGGCCCAGCGAGCCTTTGGAGTGCGCCGTGACAATGCATACAGAATCGAACATTTCAATTGAGGGGGGGGGGCAGCTTGTAGACTGAGCGTTTGGGGAGTTTTAGCAGAAATTTCTTGCCGCCTTACTCAGGAGTTGCTCCAAGGCTGTCCAGCTAACCTTTGGAGTGCGCCGTGAATATTACATACCGATTCGAACCTTTTAATCGAGGGAGGGACAGCTTGTAGACTGAGCGTTTGGGGAGTTTTATCAGAAATTTCTTGCCGCCTTACTCAGGAGTTGCTCTAAGGCGGGGCAGAGAGCGTTTGGAGTGCGCCGTGAACATTGCATACAAATTCGAACCTTTCAATCGAGGGAGGGACAGCTTGTAGACTGACCGTTTTTTTAGAGTTTTGTCAGAAATTTCTTGCCGCCTTACTCAGGAGTTGCTCCAAGGCGGGCCATAGAGCGTTTGGAGTCCGCCGTGAACATTGCATACAGATTCGAACCTTTCAATCGAGGGAGGGACAGCTTGTAGACTCACCGTTTGGAGAGTTTTGTCAGAAATTCTTGCCGCCCTACTCAGGAGTTGCTCTAAGGCGGCACAGCGAGCCTTTGGAGTGCGCCGTGACAATGCATACAGATTCGAACCTTTCAATCGAGGGAGGGACAGCTTGTAGACTGACCGTTTGGAGAGTTTTGTCAGAAATTCTTGCCGCCCTACTCAGGAGTTGCTCTAAGGCGGCACAGCGAGCCTTTGGAGTGCGCCGTGACAATGCATACAGATTCGAACCTTTCAATCGAGGGAGGGACAGCTTGTAGACTGACCGTTTGGGGAGTTTTGTCAGAAATTTCTTGCCGCCTTACTCAGGAGTTGCTCTAAGGCTTGGCAGAGAGCGTTTGGAGTGCGCCGTGAACATTGCATACAGATTCGAACCTTTCAATCGAGGGAGGGACAGCTTGTAGACTGACCGTTTGGAGAGTTTTGTCAGAAATTTCTTGCCGCCTTACTCAGGAGTTGCTCCAAGCCGGGCCATAGAGCGTTTGGAGTCCGCCGTTAACATTGAATACAGATTCGAACCTTTCAATCGAGGGAGGGACAGCTTGTAGACTGAGCGTTTGGGGAGTTTTATCAGAAATTTCTTGCCGCCTTACTTAGGAGTTGCTCTAAGGCGGGGCAGAGAGCGTTTGGAGTGCGCCGTGAACATTGCATACAGATTCGAACCTTTCAATCGAGGGAGGGACAGCTTGTAGACTGACCGTTTGGAGAGTTTTGTCAGAAATTTCTTGCCGCCTTACTCAGGAGTTGCTCCAAGGCGGGCCATAGAGCGTTTGGAGTCCGCCGTGAACATTGCATACAGATTCGAACCTTTCAATCGAGGGAGGGACAGCTTGTAGACTGACCGTTTGGGGAGTTTTGTCAGAAATTTTTTGCCGCCTTACTCAGGAGTTGCTCTAAGGCGGCCCAGCGAGCCTTTGGAGTGCGCCGTGACAATGCATACAGAATCGAACATTTCAATTGAGGGGGGGGGGGGGCAGCTTGTAGACTGAGCGTTTGGGGAGTTTTAGCAGAAATTTCTTGCCGCCTTACTCAGGAGTTGCTCCAAGGCTGTCCAGCTAACCTTTGGAGTGCGCCGTGAATATTACATACCGATTCGAACCTTTTAATCGAGGGAGGGACAGCTTGTAGACTGAGCGTTTGGGGAGTTTTATCAGAAATTTCTTGCCGCCTTACTCAGGAGTTGCTCTAAGGCGGGGCAGAGAGCGTTTGGAGTGCGCCGTGAACATTGCATACAGATTCGAACCTTTCAATCGAGGGAGGGACAGCTTGTAGACTGACCGTTTGGAGAGTTTTGTCAGAAATTTCTTGCCGCCTTACTCAGGAGTTGCTCCAAGGCGGGCCATAGAGCGTTTGGAGTCCGCCGTGAACATTGCATACAGATTCGAACCTTTCAATCGAGGGAGGGACAGCTTGTAGACTCACCGTTTGGAGAGTTTTGTCAGAAATTCTTGCCGCCCTACTCAGGAGTTGCTCTAAGGCGGCACAGCGAGCCTTTGGAGTGCGCCGTGACAATGCATACAGATTCGAACCTTTCAATCGAGGGAGGGACAGCTTGTAGACTGACCGTTTGGGGAGTTTTGTCAGAAATTTTTTGCCGCCTTACTCAGGAGTTGCTCTAAGGCGGCCCAGCGAGCCTTTGGAGTGCGCCGTGACAATGCATACAGAATCGAACATTTCAATTGAGGGGGGGGGGGCAGCTTGTAGACTGAGCGTTTGGGGAGTTTTAGCAGAAATTTCTTGCCGCCTTACTCAGGAGTTGCTCCAAGGCTGTCCAGCTAACCTTTGGAGTGCGCCGTGAATATTACATACCGATTCGAACCTTTTAATCGAGGGAGGGACAGCTTGTAGACTGAGCGTTTGGGGAGTTTTATCAGAAATTTCTTGCCGCCTTACTCAGGAGTTGCTCTAAGGCGGGGCAGAGAGCGTTTGGAGTGCGCCGTGAACATTGCATACAGATTCGAACCTTTCAATCGAGGGAGGGACAGCTTGTAGACTGACCGTTTGGAGAGTTTTGTCAGAAATTTCTTGCCGCCTTACTCAGGAGTTGCTCCAAGGCGGGCCATAGAGCGTTTGGAGTCCGCCGTGAACATTGCATACAGATTCGAACCTTTCAATCGAGGGAGGGACAGCTTGTAGACTCACCGTTTGGAGAGTTTTGTCAGAAATTCTTGCCGCCCTACTCAGGAGTTGCTCTAAGGCGGCACAGCGAGCCTTTGGAGTGCGCCGTGACAATGCATACAGATTCGAACCTTTCAATCGAGGGAGGGACAGCTTGTAGACTGACCGTTTGGGGAGTTTTGTCAGAAATTTTTTGCCGCCTTACTCAGGAGTTGCTCTAAGGCGGCCCAGCGAGCCTTTGGAGTGCGCCGTGACAATGCATACAGAATCGAACATTTCAATTGAGGGGGGGGCAGCTTGTAGACTGAGCGTTTGGGGAGTTTTAGCAGAAATTTCTTGCCGCCTTACTCAGGAGTTGCTCCAAGGCTGTCCAGCTAACCTTTGGAGTGCGCCGTGAATATTACATACCGATTCGAACCTTTTAATCGAGGGAGGGACAGCTTGTAGACTGAGCGTTTGGGGAGTTTTATCAGAAATTTCTTGCCGCCTTACTCAGGAGTTGCTCTAAGGCGGGGCAGAGAGCGTTTGGAGTGCGCCGTGAACATTGCATACAAATTCGAACCTTTCAATCGAGGGAGGGACAGCTTGTAGACTGACCGTTTTTTTAGAGTTTTGTCAGAAATTTCTTGCCGCCTTACTCAGGAGTTGCTCCAAGGCGGGCCATAGAGCGTTTGGAGTCCGCCGTGAACATTGCATACAGATTCGAACCTTTCAATCGAGGGAGGGACAGCTTGTAGACTCACCGTTTGGAGAGTTTTGTCAGAAATTCTTGCCGCCCTACTCAGGAGTTGCTCTAAGGCGGCACAGCGAGCCTTTGGAGTGCGCCGTGACAATGCATACAGATTCGAACCTTTCAATCGAGGGAGGGACAGCTTGTAGACTGACCGTTTGGAGAGTTTTGTCAGAAATTCTTGCCGCCCTACTCAGGAGTTGCTCTAAGGCGGCACAGCGAGCCTTTGGAGTGCGCCGTGACAATGCATACAGATTCGAACCTTTCAATCGAGGGAGGGACAGCTTGTAGACTGACCGTTTGGGGAGTTTTGTCAGAAATTTTTTGCCGCCTTACTCAGGAGTTGCTCTAAGGCGGCCCAGCGAGCCTTTGGAGTGCGCCGTGACAATGCATACAGAATCGAACATTTCAATTGAGGGGGGGGGGGCAGCTTGTAGACTGAGCGTTTGGGGAGTTTTAGCAGAAATTTCTTGCCGCCTTACTCAGGAGTTGCTCCAAGGCTGTCCAGCTAACCTTTGGAGTGCGCCGTGAATATTACATACCGATTCGAACCTTTTAATCGAGGGAGGGACAGCTTGTAGACTGAGCGTTTGGGGAGTTTTATCAGAAATTTCTTGCCGCCTTACTCAGGAGTTGCTCTAAGGCGGGGCAGAGAGCGTTTGGAGTGCGCCGTGAACATTGCATACAGATTCGAACCTTTCAATCGAGGGAGGGACAGCTTGTAGACTGACCGTTTGGAGAGTTTTGTCAGAAATTTCTTGCCGCCTTACTCAGGAGTTGCTCTAAGGCGGCACAGCGAGCCTTTGGAGTGCGCCGTGACAATGCATACAGAATCGAACATTTCAATTGAGGGGGGGGCAGCTTGTAGACTGACCGTTTGGGGAGTTTTATCAGAAATTTCTTGCCGCCTTACTCAGGAGTTGCTCCAAGGCGGGCCATAGAGCGTTTGGAGTCCGCCGTGAACATTGCATACAGATTCGAACCTTTCAATCGAGGGAGGGACAGCTTGTAGACTGACCGTTTGGAGAGTTTTGTCAGAAATTTCTTGCCGCCTTACTCAGGAGTTGCTCTAAGGCGGCCCAGCGAGCCTTTGGAGTGCGCCGTGACAATGCATACAGAATCGAACATTTCAATTGAGGGGGGGGCAGCTTGTAGACTGACCGTTTGGGGAGTTTTATCAGAAATTTCTTGCCGCCTTACTCAGGAGTTGCTCCAAGGCGGGCCATAGAGCGTTTGGAGTCCGCCGTGAACATTGCATACAGATTCGAACCTTTCAATCGAGGGAGGGACAGCTTGTAGACTCACCGTTTGGAGAGTTTTGTCAGAAATTTCTTGCCGCCTTACTCAGGAGTTGCTCTAAGGCTTGGCAGAGAGCGTTTGGAGTGCGCCGTGAACATTGCATACAGATTCGAACCTTTCAATCGAGGGAGGGACAGCTTGTAGACTGACCGTTTGGAGAGTTTTGTCAGAAATTTCTTGCCGCCTTACTCAGGAGTTGCTCCAAGCCGGGCCATAGAGCGTTTGGAGTCCGCCGTTAACATTGAATACAGATTCGAACCTTTCAATCGAGGGAGGGACAGCTTGTAGACTGAGCGTTTGGGGAGTTTTATCAGAAATTTCTTGCCGCCTTACTTAGGAGTTGCTCTAAGGCGGGGCAGAGAGCGTTTGGAGTGCGCCGTGAACATTGCATACAGATTCGAACCTTTCAATCGAGGGAGGGACAGCTTGTAGACTGACCGTTTGGAGAGTTTTGTCAGAAATATTTTCCGCCTTACTCAGGAGTTGCTCCAAGGCGGGCCATAGAGCGTTTGGAGTCCGCCGTGAACATTGCATACAGATTCGAACCTTTCAATCGAGGGAGGGACAGCTTGTAGACTGACCGTTTGGGGAGTTTTGTCAGAAATTTTTTGCCGCCTTACTCAGGAGTTGCTCTAAGGCGGCCCAGCGAGCCTTTGGAGTGCGCCGTGACAATGCATACAGAATCGAACATTTCAATTGAGGGGGGGGCAGCTTGTAGACTGAGCGTTTGGGGAGTTTTAGCAGAAATTTCTTGCCGCCTTACTCAGGAGTTGCTCCAAGGCTGTCCAGCTAACCTTTGGAGTGCGCCGTGAATATTACATACCGATTCGAACCTTTTAATCGAGGGAGGGACAGCTTGTAGACTGAGCGTTTGGGGAGTTTTATCAGAAATTTCTTGCCGCCTTACTCAGGAGTTGCTCTAAGGCGGGGCAGAGAGCGTTTGGAGTGCGCCGTGAACATTGCATACAGATTCGAACCTTTCAATCGAGGGAGGGACAGCTTGTAGACTGACCGTTTGGAGAGTTTTGTCAGAAATTTCTTGCCGCCTTACTCAGGAGTTGCTCCAAGGCGGGCCATAGAGCGTTTGGAGTCCGCCGTGAACATTGCATACAGATTCGAACCTTTCAATCGAGGGAGGGACAGCTTGTAGACTCACCGTTTGGAGAGTTTTGTCAGAAATTCTTGCCGCCCTACTCAGGAGTTGCTCTAAGGCGGCACAGCGAGCCTTTGGAGTGCGCCGTGACAATGCATACAGATTCGAACCTTTCAATCGAGGGAGGGACAGCTTGTAGACTGACCGTTTGGGGAGTTTTGTCAGAAATTTTTTGCCGCCTTACTCAGGAGTTGCTCTAAGGCGGCCCAGCGAGCCTTTGGAGTGCGCCGTGACAATGCATACAGAATCGAACATTTCAATTGAGGGGGGGGGGGCAGCTTGTAGACTGAGCGTTTGGGGAGTTTTAGCAGAAATTTCTTGCCGCCTTACTCAGGATTTGCTCCAAGGCTGTCCAGCTAACCTTTGGAGTGCGCCGTGAATATTACATACCGATTCGAACCTTTTAATCGAGGGAGGGACAGCTTGTAGACTGAGCGTTTGGGGAGTTTTATCAGAAATTTCTTGCCGCCTTACTCAGGAGTTGCTCTAAGGCGGGGCAGAGAGCGTTTGGAGTGCGCCGTGAACATTGCATACAGATTCGAACCTTTCAATCGAGGGAGGGACAGCTTGTAGACTGACCGTTTGGAGAGTTTTGTCAGAAATTTCTTGCCGCTTTACTCATTAGTTGCTCCAAGGCGGGCCATAGAGCGTTTGGAGTCCGCCGTGAACATTGCATACAGATTCGAACCTTTCAATCGAGGGAGGGACAGCTTGTAGACTCACCGTTTGGAGAGTTTTGTCAGAAATTCTTGCCGCCCTACTCAGGAGTTGCTCTAAGGCGGCACAGCGAGCCTTTGGAGTGCGCCGTGACAATGCATACAGATTCGAACCTTTCAATCGAGGGAGGGACAGCTTGTAGACTGACCGTTTGGGGAGTTTTGTCAGAAATTTTTTGCCGCCTTACTCAGGAGTTGCTCTAAGGCGGCCCAGCGAGCCTTTGGAGTGCGCCGTGACAATGCATACAGAATCGAACATTTCAATTGAGGGGGGGGGGGGCAGCTTGTAGACTGAGCGTTTGGGGAGTTTTAGCAGAAATTTCTTGCCGCCTTACTCAGGAGTTGCTCCAAGGCTGTCCAGCTAACCTTTGGAGTGCGCCGTGAATATTACATACCGATTCGAACCTTTTAATCGAGGGAGGGACAGCTTGTAGACTGAGCGTTTGGGGAGTTTTATCAGAAATTTCTTGCCGCCTTACTCAGGAGTTGCTCTAAGGCGGGGCAGAGAGCGTTTGGAGTGCGCCGTGAACATTACATACAAATTCGAACCTTTCAATCGAGGGAGGGACAGCTTGTAGACTGACCGTTTTTTTAGAGTTTTGTCAGAAATTTCTTGCCGCCTTACTCAGGAGTTGCTCCAAGGCGGGCCATAGAGCGTTTGGAGTCCGCCGTGAACATTGCATACAGATTCGAACCTTTCAATCGAGGGAGGGACAGCTTGTAGACTCACCGTTTGGAGAGTTTTGTCAGAAATTCTTGCCGCCCTACTCAGGAGTTGCTCTAAGGCGGCACAGCGAGCCTTTGGAGTGCGCCGTGACAATGCATACAGATTCGAACCTTTCAATCGAGGGAGGGACAGCTTGTAGACTGACCGTTTGGAGAGTTTTGTCAGAAATTCTTGCCGCCCTACTCAGGAGTTGCTCTAAGGCGGCACAGCGAGCCTTTGGAGTGCGCCGTGACAATGCATACAGATTCGAACCTTTCAATCGAGGGAGGGACAGCTTGTAGACTGACCGTTTGGGGAGTTTTGTCAGAAATTTCTTGCCGCCTTACTCAGGAGTTGCTCTAAGGCTTGGCAGAGAGCGTTTGGAGTGCGCCGT
The DNA here is from genome assembly GCA_947359475.1 of Heligmosomoides polygyrus bakeri. NCBI lineage: Eukaryota > Metazoa > Nematoda > Chromadorea > Rhabditida > Heligmosomidae > Heligmosomoides > Heligmosomoides polygyrus. The sequence goes on along the minus strand of OX375870.1, from coordinate 34,536,751 downwards.
GAACATTGCATACAGATTCGAACCTTTCAATCGAGGGAGGGACAGCTTGTAGACTGACCGTTTGGAGAGTTTTGTCAGAAATTTCTTGCCGCCTTACTCAGGAGTTGCTCCAAGCCGGGCCCATAGAGCGTTTGGAGTCCGCCGTTAACATTGAATACAGATTCGAACCTTTCAATCGAGGGAGGGACAGCTTGTAGACTGAGCGCTTGGGGAGTTTTATCAGAAATTTCTTGCCGCCTTACTTAGGAGTTGCTCTAAGGCGGGGGCAGAGAGCGTTTGGAGTGCGCCGTGAACATTGCTACAGATTCGCAACCTTTCATCGAGGAGGGGACAGCTTGTAGACTGACCGTTTGGAGAGTTTTGTCAGAAATTTCTTGCCGCCTTACTCAGGAGTTGCTCCAAGGCGGGCCATAGAGCGTTTGGAGTCCGCCGTGAACATTGCATACAGATTCGAACCTTTCAATCGAGGGAGGGACAGCTTGTAGACTGACCGTTTGGGGAGTTTTGTCAGAAATTTTTGCCGCCTTACTCAGGAGTTGCTCTAAGGCGGCCCAGCGAGCCTTTGGAGTGCGCCGTGACAATGCATACAGAATCGAACATTTCAATTGAGGGGGGGGGGGGGGGCAGCTTGTAGACTGAGCGTTTGGGGAGTTTTAGCAGAAATTTCTTGCCGCCTTACTCCAGGAGCTTGCTCCAAGGCTGTCCAGCTAACCTTTGGAGTGCGCCGTGAATATTACATACCGATTCGAAACCTTTTAATCGACGGGAGGGACAGCTTGTAGACTGAGCGTTTGGGGAGTTTTATCAGAAATTTCTTGCGCGCCTTACTCAGGAGTTGCTCTAAGGCGGGGCAGAGAGCGTTTTGGAGCGCGCCGTGAACATTGCATACAGATTCGAACCTTTCAATCGAGGGAGGGACAGCTTGTAGACTGACCGTTTGGAGAGTTTTGTCAGAAATTTCTTGCCGCCTTACTCAGGAGTTGCTCCAAGGCGGGCCATAGAGCGTTTGGAGTCCGCCGTGAACATTGCATACAGATTCGAACCTTTCAATCGAGGGAGGGGACAGCTTGTAGACTCACCGTTTGGAGAGTTTTGTCAGAAATTCTTGCCGCCCCTACTCAGGAGTTTGCTCTAAAGGCGGGCACAGCGAGCCTTTGGAGTGCGCCGTGACAATGCATACAGATTCGAACCTTCAATCGAGGGAGGGACAGCTTGTAGACTGACCGTTTGGGGAGTTTTGTCAGAAATTTTTTGCCGCCTTACTCAGGAGTTGCCCAGCGAGCCTTTGGAGTGCGCCGTGACAATGCATACAGAATCGAACATTTCAATTGAGGGGGGGGGGGCAGCTTGTAGACTGAGCGTTTGGGGAGTTTTAGCAGAAATTTCTTGCCGCCTTACTCAGGAGTTGCTCCAAGGCTGTCCAGCTAACCTTTGGAGTGCGCCGTGAATATTACATACCGATTCGAACCTTTTAATCGAGGGAGGGACAGCTTGTAGACTGAGCGTTTGGGGAGTTTTATCAGAAATTTCTTGCCGCCTTACTCAGGAGTTGCTCTAAGGCGGGGCAGAGAGCGTTTGGAGTGCGCCGTGAACATTGCATACAGATTCGAACCTTTCAATCGAGGGAGGGACAGCTTGTAGACTGACCGTTTGGAGAGTTTTGTCAGAAATTTCTTGCCGCCTTACTCAGGAGTTGCTCCAAGGCGGGCCATAGAGCGTTTGGAGTCCGCCGTGAACATTGCATACAGATTCGAACCTTTCAATCGAGGGAGGGACAGCTTGTAGACTCACCGTTTGGAGAGTTTTGTCAGAAATTCTTGCCGCCCTACTCAGGAGTTGCTCTAAGGCGGCACAGCGAGCCTTTGGAGTGCGCCGTGACAATGCATACAGATTCGAACCTTTCAATCGAGGGAGGGACAGCTTGTAGACTGACCGTTTGGGGAGTTTTGTCAGAAATTTTTTGCCGCCTTACTCAGGAGTTGCTCTAAGGCGGCCCAGCGAGCCTTTGGAGTGCGCCGTGACAATGCATACAGAATCGAACATTTCAATTGAGGGGGGGGCAGCTTGTAGACTGAGCGTTTGGGGAGTTTTAGCAGAAATTTCTTGCCGCCTTACTCAGGAGTTGCTCCAAGGCTGTCCAGCTAACCTTTGGAGTGCGCCGTGAATATTACATACCGATTCGAACCTTTTAATCGAGGGAGGGACAGCTTGTAGACTGAGCGTTTGGGGAGTTTTATCAGAAATTTCTTGCCGCCTTACTCAGGAGTTGCTCTAAGGCGGGGCAGAGAGCGTTTGGAGTGCGCCGTGAACATTGCATACAAATTCGAACCTTTCAATCGAGGGAGGGACAGCTTGTAGACTGACCGTTTTTTTAGAGTTTTGTCAGAAATTTCTTGCCGCCTTACTCAGGAGTTGCTCCAAGGCGGGCCATAGAGCGTTTGGAGTCCGCCGTGAACATTGCATACAGATTCGAACCTTTCAATCGAGGGAGGGACAGCTTGTAGACTCACCGTTTGGAGAGTTTTGTCAGAAATTCTTGCCGCCCTACTCAGGAGTTGCTCTAAGGCGGCACAGCGAGCCTTTGGAGTGCGCCGTGACAATGCATACAGATTCGAACCTTTCAATCGAGGGAGGGACAGCTTGTAGACTGACCGTTTGGAGAGTTTTGTCAGAAATTCTTGCCGCCCTACTCAGGAGTTGCTCTAAGGCGGCACAGCGAGCCTTTGGAGTGCGCCGTGACAATGCATACAGATTCGAACCTTTCAATCGAGGGAGGGACAGCTTGTAGACTGACCGTTTGGGGAGTTTTGTCAGAAATTTTTTGCCGCCTTACTCAGGAGTTGCTCTAAGGCGGCCCAGCGAGCCTTTGGAGTGCGCCGTGACAATGCATACAGAATCGAACATTTCAATTGAGGGGGGGGGCAGCTTGTAGACTGAGCGTTTGGGGAGTTTTAGCAGAAATTTCTTGCCGCCTTACTCAGGAGTTGCTCCAAGGCTGTCCAGCTAACCTTTGGAGTGCGCCGTGAATATTACATACCGATTCGAACCTTTTAATCGAGGGAGGGACAGCTTGTAGACTGAGCGTTTGGGGAGTTTTATCAGAAATTTCTTGCCGCCTTACTCAGGAGTTGCTCTAAGGCGGGGCAGAGAGCGTTTGGAGTGCGCCGTGAACATTGCATACAGATTCGAACCTTTCAATCGAGGGAGGGACAGCTTGTAGACTGACCGTTTGGAGAGTTTTGTCAGAAATTTCTTGCCGCCTTACTCAGGAGTTGCTCTAAGGCGGCACAGCGAGCCTTTGGAGTGCGCCGTGACAATGCATACAGATTCGAACCTTTCAATCGAGGGAGGGACAGCTTGTAGACTGACCGTTTGGAGAGTTTTGTCAGAAATTTCTTGCCGCCTTACTCAGGAGTTGCTCCAAGGCGGGCCATAGAGCGTTTGGAGTGCGCCGTGAACATTGCATACAGATTCGAACCTTTTGGTCGAGGGAGGGACAGCTTGTAGACTGAGCGTTTGGGGAGTTTTATCAGAAATTTCTTGCCGCCTTACTCAGGAGTTGCTCTAAGGCGGGGCAGAGAGCGTTTGGAGTGCGCCGTGAACATTGCATACAGATTCGAACCTTTCAATCGAGGGAGGGACAGCTTGTAGACTGACCGTTTGGAGAGTTTTGTCAGAAATTTCTTGCCGCCTTACTCAGGAGTTGCTCCAAGGCGGGCCATAGAGCGTTTGGAGTCCGCCGTGAACATTGCATACAGATTCGAACCTTTCAATCGAGGGAGGGACAGCTTGTAGACTCACCGTTTGGAGAGTTTTGTCAGAAATTTCTTGCCGCCTTACTCAGGAGTTGCTCTAAGGCTTGGCAGAGAGCGTTTGGAGTGCGCCGTGAACATTGCATACAGATTCGAACCTTTCAATCGAGGGAGGGACAGCTTGTAGACTGACCGTTTGGAGAGTTTTGTCAGAAATTTCTTGCCGCCTTACTCAGGAGTTGCTCCAAGGCGGGCCATAGAGCGTTTGGAGTCCGCCGTTAACATTGAATACAGATTCGAACCTTTCAATCGAGGGAGGGACAGCTTGTAGACTGAGCGTTTGGGGAGTTTTATCAGAAATTTCTTGCCGCCTTACTCAGGAGTTGCTCTAAGGCGGGGCAGAGAGCGTTTGGAGTGCGCCGTGAACATTGCATACAGATTCGAACCTTTTGGTCGAGGGAGGGACAGCTTGTAGACTGAGCGTTTGGGGAGTTTTATCAGAAATTTCTTGCCGCCTTACTTAGGAGTTGCTCTAAGGAGGGGCAGAGAGCGTTTGGAGTGCGCCGTGAACATTGCATACAGATTCGAACCTTTCAATCGAGGGAGGGACAGCTTGTAGACTGACCGTTTGGAGAGTTTTGTCAGAAATTTCTTGCGGCCTTACTCAGGAGTTGCTCCAAGGCGGGCCATAGAGCGTTTGGAGTCCGCCGTGAACATTGCATACAGATTCGAACCTTTCAATCGAGGGAGGGACAGCTTGTAGACTCACCGTTTGGAGAGTTTTGTCAGAAATTCTTGCCGCCTTACTCAGGAGTTGCTCTAAGGCGGCACAGCGAGCCTTTGGAGTGCGCCGTGACAATGCATACAGATTCGAACCTTTCAATCGAGGGAGGGACAGCTTGTAGACTGACCGTTTGGAGAGTTTTGTCAGAAATTTCTTGCCGCCTTACTCAGGAGTTGCTCCAAGGCGGGCCATAGAGCGTTTGGAGTCCGCCGTGAACATTGCATACAGATTCGAACCTTTCAATCGAGGGAGGGACAGCTTGTAGACTCACCGTTTGGAGAGTTTTGTCAGAAATTTCTTGCCGCCTTACTCAGGAGTTGCTCCAAGGCGGGCCATAGAGCGTTTGGAGTCCGCCGTGAACATTGCATACAGATTCGAACCTTTCAATCGAGGGAGGGACAGCTTGTAGACTCACCGTTTGGAGAGTTTTGTCAGAAATTCTTGCCGCCCTACTCAGGAGTTGCTCTAAGGCGGCACAGCGAGCCTTTGGAGTGCGCCGTGACAATGCATACAGATTCGAACCTTTCAATCGAGGGAGGGACAGCTTGTAGACTGACCGTTTGGAGAGTTTTGTCAGAAATTTCTTGCCGCCTTACTCAGGAGTTGCTCCAAGGCGGGCCATAGAGCGTTTGGAGTCCGCCGTGAACATTGCATACAGATTCGAACCTTTCAATCGAGGGAGGGACAGCTTGTAGACTGACCGTTAGGGGAGTTTTGTCAGAAATTTTTTGCCGCCTTACTCAGGAGTTGCTCTAAGGCGGCCCAGCGAGCCTTTGGAGTGCGCCGTGACAATGCATACAGAATCGAACATTTCAATTGAGGGGGGGGGCAGCTTGTAGACTGAGCGTTTGGGGAGTTTTAGCAGAAATTTCTTGCCGCCTTACTCAGGAGTTGCTCCAAGGCTGTCCAGCTAACCTTTGGAGTGCGCCGTGAATATTACATACCGATTCGAACCTTTTAATCGAGGGAGGGACAGCTTGTAGACTGAGCGTTTGGGGAGTTTTATCAGAAATTTCTTGCCGCCTTACTCAGGAGTTGCTCTAAGGCGGGGCAGAGAGCGTTTGGGGTGCGCCTTGAACATTGCATACAGATTCGAACCTTTCAATCGAGGGAGGGACAGCTTGTAGACTGACCGTTTGGAGAGTTTTGTCAGAAATTTCTTGCCGCCTTACTCAGGAGTTGCTCCAAGGCGGGCCATAGAGCGTTTGGAGTCCGCCGTGAACATTGCATACAGATTCGAACCTTTCAATCGAGGGAGGGACAGCTTGTAGACTCACCGTTTGGAGAGTTTTGTCAGAAATTCTTGCCGCCCTACTCAGGAGTTGCTCTAAGGCGGCACAGCGAGCCTTTGGAGTGCGCCGTGACAATGCATACAGATTCGAACCTTTCAATCGAGGGAGGGACAGCTTGTAGACTGAGCGTTTGGGGAGTTTTATCAGAAATTTCTTGCCGCCTTACTCAGGAGTTGCTCTAAGGCGGGGCAGAGAGCGTTTGGAGTGCGCCGTGAACATTGCATACAAATTCGAACCTTTCAATCGAGGGAGGGACAGCTTGTAGACTGACCGTTTGGAGAGTTTTGTCAGAAATTCTTGCCGCCTTACTCAGGAGTTGCTCTAAGGCGGAGCAGAGAGCGTTTGGAGTGCGCCGTGAACATTGCATACAAATTCGAACCTTTCAATCGAGGGAGGGACAGCTTGTAGACTGACCGTTTGGAGAGTTTTGTCAGAAATTTCTTGCCGCCTTACTCAGGAGTTGCTCCAAGGCGGGCCATAGAGCGTTTGGAGTCCGCCGTGAACATTGCATACAGATTCGAACCTTTCAATCGAGGGAGGGACAGCTTGTAGACTCACCGTTTGGAGAGTTTTGTCAGAAATTCTTGCCGCCCTACTCAGGAGTTGCTCTAAGGCGGCACAGCGAGCCTTTGGAGTGCGCCGTGACAATGCATACAGATTCGAACCTTTCAATCGAGGGAGGGACAGCTTGTAGACTGACCGTTTGGAGAGTTTTGTCAGAAATTCTTGCCGCCCTACTCAGGAGTTGCTCTAAGGCGGCACAGCGAGCCTTTGGAGTGCGCCGTGACAATGCATACAGATTCGAACCTTTCAATCGAGGGAGGGACAGCTTGTAGACTGACCGTTTGGGGAGTTTTGTCAGAAATTTTTTGCCGCCTTACTCAGGAGTTGCTCTAAGGCGGCCCAGCGAGCCTTTGGAGTGCGCCGTGACAATGCATACAGAATCGAACATTTCAATTGAGGGGGGGGGGGGGGCAGCTTGTAGACTGAGCGTTTGGGGAGTTTTAGCAGAAATTTCTTGCCGCCTTACTCAGGAGTTGCTCCAAGGCTGTCCAGCTAACCTTTGGAGTGCGCCGTGAATATTACATACCGATTCGAACCTTTTAATCGAGGGAGGGACAGCTTGTAGACTGAGCGTTTGGGGAGTTTTATCAGAAATTTCTTGCCGCCTTACTCAGGAGTTGCTCTAAGGCGGGGCAGAGAGCGTTTGGGGTGCGCCTTGAACATTGCATACAGATTCGAACCTTTCAATCGAGGGAGGGACAGCTTGTAGACTGACCGTTTGGAGAGTTTTGTCAGAAATTTCTTGCCGCCTTACTCAGGAGTTGCTCCAAGGCGGGCCATAGAGCGTTTGGAGTCCGCCGTGAACATTGCATACAGATTCGAACCTTTCAATCGAGGGAGGGACAGCTTGTAGACTCACCGTTTGGAGAGTTTTGTCAGAAATTCTTGCCGCCCTACTCAGGAGTTGCTCTAAGGCGGCACAGCGAGCCTTTGGAGTGCGCCGTGACAATGCATACAGATTCGAACCTTTCAATCGAGGGAGGGACAGCTTGTAGACTGACCGTTTGGAGAGTTTTGTCAGAAATTTCTTGCCGCCTTACTCAGGAGTTGCTCCAAGGCGGGCCATAGAGCGTTTGGAGTCCGCCGTGAACATTGCATACAGATTCGAACCTTTCAATCGAGGGAGGGACAGCTTGTAGACTCACCGTTTGGAGAGTTTTGTCAGAAATTTCTTGCCGCCTTACTCAGGAGTTGCTCTAAGGCGGGGCAGAGAGCGTTTGGAGTGCGCCGTGAACATTGCATACAGATTCGAACCTTTTGGTCGAGGGAGGGACAGCTTGTAGACTGAGCGTTTGGGGAGTTTTATCAGAAATTTCTTGCCGCCTTACTCAGGAGTTGCTCTAAGGCGGGGCAGAGAGCGTTTGGAGTGCGCCGTGAACATTGCATACAGATTCGAACCTTTTGGTCGAGGGAGGGACAGCTTGTAGACTGAGCGTTTGGGGAGTTTTATCAGAAATTTCTTGCCGCCTTACTCAGGAGTTGCTCTAAGGCGGGGCAGAGAGCGTTTGGAGTGCGCCGTGAACATTGCATACAGATTCGAACCTTTCAATCGAGGGAGGGACAGCTTGTAGACTGACCGTTTGGAGAGTTTTGTCAGAAATTTCTTGCCGCCTTACTCAGGAGTTGCTCCAAGGCGGGCCATAGAGCGTTTGGAGTCCGCCGTGAACATTGCATACAGATTCGAACCTTTCAATCGAGGGAGGGACAGCTTGTAGACTCACCGTTTGGAGAGTTTTGTCAGAAATTTCTTGCCGCCTTACTCAGGAGTTGCTCTAAGGCTTGGCAGAGAGCGTTTGGAGTGCGCCGTGAACATTGCATACAGATTCGAACCTTTCAATCGAGGGAGGGACAGCTTGTAGACTGACCGTTTGGAGAGTTTTGTCAGAAATTTCTTGCCGCCTTACTCAGGAGTTGCTCCAAGGCGGGCCATAGAGCGTTTGGAGTCCGCCGTTAACATTGAATACAGATTCGAACCTTTCAGTCGAGGGAGGGACAGCTTGTAGACTGAGCGTTTGGGGAGTTTTATCAGAAATTTCTTGCCGCCTTACTCAGGAGTTGCTCTAAGGCGGGGCAGAGAGCGTTTGGAGTGCGCCGTGAACATTGCATACAGATTCGAACCTTTTGGTCGAGGGAGGGACAGCTTGTAGACTGAGCGTTTGGGGAGTTTTATCAGAAATTTCTTGCCGCCTTACTTAGGAGTTGCTCTAAGGCGGGGCAGAGAGCGTTTGGAGTGCGCCGTGAACATTGCATACAGATTCGAACCTTTCAATCGAGGGAGGGACAGCTTGTAGACTGACCGTTTGGAGAGTTTTGTCAGAAATTTCTTGCCGCCTTACTCAGGAGTTGCTCCAAGGCGGGCCATAGAGCGTTTGGAGTCCGTCTTGAACATTGCATACAGATTCGAACCTTTCAATCGAGGGAGGGACAGCTTGTAGACTCACCGTTTGGAGAGTTTTGTCAGAAATTCTTGCCGCCCTACTCAGGAGTTGCTCTAAGGCGGCACAGCGAGCCTTTGGAGTGCGCCGTGACAATGCATACAGATTCGAACCTTTCAATCGAGGGAGGGACAGCTTGTAGACTGACCGTTTGGGGAGTTTTGTCAGAAATTTCTTGCCGCCTTACTCAGGAGTTGCTCTAAGGCTTGGCAGAGAGCGTTTGGAGTGCGCCGTGAACATTGCATACAGATTCGAACCTTTCAATCGAGGGAGGGACAGCTTGTAGACTCACCGTTTGGAGAGTTTTGTCAGAAATTCTTGCCGCCCTACTCAGGAGTTGCTCTAAGGCGGCACAGCGAGCCTTTGGAGTGCGCCGTGACAATGCATACAGATTCGAACATTTCAATTGAGGGGGGGACAGCTTGTAGACTGAGCGTTTGGGGAGTTTTATCAGAAATTTCTTGCCGCCTTACTCAGGAGTTGCTCTAAGGCGGGCCATAGAGCGTTTGGAGTCCGCCGTGAACATTGCATACAGATTCGAACCTTTTGGTCGAGGGAGGGACAGCTTGTAGACTGAGCGTTTGGGGAGTTTTAGCAGAAATTTCTTGCCGCCTTACTCAGGAGTTGCTCCAAGGCTGTCCAGCTAACCTTTGGAGTGCGCCGTGAATATTACATACCGATTCGAACCTTTTAATCGAGGGAGGGACAGCTTGTAGACTGAGCGTTTGGGGAGTTTTATCAGAAATTTCTTGCCGCCTTACTCAGGAGTTGCTCTAAGGCGGGCCATAGAGCGTTTGGAGTCCGCCGTGAACATTGCATACAGATTCGAACCTTTCAATCGAGGGAGGGATAGCTTGTAGACTGACCGTTTGGGGAGTTTTGTCAGAAATTTTTTGCCGCCTTACTCAGGAGTTGCTCTAAGGCGGCCCAGCGAGCCTTTGGAGTGCGCCGTGACAATGCATACAGAATCGAACATTTCAATTGAGGGGGGGGGGGGCAGCTTGTAGACTGAGCGTTTGGGGAGTTTTAGCAGAAATTTCTTGCCGCCTTACTCAGGAGTTGCTCCAAGGCTGTCCAGCTAACCTTTGGAGTGCGCCGTGAATATTACATACCGATTCGAACCTTTTAATCGAGGGAGGGACAGCTTGTAGACTGAGCGTTTGGGGAGTTTTATCAGAAATTTCTTGCCGCCTTACTCAAGAGTTGCTCTAAGGCGGGCCATAGAGCGTTTGGAGTCCGCCGTGAACATTGCATACAGATTCGAACCTTTCAGTCGAGGGAGGGACAGCTTGTAGACTCACCGTTTGGAGAGTTTTGTCAGAAATTCTTGCCGCCCTACTCAGGAGTTGCTCTAAGGCGGCACAGCGAGCCTTTGGAGTGCGCCGTGACAATGCATACAGATTCGAACCTTTCAATCGAGGGAGGGACAGCTTGTAGACTGACCGTTTGGAGAGTTTTGTCAGAAATTTCTTGCCGCCTTACTCAGGAGTTGCTCCAAGGCGGGCCATAGAGCGTTTGGAGTCCGCCGTGAACATTGCATACAGATTCGAACCTTTCAATCGAGGGAGGGACAGCTTGTAGACTCACCGTTTGGAGAGTTTTGTCAGAAATTTCTTGCCGCCTTACTCAGGAGTTGCTCTAAGGCGGGGCAGAGAGCGTTTGGAGTGCGCCGTGAACATTGCATACAGATTCGAACCTTTTGGTCGAGGGAGGGACAGCTTGTAGACTGAGCGTTTGGGGAGTTTTAGCAGAAATTTCTTGCCGCCTTACTCAGGAGTTGCTCCAAGGCGGGCCATAGAGCGTTTGGAGTCCGCCGTGAACATTGCATACAGATTCGAACCTTTCAATCGAGGGAGGGACAGCTTGTAGACTCACCGTTTGGAGAGTTTTGTCAGAAATTTCTTGCCGCCTTACTCAGGAGTTGCTCTAAGGCTTGGCAGAGAGCGTTTGGAGTGCGCCGTGAACATTGCATACAGATTCGAACCTTTCAATCGAGGGAGTGACAGCTTGTAGACTGACCGTTTGGAGAGTTTTGTCAGAAATTTCTTGCCGCCTTACTCAGGAGTTGCTCCAAGCCGGGCCATAGAGCGTTTGGAGTCCGCCGTTAACATTGAATACAGATTCGAACCTTTCAATCGAGGGAGGGACAGCTTGTAGACTGAGCGTTTGGGGAGTTTTATCAGAAATTTCTTGCCGCCTTACTTAGGAGTTGCTCTAAGGCGGGGCAGAGAGCGTTTGGACTGCGCCGTGAACATTGCATACAGATTCGAACCTTTCAATCGAGGGAGGGACAGCTTGTAGACTGACCGTTTGGAGAGTTTTGTCAGAAATTTCTTGCCGCCTTACTCAGGAGTTGCTCCAAGGCGGGCCATAGAGCGTTTGGAGTCCGCCGTGAACATTGCATACAGATTCGAACCTTTCAATCGAGGGAGGGACAGCTTGTAGACTGACCGTTTGGGGAGTTTTGTCAGAAATTTTTTGCCGCCTTACTCAGGAGTTGCTCTAAGGCGGCCCAGCGAGCCTTTGGAGTGCGCCGTGACAATGCATACAGAATCGAACATTTCAATTGAGGGGGGGGGGCAGCTTGTAGACTGAGCGTTTGGGGAGTTTTAGCAGAAATTTCTTGCCGCCTTACTCAGGAGTTGCTCCAAGGCTGTCCAGCTAACCTTTGGAGTGCGCCGTGAATATTACATACCGATTCGAACCTTTTAATCGAGGGAGGGACAGCTTGTAGACTGAGCGTTTGGGGAGTTTTATCAGAAATTTCTTGCCGCCTTACTCAGGAGTTGCTCTAAGGCGGGGCAGAGAGCGTTTGGAGTGCGCCGTGAACATTGCATACAGATTCGAACCTTTCAATCGAGGGAGGGACAGCTTGTAGACTGACCGTTTGGAGAGTTTTGTCAGAAATTTCTTGCCGCCTTTCTCAGGAGTTGCTCCAAGGCGGGCCATAGAGCGTTTGGAGTCCGCCGTGAACATTGCATACAGATTCGAACCTTTCAATCGAGGGAGGGACAGCTTGTAGACTCACCGTTTGGAGAGTTTTGTCAGAAATTCTTGCCGCCCTACTCAGGAGTTGCTCTAAGGCGGCACAGCGAGCCTTTGGAGTGCGCCGTGACAATGCATACAGATTCGAACCTTTCAATCGAGGGAGGGACAGCTTGTAGACTGAGCGTTTGGGGAGTTTTAGCAGAAATTTCTTGCCGCCTTACTCAGGAGTTGCTCCAAGGCTGTCCAGCTAACCTTTGGAGTGCGCCGTGAATATTACATACCGATTCGAACCTTTTAATCGAGGGAGGGACAGCTTGTAGACTGAGCGTTTGGGGAGTTTTATCAGAAATTTCTTGCCGCCTTACTCAGGAGTTGCTCTAAGGCGGGGCAGAGAGCGTTTGGAGTGCGCCGTGAACATTGCATACAGATTCGAACCTTTCAATCGAGGGAGGGACAGCTTGTAGACTGACCGTTTGGAGAGTTTTGTCAGAAATTTCTTGCCGCCTTACTCAGGAGTTGCTCCAAGGCGGGCCATAGAGCGTTTGGAGTCCGCCGTGAACATTGCATACAGATTCGAACCTTTCAATCGAGGGAGGGACAGCTTGTAGACTCACCGTTTGGAGAGTTTTGTCAGAAATTCTTGCCGCCCTACTCAGGAGTTGCTCTAAGGCGGCACAGCGAGCCTTTGGAGTGCGCCGTGACAATGCATACAGATTCGAACCTTTCAATCGAGGGAGGGACAGCTTGTAGACTGACCGTTTGGAGAGTTTTGTCAGAAATTCTTGCCGCCCTACTCAGGAGTTGCTCTAAGGCGGGGCAGAGAGCGTTTGGAGTGCGCCGTGAACATTGCATACAAATTCGAACCTTTCAATCGAGGGAGGGACAGCTTGTAGACTGACCGTTTGGAGAGTTTTGTCAGAAATTTCTTGCCGCCTTACTCAGGAGTTGCTCTAAGGCGGGGCAGAGAGCGTTTGGAGTGCGCCGTGAACATTGCATACAGATTCGAACCTTTCAATCGAGGGAGGGACAGCTTGTAGACTGACCGTTTGGAGAGTTTTGTCAGAAATTTCTTGCCGCCTTACTCAGGAGTTGCTCCAAGGCGGGCCATAGAGCGTTTGGAGTCCGCCGTGAACATTGCATACAGATTCGAACCTTTCAATCGAGGGAGGGACAGCTTGTAGACTGACCGTTTGGAGAGTTTTGTCAGAAATTTCTTGCCGCCTTACTCAGGAGTTGCTCTAAGGCGGGGCAGAGAGCGTTTGGAGTGCGCCGTGAACATTGCATACAGATTCGAACCTTTCAATCGAGGGAGGGACAGCTTGTAGACTGACCGTTTGGAGAGTTTTGTCAGAAATTTCTTGCCGCCTTACTCAGGAGTTGCTCTAAGGCGGGGCAGAGAGCGTTTGGAGTGCGCCGTGAACATTGCATACAGATTCGAACCTTTCAATCGAGGGAGGGACAGCTTGTAGACTCACCGTTTGGAGAGTTTTGTCAGAAATTCTTGCCGCCCTACTCAGGAGTTGCTCTAAGGCGGCACAGCGAGCCTTTGGAGTGCGCCGTGACAATGCATACAGATTCGAACCTTTCAATCGAGGGAGGGACAGCTTGTAGACTGACCGTTTGGGGAGTTTTGTCAGAAATTTTTTGCCGCCTTACTCAGGAGTTGCTCTAAGGCGGCCCAGCGAGCCTTTGGAGTGCGCCGTGACAATGCATACAGAATCGAACATTTCAATTGAGGGGGGGGGGCAGCTTGTAGACTGAGCGTTTGGGGAGTTTTAGCAGAAATTTCTTGCCGCCTTACTCAGGAGTTGCTCCAAGGCTGTCCAGCTAACCTTTGGAGTGCGCCGTGAATATTACATACCGATTCGAACCTTTTAATCGAGGGAGGGACAGCTTGTAGACTGAGCGTTTGGGGAGTTTTATCAGAAATTTCTTGCCGCCTTACTCAGGAGTTGCTCTAAGGCGGGCCATAGAGCGTTTGGAGTCCGCCGTGAACATTGCATACAGATTCGAACCTTTCAATCGAGGGAGGGACAGCTTGTAGACTCACCGTTTGGAGAGTTTTGTCAGAAATTCTTGCCGCCCTACTCAGGAGTTGCTCTAAGGCGGCACAGCGAGCCTTTGGAGTGCGCCGTGACAATGCATACAGATTCGAACCTTTCAATCGAGGGAGGGACAGCTTGTAGACTGACCGTTTGGAGAGTTTTGTCAGAAATTTCTTGCCGCCTTACTCAGGAGTTGCTCCAAGGCGGGCCATAGAGCGTTTGGAGTCCGCCGTGAACATTGCATACAGATTCGAACCTTTCAATCGAGGGAGGGACAGCTTGTAGACTCACCGTTTGGAGAGTTTTGTCAGAAATTTCTTGCCGCCTTACTCAGGAGTTGCTCTAAGGCGGGGCAGAGAGCGTTTGGAGTGCGCCGTGAACATTGCATACAGATTCGAACCTTTTGGTCGAGGGAGGGACAGCTTGTAGACTGAGCGTTTGGGGAGTTTTAGCAGAAATTTCTTGCCGCCTTACTCAGGAGTTGCTCCAAGGCGGGCCATAGAGCGTTTGGAGTCCGCCGTGAACATTGCATACAGATTCAAACCTTTCAATCGAGGGAGGGACAGCTTGTAGACTGACCGTTTGGAGAGTTTTGTCAGAAATTTCTTGCCGCCTTACTCAGGAGTTGCTCTAAGGCTGTCCAGCTAACCTTTGGAGTGCGCCGTGAATATTACATACCGATTCGAACCTTTCAATCGAGGGAGGGACAGCTTGTAGACTGACCGTTTGGAGAGTTTTGTCAGAAATTTCTTGCCGCCTTACTCAGGAGTTGCTCTAAGGCGGGGCAGAGAGCGTTTGGAGTGCGCCGTGAACATTGCATACAGATTCGAACCTTTCAATCGAGGGAGGGACAGCTTGTAGACTGACCGTTTGGAGAGTTTTGTCAGAAATTTCTTGCCGCCTTACTCAGGAGTTGCTCCAAGGCGGGCCATAGAGCGTTTGGAGTCCGCCGTGAACATTGCATACAGATTCGAACCTTTCAATCGAGGGAGGGACAGCTTGTAGACTCACCGTTTGGAGAGTTTTGTCAGAAATTTCTTGCCGCCTTGCTCAGGAGTTGCTCTAAGGCTTGGCAGAGAGCGTTTGGAGTGCGCCGTGAACATTACATACCGATTCGAACCTTTCAATCGAGGGAGGGACAGCTTGTAGACTGACCGTTTGGGGAGTTTTAGCAGAAATTTCTTGCCGCCTTACTCAGGAGTTGCTCCAAGGCGGGCCATAGAGCGTTTGGAGTCCGCCGTGAACATTGCATACAGATTCGAACCTTTCAATCGAGGGAGGGACAGCTTGTAGACTGACCGTTTGGGGAGTTTTAGCAGAAATTTCTTGCCGCCTTACTCAGGAGTTGCTCTAAGGCTGTCCAGCTAACCTTTGGAGTGCGCCGTGAATATTACATACCGATTCGAACCTTTCAATCGAGGGAGGGACAGCTTGTAGACTGACCGTTTGGGGAGTTTTAGCAGAAATTTCTTGCGCCTTACTCAGGAGTTGCTCTAAGGCTGTCCAGCTAACCTTTGGAGTCCGCCGTGAACATTGCATACAGATTCAAACCTTTCAATCGAGGGAGGGACAGCTTGTAGACTGACCGTTTGGAGAGTTTTGTCAGAAATTTCTTGCCGCCTTACTCAGGAGTTGCTCTAAGGCTGTCCAGCTAACCTTTGGAGTGCGCCGTGAATATTACATACCGATTCGAACCTTTCAATCGAGGGAGGGACAGCTTGTAGACTGACCGTTTGGAGAGTTTTAGCAGAAATTTCTTGCCGCCTTACTCAGGAGTTGCTCCAAGGCTGTCCAGCTAACCTTTGGAGTGCGCCGTGAATATTACATACCGATTCGAACCTTTTAATCGAGGGAGGGACAGCTTGTAGACTGAGCGTTTGGGGAGTTTTATCAGAAATTTCTTGCCGCCTTACTCAGGAGTTGCTCTAAGGCGGGCCATAGAGCGTTTGGAGTCCGCCGTGAACATTGCATACAGATTCGAACCTTTCAATCGAGGGAGGGACAGCTTGTAGACTCACCGTTTGGAGAGTTTTGTCAGAAATTCTTGCCGCCCTACTCAGGAGTTGCTCTAAGGCTGTCCAGCTAACCTTTGGAGTGCGCCGTGAATATTACATACCGATTCGAACCTTTCAATCGAGGGAGGGACAGCTTGTAGACTGACCGTTTGGAGAGTTTTGTCAGAAATTTCTTGCCGCCTTACTCAGGAGTTGCTCCAAGGCGGGCCATAGAGCGTTTGGAGTCCGCCGTGAACATTGCATACAGATTCGAACCTTTCAATCGAGGGAGGGACAGCTTGTAGACTCACCGTTTGGAGAGTTTTGTCAGAAATTCTTGCCGCCCTACTCAGGAGTTGCTCTAAGGCGGCACAGCGAGCCTTTGGAGTGCGCCGTGACAATGCATACAGATTCGAACCTTTCAATCGAGGGAGGGACAGCTTGTAGACTGACCGTTTGGAGAGTTTTGTCAGAAATTTCTTGCCGCCTTACTCAGGAGTTGCTCCAAGGCGGGCCATAGAGCGTTTGGAGTCCGCCGTGAACATTGCATACAGATTCGAACCTTTCAATCGAGGGAGGGACAGCTTGTAGACTCACCGTTTGGAGAGTTTTGTCAGAAATTTCTTGCCGCCTTACTCAGGAGTTGCTCTAAGGCGGGGCAGAGAGCGTTTGGAGTTCGCCGTGAACATTGCATACAGATTCGAACCTTTTGGTCGAGGGAGGGACAGCTTGTAGACTGAGCGTTTGGGGAGTTTTAGCAGAAATTTCTTGCCGCCTTACTCAGGAGTTGCTCCAAGGCGGGCCATAGAGCGTTTGGAGTCCGCCGTGAACATTGCATACAGATTCAAACCTTTCAATCGAGGGAGGGACAGCTTGTAGACTGACCGTTTGGAGAGTTTTGTCAGAAATTTCTTGCCGCCTTACTCAGGAGTTGCTCTAAGGCTGTCCAGCTAACCTTTGGAGTGCGCCGTGAATATTACATACCGATTCGAACCTTTCAATCGAGGGAGGGACAGCTTGTAGACTGACCGTTTGGAGAGTTTTGTCAGAAATTTCTTGCCGCCTTACTCAGGAGTTGCTCTAAGGCGGGGCAGAGAGCGTTTGGAGTGCGCCGTGAACATTGCATACAGATTCGAACCTTTCAATCGAGGGAGGGACAGCTTGTAGACTGACCGTTTGGAGAGTTTTGTCAGAAATTTCTTGCCGCCTTACTCAGGAGTTGCTCTAAGGCGGCCCAGCGAGCCTTTGGAGTGCGCCGTGACAATGCATACAGAATCGAACATTTCAATTGAGGGGGGGGGCAGCTTGTAGACTGAGCGTTTGGGGAGTTTTAGCAGAAATTTCTTGCCGCCTTACTCAGGAGTTGCTCCAAGGCTGTCCAGCTAACCTTTGGAGTGCGCCGTGAATATTACATACCGATTCGAACCTTTTAATCGAGGGAGGGACAGCTTGTAGACTGAGCGTTTGGGGAGTTTTATCAGAAATTTCTTGCCGCCTTACTCAGGAGTTGCTCTAAGGCGGGCCATAGAGCGTTTGGAGTCCGCCGTGAACATTGCATACAGATTCGAACCTTTCAATCGAGGGAGGGACAGCTTGTAGACTCACCGTTTGGAGAGTTTTGTCAGAAATTCTTGCCGCCCTACTCAGGAGTTGCTCTAAGGCGGCACAGCGAGCCTTTGGAGTGCGCCGTGACAATGCATACAGATTCGAACCTTTCAATCGAGGGAGGGACAGCTTGTAGACTGACCGTTTGGAGAGTTTTGTCAGAAATTTCTTGCCGCCTTACTCAGGAGTTGCTCCAAGGCGGGCCATAGAGCGTTTGGAGTCCGCCGTGAACATTGCATACAGATTCGAACCTTTCAATCGAGGGAGGGACAGCTTGTAGACTCACCGTTTGGAGAGTTTTGTCAGAAATTTCTTGCCGCCTTACTCAGGAGTTGCTCTAAGGCGGGGCAGAGAGCGTTTGGAGTGCGCCGTGAACATTGCATACAGATTCGAACCTTTTGGTCGAGGGAGGGACAGCTTGTAGACTGAGCGTTTGGGGAGTTTTAGCAGAAATTTCTTGCCGCCTTACTCAGGAGTTGCTCCAAGGCGGGCCATAGAGCGTTTGGAGTCCGCCGTGAACATTGCATACAGATTCAAACCTTTCAATCGAGGGAGGGACAGCTTGTAGACTGACCGTTTGGAGAGTTTTGTCAGAAATTTCTTGCCGCCTTACTCAGGAGTTGCTCTAAGGCTGTCCAGCTAACCTTTGGAGTGCGCCGTGAATATTACATACCGATTCGAACCTTTCAATCGAGGGAGGGACAGCTTGTAGACTGACCGTTTGGAGAGTTTTGTCAGAAATTTCTTGCCGCCTTACTCAGGAGTTGCTCTAAGGCGGGGCAGAGAGCGTTTGGAGTGCGCCGTGAACATTGCATACAGATTCGAACCTTTCAATCGAGGGAGGGACAGCTTGTAGACTGACCGTTTGGAGAGTTTTGTCAGAAATTTCTTGCCGCCTTACTCAGGAGTTGCTCCAAGGCGGGCCATAGAGCGTTTGGAGTCCGCCGTGAACATTGCATACAGATTCGAACCTTTCAATCGAGGGAGGGACAGCTTGTAGACTCACCGTTTGGAGAGTTTTGTCAGAAATTTCTTGCCGCCTTACTCAGGAGTTGCTCTAAGGCTTGGCAGAGAGCGTTTGGAGTGCGCCGTGAACATTACATACCGATTCGAACCTTTCAATCGAGGGAGGGACAGCTTGTAGACTGACCGTTTGGGGAGTTTTAGCAGAAATTTCTTGCCGCCTTACTCAGGAGTTGCTCCAAGGCGGGCCATAGAGCGTTTGGAGTCCGCCGTGAACATTGCATACAGATTCGAACCTTTCAATCGAGGGAGGGACAGCTTGTAGACTGACCGTTTGGGGAGTTTTAGCAGAAATTTCTTGCCGCCTTACTCAGGAGTTGCTCTAAGGCTGTCCAGCTAACCTTTGGAGTGCGCCGTGAATATTACATACCGATTCGAACCTTTCAATCGAGGGAGGGACAGCTTGTAGACTGACCGTTTGGAGAGTTTTAGCAGAAATTTCTTGCCGCCTTACTCAGGAGTTGCTCCAAGGCTGTCCAGCTAACCTTTGGAGTGCGCCGTGAATATTACATACCGATTCGAACCTTTTAATCGAGGGAGGGACAGCTTGTAGACTGAGCGTTTGGGGAGTTTTATCAGAAATTTCTTGCCGCCTTACTCAGGAGTTGCTCTAAGGCGGGCCATAGAGCGTTTGGAGTCCGCCGTGAACATTGCATACAGATTCGAACCTTTCAATCGAGGGAGGGACAGCTTGTAGACTCACCGTTTGGAGAGTTTTGTCAGAAATTCTTGCCGCCCTACTCAGGAGTTGCTCTAAGGCTGTCCAGCTAACCTTTGGAGTGCGCCGTGAATATTACATACCGATTCGAACCTTTCAATCGAGGGAGGGACAGCTTGTAGACTGACCGTTTGGAGAGTTTTGTCAGAAATTTCTTGCCGCCTTACTCAGGAGTTGCTCCAAGGCGGGCCATAGAGCGTTTGGAGTCCGCCGTGAACATTGCATACAGATTCGAACCTTTCAATCGAGGGAGGGACAGCTTGTAGACTCACCGTTTGGAGAGTTTTGTCAGAAATTTCTTGCCGCCTTACTCAGGAGTTGCTCTAAGGCGGGGCAGAGAGCGTTTGGAGTGCGCCGTGAACATTGCATACAGATTCGAACCTTTTGGTCGAGGGAGGGACAGCTTGTAGACTGAGCGTTTGGGGAGTTTTAGCAGAAATTTCTTGCCGCCTTACTCAGGAGTTGCTCCAAGGCGGGCCGTAGAGCGTTTGGAGTCCGCCGTGAACATTGCATACAGATTCAAACCTTTCAATCGAGGGAGGGACAGCTTGTAGACTGACCGTTTGGAGAGTTTTGTCAGAAATTTCTTGCCGCCTTACTCAGGAGTTGCTCTAAGGCTGTCCAGCTAACCTTTGGAGTGCGCCGTGAATATTACATACCGATTCGAACCTTTCAATCGAGGGAGGGACAGCTTGTAGACTGACCGTTTGGAGAGTTTTGTCAGAAATTTCTTGCCGCCTTACTCAGGAGTTGCTCTAAGGCGGGGCAGAGAGCGTTTGGAGTGCGCCGTGAACATTGCATACAGATTCGAACCTTTCAATCGAGGGAGGGACAGCTTGTAGACTGACCGTTTGGAGAGTTTTGTCAGAAATTTCTTGCCGCCTTACTCAAGAGTTGCTCCAAGGCGGGCCATAGAGCGTTTGGAGTCCGCCGTGAACATTGCATACAGATTCGAACCTTTCAATCGAGGGAGGGACAGCTTGTAGACTCACCGTTTGGAGAGTTTTGTCAGAAATTTCTTGCCGCCTTACTCAGGAGTTGCTCTAAGGCTTGGCAGAGAGCGTTTGGAGTGCGCCGTGAACATTACATACCGATTCGAACCTTTCAATCGAGGGAGGGACAGCTTGTAGACTGACCGTTTGGGGAGTTTTAGCAGAAATTTCTTGCCGCCTTACTCAGGAGTTGC
This sequence comes from Heligmosomoides polygyrus bakeri, assembly GCA_947359475.1. NCBI lineage: Eukaryota > Metazoa > Nematoda > Chromadorea > Rhabditida > Heligmosomidae > Heligmosomoides > Heligmosomoides polygyrus. Next base: position 34,516,365 of record OX375870.1, on the reverse strand, counting down.
TCCAAGGCGGGCCATAGAGCGTTTGGAGTCCGCCGTGAACATTGCATACAGATTCGAACCTTTCAATCGAGGGAGGGACAGCTTGTAGACTGACCGTTTGGGGAGTTTTAGCAGAAATTTCTTGCCGCCTTACTCAGGAGTTGCTCTAAGGCTGTCCAGCTAACCTTTGGAGTGCGCCGTGAATATTACATACCGATTCGAACCTTTCAATCGAGGGAGGGACAGCTTGTAGACTGACCGTTTGGAGAGTTTTGTCAGAAATTTCTTGCCGCCTTACTCAGGAGTTGCTCTAAGGCTGTCCAGCTAACCTTTGGAGTGCGCCGTGAATATTACATACCGATTCGAACCTTTCAATCGAGGGAGGGACAGCTTGTAGACTGACCGTTTGGGGAGTTTTAGCAGAAATTTCTTGCGCCTTACTCAGGAGTTGCTCTAAGGCTGTCCAGCTAACCTTTGGAGTCCGCCGTGAACATTGCATACAGATTCAAACCTTTCAATCGAGGGAGGGACAGCTTGTAGACTGACCGTTTGGAGAGTTTTGTCAGAAATTTCTTGCCGCCTTACTCAGGAGTTGCTCCAAGGCGGGCCATAGAGCGTTTGGAGTCCGCCGTGAACATTGCATACAGATTCGAACCTTTCAATCGAGGGAGGGACAGCTTGTAGACTCACCGTTTGGAGAGTTTTGTCAGAAATTCTTGCCGCCCTACTCAGGAGTTGCTCTAAGGCGGCACAGCGAGCCTTTGGAGTGCGCCGTGACAATGCATACAGATTCGAACCTTTCAATCGAGGGAGGGACAGCTTGTAGACTGACCGTTTGGAGAGTTTTGTCAGAAATTTCTTGCCGCCTTACTCAGGAGTTGCTCCAAGGCGGGCCATAGAGCGTTTGGAGTCCGCCGTGAACATTGCATACAGATTCGAACCTTTCAATCGAGGGAGGGACAGCTTGTAGACTGACCGTTTGGAGAGTTTTGTCAGAAATTTCTTGCCGCCTTACTCAGGAGTTGCTCCAAGGCGGGCCATAGAGCGTTTGGAGTCCGCCGTGAACATTGCATACAGATTCGAACCTTTCAATCGAGGGAGGGACAGCTTGTAGACTCACCGTTTGGAGAGTTTTGTCAGAAATTCTTGCCGCCCTACTCAGGAGTTGCTCTAAGGCGGCACAGCGAGCCTTTGGAGTGCGCCGTGACAATGCATACAGATTCGAACCTTTCAATCGAGGGAGGGACAGCTTGTAGACTGACCGTTTGGGGAGTTTTGTCAGAAATTTTTTGCCGCCTTACTCAGGAGTTGCTCTAAGGCGGCCCAGCGAGCCTTTGGAGTGCGCCGTGACAATGCATACAGAATCGAACATTTCAATTGAGGGGGGGGGGGCAGCTTGTAGACTGAGCGTTTGGGGAGTTTTAGCAGAAATTTCTTGCCGCCTTACTCAGGAGTTGCTCCAAGGCTGTCCAGCTAACCTTTGGAGTGCGCCGTGAATATTACATACCGATTCGAACCTTTTAATCGAGGGAGGGACAGCTTGTAGACTGAGCGTTTGGGGAGTTTTATCAGAAATTTCTTGCCGCCTTACTCAGGAGTTGCTCTAAGGCGGGCCATAGAGCGTTTGGAGTCCGCCGTGAACATTGCATACAGATTCGAACCTTTCAATCGAGGGAGGGACAGCTTGTAGACTCACCGTTTGGAGAGTTTTGTCAGAAATTCTTGCCGCCCTACTCAGGAGTTGCTCTAAGGCGGCACAGCGAGCCTTTGGAGTGCGCCGTGACAATGCATACAGATTCGAACCTTTCAATCGAGGGAGGGACAGCTTGTAGACTGACCGTTTGGAGAGTTTTGTCAGAAATTTCTTGCCGCCTTACTCAGGAGTTGCTCCAAGGCGGGCCATAGAGCGTTTGGAGTCCGCCGTGAACATTGCATACAGATTCGAACCTTTCAATCGAGGGAGGGACAGCTTGTAGACTCACCGTTTGGAGAGTTTTGTCAGAAATTCTTGCCGCCCTACTCAGGAGTTGCTCTAAGGCGGCACAGCGAGCCTTTGGAGTGCGCCGTGACAATGCATACAGATTCGAACCTTTCAATCGAGGGAGGGACAGCTGTAGACTGACCGTTTGGAGAGTTTTGTCAGAAATTTCTTGCCGCCTTACTCAGGAGTTGCTCCAAGGCGGGCCATAGAGCGTTTGGAGTCCGCCGTGAACATTGCATACAGATTCGAACCTTTCAATCGAGGGAGGGACAGCTTGTAGACTGACCGTTTGGAGAGTTTTGTCAGAAATTTCTTGCCGCCTTACTCAGGAGTTGCTCCAAGGCGGGCCATAGAGCGTTTGGAGTCCGCCGTGAACATTGCATACAGATTCGAACCTTTCAATCGAGGGAGGGACAGCTTGTAGACTGACCGTTTGGAGAGTTTTGTCAGAAATTTCTTGCCGCCTTACTCAGGAGTTGCTCCAAGGCGGGCCATAGAGCGTTTGGAGTCCGCCGTGAACATTGCATACAGAATCGAACATTTCAATTGAGGGGGGGGGCAGCTTGTAGACTGAGCGTTTGGGGAGTTTTAGCAGAAATTTCTTGCCGCCTTACTCAGGAGTTGCTCCAAGGCTGTCCAGCTAACCTTTGGAGTGCGCCGTGAATATTACATACCGATTCGAACCTTTTAATCGAGGGAGGGACAGCTTGTAGACTGAGCGTTTGGGGAGTTTTATCAGAAATTTCTTGCCGCCTTACTCAGGAGTTGCTCTAAGGCGGGCCATAGAGCGTTTGGAGTCCGCCGTGAACATTGCATACAGATTCGAACCTTTCAATCGAGGGAGGGACAGCTTGTAGACTCACCGTTTGGAGAGTTTTGTCAGAAATTCTTGCCGCCCTACTCAGGAGTTGCTCTAAGGCGGCACAGCGAGCCTTTGGAGTGCGCCGTGACAATGCATACAGATTCGAACCTTTCAATCGAGGGAGGGACAGCTTGTAGACTGACCGTTTGGAGAGTTTTGTCAGAAATTTCTTGCCGCCTTACTCAGGAGTTGCTCCAAGGCGGGCCATAGAGCGTTTGGAGTCCGCCGTGAACATTGCATACAGATTCGAACCTTTCAATCGAGGGAGGGACAGCTTGTAGACTCACCGTTTGGAGAGTTTTGTCAGAAATTTCTTGCCGCCTTACTCAGGAGTTGCTCTAAGGCGGGGCAGAGAGGGTTTGGAGTGCGCCGTGAACATTGCATACAGATTCGAACCTTTTGGTCGAGGGAGGGACAGCTTGTAGACTGAGCGTTTGGGGAGTTTTAGCAGAAATTTCTTGCCGCCTTACTCAGGAGTTGCTCCAAGGCGGGCCATAGAGCGTTTGGAGTCCGCCGTGAACATTGCATACAGATTCAAACCTTTCAATCGAGGGAGGGACAGCTTGTAGACTGACCGTTTGGAGAGTTTTGTCAGAAATTTCTTGCCGCCTTACTCAGGAGTTGCTCTAAGGCTGTCCAGCTAACCTTTGGAGTGCGCCGTGAATATTACATACCGATTCGAACCTTTCAATCGAGGGAGGGACAGCTTGTAGACTGACCGTTTGGAGAGTTTTGTCAGAAATTTCTTGCCGCCTTACTCAGGAGTTGCTCTAAGGCGGGGCAGAGAGCGTTTGGAGTGCGCCGTGAACATTGCATACAGATTCGAACCTTTCAATCGAGGGAGGGACAGCTTGTAGACTGACCGTTTGGAGAGTTTTGTCAGAAATTTCTTGCCGCCTTACTCAGGAGTTGCTCCAAGGCGGGCCATAGAGCGTTTGGAGTCCGCCGTGAACATTGCATACAGATTCGAACCTTTCAATCGAGGGAGGGACAGCTTGTAGACTCACCGTTTGGAGAGTTTTGTCAGAAATTTCTTGCCGCCTTACTCAGGAGTTGCTCTAAGGCTTGGCAGAGAGCGTTTGGAGTGCGCCGTGAACATTACATACCGATTCGAACCTTTCAATCGAGGGAGGGACAGCTTGTAGACTGACCGTTTGGGGAGTTTTAGCAGAAATTTCTTGCCGCCTTACTCAGGAGTTGCTCCAAGGCGGGCCATAGAGCGTTTGGAGTCCGCCGTGAACATTGCATACAGATTCGAACCTTTCAATCGAGGGAGGGACAGCTTGTAGACTGACCGTTTGGGGAGTTTTAGCAGAAATTTCTTGCCGCCTTACTCAGGAGTTGCTCTAAGGCTGTCCAGCTAACCTTTGGAGTGCGCCGTGAATATTACATACCGATTCGAACCTTTCAATCGAGGGAGGGACAGCTTGTAGACTGACCGTTTGGAGAGTTTTAGCAGAAATTTCTTGCCGCCTTACTCAGGAGTTGCTCCAAGGCTGTCCAGCTAACCTTTGGAGTGCGCCGTGAATATTACATACCGATTCGAACCTTTTAATCGAGGGAGGGACAGCTTGTAGACTGAGCGTTTGGGGAGTTTTATCAGAAATTTCTTGCCGCCTTACTCAGGAGTTGCTCTAAGGCGGGCCATAGAGCGTTTGGAGTCCGCCGTGAACATTGCATACAGATTCGAACCTTTCAATCGAGGGAGGGACAGCTTGTAGACTCACCGTTTGGAGAGTTTTGTCAGAAATTCTTGCCGCCCTACTCAGGAGTTGCTCTAAGGCTGTCCAGCTAACCTTTGGAGTGCGCCGTGAATATTACATACCGATTCGAACCTTTCAATCGAGGGAGGGACAGCTTGTAGACTGACCGTTTGGAGAGTTTTGTCAGAAATTTCTTGCCGCCTTACTCAGGAGTTGCTCCAAGGCGGGCCATAGAGCGTTTGGAGTCCGCCGTGAACATTGCATACAGATTCGAACCTTTCAATCGAGGGAGGGACAGCTTGTAGACTCACCGTTTGGAGAGTTTTGTCAGAAATTTCTTGCCGCCTTACTCAGGAGTTGCTCTAAGGCGGGGCAGAGAGCGTTTGGAGTGCGCCGTGAACATTGCATACAGATTCGAACCTTTTGGTCGAGGGAGGGACAGCTTGTAGACTGAGCGTTTGGGGAGTTTTAGCAGAAATTTCTTGCCGCCTTACTCAGGAGTTGCTCCAAGGCGGGCCGTAGAGCGTTTGGAGTCCGCCGTGAACATTGCATACAGATTCAAACCTTTCAATCGAGGGAGGGACAGCTTGTAGACTGACCGTTTGGAGAGTTTTGTCAGAAATTTCTTGCCGCCTTACTCAGGAGTTGCTCTAAGGCTGTCCAGCTAACCTTTGGAGTGCGCCGTGAATATTACATACCGATTCGAACCTTTCAATCGAGGGAGGGACAGCTTGTAGACTGACCGTTTGGAGAGTTTTGTCAGAAATTTCTTGCCGCCTTACTCAGGAGTTGCTCTAAGGCGGGGCAGAGAGCGTTTGGAGTGCGCCGTGAACATTGCATACAGATTCGAACCTTTCAATCGAGGGAGGGACAGCTTGTAGACTGACCGTTTGGAGAGTTTTGTCAGAAATTTCTTGCCGCCTTACTCAAGAGTTGCTCCAAGGCGGGCCATAGAGCGTTTGGAGTCCGCCGTGAACATTGCATACAGATTCGAACCTTTCAATCGAGGGAGGGACAGCTTGTAGACTCACCGTTTGGAGAGTTTTGTCAGAAATTTCTTGCCGCCTTACTCAGGAGTTGCTCTAAGGCTTGGCAGAGAGCGTTTGGAGTGCGCCGTGAACATTACATACCGATTCGAACCTTTCAATCGAGGGAGGGACAGCTTGTAGACTGACCGTTTGGGGAGTTTTAGCAGAAATTTCTTGCCGCCTTACTCAGGAGTTGCTCCAAGGCGGGCCATAGAGCGTTTGGAGTCCGCCGTGAACATTGCATACAGATTCGAACCTTTCAATCGAGGGAGGGACAGCTTGTAGACTGACCGTTTGGGGAGTTTTAGCAGAAATTTCTTGCCGCCTTACTCAGGAGTTGCTCTAAGGCTGTCCAGCTAACCTTTGGAGTGCGCCGTGAATATTACATACCGATTCGAACCTTTCAATCGAGGGAGGGACAGCTTGTAGACTGACCGTTTGGAGAGTTTTGTCAGAAATTTCTTGCCGCCTTACTCAGGAGTTGCTCTAAGGCTGTCCAGCTAACCTTTGGAGTGCGCCGTGAATATTACATACCGATTCGAACCTTTCAATCGAGGGAGGGACAGCTTGTAGACTGACCGTTTGGGGAGTTTTAGCAGAAATTTCTTGCGCCTTACTCAGGAGTTGCTCTAAGGCTGTCCAGCTAACCTTTGGAGTCCGCCGTGAACATTGCATACAGATTCAAACCTTTCAATCGAGGGAGGGACAGCTTGTAGACTGACCGTTTGGAGAGTTTTGTCAGAAATTTCTTGCCGCCTTACTCAGGAGTTGCTCCAAGGCGGGCCATAGAGCGTTTGGAGTCCGCCGTGAACATTGCATACAGATTCGAACCTTTCAATCGAGGGAGGGACAGCTTGTAGACTCACCGTTTGGAGAGTTTTGTCAGAAATTCTTGCCGCCCTACTCAGGAGTTGCTCTAAGGCGGCACAGCGAGCCTTTGGAGTGCGCCGTGACAATGCATACAGATTCGAACCTTTCAATCGAGGGAGGGACAGCTTGTAGACTGACCGTTTGGAGAGTTTTGTCAGAAATTTCTTGCCGCCTTACTCAGGAGTTGCTCCAAGGCGGGCCATAGAGCGTTTGGAGTCCGCCGTGAACATTGCATACAGATTCGAACCTTTCAATCGAGGGAGGGACAGCTTGTAGACTGACCGTTTGGAGAGTTTTGTCAGAAATTTCTTGCCGCCTTACTCAGGAGTTGCTCCAAGGCGGGCCATAGAGCGTTTGGAGTCCGCCGTGAACATTGCATACAGATTCGAACCTTTCAATCGAGGGAGGGACAGCTTGTAGACTCACCGTTTGGAGAGTTTTGTCAGAAATTCTTGCCGCCCTACTCAGGAGTTGCTCTAAGGCGGCACAGCGAGCCTTTGGAGTGCGCCGTGACAATGCATACAGATTCGAACCTTTCAATCGAGGGAGGGACAGCTTGTAGACTGACCGTTTGGGGAGTTTTGTCAGAAATTTTTTGCCGCCTTACTCAGGAGTTGCTCTAAGGCGGCCCAGCGAGCCTTTGGAGTGCGCCGTGACAATGCATACAGAATCGAACATTTCAATTGAGGGGGGGGGGGCAGCTTGTAGACTGAGCGTTTGGGGAGTTTTAGCAGAAATTTCTTGCCGCCTTACTCAGGAGTTGCTCCAAGGCTGTCCAGCTAACCTTTGGAGTGCGCCGTGAATATTACATACCGATTCGAACCTTTTAATCGAGGGAGGGACAGCTTGTAGACTGAGCGTTTGGGGAGTTTTATCAGAAATTTCTTGCCGCCTTACTCAGGAGTTGCTCTAAGGCGGGCCATAGAGCGTTTGGAGTCCGCCGTGAACATTGCATACAGATTCGAACCTTTCAATCGAGGGAGGGACAGCTTGTAGACTCACCGTTTGGAGAGTTTTGTCAGAAATTCTTGCCGCCCTACTCAGGAGTTGCTCTAAGGCGGCACAGCGAGCCTTTGGAGTGCGCCGTGACAATGCATACAGATTCGAACCTTTCAATCGAGGGAGGGACAGCTTGTAGACTGACCGTTTGGAGAGTTTTGTCAGAAATTTCTTGCCGCCTTACTCAGGAGTTGCTCCAAGGCGGGCCATAGAGCGTTTGGAGTCCGCCGTGAACATTGCATACAGATTCGAACCTTTCAATCGAGGGAGGGACAGCTTGTAGACTCACCGTTTGGAGAGTTTTGTCAGAAATTCTTGCCGCCCTACTCAGGAGTTGCTCTAAGGCGGCACAGCGAGCCTTTGGAGTGCGCCGTGACAATGCATACAGATTCGAACCTTTCAATCGAGGGAGGGACAGCTTGTAGACTGACCGTTTGGAGAGTTTTGTCAGAAATTTCTTGCCGCCTTACTCAGGAGTTGCTCCAAGGCGGGCCATAGAGCGTTTGGAGTCCGCCGTGAACATTGCATACAGATTCGAACCTTTCAATCGAGGGAGGGACAGCTTGTAGACTGACCGTTTGGAGAGTTTTGTCAGAAATTTCTTGCCGCCTTACTCAGGAGTTGCTCCAAGGCGGGCCATAGAGCGTTTGGAGTCCGCCGTGAACATTGCATACAGATTCGAACCTTTCAATCGAGGGAGGGACAGCTTGTAGACTGACCGTTTGGAGAGTTTTGTCAGAAATTTCTTGCCGCCTTACTCAGGAGTTGCTCCAAGGCGGGCCATAGAGCGTTTGGAGTCCGCCGTGAATATTACATACCGATTCGAACCTTTTAATCGAGGGAGGGACAGCTTGTAGACTGAGCGTTTGGGGAGTTTTATCAGAAATTTCTTGCCGCCTTACTCAGGAGTTGCTCTAAGGCGGGCCATAGAGCGTTTGGAGTCCGCCGTGAACATTGCATACAGATTCGAACCTTTCAATCGAGGGAGGGACAGCTTGTAGACTCACCGTTTGGAGAGTTTTGTCAGAAATTCTTGCCGCCTTACTCAGGAGTTGCTCCAAGGCGGGCCATAGAGCGTTTGGAGTCCGCCGTGAACATTGCATACAGATTCGAACCTTTCAATCGAGGGAGGGACAGCTTGTAGACTCACCGTTTGGAGAGTTTTGTCAGAAATTCTTGCCGCCCTACTCAGGAGTTGCTCTAAGGCGGCACAGCGAGCCTTTGGAGTGCGCCGTGACAATGCATACAGATTCGAACCTTTCAATCGAGGGAGGGACAGCTTGTAGACTGACCGTTTGGGGAGTTTTGTCAGAAATTTTTTGCCGCCTTACTCAGGAGTTGCTCTAAGGCGGCCCAGCGAGCCTTTGGAGTGCGCCGTGACAATGCATACAGAATCGAACATTTCAATTGAGGGGGGGGGGCAGCTTGTAGACTGAGCGTTTGGGGAGTTTTAGCAGAAATTTCTTGCCGCCTTACTCAGGAGTTGCTCCAAGGCTGTCCAGCTAACCTTTGGAGTGCGCCGTGAATATTACATACCGATTCGAACCTTTTAATCGAGGGAGGGACAGCTTGTAGACTGAGCGTTTGGGGAGTTTTATCAGAAATTTCTTGCCGCCTTACTCAGGAGTTGCTCTAAGGCGGGCCATAGAGCGTTTGGAGTCCGCCGTGAACATTGCATACAGATTCGAACCTTTCAATCGAGGGAGGGACAGCTTGTAGACTCACCGTTTGGAGAGTTTTGTCAGAAATTCTTGCCGCCCTACTCAGGAGTTGCTCTAAGGCGGCACAGCGAGCCTTTGGAGTGCGCCGTGACAATGCATACAGATTCGAACCTTTCAATCGAGGGAGGGACAGCTTGTAGACTGACCGTTTGGAGAGTTTTGTCAGAAATTTCTTGCCGCCTTACTCAGGAGTTGCTCCAAGGCGGGCCATAGAGCGTTTGGAGTCCGCCGTGAACATTGCATACAGATTCGAACCTTTCAATCGAGGGAGGGACAGCTTGTAGACTCACCGTTTGGAGAGTTTTGTCAGAAATTCTTGCCGCCCTACTCAGGAGTTGCTCTAAGGCGGCACAGCGAGCCTTTGGAGTGCGCCGTGACAATGCATACAGATTCGAACCTTTCAATCGAGGGAGGGACAGCTTGTAGACTGACCGTTTGGAGAGTTTTGTCAGAAATTTCTTGCCGCCTTACTCAGGAGTTGCTCCAAGGCGGGCCATAGAGCGTTTGGAGTCCGCCGTGAACATTGCATACAGATTCGAACCTTTCAATCGAGGGAGGGACAGCTTGTAGACTGACCGTTTGGAGAGTTTTGTCAGAAATTTCTTGCCGCCTTACTCAGGAGTTGCTCCAAGGCGGGCCATAGAGCGTTTGGAGTCCGCCGTGAACATTGCATACAGATTCGAACCTTTCAATCGAGGGAGGGACAGCTTGTAGACTGACCGTTTGGAGAGTTTTGTCAGAAATTTCTTGCCGCCTTACTCAGGAGTTGCTCCAAGGCGGGCCATAGAGCGTTTGGAGTCCGCCGTGAATATTACATACCGATTCGAACCTTTTAATCGAGGGAGGGACAGCTTGTAGACTGAGCGTTTGGGGAGTTTTATCAGAAATTTCTTGCCGCCTTACTCAGGAGTTGCTCTAAGGCGGGCCATAGATCGTTTGGAGTCCGCCGTGAACATTGCATACAGATTCGAACCTTTCAATCGAGGGAGGGACAGCTTGTAGACTCACCGTTTGGAGAGTTTTGTCAGAAATTCTTGCCGCCCTACTCAGGAGTTGCTCTAAGGCGGCACAGCGAGCCTTTGGAGTGCGCCGTGACAATGCATACAGATTCGAACCTTTCAATCGAGGGAGGGACAGCTTGTAGACTGACCGTTTGGGGAGTTTTGTCAGAAATTTTTTGCCGCCTTACTCAGGAGTTGCTCTAAGGCGGCCCAGCGAGCCTTTGGAGTGCGCCGTGACAATGCATACAGAATCGAACATTTCAATTGAGGGGGGGGGGGGGCAGCTTGTAGACTGAGCGTTTGGGGAGTTTTAGCAGAAATTTCTTGCCGCCTTACTCAGGAGTTGCTCCAAGGCTGTCCAGCTAACCTTTGGAGTGCGCCGTGAATATTACATACCGATTCGAACCTTTTAATCGAGGGAGGGACAGCTTGTAGACTGAGCGTTTGGGGAGTTTTATCAGATATTTCTTGCCGCCTTACTCAGGAGTTGCTCTAAGGCGGGCCATAGAGCGTTTGGAGTCCGCCGTGAACATTGCATACAGATTCGAACCTTTCAATCGAGGGAGGGACAGCTTGTAGACTCACCGTTTGGAGAGTTTTGTCAGAAATTCTTGCCGCCCTACTCAGGAGTTGCTCTAAGGCGGCACAGCGAGCCTTTGGAGTGCGCCGTGACAATGCATACAGATTCGAACCTTTCAATCGAGGGAGGGACAGCTTGTAGACTGACCGTTTGGAGAGTTTTGTCAGAAATTTCTTGCCGCCTTACTCAGGAGTTGCTCCAAGGCGGGCCATAGAGCGTTTGGAGTCCGCCGTGAACATTGCATACAGATTCGAACCTTTCAATCGAGGGAGGGACAGCTTGTAGACTCACCGTTTGGAGAGTTTTGTCAGAAATTTCTTGCCGCCTTACTCAGGAGTTGCTCTAAGGCGGGGCAGAGAGCGTTTGGAGTGCGCCGTGAACATTGCATACAGATTCGAACCTTTTGGTCGAGGGAGGGACAGCTTGTAGACTGAGCGTTTGGGGAGTTTTAGCAGAAATTTCTTGCCGCCTTACTCAGGAGTTGCTCCAAGGCGGGCCATAGAGCGTTTGGAGTCCGCCGTGAACATTGCATACAGATTCAAACCTTTCAATCGAGGGAGGGACAGCTTGTAGACTGACCGTTTGGAGAGTTTTGTCAGAAATTTCTTGCCGCCTTACTCAGGAGTTGCTCTAAGCTGTCCAGCTAACCTTTGGAGTGCGCCGTGAATATTACATACCGATTCGAACCTTTTAATCGAGGGAGGGACAGCTTGTAGACTGAGCGTTTGGGGAGTTTTATCAGAAATTTCTTGCCGCCTTACTCAGGAGTTGCTCTAAGGCGGGCCATAGAGCGTTTGGAGTCCGCCGTGAACATTGCATACAGATTCGAACCTTTCAATCGAGGGAGGGACAGCTTGTAGACTCACCGTTTGGAGAGTTTTGTCAGAAATTCTTGCCGCCCTACTCAGGAGTTGCTCTAAGGCGGCACAGCGAGCCTTTGGAGTGCGCCGTGACAATGCATACAGATTCGAACCTTTCAATCGAGGGAGGGACAGCTTGTAGACTGACCGTTTGGAGAGTTTTGTCAGAAATTTCTTGCCGCCTTACTCAGGAGTTGCTCCAAGGCGGGCCATAGAGCGTTTGGAGTGCGCCGTGAACATTGCATACAGATTCGAACCTTTTGGTCGAGGGAGGGACAGCTTGTAGACTGAGCGTTTGGGGAGTTTTAGCAGAAATTTCTTGCCGCCTTACTCAGGAGTTGCTCCAAGGCGGGCCATAGAGCGTTTGGAGTCCGCCGTGAACATTGCATACAGATTCAAACCTTTCAATCGAGGGAGGGACAGCTTGTAGACTGACCGTTTGGAGAGTTTTGTCAGAAATTTCTTGCCGCCTTACTCAGGAGTTGCTCTAAGGCTGTCCAGCTAACCTTTGGAGTGCGCCGTGAATATTACATACCGATTCGAACCTTTCAATCGAGGGAGGGACAGCTTGTAGACTGACCGTTTGGAGAGTTTTGTCAGAAATTTCTTGCCGCCTTACTCAGGAGTTGCTCTAAGGCTGTCCAGCTAACCTTTGGAGTGCGCCGTGAATATTACATACCGATTCGAACCTTCCAATCGAGGGAGGGACAGCTTGTAGACTCACCGTTTGGAGAGTTTTGTCAGAAATTTCTTGCCGCCTTACTCAGGAGTTGCTCTAAGGCGGGGCAGAGAGCGTTTGGAGTGCGCCGTGAACATTGCATACAGATTCGAACCTTTTGGTCGAGGGAGGGACAGCTTGTAGACTGACCGTTTGGGGAGTTTTGTCAGAAATTTTTTGCCGCCTTACTCAGGAGTTGCTCTAAGGCGGCCCAGCGAGCCTTTGGAGTGCGCCGTGACAATGCATACAGAATCGAACATTTCAATTGAGGGGGGGGGGGGCAGCTTGTAGACTGAGCGTTTGGGGAGTTTTAGCAGAAATTTCTTGCCGCCTTACTCAGGAGTTGCTCCAAGGCTGTCCAGCTAACCTTTGGAGTGCGCCGTGAATATTACATACCGATTCGAACCTTTTAATCGAGGGAGGGACAGCTTGTAGACTGAGCGTTTGGGGAGTTTTATCAGAAATTTCTTGCCGCCTTACTCAGGAGTTGCTCTAAGGCGGGCCATAGAGCGTTTGGAGTCCGCCGTGAACATTGCATACAGATTCGAACCTTTCAATCGAGGGAGGGACAGCTTGTAGACTCACCGTTTGGAGAGTTTTGTCAGAAATTCTTGCCGCCCTACTCAGGAGTTGCTCTAAGGCGGCACAGCGAGCCTTTGGAGTGCGCCGTGACAATGCATACAGATTCGAACCTTTCAATCGAGGGAGGGACAGCTTGTAGACTGACCGTTTGGAGAGTTTTGTCAGAAATTTCTTGCCGCCTTACTCAGGAGTTGCTCCAAGGCGGGCCATAGCGCGTTTGGAGTCCGCCGTGAACATTGCATACAGATTCGAACCTTTCAATCGAGGGAGGGACAGCTTGTAGACTCACCGTTTGGAGAGTTTTGTCAGAAATTTCTTGCCGCCTTACTCAGGAGTTGCTCTAAGGCGGGGCAGAGAGCGTTTGGAGTGCGCCGTGAACATTGCATACAGATTCGAACCTTTTGGTCGAGGGAGGGACAGCTTGTAGACTGAGCGTTTGGGGAGTTTTAGCAGAAATTTCTTGCCGCCTTACTCAGGAGTTGCTCCAAGGCGGGCCATAGAGCGTTTGGAGTCCGCCGTGAACATTGCATACAGATTCAAACCTTTCAATCGAGGGAGGGACAGCTTGTAGACTGACCGTTTGGAGAGTTTTGTCAGAAATTTCTTGCCGCCTTACTCAGGAGTTGCTCTAAGGCTGTCCAGCTAACCTTTGGAGTGCGCCGTGAATATTACATACCGATTCGAACCTTTTAATCGAGGGAGGGACAGCTTGTAGACTGAGCGTTTGGGGAGTTTTATCAGAAATTTCTTGCCGCCTTACTCAGGAGTTGCTCTAAGGCGGGCCATAGAGCGTTTGGAGTCCGCCGTGAACATTGCATACAGATTCGAACCTTTCAATCGAGGGAGGGACAGCTTGTAGACTCACCGTTTGGAGAGTTTTGTCAGAAATTCTTGCCGCCCTACTCAGGAGTTGCTCTAAGGCGGCACAGCGAGCCTTTGGAGTGCGCCGTGACAATGCATACAGATTCGAACCTTTCAATCGAGGGAGGGACAGCTTGTAGACTGAACGTTTGGAGAGTTTTGTCAGAAATTTCTTGCCGCCTTACTCAGGAGTTGCTCCAAGGCGGGCCATAGAGCGTTTGGAGTCCGCCGTGAACATTGCATACAGATTCGAACCTTTCAATCGAGGGAGGGACAGCTTGTAGACTCACCGTTTGGAGAGTTTTGTCAGAAATTTCTTGCCGCCTTACTCAGGAGTTGCTCTAAGGCGGGGCAGAGAGCGTTTGGAGTGCGCCGTGAACATTGCATACAGATTCGAACCTTTTGGTCGAGGGAGGGACAGCTTGTAGACTGAGCGTTTGGGGAGTTTTAGCAGAAATTTCTTGCCGCCTTACTCAGGAGTTGCTCCAAGGCGGGCCATAGAGCGTTTGGAGTCCGCCGTGAACATTGCATACAGATTCAAACCTTTCAATCGAGGGAGGGACAGCTTGTAGACTGACCGTTTGGAGAGTTTTGTCAGAAATTTCTTGCCGCCTTACTCAGGAGTTGCTCTAAGGCTGTCCAGCTAACCTTTGGAGTGCGCCGTGAATATTACATACCGATTCGAACCTTTCAATCGAGGGAGGGACAGCTTGTAGACTGACCGTTTGGAGAGTTTTGTCAGAAATTTCTTGCCGCCTTACTCAGGAGTTGCTCTAAGGCGGGGCAGAGAGCGTCTGGAGTGCGCCGTGAACATTGCATACAGATTCGAACCTTTCAATCGAGGGAGGGACAGCTTGTAGACTGACCGTTTGGAGAGTTTTGTCAGAAATTTCTTGCCGCCTTACTCAAGAGTTGCTCCAAGGCGGGCCATAGAGCGTTTGGAGTCCGCCGTGAACATTGCATACAGATTCGAACCTTTCAATCGAGGGAGGGACAGCTTGTAGACTCACCGTTTGGAGAGTTTTGTCAGAAATTTCTTGCCGCCTTACTCAGGAGTTGCTCTAAGGCTTGGCAGAGAGCGTTTGGAGTGCGCCGTGAACATTACATACCGATTCGAACCTTTCAATCGAGGGAGGGACAGCTTGTAGACTGACCGTTTGGGGAGTTTTAGCAGAAATTTCTTGCCGCCTTACTCAGGAGTTGCTCCAAGGCGGGCCATAGAGCGTTTGGAGTCCGCCGTGAACATTGCATACAGATTCGAACCTTTCAATCGAGGGAGGGACAGCTTGTAGACTGACCGTTTGGGGAGTTTTAGCAGAAATTTCTTGCCGCCTTACTCAGGAGTTGCTCTAAGGCTGTCCAGCTAACCTTTGGAGTGCGCCGTGAATATTACATACCGATTCGAACCTTTCAATCGAGGGAGGGACAGCTTGTAGACTGACCGTTTGGAGAGTTTTGTCAGAAATTTCTTGCCGCCTTACTCAGGAGATGCTCTAAGGCTGTCCAGCTAACCTTTGGAGTGCGCCGTGAATATTACATACCGATTCGAACCTTTCAATCGAGGGAGGGACAGCTTGTAGACTGACCGTTTGGGGAGTTTTAGCAGAAATTTCTTGCGCCTTACTCAGGAGTTGCTCTAAGGCTGTCCAGCTAACCTTTGGAGTCCGCCGTGAACATTGCATACAGATTCAAACCTTTCAATCGAGGGAGGGACAGCTTGTAGACTGACCGTTTGGAGAGTTTTGTCAGAAATTTCTTGCCGCCTTACTCAGGAGTTGCTCTAAGGCTGTCCAGCTAACCTTTGGAGTCCGCCGTGAACATTGCATACAGATTCAAACCTTTCAATCGAGGGAGTGACAGCTTGTAGACTGACCGTTTGGAGAGTTTTGTCAGAAATTTCTTGCCGCCTTACTCAGGAGTTGCTCTAAGGCTGTCCAGCTAACCTTTGGAGTGCGCCGTGAATATTACATACCGATTCGAACCTTTCAATCGAGGGAGGGACAGCTTGTAGACTGACCGTTTGGAGAGTTTTGTCAGAAATTTCTTGCCGCCTTACTCAGGAGTTGCTCTAAGGCTGTCCAGCTAACCTTTGGAGTGCGCCGTGAATATTACATACCGATTCGAACCTTTCAATCGAGGGAGGGACAGCTTGTAGACTGACCGTTTGGGGAGTTTTAGCAGAAATTTCTTGCGCCTTACTCAGGAGTTGCTCTAAGGCTGTCCAGCTAACCTTTGGAGTCCGCCGTGAACATTGCATACAGATTCAAACCTTTCAATCGAGGGAGGGACAGCTTGTAGACTGACCGTTTGGAGAGTTTTGTCAGAAATTTCTTGCCGCCTTACTCAGGAGTTGCTCTAAGGCTGTCCAGCTAACCTTTGGAGTGCGCCGTGAATATTACATACCGATTCGAACCTTTCAATCGAGGGAGGGACAGCTTGTAGACTGACCGTTTGGAGAGTTTTGTCAGAAATTTCTTGCCGCCTTACTCAGGAGTTGCTCTAAGGCTGTCCAGCTAACCTTTGGAGTGCGCCGTGAATATTACATACCGATTCGAACCTTTCAATCGAGGGAGGGACAGCTTGAAGACTGACCGTTTGGGGAGTTTTAGCAGAAATTTCTTGCCGCCTTACTCAGGAGTTGCTCCAAGGCGGGCCATAGAGCGTTTGGAGTCCGCCGTGAACATTGCATACAGATTCGAACCTTTCAATCGAGGGAGGGACAGCTTGTAGACTGACCGTTTGGGGAGTTTTAGCAGAAATTTCTTGCCGCCTTACTCAGGAGTTGCTCTAAGGCTGTCCAGCTAACCTTTGGAGTGCGCCGTGAATATTACATACCGATTCGAACCTTTCAATCGAGGGAGGGACAGCTTGTAGACTGACCGTTTGGGGAGTTTTAGCAGAAATTTCTTGCGCCTTACTCAGGAGTTGCTCTAAGGCTGTCCAGCTAACCTTTGGAGTCCGCCGTGAACATTGCATACAGATTCAAACCTTTCAATCGAGGGAGGGACAGCTTGTAGACTGACCGTTTGGAGAGTTTTGTCAGAAATTTCTTGCCGCCTTACTCAGGAGTTGCTCTAAGGCTGTCCAGCTAACCTTTGGAGTGCGCCGTGAATATTACATACCGATTCGAACCTTTCAATCGAGGGAGGGACAGCTTGTAGACTGACCGTTTGGAGAGTTTTGTCAGAAATTTCTTGCCGCCTTACTCAGGAGTTGCTCTAAGGCTGTCCAGCTAACCTTTGGAGTGCGCCGTGAATATTACATACCGATTCGAACCTTTCAATCGAGGGAGGGACAGCTTGAAGACTGACCGTTTGGGGAGTTTTAGCAGAAATTTCTTGCCGCCTTACTCAGGAGTTGCTCCAAGGCGGGCCATAGAGCGTTTGGAGTCCGCCGTGAACATTGCATACAGATTCGAACCTTTCAATCGAGGGAGGGACAGCTTGTAGACTGACCGTTTGGGGAGTTTTAGCAGAAATTTCTTGCCGCCTTACTCAGGAGTTGCTCTAAGGCTGTCCAGCTAACCTTTGGAGTGCGCCGTGAATATTACATACCGATTCGAACCTTTCAATCGAGGGAGGGACAGCTTGTAGACTGACCGTTTGGAGAGTTTTGTCAGAAATTTCTTGCCGCCTTACTCAGGAGTTGCTCCAAGGCTGTCCAGCTAACCTTTGGAGTGCGCCGTGAATATTACATACCGATTCGAACCTTTCAATCGAGGGAGGGACAGCTTGTAGACTGACCGTTTGGAGAGTTTTGTCAGAAATTTCTTGCCGCCTTACTCAGGAGTTGCTCCAAGGCTGTCCAGCTAACCTTTGGAGTGCGCCGTGAATATTACATACCGATTCGAACCTTTCAATCGAGGGAGGGACAGCTTGTAGACTGACCGTTTGGGGAGTTTTAGCAGAAATTTCTTGCCGCCTTACTCAGGAGTTGCTCTAAGGCTGTCCAGCTAACCTTTGGAGTGCGCCGTGAACATTGCATACAGATTCAAACCTTTCAATCGAGGGAGGGACAGCTTGTAGACTGACCGTTTGGAGAGTTTTGTCAGAAATTTCTTGCCGCCTTACTCAGGAGTTGCTCCAAGGCTGTCCAGCTAACCTTTGGAGTGCGCCGTGAATATTACATACCGATTCGAACCTTTCAATCGAGGGAGGGACAGCTTGTAGACTGACCGTTTGGGGAGTTTTAGCAGAAATTTCTTGCCGCCTTACTCAGGAGTTGCTCTAAGGCTGTCCAGCTAACCTTTGGAGTCCGCCGTGAATATTACATACCGATTCGAACCTTTCAATCGAGGGAGGGACAGCTTGTAGACTGACCGTTTGGAGAGTTTTGTCAGAAATTTCTTGCCGCCTTACTCAGGAGTTGCTCTAAGGCTGTCCAGCTAACCTTTGGAGTGCGCCGTGAATATTACATACCGATTCGAACCTTTCAATCGAGGGAGGGACAGCTTGTAGACTGACCGTTTGGAGAGTTTTGTCAGAAATTTCTTGCCGCCTTACTCAGGAGTTGCTCCAAGGCTGTCCAGCTAACCTTTGGAGTGCGCCGTGAATATTACATACCGATTCGAACCTTTCAATCGAGGGAGGGACAGCTTGTAGACTGACCGTTTGGGGAGTTTTAGCAGAAATTTCTTGCCGCCTTACTCAGGAGTTGCTCCAAGGCGGGCCATAGAGCGTTTGGAGTCCGCCGTGAACATTGCATACAGATTCGAACCTTTCAATCGAGGGAGGGACAGCTTGTAGACTGACCGTTTGGGGAGTTTTAGCAGAAATTTCTTGCCGCCTTACTCAGGAGTTGCTCTAAGGCTGTCCAGCTAACCTTTGGAGTGCGCCGTGAATATTACATACCGATTCGAACCTTTCAATCGAGGGAGGGACAGCTTGTAGACTGACCGTTTGGAGAGTTTTGTCAGAAATTTCTTGCCGCCTTACTCAGGAGTTGCTCTAAGGCTGTCCAGCTAACCTTTGGAGTGCGCCGTGAATATTACATACCGATTCGAACCTTTCAATCGAGGGAGGGACAGCTTGTAGACTGACCGTTTGGGGAGTTTTAGCAGAAATTTCTTGCCGCCTTACTCAGGAGTTGCTCCAAGGCGGGCCATAGAGCGTTTGGAGTCCGCCGTGAACATTGCATACAGATTCGAACCTTTCAATCGAGGGAGGGACAGCTTGTAGACTGACCGTTTGGGGAGTTTTAGCAGAAATTTCTTGCCGCCTTACTCAGGAGTTGCTCTAAGACTGTCCAGCTAACCTTTGGAGTGCGCCGTGAATATTACATACCGATTCGAACCTTTCAATCGAGGGAGGGACAGCTTGTAGACTGACCGTTTGGAGAGTTTTGTCAGAAATTTCTTGCCGCCTTACTCAGGAGTTGCTCTAAGGCTGTCCAGCTAACCTTTGGAGTCCGCCGTGAACATTGCATACAGATTCAAACCTTTCAATCGAGGGAGGGACAGCTTGTAGACTGACCGTTTGGAGAGTTTTGTCAGAAATTTCTTGCCGCCTTACTCAGGAGTTGCTCCAAGGCTGTCCAGCTAACCTTTGGAGTGCGCCGTGAATATTACATACCGATTCGAACCTTTCAATCGAGGGAGGGACAGCTTGTAGACTGACCGTTTGGAGAGTTTTGTCAGAAATTTCTTGCCGCCTTACTCAGGAGTTGCTCCAAGGCTGTCCAGCTAACCTTTGGAGTGCGCCGTGAATATTACATACCGATTCGAACCTTTCAATCGAGGGAGGGACAGCTTGTAGACTGACCGTTTGGGGAGTTTTAGCAGAAATTTCTTGCCGCTTTACTCAGGAGTTGCTCCAAGGCGGGCCATAGAGCGTTTGGAGTCCGCCGTGAACATTGCATACAGATTCGAACCTTTCAATCGAGGGAGGGACAGCTTGTAGACTGACCGTTTGGGGAGTTTTAGCAGAAATTTCTTGCCGCCTTACTCAGGAGTTGCTCTAAGACTGTCCAGCTAACCTTTGGAGTGCGCCGTGAATATTACATACCGATTCGAACCTTTCAATCGAGGGAGGGACAGCTTGTAGACTGACCGTTTGGAGAGTTTTGTCAGAAATTTCTTGCCGCCTTACTCAGGAGTTGCTCTAAGGCTGTCCAGCTAACCTTTGGAGTCCGCCGTGAACATTGCATACAGATTCAAACCTTTCAATCGAGGGAGGGACAGCTTGTAGACTGACCGTTTGGAGAGTTTTGTCAGAAATTTCTTGCCGCCTTACTCAGGAGTTGCTCCAAGGCTGTCCAGCTAACCTTTGGAGTGCGCCGTGAATATTACATACCGATTCGAACCTTTCAATCGAGGGAGGGACAGCTTGTAGACTGACCGTTTGGAGAGTTTTGTCAGAAATTTCTTGCCGCCTTACTCAGGAGTTGCTCCAAGGCTGTCCAGCTAACCTTTGGAGTGCGCCGTGAATATTACATACCGATTCGAACCTTTCAATCGAGGGAGGGACAGCTTGTAGACTGACCGTTTGGGGAGTTTTAGCAGAAATTTCTTGCCGCTTTACTCAGGAGTTGCTCCAAGGCGGGCCATAGAGCGTTTGGAGTCCGCCGTGAACATTGCATACAGATTCGAACCTTTCAATCGAGGGAGGGACTGCTTGTAGACTGACCGTTTGGGGAGTTTTAGCAGAAATTTCTTGCCGCCTTACTCAGGAGTTGCTCTAAGGCTGTCCAGCTAACCTTTGGAGTGCGCCGTGAATATTACATACCGATTCGAACCTTTCAATCGAGGGAGGGACAGCTTGTAGACTGACCGTTTGGAGAGTTTTGTCAGAAATTTCTTGCCGCCTTACTCAGGAGTTGCTCTAAGGCTGTCCAGCTAACCTTTGGAGTGCGCCGTGAATATTACATACCGATTCGAACCTTTCAATCGAGGGAGGGACAGCTTGTAGACTGACCGTTTGGGGAGTTTTAGCAGAAATTTCTTGCGCCTTACTCAGGAGTTGCTCTAAGGCTGTCCAGCTAACCTTTGGAGTCCGCCGTGAACATTGCATACAGATTCAAACCTTTCAATCGAGGGAGGGACAGCTTGTAGACTGACCGTTTGGAGAGTTTTGTCAGAAATTTCTTGCCGCCTTACTCAGGAGTTGCTCTAAGGCTGTCCAGCTAACCTTTGGAGTGCGCCGTGAATATTACATACCGATTCGAACCTTTCAATCGAGGGAGGGACAGCTTGTAGACTGACCGTTTGGAGAGTTTTGTCAGAAATTTCTTGCCGCCTTACTCAGGAGTTGCTCTAAGGCTGTCCAGCTAACCTTTGGAGTGCGCCGTGAATATTACATACCGATTCGAACCTTTCAATCGAGGGAGGGACAGCTTGTAGACTGACCGTTTGGAGAGTTTTGTCAGAAATTTCTTGCCGCCTTACTCAGGAGTTGCTCCAAGGCTGTCCAGCTAACCTTTGGAGTGCGCCGTGAATATTACATACCGATTCGAACCTTTCAATCGAGGGAGGGACAGCTTGTAGACTGACCGTTTGGGGAGTTTTAGCAGAAATTTCTTGCCGCCTTACTCAGGAGTTGCTCTAAGGCTGTCCAGCTAACCTTTGGAGTGCGCCGTGAATATTACATACCGATTCGAACCTTTCAATCGAGGGAGGGACAGCTTGTAGACTGACCGTTTGGAGAGTTTTGTCAGAAATTTCTTGCCGCCTTACTCAGGAGTTGCTCCAAGGCGGGCCATAGAGCGTTTGGAGTCCGCCGTGAACATTGCATACAGATTCGAACCTTTCAATCGAGGGAGGGACAGCTTGTAGACTGACCGTTTGGGGAGTTTTAGCAGAAATTTCTTGCCGCCTTACTCAGGAGTTGCTCTAAGGCTGTCCAGCTAACCTTTGGAGTGCGCCGTGAATATTACATACCGATTCGAACCTTTCAATCGAGGGAGGGACAGCTTGTAGACTGACCGTTTGGAGAGTTTTGTCAGAAATTTCTTGCCGCCTTACTCAGGAGTTGCTCTAAGGCTGTCCAGCTAACCTTTGGAGTGCGCCGTGAATATTACATACCGATTCGAACCTTTCAATCGGGGGAGGGACAGCTTGTAGACTGACCGTTTGGGGAGTTTTAGCAGAAATTTCTTGCGCCTTACTCAGGAGTTGCTCTAAGGCTGTCCAGCTAACCTTTGGAGTCCGCCGTGAATATTACATACCGATTCGAACCTTTCAATCGAGGGAGGGACAGCTTGTAGACTGACCGTTTGGAGAGTTTTGTCAGAAATTTCTTGCCGCCTTACTCAGGAGTTGCTCTAAGGCTGTCCAGCTAACCTTTGGAGTGCGCCGTGAATATTACATACCGATTCGAACCTTTCAATCGAGGGAGGGACAGCTTGTAGACTGACCGTTTGGAGAGTTTTGTCAGAAATTTCTTGCCGCCTTACTCAGGAGTTGCTCTAAGG
Organism: Heligmosomoides polygyrus bakeri; assembly: GCA_947359475.1. NCBI lineage: Eukaryota > Metazoa > Nematoda > Chromadorea > Rhabditida > Heligmosomidae > Heligmosomoides > Heligmosomoides polygyrus. Next base: position 34,494,214 of record OX375870.1, on the reverse strand, counting down.
CTGTCCAGCTAACCTTTGGAGTGCGCCGTGAATATTACATACCGATTCGAACCTTTCAATCGAGGGAGGGACAGCTTGTAGACTGACCGTTTGGAGAGTTTTGTCAGAAATTTCTTGCCGCCTTACTCAGGAGTTGCTCTAAGGCTGTCCAGCTAACCTTTGGAGTGCGCCGTGAATATTACATACCGATTCGAACCTTTCAATCGAGGGAGGGACAGCTTGTAGACTGACCGTTTGGGGAGTTTTAGCAGAAATTTCTTGCGCCTTACTCAGGAGTTGCTCTAAGGCTGTCCAGCTAACCTTTGGAGTCCGCCGTGAACATTGCATACAGATTCAAACCTTTCAATCGAGGGAGGGACAGCTTGTAGACTGACCGTTTGGAGAGTTTTGTCAGAAATTTCTTGCCGCCTTACTCAGGAGTTGCTCTAAGGCTGTCCAGCTAACCTTTGGAGTGCGCCGTGAATATTACATACCGATTCGAACCTTTCAATCGAGGGAGGGACAGCTTGTAGACTGACCGTTTGGAGAGTTTTGTCAGAAATTTCTTGCCGCCTTACTCAGGAGTTGCTCTAAGGCTGTCCAGCTAACCTTTGGAGTGCGCCGTGAATATTACATACCGATTCGAACCTTTCAATCGAGGGAGGGACAGCTTGTAGACTGACCGTTTGGAGAGTTTTGTCAGAAATTTCTTGCCGCCTTACTCAGGAGTTGCTCCAAGGCTGTCCAGCTAACCTTTGGAGTGCGCCGTGAATATTACATACCGATTCGAACCTTTCAATCGAGGGAGGGACAGCTTGTAGACTGACCGTTTGGGGAGTTTTAGCAGAAATTTCTTGCCGCCTTACTCAGGAGTTGCTCTAAGGCTGTCCAGCTAACCTTTGGAGTGCGCCGTGAATATTACATACCGATTCGAACCTTTCAATCGAGGGAGGGACAGCTTGTAGACTGACCGTTTGGAGAGTTTTGTCAGAAATTTCTTGCCGCCTTACTCAGGAGTTGCTCCAAGGCGGGCCATAGAGCGTTTGGAGTCCGCCGTGAACATTGCATACAGATTCGAACCTTTCAATCGAGGGAGGGACAGCTTGTAGACTGACCGTTTGGGGAGTTTTAGCAGAAATTTCTTGCCGCCTTACTCAGGAGTTGCTCTAAGGCTGTCCAGCTAACCTTTGGAGTGCGCCGTGAATATTACATACCGATTCGAACCTTTCAATCGAGGGAGGGACAGCTTGTAGACTGACCGTTTGGAGAGTTTTAGCAGAAATTTCTTGCCGCCTTACTCAGGAGTTGCTCTAAGGCTGTCCAGCTAACCTTTGGAGTGCGCCGTGAATATTACATACCGATTCGAACCTTTCAATCGAGGGAGGGACAGCTTGTAGACTGACCGTTTGGAGAGTTTTGTCAGAAATTTCTTGCCGCCTTACTCAGGAGTTGCTCCAAGGCGGGCCATAGAGCGTTTGGAGTCCGCCGTGAACATTGCATACAGATTCGAACCTTTCAATCGAGGGAGGGACAGCTTGTAGACTGACCGTTTGGGGAGTTTTAGCAGAAATTTCTTGCCGCCTTACTCAGGAGTTGCTCTAAGGCTGTCCAGCTAACCTTTGGAGTGCGCCGTGAATATTACATACCGATTCGAACCTTTCAATCGAGGGAGGGACAGCTTGTAGACTGACCGTTTGGAGAGTTTTGTCAGAAATTTCTTGCCGCCTTACTCAGGAGTTGCTCTAAGGCTGTCCAGCTAACCTTTGGAGTGCGCCGTGAATATTACATACCGATTCGAACCTTTCAATCGGGGGAGGGACAGCTTGTAGACTGACCGTTTGGGGAGTTTTAGCAGAAATTTCTTGCGCCTTACTCAGGAGTTGCTCTAAGGCTGTCCAGCTAACCTTTGGAGTCCGCCGTGAATATTACATACCGATTCGAACCTTTCAATCGAGGGAGGGACAGCTTGTAGACTGACCGTTTGGAGAGTTTTGTCAGAAATTTCTTGCCGCCTTACTCAGGAGTTGCTCTAAGGCTGTCCAGCTAACCTTTGGAGTGCGCCGTGAATATTACATACCGATTCGAACCTTTCAATCGAGGGAGGGACAGCTTGTAGACTGACCGTTTGGAGAGTTTTGTCAGAAATTTCTTGCCGCCTTACTCAGGAGTTGCTCTAAGGCTGTCCAGCTAACCTTTGGAGTGCGCCGTGAATATTACATACCGATTCGAACCTTTCAATCGAGGGAGGGACAGCTTGTAGACTGACCGTTTGGAGAGTTTTGTCAGAAATTTCTTGCCGCCTTACTCAGGAGTTGCTCTAAGGCTGTCCAGCTAACCTTTGGAGTGCGCCGTGAATATTACATACCGATTCGAACCTTTCAATCGAGGGAGGGACAGCTTGTAGACTGACCGTTTGGGGAGTTTTAGCAGAAATTTCTTGCGCCTTACTCAGGAGTTGCTCTAAGGCTGTCCAGCTAACCTTTGGAGTCCGCCGTGAACATTGCATACAGATTCAAACCTTTCAATCGAGGGAGGGACAGCTTGTAGACTGACCGTTTGGAGAGTTTTGTCAGAAATTTCTTGCCGCCTTACTCAGGAGTTGCTCTAAGGCTGTCCAGCTAACCTTTGGAGTGCGCCGTGAATATTACATACCGATTCGAACCTTTCAATCGAGGGAGGGACAGCTTGTAGACTGACCGTTTGGAGAGTTTTGTCAGAAATTTCTTGCCGCCTTACTCAGGAGTTGCTCTAAGGCTGTCCAGCTAACCTTTGGAGTGCGCCGTGAATATTACATACCGATTCGAACCTTTCAATCGAGGGAGGGACAGCTTGTAGACTGACCGTTTGGAGAGTTTTGTCAGAAATTTCTTGCCGCCTTACTCAGGAGTTGCTCCAAGGCTGTCCAGCTAACCTTTGGAGTGCGCCGTGAATATTACATACCGATTCGAACCTTTCAATCGAGGGAGGGACAGCTTGTAGACTGACCGTTTGGGGAGTTTTAGCAGAAATTTCTTGCCGCCTTACTCAGGAGTTGCTCTAAGGCTGTCCAGCTAACCTTTGGAGTGCGCCGTGAATATTACATACCGATTCGAACCTTTCAATCGAGGGAGGGACAGCTTGTAGACTGACCGTTTGGAGAGTTTTGTCAGAAATTTCTTGCCGCCTTACTCAGGAGTTGCTCCAAGGCGGGCCATAGAGCGTTTGGAGTCCGCCGTGAACATTGCATACAGATTCGAACCTTTCAATCGAGGGAGGGACAGCTTGTAGACTGACCGTTTGGGGAGTTTTAGCAGAAATTTCTTGCCGCCTTACTCAGGAGTTGCTCTAAGGCTGTCCAGCTAACCTTTGGAGTGCGCCGTGAATATTACATACCGATTCGAACCTTTCAATCGAGGGAGGGACAGCTTGTAGACTGACCGTTTGGAGAGTTTTGTCAGAAATTTCTTGCCGCCTTACTCAGGAGTTGCTCTAAGGCTGTCCAGCTAACCTTTGGAGTGCGCCGTGAATATTACATACCGATTCGAACCTTTCAATCGAGGGAGGGACAGCTTGTAGACTGACCGTTTGGGGAGTTTTAGCAGAAATTTCTTGCGCCTTACTCAGGAGTTGCTCTAAGGCTGTCCAGCTAACCTTTGGAGTCCGCCGTGAATATTACATACCGATTCGAACCTTTCAATCGAGGGAGGGACAGCTTGTAGACTGACCGTTTGGAGAGTTTTGTCAGAAATTTCTTGCCGCCTTACTCAGGAGTTGCTCCAAGGCTGTCCAGCTAACCTTTGGAGTGCGCCGTGAATATTACATACCGATTCGAACCTTTCAATCGAGGGAGGGACAGCTTGTAGACTGACCGTTTGGGGAGTTTTAGCAGAAATTTCTTGCCGCTTTACTCAGGAGTTGCTCCAAGGCGGGCCATAGAGCGTTTGGAGTCCGCCGTGAACATTGCATACAGATTCGAACCTTTCAATCGAGGGAGGGACAGCTTGTAGACTGACCGTTTGGGGAGTTTTAGCAGAAATTTCTTGCCGCCTTACTCAGGAGTTGCTCTAAGGCTGTCCAGCTAACCTTTGGAGTGCGCCGTGAATATTACATACCGATTCGAACCTTTCAATCGAGGGAGGGACAGCTTGTAGACTGACCGTTTGGAGAGTTTTGTCAGAAATTTCTTGCCGCCTTACTCAGGAGTTGCTCTAAGGCTGTCCAGCTAACCTTTGGAGTGCGCCGTGAATATTACATACCGATTCGAACCTTTCAATCGAGGGAGGGACAGCTTGTAGACTGACCGTTTGGGGAGTTTTAGCAGAAATTTCTTGCGCCTTACTCAGGAGTTGCTCTAAGGCTGTCCAGCTAACCTTTGGAGTCCGCCGTGAACATTGCATACAGATTCAAACCTTTCAATCGAGGGAGGGACAGCTTGTAGACTGACCGTTTGGAGAGTTTTGTCAGAAATTTCTTGCCGCCTTACTCAGGAGTTGCTCTAAGGCTGTCCAGCTAACCTTTGGAGTGCGCCGTGAATATTACATACCGATTCGAACCTTTCAATCGAGGGAGGGACAGCTTGTAGACTGACCGTTTGGAGAGTTTTGTCAGAAATTTCTTGCCGCCTTACTCAGGAGTTGCTCTAAGGCTGTCCAGCTAACCTTTGGAGTGCGCCGTGAATATTACATACCGATTCGAACCTTTCAATCGAGGGAGGGACAGCTTGTAGACTGACCGTTTGGAGAGTTTTGTCAGAAATTTCTTGCCGCCTTACTCAGGAGTTGCTCCAAGGCTGTCCAGCTAACCTTTGGAGTGCGCCGTGAATATTACATACCGATTCGAACCTTTCAATCGAGGGAGGGACAGCTTGTAGACTGACCGTTTGGGGAGTTTTAGCAGAAATTTCTTGCCGCCTTACTCAGGAGTTGCTCTAAGGCTGTCCAGCTAACCTTTGGAGTGCGCCGTGAATATTACATACCGATTCGAACCTTTCAATCGAGGGAGGGACAGCTTGTAGACTGACCGTTTGGAGAGTTTTGTCAGAAATTCTTGCCGCCTTACTCAGGATTTGCTCCAAGGCGGGCCATAGAGCGTTTGGAGTCCGCCGTGAACATTGCATACAGATTCGAACCTTTCAATCGAGGGAGGGACAGCTTGTAGACTGACCGTTTGGGGAGTTTTAGCAGAAATTTCTTGCCGCCTTACTCAGGAGTTGCTCTAAGGCTGTCCAGCTAACCTTTGGAGTGCGCCGTGAATATTACATACCGATTCGAACCTTTCAATCGAGGGAGGGACAGCTTGTAGACTGACCGTTTGGAGAGTTTTGTCAGAAATTTCTTGCCGCCTTACTCAGGAGTTGCTCTAAGGCTGTCCAGCTAACCTTTGGAGTGCGCCGTGAATATTACATACCGATTCGAACCTTTCAATCGAGGGAGGGACAGCTTGTAGACTGACCGTTTGGGGAGTTTTAGCAGAAATTTCTTGCGCCTTACTCAGGAGTTGCTCTAAGGCTGTCCAGCTAACCTTTGGAGTCCGCCGTGAACATTGCATACAGATTCAAACCTTTCAATCGAGGGAGGGACAGCTTGTAGACTGACCGTTTGGGGAGTTTTAGCAGAAATTTCTTGCGCCTTACTCAGGAGTTGCTCTAAGGCTGTCCAGCTAACCTTTGGAGTGCGCCGTGAATATTACATACCGACTCGAACCTTTCAATCGAGGGAGGGACAGCTTGTAGACTGACCGTTTGGAGAGTTTTGTCAGAAATTTCTTGCCGCCTTACTCAGGAGTTGCTCTAAGGCTGTCCAGCTAACCTTTGGAGTGCGCCGTGAATATTACATACCGATTCGAACCTTTCAATCGAGGGAGGGACAGCTTGTAGACTGACCGTTTGGGGAGTTTTAGCAGAAATTTCTTGCCGCCTTACTCAGGAGTTGCTCTAAGGCTGTCCAGCTAACCTTTGGAGTGCGCCGTGAATATTACATACCGATTCGAACCTTTCAATCGAGGGAGGGACAGCTTGTAGACTGACCGTTTGGAGAGTTTTGTCAGAAATTTCTTGCCGCCTTACTCAGGAGTTGCTCCAAGGCGGGCCATAGAGCGTTTGGAGTCCGCCGTGAACATTGCATACAGATTCGAACCTTTCAATCGAGGGAGGGACAGCTTGTAGACTCACCGTTTGGAGAGTTTTGTCAGAAATTTCTTGCCGCCTTACTCAGGAGTTGCTCTAAGGCTGTCCAGCTAACCTTTGGAGTGCGCCGTGAATATTACATACCGATTCGAACCTTTCAATCGAGGGAGGGACAGCTTGTAGACTGACCGTTTGGAGAGTTTTGTCAGAAATTTCTTGCCACCTTACTCAGGAGTTGCTCCAAGGCTGTCCAGCTAACCTTTGGAGTGCGCCTTGAATATTACATACCGATTCGAACCTTTCAATCGAGGGAGGGACAGCTTGTAGACTGACCGTTTGGAGAGTTTTGTCAGAAATTTCTTGCCGCCTTACTCAGGAGTTGCTCCAAGGCTGTCCAGCTAACCTTTGGAGTGCGCCGTGAATATTACATACCGATTCGAACCTTTCAATCGAGGGAGGGACAGCTTGTAGACTGACCGTTTGGGGAGTTTTAGCAGAAATTTCTTGCCGCCTTACTCAGGAGTTGCTCCAAGGCGGGCCATAGAGCGTTTGGAGTCCGCCGTGAACATTGCATACAGATTCGAACCTTTCAATCGAGGGAGGGACAGCTTGTAGACTGACCGTTTGGGGAGTTTTAGCAGAAATTTCTTGCCGCCTTACTCAGGAGTTGCTCTAAGGCTGTCCAGCTAACCTTTGGAGTGCGCCGTGAATATTACATACCGATTCGAACCTTTCAATCGAGGGAGGGACAGCTTGTAGACTGACCGTTTGGAGAGTTTTGTCAGAAATTTCTTGCCGCCTTACTCAGGAGTTGCTCTAAGGCTGTCCAGCTAACCTTTGGAGTGCGCCGTGAATATTACATACCGATTCGAACCTTTCAATCGAGGGAGGGACAGCTTGTAGACTGACCGTTTGGGGAGTTTTAGCAGAAATTTCTTGCGCCTTACTCAGGAGTTGCTCTAAGGCTGTCCAGCTAACCTTTGGAGTCCGCCGTGAACATTGCATACAGATTCAAACCTTTCAATCGAGGGAGGGACAGCTTGTAGACTGACCGTTTGGAGAGTTTTGTCAGAAATTTCTTGCCGCCTTACTCAGGAGTTGCTCTAAGGCTGTCCAGCTAACCTTTGGAGTGCGCCGTGAATATTACATACCGATTCGAACCTTTCAATCGAGGGAGGGACAGCTTGTAGACTGACCGTTTGGAGAGTTTTGTCAGAAATTTCTTGCCGCCTTACTCAGGAGTTGCTCTAAGGCTGTCCAGCTAACCTTTGGAGTGCGCCGTGAATATTACATACCGATTCGAACCTTTCAATCGAGGGAGGGACAGCTTGTAGACTGACCGTTTGGGGAGTTTTAGCAGAAATTTCTTGCCGCCTTACTCAGGAGTTGCTCTAAGGCTGTCCAGCTAACCTTTGGAGTGCGCCGTGAATATTACATACCGATTCGAACCTTTCAATCGAGGGAGGGACAGCTTGTAGACTGACCGTTTGGGGAGTTTTAGCAGAAATTTCTTGCCGCCTTACTCAGGAGTTGCTCTAAGGCTGTCCAGCTAACCTTTGGAGTGCGCCGTGAATATTACATACCGATTCGAACCTTTCAATCGAGGGAGGGACAGCTTGTAGACTGACCGTTTGGAGAGTTTTGTCAGAAATTTCTTGCCACCTTACTCAGGAGTTGCTCCAAGGCTGTCCAGCTAACCTTTGGAGTGCGCCTTGAATATTACATACCGATTCGAACCTTTCAATCGAGGGAGGGACAGCTTGTAGACTGACCGTTTGGAGAGTTTTGTCAGAAATTTCTTGCCGCCTTACTCAGGAGTTGCTCCAAGGCTGTCCAGCTAACCTTTGGAGTGCGCCGTGAATATTACATACCGATTCGAACCTTTCAATCGAGGGAGGGACAGCTTGTAGACTGACCGTTTGGGGAGTTTTAGCAGAAATTTCTTGCCGCCTTACTCAGGAGTTGCTCCAAGGCGGGCCATAGAGCGTTTGGAGTCCGCCGTGAACATTGCATACAGATTCGAACCTTTCAATCGAGGGAGGGACAGCTTGTAGACTGACCGTTTGGAGAGTTTTGTCAGAAATTTCTTGCCGCCTTACTCAGGAGTTGCTCCAAGGCTGTCCAGCTAACCTTTGGAGTGCGCCTTGAATATTACATACCGATTCGAACCTTTCAATCGAGGGAGGGACAGCTTGTAGACTGACCGTTTGGGGAGTTTTAGCAGAAATTTCTTGCCACCTTACTCAGGAGTTGCTCCAAGGCTGTCCAGCTAACCTTTGGAGTGCGCCTTGAATATTACATACCGATTCGAACCTTTCAATCGAGGGAGGGACAGCTTGTAGACTGACCGTTTGGAGAGTTTTGTCAGAAATTTCTTGCCGCCTTACTCAGGAGTTGCTCCAAGGCTGTCCAGCTAACCTTTGGAGTGCGCCGTGAATATTACATACCGATTCGAACCTTTCAATCGAGGGAGGGACAGCTTGTAGACTGACCGTTTGGGGAGTTTTAGCAGAAATTTCTTGCCGCCTTACTCAGGAGTTGCTCCAAGGCGGGCCATAGAGCGTTTGGAGTCCGCCGTGAACATTGCATACAGATTCGAACCTTTCAATCGAGGGAGGGACAGCTTGTAGACTGACCGTTTGGGGAGTTTTAGCAGAAATTTCTTGCGCCTTACTCAGGAGTTGCTCTAAGGCTGTCCAGCTAACCTTTGGAGTGCGCCGTGAATATTACATACCGATTCGAACCTTTCAATCGAGGGAGGGACAGCTTGTAGACTGACCGTTTGGGGAGTTTTAGCAGAAATTTCTTGCCGCCTTACTCAGGAGTTGCTCCAAGGCGGGCCATAGAGCGTTTGGAGTCCGCCGTGAACATTGCATACAGATTCGAACCTTTCAATCGAGGGAGGGACAGCTTGTAGACTGACCGTTTGGGGAGTTTTAGCAGAAATTTCTTGCCGCCTTACTCAGGAGTTGCTCTAAGGCTGTCCAGCTAACCTTTGGAGTGCGCCGTGAATATTACATACCGATTCGAACCTTTCAATCGAGGGAGGGACAGCTTGTAGACTGACCGTTTGGGGAGTTTTAGCAGAAATTTCTTGCGCCTTACTCAGGAGTTGCTCCAAGGCTGTCCAGCTAACCTTTGGAGTGCGCCGTGAATATTACATACCGATTCGAACCTTTCAATCGAGGGAGGGACAGCTTGTAGACTGACCGTTTGGGGAGTTTTAGCAGAAATTTCTTGCCGCTTTACTCAGGAGTTGCTCCAAGGCGGGCCATAGAGCGTTTGGAGTCCGCCGTGAACATTGCATACAGATTCGAACCTTTCAATCGAGGGAGGGACAGCTTGTAGACTGACCGTTTGGGGAGTTTTAGCAGAAATTTCTTGCCGCCTTACTCAGGAGTTGCTCTAAGGCTGTCCAGCTAACCTTTGGAGTGCGCCGTGAATATTACATACCGATTCGAACCTTTCAATCGAGGGAGGGACAGCTTGTAGACTGACCGTTTGGAGAGTTTTGTCAGAAATTTCTTGCCGCCTTACTCAGGAGTTGCTCTAAGGCTGTCCAGCTAACCTTTGGAGTGCGCCGTGAATATTACATACCGATTCGAACCTTTCAATCGAGGGAGGGACAGCTTGTAGACTGACCGTTTGGGGAGTTTTAGCAGAAATTTCTTGCGCCTTACTCAGGAGTTGCTCTAAGGCTGTCCAGCTAACCTTTGGAGTCCGCCGTGAACATTGCATACAGATTCAAACCTTTCAATCGAGGGAGGGACAGCTTGTAGACTGACCGTTTGGAGAGTTTTGTCAGAAATTTCTTGCCGCCTTACTCAGGAGTTGCTCTAAGGCTGTCCAGCTAACCTTTGGAGTGCGCCGTGAATATTACATACCGATTCGAACCTTTCAATCGAGGGAGGGACAGCTTGTAGACTGACCGTTTGGAGAGTTTTGTCAGAAATTTCTTGCCGCCTTACTCAGGAGTTGCTCTAAGGCTGTCCAGCTAACCTTTGGAGTGCGCCGTGAATATTACATACCGATTCGAACCTTTCAATCGAGGGAGGGACAGCTTGTAGACTGACCGTTTGGAGAGTTTTGTCAGAAATTTCTTGCCGCCTTACTCAGGAGTTGCTCCAAGGCTGTCCAGCTAACCTTTGGAGTGCGCCGTGAATATTACATACCGATTCGAACCTTTCAATCGAGGGAGGGACAGCTTGTAGACTGACCGTTTGGGGAGTTTTAGCAGAAATTTCTTGCCGCCTTACTCAGGAGTTGCTCTAAGGCTGTCCAGCTAACCTTTGGAGTGCGCCGTGAATATTACATACCGATTCGAACCTTTCAATCGAGGGAGGGACAGCTTGTAGACTGACCGTTTGGAGAGTTTTGTCAGAAATTTCTTGCCGCCTTACTCAGGAGTTGCTCCAAGGCGGGCCATAGAGCGTTTGGAGTCCGCCGTGAACATTGCATACAGATTCGAACCTTTCAATCGAGGGAGGGACAGCTTGTAGACTGACCGTTTGGGGAGTTTTAGCAGAAATTTCTTGCCGCCTTACTCAGGAGTTGCTCTAAGGCTGTCCAGCTAACCTTTGGAGTGCGCCGTGAATATTACATACCGATTCGAACCTTTCAATCGAGGGAGGGACAGCTTGTAGACTGACCGTTTGGAGAGTTTTGTCAGAAATTTCTTGCCGCCTTACTCAGGAGTTGCTCTAAGGCTGTCCAGCTAACCTTTGGAGTGCGCCGTGAATATTACATACCGATTCGAACCTTTCAATCGAGGGAGGGACAGCTTGTAGACTGACCGTTTGGGGAGTTTTAGCAGAAATTTCTTGCGCCTTACTCAGGAGTTGCTCTAAGGCTGTCCAGCTAACCTTTGGAGTCCGCCGTGAACATTGCATACAGATTCAAACCTTTCAATCGAGGGAGGGACAGCTTGTAGACTGACCGTTTGGGGAGTTTTAGCAGAAATTTCTTGCGCCTTACTCAGGAGTTGCTCTAAGGCTGTCCAGCTAACCTTTGGAGTGCGCCGTGAATATTACATACCGACTCGAACCTTTCAATCGAGGGAGGGACAGCTTGTAGACTGACCGTTTGGAGAGTTTTGTCAGAAATTTCTTGCCGCCTTACTCAGGAGTTGCTCTAAGGCTGTCCAGCTAACCTTTGGAGTGCGCCGTGAATATTACATACCGATTCGAACCTTTCAATCGAGGGAGGGACAGCTTGTAGACTGACCGTTTGGGGAGTTTTAGCAGAAATTTCTTGCCGCCTTACTCAGGAGTTGCTCTAAGGCTGTCCAGCTAACCTTTGGAGTGCGCCGTGAATATTACATACCGATTCGAACCTTTCAATCGAGGGAGGGACAGCTTGTAGACTGACCGTTTGGAGAGTTTTGTCAGAAATTTCTTGCCGCCTTACTCAGGAGTTGCTCCAAGGCGGGCCATAGAGCGTTTGGAGTCCGCCGTGAACATTGCATACAGATTCGAACCTTTCAATCGAGGGAGGGACAGCTTGTAGACTGACCGTTTGGGGAGTTTTAGCAGAAATTTCTTGCCGCCTTACTCAGGAGTTGCTCTAAGGCTGTCCAGCTAACCTATGGAGTGCGCCGTGAATATTACATACCGATTCGAACCTTTCAATCGAGGGAGGGACAGCTTGTAGACTGACCGTTTGGAGAGTTTTGTCAGAAATTTCTTGCCGCCTTACTCAGGAGTTGCTCTAAGGCTGTCCAGCTAACCTTTGGAGTGCGCCGTGAATATTACATACCGATTCGAACCTTTCAATCGAGGGAGGGACAGCTTGTAGACTGACCGTTTGGAGAGTTTTGTCAGAAATTTCTTGCCGCCTTACTCAGGAGTTGCTCCAAGGCGGGCCATAGAGCGTTTGGAGTCCGCCGTGAACATTGCATACAGATTCGAACCTTTCAATCGAGGGAGGGACAGCTTGTAGACTGACCGTTTGGAGAGTTTTGTCAGAAATTTCTTGCCACCTTACTCAGGAGTTGCTCCAAGGCGGGCCATAGAGCGTTTGGAGTCCGCCGTGAACATTGCATACAGATTCGAACCTTTCAATCGAGGGAGGGACAGCTTGTAGACTGACCGTTTGGAGAGTTTTGTCAGAAATTTCTTGCCGCCTTACTCAGGAGTTGCTCTAAGGCTGTCCAGCTAACCTTTGGAGTGCGCCGTGAATATTACATACCGATTCGAACCTTTCAATCGAGGGAGGGACAGCTTGTAGACTGACCGTTTGGAGAGTTTTGTCAGAAATTTCTTGCCGCCTTACTCAGGAGTTGCTCCAAGGCTGTCCAGCTAACCTTTGGAGTGCGCCGTGACAATGCATACAGATTCGAACCTTTCAATCGAGGGAGGGACAGCTTGTAGACTGACCGTTTGGGGAGTTTTAGCAGAAATTTCTTGCCGCCTTACTCAGGAGTTGCTCCAAGGCGGGCCATAGAGCGTTTGGAGTCCGCCGTGAACATTGCATACAGATTCGAACCTTTCAATCGAGGGAGGGACAGCTTGTAGACTCACCGTTTGGAGAGTTTTGTCAGAAATTTCTTGCCGCCTTACTCAGGAGTTGCTCTAAGGCTGTCCAGCTAACCTTTGGAGTGCGCCGTGAATATTACATACCGATTCGAACCTTTCAATCGAGGGAGGGACAGCTTGTAGACTGACCGTTTGGAGAGTTTTGTCAGAAATTTCTTGCCACCTTACTCAGGAGTTGCTCCAAGGCTGTCCAGCTAACCTTTGGAGTGCGCCTTGAATATTACATACCGATTCGAACCTTTCAATCGAGGGAGGGACAGCTTGTAGACTGACCGTTTGGAGAGTTTTGTCAGAAATTTCTTGCCGCCTTACTCAGGAGTTGCTCCAAGGCTGTCCAGCTAACCTTTGGAGTCCGCCGTGAACATTGCATACAGATTCGAACCTTTCAATCGAGGGAGGGACAGCTTGTAGACTGACCGTTTGGAGAGTTTTGTCAGAAATTTCTTGCCGCCTTACTCAGGAGTTGCTCTAAGGCTGTCCAGCTAACCTTTGGAGTGCGCCGTGAATATTACATACCGATTCGAACCTTTCAATCGAGGGAGGGACAGCTTGTAGACTGACCGTTTGGAGAGTTTTGTCAGAAATTTCTTGCCGCCTTACTCAGGAGTTGCTCCAAGGCTGTCCAGCTAACCTTTGGAGTGCGCCGTGACAATGCATACAGATTCGAACCTTTCAATCGAGGGAGGGACAGCTTGTAGACTGACCGTTTGGGGAGTTTTAGCAGAAATTTCTTGCCGCCTTACTCAGGAGTTGCTCCAAGGCGGGCCATAGAGCGTTTGGAGTCCGCCGTGAACATTGCATACAGATTCGAACCTTTCAATCGAGGGAGGGACAGCTTGTAGACTCACCGTTTGGAGAGTTTTGTCAGAAATTTCTTGCCGCCTTACTCAGGAGTTGCTCTAAGGCTGTCCAGCTAACCTTTGGAGTGCGCCGTGAATATTACATACCGATTCGAACCTTTCAATCGAGGGAGGGACAGCTTGTAGACTGACCGTTTGGAGAGTTTTGTCAGAAATTTCTTGCCACCTTACTCAGGAGTTGCTCCAAGGCTGTCCAGCTAACCTTTGGAGTGCGCCTTGAATATTACATACCGATTCGAACCTTTCAATCGAGGGAGGGACAGCTTGTAGACTGACCGTTTGGAGAGTTTTGTCAGAAATTTCTTGCCGCCTTACTCAGGAGTTGCTCCAAGGCTGTCCAGCTAACCTTTGGAGTGCGCCGTGAATATTACATACCGATTCGAACCTTTCAATCGAGGGAGGGACAGCTTGTAGACTGACCGTTTGGGGAGTTTTAGCAGAAATTTCTTGCCGCCTTACTCAGGAGTTGCTCTAAGGCTGTCCAGCTAACCTTTGGAGTCCGCCGTGAACATTGCATACAGATTCGAACCTTTCAATCGAGGGAGGGACAGCTTGTAGACTGACCGTTTGGGGAGTTTTAGCAGAAATTTCTTGCCGCCTTACTCAGGAGTTGCTCTAAGGCTGTCCAGCTAACCTTTGGAGTGCGCCGTGAATATTACATACCGATTCGAACCTTTCAATCGAGGGAGGGACAGCTTGTAGACTGACCGTTTGGAGAGTTTTGTCAGAAATTTCTTGCCGCCTTACTCAGGAGTTGCTCTAAGGCTGTCCAGCTAACCTTTGGAGTGCGCCGTGAATATTACATACCGATTCGAACCTTTCAATCGAGGGAGGGACAGCTTGTAGACTGACCGTTTGGGGAGTTTTAGCAGAAATTTCTTGCGCCTTACTCAGGAGTTGCTCTAAGGCTGTCCAGCTAACCTTTGGAGTCCGCCGTGAACATTGCATACAGATTCAAACCTTTCAATCGAGGGAGGGACAGCTTGTAGACTGACCGTTTGGAGAGTTTTGTCAGAAATTTCTTGCCGCCTTACTCAGGAGTTGCTCTAAGGCTGTCCAGCTAACCTTTGGAGTGCGCCGTGAATATTACATACCGATTCGAACCTTTCAATCGAGGGAGGGACAGCTTGTAGACTGACCGTTTGGAGAGTTTTGTCAGAAATTTCTTGCCGCCTTACTCAGGAGTTGCTCTAAGGCTGTCCAGCTAACCTTTGGAGTGCGCCGTGAATATTACATACCGATTCGAACCTTTCAATCGAGGGAGGGACAGCTTGTAGACTGACCGTTTGGGGAGTTTTAGCAGAAATTTCTTGCCGCCTTACTCAGGAGTTGCTCCAAGGCTGTCCAGCTAACCTTTGGAGTGCGCCTTGAATATTACATACCGATTCGAACCTTTCAATCGAGGGAGGGACAGCTTGTAGACTGACCGTTTGGGGAGTTTTAGCAGAAATTTCTTGCCGCCTTACTCAGGAGTTGCTCCAAGGCGGGCCATAGAGCGTTTGGAGTCCGCCGTGAATATTACATACCGATTCGAACCTTTCAATCGAGGGAGGGACAGCTTGTAGACTGACCGTTTGGAGAGTTTTGTCAGAAATTTCTTGCCACCTTACTCAGGAGTTGCTCCAAGGCTGTCCAGCTAACCTTTGGAGTGCGCCTTGAATATTACATACCGATTCGAACCTTTCAATCGAGGGAGGGACAGCTTGTAGACTGACCGTTTGGAGAGTTTTGTCAGAAATTTCTTGCCGCCTTACTCAGGAGTTGCTCTAAGGCTGTCCAGCTAACCTTTGGAGTGCGCCGTGAATATTACATACCGATTCGAACCTTTCAATCGAGGGAGGGACAGCTTGTAGACTGACCGTTTGGGGAGTTTTAGCAGAAATTTCTTGCCGCCTTACTCAGGAGTTGCTCCAAGGCGGGCCATAGAGCGTTTGGAGTCCGCCGTGAACATTGCATACAGATTCGAACCTTTCAATCGAGGGAGGGACAGCTTGTAGACTGACCGTTTGGGGAGTTTTAGCAGAAATTTCTTGCCGCCTTACTCAGGAGTTGCTCTAAGGCTGTCCAGCTAACCTTTGGAGTGCGCCGTGAATATTACATACCGATTCGAACCTTTCAATCGAGGGAGGGACAGCTTGTAGACTGACCGTTTGGGGAGTTTTAGCAGAAATTTCTTGCCACCTTACTCAGGAGTTGCTCCAAGGCTGTCCAGCTAACCTTTGGAGTGCGCCTTGAATATTACATACCGATTCGAACCTTTCAATCGAGGGAGGGACAGCTTGTAGACTGACCGTTTGGAGAGTTTTGTCAGAAATTTCTTGCCGCCTTACTCAGGAGTTGCTCCAAGGCTGTCCAGCTAACCTTTGGAGTGCGCCGTGAATATTACATACCGATTCGAACCTTTCAATCGAGGGAGGGACAGCTTGTAGACTGACCGTTTGGGGAGTTTTAGCAGAAATTTCTTGCCGCCTTACTCAGGAGTTGCTCCAAGGCGGGCCATAGAGCGTTTGGAGTCCGCCGTGAACATTGCATACAGATTCGAACCTTTCAATCGAGGGAGGGACAGCTTGTAGACTGACCGTTTGGGGAGTTTTAGCAGAAATTTCTTGCGCCTTACTCAGGAGTTGCTCTAAGGCTGTCCAGCTAACCTTTGGAGTGCGCCGTGAATATTACATACCGATTCGAACCTTTCAATCGAGGGAGGGACAGCTTGTAGACTGACCGTTTGGGGAGTTTTAGCAGAAATTTCTTGCCGCCTTACTCAGGAGTTGCTCCAAGGCGGGCCATAGAGCGTTTGGAGTCCGCCGTGAACATTGCATACAGATTCGAACCTTTCAATCGAGGGAGGGACAGCTTGTAGACTGACCGTTTGGGGAGTTTTAGCAGAAATTTCTTGCCGCCTTACTCAGGAGTTGCTCTAAGGCTGTCCAGCTAACCTTTGGAGTGCGCCGTGAATATTACATACCGATTCGAACCTTTCAATCGAGGGAGGGACAGCTTGTAGACTGACCGTTTGGGGAGTTTTAGCAGAAATTTCTTGCCACCTTACTCAGGAGTTGCTCCAAGGCTGTCCAGCTAACCTTTGGAGTGCGCCTTGAATATTACATACCGATTCGAACCTTTCAATCGAGGGAGGGACAGCTTGTAGACTGACCGTTTGGAGAGTTTTGTCAGAAATTTCTTGCCGCCTTACTCAGGAGTTGCTCCAAGGCTGTCCAGCTAACCTTTGGAGTGCGCCGTGAATATTACATACCGATTCGAACCTTTCAATCGAGGGAGGGACAGCTTGTAGACTGACCGTTTGGGGAGTTTTAGCAGAAATTTCTTGCCGCCTTACTCAGGAGTTGCTCCAAGGCGGGCCATAGAGCGTTTGGAGTCCGCCGTGAACATTGCATACAGATTCGAACCTTTCAATCGAGGGAGGGACAGCTTGTAGACTGACCGTTTGGGGAGTTTTAGCAGAAATTTCTTGCGCCTTACTCAGGAGTTGCTCTAAGGCTGTCCAGCTAACCTTTGGAGTGCGCCGTGAATATTACATACCGATTCGAACCTTTCAATCGAGGGAGGGACAGCTTGTAGACTGACCGTTTGGGGAGTTTTAGCAGAAATTTCTTGCCGCCTTACTCAGGAGTTGCTCCAAGGCGGGCCATAGAGCGTTTGGAGTCCGCCGTGAACATTGCATACAGATTCGAACCTTTCAATCGAGGGAGGGACAGCTTGTAGACTGACCGTTTGGGGAGTTTTAGCAGAAATTTCTTGCCGCCTTACTCAGGAGTTGCTCTAAGGCTGTCCAGCTAACCTTTGGAGTGCGCCGTGAATATTACATACCGATTCGAACCTTTCAATCGAGGGAGGGACAGCTTGTAGACTGACCGTTTGGGGAGTTTTAGCAGAAATTTCTTGCCACCTTACTCAGGAGTTGCTCCAAGGCTGTCCAGCTAACCTTTGGAGTGCGCCTTGAATATTACATACCGATTCGAACCTTTCAATCGAGGGAGGGACAGCTTGTAGACTGACCGTTTGGAGAGTTTTGTCAGAAATTTCTTGCCGCCTTACTCAGGAGTTGCTCCAAGGCTGTCCAGCTAACCTTTGGAGTGCGCCGTGAATATTACATACCGATTCGAACCTTTCAATCGAGGGAGGGACAGCTTGTAGACTGACCGTTTGGGGAGTTTTAGCAGAAATTTCTTGCCGCCTTACTCAGGAGTTGCTCCAAGGCGGGCCATAGAGCGTTTGGAGTCCGCCGTGAACATTGCATACAGATTCGAACCTTTCAATCGAGGGAGGGACAGCTTGTAGACTGACCGTTTGGGGAGTTTTAGCAGAAATTTCTTGCGCCTTACTCAGGAGTTGCTCTAAGGCTGTCCAGCTAACCTTTGGAGTCCGCC
Organism: Heligmosomoides polygyrus bakeri; assembly: GCA_947359475.1. NCBI lineage: Eukaryota > Metazoa > Nematoda > Chromadorea > Rhabditida > Heligmosomidae > Heligmosomoides > Heligmosomoides polygyrus. The sequence goes on along the minus strand of OX375870.1, from coordinate 34,476,351 downwards.
GTGAACATTGCATACAGATTCAAACCTTTCAATCGAGGGAGGGACAGCTTGTAGACTGACCGTTTGGAGAGTTTTGTCAGAAATTTCTTGCCGCCTTACTCAGGAGTTGCTCTAAGGCTGTCCAGCTAACCTTTGGAGTGCGCCGTGAATATTACATACCGATTCGAACCTTTCAATCGAGGGAGGGACAGCTTGTAGACTGACCGTTTGGAGAGTTTTGTCAGAAATTTCTTGCCGCCTTACTCAGGAGTTGCTCTAAGGCTGTCCAGCTAACCTTTGGAGTGCGCCGAGAATATTACATACCGATTCGAACCTTTCAATCGAGGGAGGGACAGCTTGTAGACTGACCGTTTGGGGAGTTTTAGCAGAAATTTCTTGCCGCCTTACTCAGGAGTTGCTCTAAGGCTGTCCAGCTAACCTTTGGAGTGCGCCGTGAATATTACATACCGATTCGAACCTTTCAATCGAGGGAGGGACAGCTTGTAGACTGACCGTTTGGGGAGTTTTAGCAGAAATTTCTTGCCGCCTTACTCAGGAGTTGCTCTAAGGCTGTCCAGCTAACCTTTGGAGTGCGCCGTGAATATTACATACCGATTCGAACCTTTCAATCGAGGGAGGGACAGCTTGTAGACTGACCGTTTGGAGAGTTTTGTCAGAAATTTCTTGCCACCTTACTCAGGAGTTGCTCCAAGGCTGTCCAGCTAACCTTTGGAGTGCGCCTTGAATATTACATACCGATTCGAACCTTTCAATCGAGGGAGGGACAGCTTGTAGACTGACCGTTTGGAGAGTTTTGTCAGAAATTTCTTGCCGCCTTACTCAGGAGTTGCTCCAAGGCTGTCCAGCTAACCTTTGGAGTGCGCCGTGAATATTACATACCGATTCGAACCTTTCAATCGAGGGAGGGACAGCTTGTAGACTGACCGTTTGGAGAGTTTTGTCAGAAATTTCTTGCCACCTTACTCAGGAGTTGCTCCAAGGCTGTCCAGCTAACCTTTGGAGTGCGCCTTGAATATTACATACCGATTCGAACCTTTCAATCGAGGGAGGGACAGCTTGTAGACTGACCGTTTGGAGAGTTTTGTCAGAAATTTCTTGCCGCCTTACTCAGGAGTTGCTCCAAGGCTGTCCAGCTAACCTTTGGAGTGCGCCTTGAATATTACATACCGATTCGAACCTTTCAATCGAGGGAGGGACAGCTTGTAGACTGACCGTTTGGAGAGTTTTGTCAGAAATTTCTTGCCGCCTTACTCAGGAGTTGCTCCAAGGCTGTCCAGCTAACCTTTGGAGTGCGCCGTGAATATTACATACCGATTCGAACCTTTCAATCGAGGGAGGGACAGCTTGTAGACTGACCGTTTGGGGAGTTTTAGCAGAAATTTCTTGCCGCCTTACTCAGGAGTTGCTCCAAGGCGGGCCATAGAGCGTTTGGAGTCCGCCGTGAACATTGCATACAGATTCGAACCTTTCAATCGAGGGAGGGACAGCTTGTAGACTGACCGTTTGGGGAGTTTTAGCAGAAATTTCTTGCCGCCTTACTCAGGAGTTGCTCTAAGGCTGTCCAGCTAACCTTTGGAGTGCGCCGTGAATATTACATACCGATTCGAACCTTTCAATCGAGGGAGGGACAGCTTGTAGACTGACCGTTTGGAGAGTTTTGTCAGAAATTTCTTGCCGCCTTACTCAGGAGTTGCTCTAAGGCTGTCCAGCTAACCTTTGGAGTGCGCCGTGAATATTACATACCGATTCGAACCTTTCAATCGAGGGAGGGACAGCTTGTAGACTGACCGTTTGGGGAGTTTTAGCAGAAATTTCTTGCGCCTTACTCAGGAGTTGCTCCAAGGCGGGCCATAGAGCGTTTGGAGTCCGCCGTGAACATTGCATACAGATTCGAACCTTTCAATCGAGGGAGGGACAGCTTGTAGACTGACCGTTTGGGGAGTTTTAGCAGAAATTTCTTGCCGCCTTACTCAGGAGTTGCTCTAAGGCTGTCCAGCTAACCTTTGGAGTGCGCCGTGAATATTACATACCGATTCGAACCTTTCAATCGAGGGAGGGACAGCTTGTAGACTGACCGTTTGGAGAGTTTTGTCAGAAATTTCTTGCCGCCTTACTCAGGAGTTGCTCTAAGGCTGTCCAGCTAACCTTTGGAGTGCGCCGTGAATATTACATACCGATTCGAACCTTTCAATCGAGGGAGGGACAGCTTGTAGACTGACCGTTTGGGGAGTTTTAGCAGAAATTTCTTGCCGCCTTACTCAGGAGTTGCTCTAAGGCTGTCCAGCTAACCTTTGGAGTGCGCCGTGAATATTACATACCGATTCGAACCTTTCAATCGAGGGAGGGACAGCTTGTAGACTGACCGTTTGGGGAGTTTTAGCAGAAATTTCTTGCCACCTTACTCAGGAGTTGCTCCAAGGCTGTCCAGCTAACCTTTGGAGTGCGCCTTGAATATTACATACCGATTCGAACCTTTCAATCGAGGGAGGGACAGCTTGTAGACTGACCGTTTGGAGAGTTTTGTCAGAAATTTCTTGCCGCCTTACTCAGGAGTTGCTCCAAGGCTGTCCAGCTAACCTTTGGAGTGCGCCGTGAATATTACATACCGATTCGAACCTTTCAATCGAGGGAGGGACAGCTTGTAGACTGACCGTTTGGGGAGTTTTAGCAGAAATTTCTTGCCGCCTTACTCAGGAGTTGCTCCAAGGCGGGCCATAGAGCGTTTGGAGTCCGCCGTGAACATTGCATACAGATTCGAACCTTTCAATCGAGGGAGGGACAGCTTGTAGACTGACCGTTTGGGGAGTTTTAGCAGAAATTTCTTGCGCCTTACTCAGGAGTTGCTCTAAGGCTGTCCAGCTAACCTTTGGAGTGCGCCGTGAATATTACATACCGATTCGAACCTTTCAATCGAGGGAGGGACAGCTTGTAGACTGACCGTTTGGGGAGTTTTAGCAGAAATTTCTTGCCGCCTTACTCAGGAGTTGCTCCAAGGCGGGCCATAGAGCGTTTGGAGTCCGCCGTGAACATTGCATACAGATTCGAACCTTTCAATCGAGGGAGGGACAGCTTGTAGACTGACCGTTTGGGGAGTTTTAGCAGAAATTTCTTGCCGCCTTACTCAGGAGTTGCTCTAAGGCTGTCCAGCTAACCTTTGGAGTGCGCCGTGAATATTACATACCGATTCGAACCTTTCAATCGAGGGAGGGACAGCTTGTAGACTGACCGTTTGGGGAGTTTTAGCAGAAATTTCTTGCCACCTTACTCAGGAGTTGCTCCAAGGCTGTCCAGCTAACCTTTGGAGTGCGCCTTGAATATTACATACCGATTCGAACCTTTCAATCGAGGGAGGGACAGCTTGTAGACTGACCGTTTGGAGAGTTTTGTCAGAAATTTCTTGCCGCCTTACTCAGGAGTTGCTCCAAGGCTGTCCAGCTAACCTTTGGAGTGCGCCGTGAATATTACATACCGATTCGAACCTTTCAATCGAGGGAGGGACAGCTTGTAGACTGACCGTTTGGGGAGTTTTAGCAGAAATTTCTTGCCGCCTTACTCAGGAGTTGCTCCAAGGCGGGCCATAGAGCGTTTGGAGTCCGCCGTGAACATTGCATACAGATTCGAACCTTTCAATCGAGGGAGGGACAGCTTGTAGACTGACCGTTTGGGGAGTTTTAGCAGAAATTTCTTGCGCCTTACTCAGGAGTTGCTCTAAGGCTGTCCAGCTAACCTTTGGAGTCCGCCGTGAACATTGCATACAGATTCAAACCTTTCAATCGAGGGAGGGACAGCTTGTAGACTGACCGTTTGGAGAGTTTTGTCAGAAATTTCTTGCCGCCTTACTCAGGAGTTGCTCTAAGGCTGTCCAGCTAACCTTTGGAGTGCGCCGTGAATATTACATACCGATTCGAACCTTTCAATCGAGGGAGGGACAGCTTGTAGACTGACCGTTTGGAGAGTTTTGTCAGAAATTTCTTGCCGCCTTACTCAGGAGTTGCTCTAAGGCTGTCCAGCTAACCTTTGGAGTGCGCCGAGAATATTACATACCGATTCGAACCTTTCAATCGAGGGAGGGACAGCTTGTAGACTGACCGTTTGGGGAGTTTTAGCAGAAATTTCTTGCCGCCTTACTCAGGAGTTGCTCTAAGGCTGTCCAGCTAACCTTTGGAGTGCGCCGTGAATATTACATACCGATTCGAACCTTTCAATCGAGGGAGGGACAGCTTGTAGACTGACCGTTTGGGGAGTTTTAGCAGAAATTTCTTGCCGCCTTACTCAGGAGTTGCTCTAAGGCTGTCCAGCTAACCTTTGGAGTGCGCCGTGAATATTACATACCGATTCGAACCTTTCAATCGAGGGAGGGACAGCTTGTAGACTGACCGTTTGGAGAGTTTTGTCAGAAATTTCTTGCCACCTTACTCAGGAGTTGCTCCAAGGCTGTCCAGCTAACCTTTGGAGTGCGCCTTGAATATTACATACCGATTCGAACCTTTCAATCGAGGGAGGGACAGCTTGTAGACTGACCGTTTGGAGAGTTTTGTCAGAAATTTCTTGCCGCCTTACTCAGGAGTTGCTCCAAGGCTGTCCAGCTAACCTTTGGAGTGCGCCGTGAATATTACATACCGATTCGAACCTTTCAATCGAGGGAGGGACAGCTTGTAGACTGACCGTTTGGAGAGTTTTGTCAGAAATTTCTTGCCACCTTACTCAGGAGTTGCTCCAAGGCTGTCCAGCTAACCTTTGGAGTGCGCCTTGAATATTACATACCGATTCGAACCTTTCAATCGAGGGAGGGACAGCTTGTAGACTGACCGTTTGGAGAGTTTTGTCAGAAATTTCTTGCCGCCTTACTCAGGAGTTGCTCCAAGGCTGTCCAGCTAACCTTTGGAGTGCGCCTTGAATATTACATACCGATTCGAACCTTTCAATCGAGGGAGGGACAGCTTGTAGACTGACCGTTTGGAGAGTTTTGTCAGAAATTTCTTGCCGCCTTACTCAGGAGTTGCTCCAAGGCTGTCCAGCTAACCTTTGGAGTGCGCCGTGAATATTACATACCGATTCGAACCTTTCAATCGAGGGAGGGACAGCTTGTAGACTGACCGTTTGGGGAGTTTTAGCAGAAATTTCTTGCCGCCTTACTCAGGAGTTGCTCCAAGGCGGGCCATAGAGCGTTTGGAGTCCGCCGTGAACATTGCATACAGATTCGAACCTTTCAATCGAGGGAGGGACAGCTTGTAGACTGACCGTTTGGGGAGTTTTAGCAGAAATTTCTTGCCGCCTTACTCAGGAGTTGCTCTAAGGCTGTCCAGCTAACCTTTGGAGTGCGCCGTGAATATTACATACCGATTCGAACCTTTCAATCGAGGGAGGGACAGCTTGTAGACTGACCGTTTGGAGAGTTTTGTCAGAAATTTCTTGCCGCCTTACTCAGGAGTTGCTCTAAGGCTGTCCAGCTAACCTTTGGAGTGCGCCGTGAATATTACATACCGATTCGAACCTTTCAATCGAGGGAGGGACAGCTTGTAGACTGACCGTTTGGGGAGTTTTAGCAGAAATTTCTTGCGCCTTACTCAGGAGTTGCTCCAAGGCGGGCCATAGAGCGTTTGGAGTCCGCCGTGAACATTGCATACAGATTCGAACCTTTCAATCGAGGGAGGGACAGCTTGTAGACTGACCGTTTGGGGAGTTTTAGCAGAAATTTCTTGCCGCCTTACTCAGGAGTTGCTCTAAGGCTGTCCAGCTAACCTTTGGAGTGCGCCGTGAATATTACATACCGATTCGAACCTTTCAATCGAGGGAGGGACAGCTTGTAGACTGACCGTTTGGAGAGTTTTGTCAGAAATTTCTTGCCGCCTTACTCAGGAGTTGCTCTAAGGCTGTCCAGCTAACCTTTGGAGTGCGCCGTGAATATTACATACCGATTCGAACCTTTCAATCGAGGGAGGGACAGCTTGTAGACTGACCGTTTGGAGAGTTTTGTCAGAAATTTCTTGCCGCCTTACTCAGGAGTTGCTCCAAGGCTGTCCAGCTAACCTTTGGAGTGCGCCTTGAATATTACATACCGATTCGAACCTTTCAATCGAGGGAGGGACAGCTTGTAGACTGACCGTTTGGAGAGTTTTGTCAGAAATTTCTTGCCGCCTTACTCAGGAGTTGCTCCAAGGCTGTCCAGCTAACCTTTGGAGTGCGCCGTGAATATTACATACCGATTCGAACCTTTCAATCGAGGGAGGGACAGCTTGTAGACTGACCGTTTGGGGAGTTTTAGCAGAAATTTCTTGCCGCCTTACTCAGGAGTTGCTCCAAGGCGGGCCATAGAGCGTTTGGAGTCCGCCGTGAACATTGCATACAGATTCGAACCTTTCAATCGAGGGAGGGACAGCTTGTAGACTGACCGTTTGGGGAGTTTTAGCAGAAATTTCTTGCCGCCTTACTCAGGAGTTGCTCTAAGGCTGTCCAGCTAACCTTTGGAGTGCGCCGTGAATATTACATACCGATTCGAACCTTTCAATCGAGGGAGGGACAGCTTGTAGACTGACCGTTTGGAGAGTTTTGTCAGAAATTTCTTGCCGCCTTACTCAGGAGTTGCTCTAAGGCTGTCCAGCTAACCTTTGGAGTGCGCCGTGAATATTACATACCGATTCGAACCTTTCAATCGAGGGAGGGACAGCTTGTAGACTGACCGTTTGGGGAGTTTTAGCAGAAATTTCTTGCGCCTTACTCAGGAGTTGCTCCAAGGCGGGCCATAGAGCGTTTGGAGTCCGCCGTGAACATTGCATACAGATTCGAACCTTTCAATCGAGGGAGGGACAGCTTGTAGACTGACCGTTTGGGGAGTTTTAGCAGAAATTTCTTGCCGCCTTACTCAGGAGTTGCTCTAAGGCTGTCCAGCTAACCTTTGGAGTGCGCCGTGAATATTACATACCGATTCGAACCTTTCAATCGAGGGAGGGACAGCTTGTAGACTGACCGTTTGGAGAGTTTTGTCAGAAATTTCTTGCCGCCTTACTCAGGAGTTGCTCTAAGGCTGTCCAGCTAACCTTTGGAGTGCGCCGTGAATATTACATACCGATTCGAACCTTTCAATCGAGGGAGGGACAGCTTGTAGACTGACCGTTTGGGGAGTTTTAGCAGAAATTTCTTGCCGCCTTACTCAGGAGTTGCTCCAAGGCGGGCCATAGAGCGTTTGGAGTCCGCCGTGAACATTGCATACAGATTCGAACCTTTCAATCGAGGGAGGGACAGCTTGTAGACTGACCGTTTGGGGAGTTTTAGCAGAAATTTCTTGCCGCCTTACTCAGGAGTTGCTCTAAGGCTGTCCAGCTAACCTTTGGAGTGCGCCGTGAATATTACATACCGATTCGAACCTTTCAATCGAGGGAGGGACAGCTTGTAGACTGACCGTTTGGAGAGTTTTGTCAGAAATTTCTTGCCGCCTTACTCAGGAGTTGCTCTAAGGCTGTCCAGCTAACCTTTGGAGTGCGCCGTGAATATTACATACCGATTCGAACCTTTCAATCGAGGGAGGGACAGCTTGTAGACTGACCGTTTGGAGAGTTTTGTCAGAAATTTCTTGCCGCCTTACTCAGGAGTTGCTCCAAGGCTGTCCAGCTAACCTTTGGAGTGCGCCGTGAATATTACATACCGATTCGAACCTTTCAATCGAGGGAGGGACAGCTTGTAGACTGACCGTTTGGAGAGTTTTGTCAGAAATTTCTTGCCACCTTACTCAGGAGTTGCTCCAAGGCTGTCCAGCTAACCTTTGGAGTGCGCCTTGAATATTACATACCGATTCGAACCTTTCAATCGAGGGAGGGACAGCTTGTAGACTGACCGTTTGGAGAGTTTTGTCAGAAATTTCTTGCCGCCTTACTCAGGAGTTGCTCCAAGGCTGTCCAGCTAACCTTTGGAGTGCGCCTTGAATATTACATACCGATTCGAACCTTTCAATCGAGGGAGGGACAGCTTGTAGACTGACCGTTTGGAGAGTTTTGTCAGAAATTTCTTGCCGCCTTACTCAGGAGTTGCTCCAAGGCTGTCCAGCTAACCTTTGGAGTGCGCCGTGAATATTACATACCGATTCGAACCTTTCAATCGAGGGAGGGACAGCTTGTAGACTGACCGTTTGGGGAGTTTTAGCAGAAATTTCTTGCCGCCTTACTCAGGAGTTGCTCCAAGGCGGGCCATAGAGCGTTTGGAGTCCGCCGTGAACATTGCATACAGATTCGAACCTTTCAATCGAGGGAGGGACAGCTTGTAGACTGACCGTTTGGGGAGTTTTAGCAGAAATTTCTTGCCGCCTTACTCAGGAGTTGCTCTAAGGCTGTCCAGCTAACCTTTGGAGTGCGCCGTGAACATTGCATACAGATTCGAACCTTTCAATCGAGGGAGGGACAGCTTGTAGACTGACCGTTTGGGGAGTTTTAGCAGAAATTTCTTGCCGCCTTACTCAGGAGTTGCTCTAAGGCTGTCCAGCTAACCTTTGGAGTGCGCCGTGAATATTACATACCGATTCGAACCTTTCAATCGAGGGAGGGACAGCTTGTAGACTGACCGTTTGGAGAGTTTTGTCAGAAATTTCTTGCCGCCTTACTCAGGAGTTGCTCTAAGGCTGTCCAGCTAACCTTTGGAGTGCGCCGTGAATATTACATACCGATTCGAACCTTTCAATCGAGGGAGGGACAGCTTGTAGACTGACCGTTTGGGGAGTTTTAGCAGAAATTTCTTGCGCCTTACTCAGGAGTTGCTCCAAGGCGGGCCATAGAGCGTTTGGAGTCCGCCGTGAACATTGCATACAGATTCGAACCTTTCAATCGAGGGAGGGACAGCTTGTAGACTGACCGTTTGGGGAGTTTTAGCAGAAATTTCTTGCCGCCTTACTCAGGAGTTGCTCTAAGGCTGTCCAGCTAACCTTTGGAGTGCGCCGTGAATATTACATACCGATTCGAACCTTTCAATCGAGGGAGGGACAGCTTGTAGACTGACCGTTTGGAGAGTTTTGTCAGAAATTTCTTGCCGCCTTACTCAGGAGTTGCTCTAAGGCTGTCCAGCTAACCTTTGGAGTGCGCCGTGAATATTACATACCGATTCGAACCTTTCAATCGAGGGAGGGACAGCTTGTAGACTGACCGTTTGGGGAGTTTTAGCAGAAATTTCTTGCCGCCTTACTCAGGAGTTGCTCCAAGGCGGGCCATAGAGCGTTTGGAGTCCGCCGTGAACATTGCATACAGATTCGAACCTTTCAATCGAGGGAGGGACAGCTTGTAGACTGACCGTTTGGGGAGTTTTAGCAGAAATTTCTTGCCGCCTTACTCAGGAGTTGCTCTAAGGCTGTCCAGCTAACCTTTGGAGTGCGCCGTGAATATTACATACCGATTCGAACCTTTCAATCGAGGGAGGGACAGCTTGTAGACTGACCGTTTGGAGAGTTTTGTCAGAAATTTCTTGCCGCCTTACTCAGGAGTTGCTCTAAGGCTGTCCAGCTAACCTTTGGAGTGCGCCGTGAATATTACATACCGATTCGAACCTTTCAATCGAGGGAGGGACAGCTTGTAGACTGACCGTTTGGAGAGTTTTGTCAGAAATTTCTTGCCGCCTTACTCAGGAGTTGCTCCAAGGCTGTCCAGCTAACCTTTGGAGTGCGCCGTGAATATTACATACCGATTCGAACCTTTCAATCGAGGGAGGGACAGCTTGTAGACTGACCGTTTGGAGAGTTTTGTCAGAAATTTCTTGCCACCTTACTCAGGAGTTGCTCCAAGGCTGTCCAGCTAACCTTTGGAGTGCGCCTTGAATATTACATACCGATTCGAACCTTTCAATCGAGGGAGGGACAGCTTGTAGACTGACCGTTTGGAGAGTTTTGTCAGAAATTTCTTGCCGCCTTACTCAGGAGTTGCTCCAAGGCTGTCCAGCTAACCTTTGGAGTGCGCCTTGAATATTACATACCGATTCGAACCTTTCAATCGAGGGAGGGACAGCTTGTAGACTGACCGTTTGGAGAGTTTTGTCAGAAATTTCTTGCCGCCTTACTCAGGAGTTGCTCCAAGGCTGTCCAGCTAACCTTTGGAGTGCGCCGTGAATATTACATACCGATTCGAACCTTTCAATCGAGGGAGGGACAGCTTGTAGACTGACCGTTTGGGGAGTTTTAGCAGAAATTTCTTGCCGCCTTACTCAGGAGTTGCTCCAAGGCGGGCCATAGAGCGTTTGGAGTCCGCCGTGAACATTGCATACAGATTCGAACCTTTCAATCGAGGGAGGGACAGCTTGTAGACTGACCGTTTGGGGAGTTTTAGCAGAAATTTCTTGCCGCCTTACTCAGGAGTTGCTCTAAGGCTGTCCAGCTAACCTTTGGAGTGCGCCGTGAATATTACATACCGATTCGAACCTTTCAATCGAGGGAGGGACAGCTTGTAGACTGACCGTTTGGAGAGTTTTGTCAGAAATTTCTTGCCGCCTTACTCAGGAGTTGCTCCAAGGCTGTCCAGCTAACCTTTGGAGTGCGCCGTGAATATTACATACCGATTCGAACCTTTCAATCGAGGGAGGGACAGCTTGTAGACTGACCGTTTGGAGAGTTTTGTCAGAAATTTCTTGCCACCTTACTCAGGAGTTGCTCCAAGGCTGTCCAGCTAACCTTTGGAGTGCGCCTTGAATATTACATACCGATTCGAACCTTTCAATCGAGGGAGGGACAGCTTGTAGACTGACCGTTTGGAGAGTTTTGTCAGAAATTTCTTGCCGCCTTACTCAGGAGTTGCTCCAAGGCTGTCCAGCTAACCTTTGGAGTGCGCCTTGAATATTACATACCGATTCGAACCTTTCAATCGAGGGAGGGACAGCTTGTAGACTGACCGTTTGGAGAGTTTTGTCAGAAATTTCTTGCCGCCTTACTCAGGAGTTGCTCCAAGGCTGTCCAGCTAACCTTTGGAGTGCGCCGTGAATATTACATACCGATTCGAACCTTTCAATCGAGGGAGGGACAGCTTGTAGACTGACCGTTTGGGGAGTTTTAGCAGAAATTTCTTGCCGCCTTACTCAGGAGTTGCTCCAAGGCGGGCCATAGAGCGTTTGGAGTCCGCCGTGAACATTGCATACAGATTCGAACCTTTCAATCGAGGGAGGGACAGCTTGTAGACTGACCGTTTGGGGAGTTTTAGCAGAAATTTCTTGCCGCCTTACTCAGGAGTTGCTCTAAGGCTGTCCAGCTAACCTTTGGAGTGCGCCGTGAACATTGCATACAGATTCGAACCTTTCAATCGAGGGAGGGACAGCTTGTAGACTGACCGTTTGGGGAGTTTTAGCAGAAATTTCTTGCCGCCTTACTCAGGAGTTGCTCTAAGGCTGTCCAGCTAACCTTTGGAGTGCGCCGTGAATATTACATACCGATTCGAACCTTTCAATCGAGGGAGGGACAGCTTGTAGACTGACCGTTTGGAGAGTTTTGTCAGAAATTTCTTGCCGCCTTACTCAGGAGTTGCTCTAAGGCTGTCCAGCTAACCTTTGGAGTGCGCCGTGAATATTACATACCGATTCGAACCTTTCAATCGAGGGAGGGACAGCTTGTAGACTGACCGTTTGGGGAGTTTTAGCAGAAATTTCTTGCGCCTTACTCAGGAGTTGCTCCAAGGCGGGCCATAGAGCGTTTGGAGTCCGCCGTGAACATTGCATACAGATTCGAACCTTTCAATCGAGGGAGGGACAGCTTGTAGACTGACCGTTTGGGGAGTTTTAGCAGAAATTTCTTGCCGCCTTACTCAGGAGTTGCTCTAAGGCTGTCCAGCTAACCTTTGGAGTGCGCCGTGAATATTACATACCGATTCGAACCTTTCAATCGAGGGAGGGACAGCTTGTAGACTGACCGTTTGGAGAGTTTTGTCAGAAATTTCTTGCCGCCTTACTCAGGAGTTGCTCTAAGGCTGTCCAGCTAACCTTTGGAGTGCGCCGTGAATATTACATACCGATTCGAACCTTTCAATCGAGGGAGGGACAGCTTGTAGACTGACCGTTTGGGGAGTTTTAGCAGAAATTTCTTGCCGCCTTACTCAGGAGTTGCTCCAAGGCGGGCCATAGAGCGTTTGGAGTCCGCCGTGAACATTGCATACAGATTCGAACCTTTCAATCGAGGGAGGGACAGCTTGTAGACTGACCGTTTGGGGAGTTTTAGCAGAAATTTCTTGCCGCCTTACTCAGGAGTTGCTCTAAGGCTGTCCAGCTAACCTTTGGAGTGCGCCGTGAATATTACATACCGATTCGAACCTTTCAATCGAGGGAGGGACAGCTTGTAGACTGACCGTTTGGAGAGTTTTGTCAGAAATTTCTTGCCGCCTTACTCAGGAGTTGCTCTAAGGCTGTCCAGCTAACCTTTGGAGTGCGCCGTGAATATTACATACCGATTCGAACCTTTCAATCGAGGGAGGGACAGCTTGTAGACTGACCGTTTGGAGAGTTTTGTCAGAAATTTCTTGCCGCCTTACTCAGGAGTTGCTCCAAGGCTGTCCAGCTAACCTTTGGAGTGCGCCGTGAATATTACATACCGATTCGAACCTTTCAATCGAGGGAGGGACAGCTTGTAGACTGACCGTTTGGAGAGTTTTGTCAGAAATTTCTTGCCACCTTACTCAGGAGTTGCTCCAAGGCTGTCCAGCTAACCTTTGGAGTGCGCCTTGAATATTACATACCGATTCGAACCTTTCAATCGAGGGAGGGACAGCTTGTAGACTGACCGTTTGGAGAGTTTTGTCAGAAATTTCTTGCCGCCTTACTCAGGAGTTGCTCCAAGGCTGTCCAGCTAACCTTTGGAGTGCGCCTTGAATATTACATACCGATTCGAACCTTTCAATCGAGGGAGGGACAGCTTGTAGACTGACCGTTTGGAGAGTTTTGTCAGAAATTTCTTGCCGCCTTACTCAGGAGTTGCTCCAAGGCTGTCCAGCTAACCTTTGGAGTGCGCCGTGAATATTACATACCGATTCGAACCTTTCAATCGAGGGAGGGACAGCTTGTAGACTGACCGTTTGGGGAGTTTTAGCAGAAATTTCTTGCCGCCTTACTCAGGAGTTGCTCCAAGGCGGGCCATAGAGCGTTTGGAGTCCGCCGTGAACATTGCATACAGATTCGAACCTTTCAATCGAGGGAGGGACAGCTTGTAGACTGACCGTTTGGGGAGTTTTAGCAGAAATTTCTTGCCGCCTTACTCAGGAGTTGCTCTAAGGCTGTCCAGCTAACCTTTGGAGTGCGCCGTGAATATTACATACCGATTCGAACCTTTCAATCGAGGGAGGGACAGCTTGTAGACTGACCGTTTGGAGAGTTTTGTCAGAAATTTCTTGCCGCCTTACTCAGGAGTTGCTCTAAGGCTGTCCAGCTAACCTTTGGAGTGCGCCGTGAATATTACATACCGATTCGAACCTTTCAATCGAGGGAGGGACAGCTTGTAGACTGACCGTTTGGGGAGTTTTAGCAGAAATTTCTTGCGCCTTACTCAGGAGTTGCTCCAAGGCGGGCCATAGAGCGTTTGGAGTCCGCCGTGAACATTGCATACAGATTCGAACCTTTCAATCGAGGGAGGGACAGCTTGTAGACTGACCGTTTGGGGAGTTTTAGCAGAAATTTCTTGCCGCCTTACTCAGGAGTTGCTCTAAGGCTGTCCAGCTAACCTTTGGAGTGCGCCGTGAATATTACATACCGATTCGAACCTTTCAATCGAGGGAGGGACAGCTTGTAGACTGACCGTTTGGAGAGTTTTGTCAGAAATTTCTTGCCGCCTTACTCAGGAGTTGCTCTAAGGCTGTCCAGCTAACCTTTGGAGTGCGCCGTGAATATTACATACCGATTCGAACCTTTCAATCGAGGGAGGGACAGCTTGTAGACTGACCGTTTGGGGAGTTTTAGCAGAAATTTCTTGCCGCCTTACTCAGGAGTTGCTCCAAGGCGGGCCATAGAGCGTTTGGAGTCCGCCGTGAACATTGCATACAGATTCGAACCTTTCAATCGAGGGAGGGACAGCTTGTAGACTGACCGTTTGGGGAGTTTTAGCAGAAATTTCTTGCCGCCTTACTCAGGAGTTGCTCTAAGGCTGTCCAGCTAACCTTTGGAGTGCGCCGTGAATATTACATACCGATTCGAACCTTTCAATCGAGGGAGGGACAGCTTGTAGACTGACCGTTTGGAGAGTTTTGTCAGAAATTTCTTGCCGCCTTACTCAGGAGTTGCTCTAAGGCTGTCCAGCTAACCTTTGGAGTGCGCCGTGAATATTACATACCGATTCGAACCTTTCAATCGAGGGAGGGACAGCTTGTAGACTGACCGTTTGGAGAGTTTTGTCAGAAATTTCTTGCCGCCTTACTCAGGAGTTGCTCCAAGGCTGTCCAGCTAACCTTTGGAGTGCGCCGTGAATATTACATACCGATTCGAACCTTTCAATCGAGGGAGGGACAGCTTGTAGACTGACCGTTTGGGGAGTTTTAGCAGAAATTTCTTGCCGCCTTACTCAGGAGTTGCTCTAAGGCTGTCCAGCTAACCTTTGGAGTGCGCCGTGAATATTACATACCGATTCGAACCTTTCAATCGAGGGAGGGACAGCTTGTAGACTGACCGTTTGGAGAGTTTTGTCAGAAATTTCTTGCCACCTTACTCAGGAGTTGCTCCAAGGCTGTCCAGCTAACCTTTGGAGTGCGCCTTGAATATTACATACCGATTCGAACCTTTCAATCGAGGGAGGGACAGCTTGTAGACTGACCGTTTGGAGAGTTTTGTCAGAAATTTCTTGCCGCCTTACTCAGGAGTTGCTCCAAGGCTGTCCAGCTAACCTTTGGAGTGCGCCGTGAATATTACATACCGATTCGAACCTTTCAATCGAGGGAGGGACAGCTTGTAGACTGACCGTTTGGGGAGTTTTAGCAGAAATTTCTTGCCGCCTTACTCAGGAGTTGCTCCAAGGCGGGCCATAGAGCGTTTGGAGTCCGCCGTGAACATTGCATACAGATTCGAACCTTTCAATCGAGGGAGGGACAGCTTGTAGACTGACCGTTTGGGGAGTTTTAGCAGAAATTTCTTGCCGCCTTACTCAGGAGTTGCTCTAAGGCTGTCCAGCTAACCTTTGGAGTGCGCCGTGAATATTACATACCGATTCGAACCTTTCAATCGAGGGAGGGACAGCTTGTAGACTGACCGTTTGGGGAGTTTTAGCAGAAATTTCTTGCGCCTTACTCAGGAGTTGCTCTAAGGCTGTCCAGCTAACCTTTGGAGTCCGCCGTGAACATTGCATACAGATTCAAACCTTTCAATCGAGGGAGGGACAGCTTGTAGACTGACCGTTTGGAGAGTTTTGTCAGAAATTTCTTGCCGCCTTACTCAGGAGTTGCTCTAAGGCTGTCCAGCTAACCTTTGGAGTGCGCCGTGAATATTACATACCGATACGAACCTTTCAATCGAGGGAGGGACAGCTTGTAGACTGACCGTTTGGAGAGTTTTGTCAGAAATTTCTTGCCGCCTTACTCAGGAGTTGCTCTAAGGCTGTCCAGCTAACCTTTGGAGTGCGCCGTGAATATTACATACCGATTCGAACCTTTCAATCGAGGGAGGGACAGCTTGTAGACTGAGCGTTTGGGGAGTTTTAGCAGAAATTTCTTGCCGCCTTACTCAGGAGTTGCTCTAAGGCTGTCCAGCTAACCTTTGGAGTGCGCCGTGAATATTACATACCGATTCGAACCTTTCAATCGAGGGAGGGACAGCTTGTAGACTGACCGTTTGGGGAGTTTTAGCAGAAATTTCTTGCCGCCTTACTCAGGAGTTGCTCTAAGGCTGTCCAGCTAACCTTTGGAGTGCGCCGTGAATATTACATACCGATTCGAACCTTTCAATCGAGGGAGGGACAGCTTGTAGACTGACCGTTTGGAGAGTTTTGTCAGAAATTTCTTGCCACCTTACTCAGGAGTTGCTCCAAGGCGGGCCATAGAGCGTTTGGAGTCCGCCGTGAACATTGCATACAGATTCGAACCTTTCAATCGAGGGAGGGACAGCTTGTAGACTGACCGTTTGGGGAGTTTTAGCAGAAATTTCTTGCCGCCTTACTCAGGAGTTGCTCTAAGGCTGTCCAGCTAACCTTTGGAGTGCGCCGTGAATATTACATACCGATTCGAACCTTTCAATCGAGGGAGGGACAGCTTGTAGACTGACCGTTTGGGGAGTTTTAGCAGAAATTTCTTGCCGCCTTACTCAGGAGTTGCTCCAAGGCGGGCCATAGAGCGTTTGGAGTCCGCCGTGAACATTGCATACAGATTCGAACCTTTCAATCGAGGGAGGGACAGCTTGTAGACTGACCGTTTGGGGAGTTTTAGCAGAAATTTCTTGCCGCCTTACTCAGGAGTTGCTCTAAGGCTGTCCAGCTAACCTTTGGAGTGCGCCGTGAATATTACATACCGATTCGAACCTTTCAATCGAGGGAGGGACAGCTTGTAGACTGACCGTTTGGAGAGTTTTGTCAGAAATTTCTTGCCGCCTTACTCAGGAGTTGCTCTAAGGCTGTCCAGCTAACCTTTGGAGTGCGCCGTGAATATTACATACCGATTCGAACCTTTCAATCGAGGGAGGGACAGCTTGTAGACTGACCGTTTGGAGAGTTTTGTCAGAAATTTCTTGCCGCCTTACTCAGGAGTTGCTCTAAGGCTGTCCAGCTAACCTTTGGAGTGCGCCGTGAATATTACATACCGATTCGAACCTTTCAATCGAGGGAGGGACAGCTTGTAGACTGACCGTTTGGGGAGTTTTAGCAGAAATTTCTTGCGCCTTACTCAGGAGTTGCTCCAAGGCGGGCCATAGAGCGTTTGGAGTCCGCCGTGAACATTGCATACAGATTCGAACCTTTCAATCGAGGGAGGGACAGCTTGTAGACTGACCGTTTGGGGAGTTTTAGCAGAAATTTCTTGCCGCCTTACTCAGGAGTTGCTCTAAGGCTGTCCAGCTAACCTTTGGAGTGCGCCGTGAATATTACATACCGATTCGAACCTTTCAATCGAGGGAGGGACAGCTTGTAGACTGACCGTTTGGAGAGTTTTGTCAGAAATTTCTTGCCGCCTTACTCAGGAGTTGCTCTAAGGCTGTCCAGCTAACCTTTGGAGTGCGCCGTGAATATTACATACCGATTCGAACCTTTCAATCGAGGGAGGGACAGCTTGTAGACTGACCGTTTGGGGAGTTTTAGCAGAAATTTCTTGCCGCCTTACTCAGGAGTTGCTCCAAGGCGGGCCATAGAGCGTTTGGAGTCCGCCGTGAACATTGCATACAGATTCGAACCTTTCAATCGAGGGAGGGACAGCTTGTAGACTGACCGTTTGGGGAGTTTTAGCAGAAATTTCTTGCCGCCTTACTCAGGAGTTGCTCTAAGGCTGTCCAGCTAACCTTTGGAGTGCGCCGTGAATATTACATACCGATTCGAACCTTTCAATCGAGGGAGGGACAGCTTGTAGACTGACCGTTTGGAGAGTTTTGTCAGAAATTTCTTGCCGCCTTACTCAGGAGTTGCTCTAAGGCTGTCCAGCTAACCTTTGGAGTGCGCCGTGAATATTACATACCGATTCGAACCTTTCAATCGAGGGAGGGACAGCTTGTAGACTGACCGTTTGGAGAGTTTTGTCAGAAATTTCTTGCCACCTTACTCAGGAGTTGCTCCAAGGCTGTCCAGCTAACCTTTGGAGTGCGCCTTGAATATTACATACCGATTCGAACCTTTCAATCGAGGGAGGGACAGCTTGTAGACTGACCGTTTGGAGAGTTTTGTCAGAAATTTCTTGCCGCCTTACTCAGGAGTTGCTCCAAGGCTGTCCAGCTAACCTTTGGAGTGCGCCGTGAATATTACATACCGATTCGAACCTTTCAATCGAGGGAGGGACAGCTTGTAGACTGACCGTTTGGGGAGTTTTAGCAGAAATTTCTTGCCGCCTTACTCAGGAGTTGCTCCAAGGCGGGCCATAGAGCGTTTGGAGTCCGCCGTGAACATTGCATACAGATTCGAACCTTTCAATCGAGGGAGGGACAGCTTGTAGACTGACCGTTTGGGGAGTTTTAGCAGAAATTTCTTGCCGCCTTACTCAGGAGTTGCTCTAAGGCTGTCCAGCTAACCTTTGGAGTGCGCCGTGAATATTACATACCGATTCGAACCTTTCAATCGAGGGAGGGACAGCTTGTAGACTGACCGTTTGGGGAGTTTTAGCAGAAATTTCTTGCGCCTTACTCAGGAGTTGCTCTAAGGCTGTCCAGCTAACCTTTGGAGTCCGCCGTGAACATTGCATACAGATTCAAACCTTTCAATCGAGGGAGGGACAGCTTGTAGACTGACCGTTTGGAGAGTTTTGTCAGAAATTTCTTGCCGCCTTACTCAGGAGTTGCTCTAAGGCTGTCCAGCTAACCTTTGGAGTGCGCCGTGAATATTACATACCGATACGAACCTTTCAATCGAGGGAGGGACAGCTTGTAGACTGACCGTTTGGAGAGTTTTGTCAGAAATTTCTTGCCGCCTTACTCAGGAGTTGCTCTAAGGCTGTCCAGCTAACCTTTGGAGTGCGCCGTGAATATTACATACCGATTCGAACCTTTCAATCGAGGGAGGGACAGCTTGTAGACTGAGCGTTTGGGGAGTTTTAGCAGAAATTTCTTGCCGCCTTACTCAGGAGTTGCTCTAAGGCTGTCCAGCTAACCTTTGGAGTGCGCCGTGAATATTACGTACCGATTCGAACCTTTCAATCGAGGGAGGGACAGCTTGTAGACTGACCGTTTGGGGAGTTTTAGCAGAAATTTCTTGCCGCCTTACTCAGGAGTTGCTCTAAGGCTGTCCAGCTAACCTTTGGAGTGCGCCGTGAATATTACATACCGATTCGAACCTTTCAATCGAGGGAGGGACAGCTTGTAGACTGACCGTTTGGAGAGTTTTGTCAGAAATTTCTTGCCACCTTACTCAGGAGTTGCTCCAAGGCGGGCCATAGAGCGTTTGGAGTCCGCCGTGAACATTGCATACAGATTCGAACCTTTCAATCGAGGGAGGGACAGCTTGTAGACTGACCGTTTGGGGAGTTTTAGCAGAAATTTCTTGCCGCCTTACTCAGGAGTTGCTCTAAGGCTGTCCAGCTAACCTTTGGAGTGCGCCGTGAATATTACATACCGATTCGAACCTTTCAATCGAGGGAGGGACAGCTTGTAGACTGACCGTTTGGAGAGTTTTGTCAGAAATTTCTTGCCGCCTTACTCAGGAGTTGCTCCAAGGCTGTCCAGCTAACCTTTGGAGTGCGCCGTGAATATTACATACCGATTCGAACCTTTCAATCGAGGGAGGGACAGCTTGTAGACTGACCGTTTGGAGAGTTTTGTCAGAAATTTCTTGCCGCCTTACTCAGGAGTTGCTCCAAGGCTGTCCAGCTAACCTTTGGAGTGCGCCGTGAATATTACATACCGATTCGAACCTTTCAATCGAGGGAGGGACAGCTTGTAGACTGACCGTTTGGGGAGTTTTAGCAGAAATTTCTTGCCGCCTTACTCAGGAGTTGCTCCAAGGCGGGCCATAGAGCGTTTGGAGTCCGCCGTGAACATTGCATACAGATTCGAACCTTTCAATCGAGGGAGGGACAGCTTGTAGACTGACCGTTTGGGGAGTTTTAGCAGAAATTTCTTGCCGCCTTACTCAGGAGTTGCTCTAAGGCTGTCCAGCTAACCTTTGGAGTGCGCCGTGAATATTACATACCGATTCGAACCTTTCAATCGAGGGAGGGACAGCTTGTAGACTGACCGTTTGGAGAGTTTTGTCAGAAATTTCTTGCCGCCTTACTCAGGAGTTGCTCTAAGGCTGTCCAGCTAACCTTTGGAGTGCGCCGTGAATATTACATACCGATTCGAACCTTTCAATCGAGGGAGGGACAGCTTGTAGACTGACCGTTTGGGGAGTTTTAGCAGAAATTTCTTGCGCCTTACTCAGGAGTTGCTCTAAGGCTGTCCAGCTAACCTTTGGAGTCCGCCGTGAACATTGCATACAGATTCAAACCTTTCAATCGAGGGAGGGACAGCTTGTAGACTGACCGTTTGGAGAGTTTTGTCAGAAATTTCTTGCCGCCTTACTCAGGAGTTGCTCTAAGGCGGGCCATAGAGCGTTTGGAGTCCGCCGTGAACATTGCATACAGATTCGAACCTTTCAATCGAGGGAGGGACAGCTTGTAGACTGACCGTTTGGGGAGTTTTAGCAGAAATTTCTTGCCGCCTTACTCAGGAGTTGCTCTAAGGCTGTCCAGCTAACCTTTGGAGTGCGCCGTGAATATTACATACCGATTCGAACCTTTCAATCGAGGGAGGGACAGCTTGTAGACTGACCGTTTGGGGAGTTTTAGCAGAAATTTCTTGCCGCCTTACTCAGGAGTTGCTCCAAGGCGGGCCATAGAGCGTTTGGAGTCCGCCGTGAACATTGCATACAGATTCGAACCTTTCAATCGAGGGAGGGACAGCTTGTAGACTGACCGTTTGGGGAGTTTTAGCAGAAATTTCTTGCCGCCTTACTCAGGAGTTGCTCTAAGGCTGTCCAGCTAACCTTTGGAGTGCGCCGTGAATATTACATACCGATTCGAACCTTTCAATCGAGGGAGGGACAGCTTGTAGACTGACCGTTTGGAGAGTTTTGTCAGAAATTTCTTGCCGCCTTACTCAGGAGTTGCTCTAAGGCTGTCCAGCTAACCTTTGGAGTGCGCCGTGAATATTACATACCGATTCGAACCTTTCAATCGAGGGAGGGACAGCTTGTAGACTGACCGTTTGGGGAGTTTTAGCAGAAATTTCTTGCGCCTTACTCAGGAGTTGCTCTAAGGCTGTCCAGCTAACCTTTGGAGTCCGCCGTGAACATTGCATACAGATTCAAACCTTTCAATCGAGGGAGGGACAGCTTGTAGACTGACCCTTTGGAGAGTTTTGTCAGAAATTTCTTGCCGCCTTACTCAGGAGTTGCTCTAAGGCTGTCCAGCTAACCTTTGGAGTGCGCCGTGAATATTACATACCGATTCGAACCTTTCAATCGAGGGAGGGACAGCTTGTAGACTGACCGTTTGGAGAGTTTTGTCAGAAATTTCTTGCCGCCTTACTCAGGAGTTGCTCTAAGGCTGTCCAGCTAACCTTTGGAGTGCGCCGTGAATATTACATACCGATTCGAACCTTTCAATCGAGGGAGGGACAGCTTGTAGACTGACCGTTTGGAGAGTTTTGTCAGAAATTTCTTGCCACCTTACTCAGGAGTTGCTCCAAGGCTGTCCAGCTAACCTTTGGAGTGCGCCTTGAATATTACATACCGATTCGAACCTTTCAATCGAGGGAGGGACAGCTTGTAGACTGACCGTTTGGAGAGTTTTGTCAGAAATTTCTTGCCGCCTTACTCAGGAGTTGCTCCAAGGCTGTCCAGCTAACCTTTGGAGTGCGCCGTGAATATTACATACCGATTCGAACCTTTCAATCGAGGGAGGGACAGCTTGTAGACTGACCGTTTGGGGAGTTTTAGCAGAAATTTCTTGCCGCCTTACTCAGGAGTTGCTCCAAGGCGGGCCATAGAGCGTTTGGAGTCCGCCGTGAACATTGCATACAGATTCGAACCTTTCAATCGAGGGAGGGACAGCTTGTAGACTGACCGTTTGGGGAGTTTTAGCAGAAATTTCTTGCCGCCTTACTCAGGAGTTGCTCTAAGGCTGTCCAGCTAACCTTTGGAGTGCGCCGTGAATATTACATACCGATTCGAACCTTTCAATCGAGGGAGGGACAGCTTGTAGACTGACCGTTTGGAGAGTTTTGTCAGAAATTTCTTGCCGCCTTACTCAGGAGTTGCTCTAAGGCTGTCCAGCTAACCTTTGGAGTGCGCCGTGAATATTACATACCGATTCGAACCTTTCAATCGAGGGAGGGACAGCTTGTAGACTGACCGTTTGGGGAGTTTTAGCAGAAATTTCTTGCGCCTTACTCAGGAGTTGCTCTAAGGCTGTCCAGCTAACCTTTGGAGTCCGCCGTGAACATTGCATACAGATTCAAACCTTTCAATCGAGGGAGGGACAGCTTGTAGACTGACCGTTTGGAGAGTTTTGTCAGAAATTTCTTGCCGCCTTACTCAGGAGTTGCTCTAAGGCGGGCCATAGAGCGTTTGGAGTCCGCCGTGAACATTGCATACAGATTCGAACCTTTCAATCGAGGGAGGGACAGCTTGTAGACTGACCGTTTGGGGAGTTTTAGCAGAAATTTCTTGCCGCCTTACTCAGGAGTTGCTCTAAGGCTGTCCAGCTAACCTTTGGAGTGCGCCGTGAATATTACATACCGATTCGAACCTTTCAATCGAGGGAGGGACAGCTTGTAGACTGACCGTTTGGGGAGTTTTAGCAGAAATTTCTTGCCGCCTTACTCAGGAGTTGCTCCAAGGCGGGCCATAGAGCGTTTGGAGTCCGCCGTGAACATTGCATACAGATTCGAACCTTTCAATCGAGGGAGGGACAGCTTGTAGACTGACCGTTTGGGGAGTTTTAGCAGAAATTTCTTGCCGCCTTACTCAGGAGTTGCTCTAAGGCTGTCCAGCTAACCTTTGGAGTGCGCCGTGAATATTACATACCGATTCGAACCTTTCAATCGAGGGAGGGACAGCTTGTAGACTGACCGTTTGGAGAGTTTTGTCAGAAATTTCTTGCCGCCTTACTCAGGAGTTGCTCTAAGGCTGTCCAGCTAACCTTTGGAGTGCGCCGTGAATATTACATACCGATTCGAACCTTTCAATCGAGGGAGGGACAGCTTGTAGACTGACCGTTTGGGGAGTTTTAGCAGAAATTTCTTGCGCCTTACTCAGGAGTTGCTCTAAGGCTGTCCAGCTAACCTTTGGAGTCCGCCGTGAACATTGCATACAGATTCAAACCTTTCAATCGAGGGAGGGACAGCTTGTAGACTGACCGTTTGGAGAGTTTTGTCAGAAATTTCTTGCCGCCTTACTCAGGAGTTGCTCTAAGGCTGTCCAGCTAACCTTTGGAGTGCGCCGTGAATATTACATACCGATTCGAACCTTTCAATCGAGGGAGGGACAGCTTGTAGACTGACCGTTTGGAGAGTTTTGTCAGAAATTTCTTGCCGCCTTACTCAGGAGTTGCTCTAAGGCTGTCCAGCTAACCTTTGGAGTGCGCCGTGAATATTACATACCGATTCGAACCTTTCAATCGAGGGAGGGACAGCTTGTAGACTGACCGTTTGGGGAGTTTTAGCAGAAATTTCTTGCCGCCTTACTCAGGAGTTGCTCTAAGGCTGTCCAGCTAACCTTTGGAGTGCGCCGTGAATATTACATACCGATTCGAACCTTTCAATCGAGGGAGGGACAGCTTGTAGACTGACCGTTTGGGGAGTTTTAGCAGAAATTTCTTGCCGCCTTACTCAGGAGTTGCTCTAAGGCTGTCCAGCTAACCTTTGGAGTGCGCCGTGAATATTACATACCGATTCGAACCTTTCAATCGAGGGAGGGACAGCTTGTAGACTGACCGTTTGGAGAGTTTTGTCAGAAATTTCTTGCCACCTTACTCAGGAGTTGCTCCAAGGCTGTCCAGCTAACCTTTGGAGTGCGCCTTGAATATTACATACCGATTCGAACCTTTCAATCGAGGGAGGGACAGCTTGTAGACTGACCGTTTGGAGAGTTTTGTCAGAAATTTCTTGCCGCCTTACTCAGGAGTTGCTCCAAGGCTGTCCAGCTAACCTTTGGAGTGCGCCGTGAATATTACATACCGATTCGAACCTTTCAATCGAGGGAGGGACAGCTTGTAGACTGACCGTTTGGGGAGTTTTAGCAGAAATTTCTTGCCGCCTTACTCAGGAGTATCTCCAAGGCGGGCCATAGAGCGTTTGGAGTCCGCCGTGAACATTGCATACAGATTCGAACCTTTCAATCGAGGGAGGGACAGCTTGTAGACTGACCGTTTGGGGAGTTTTAGCAGAAATTTCTTGCCGCCTTACTCAGGAGTTGCTCTAAGGCTGTCCAGCTAACCTTTGGAGTGCGCCGTGAATATTACATACCGATTCGAACCTTTCAATCGAGGGAGGGACAGCTTGTAGACTGACCGTTTGGAGAGTTTTGTCAGAAATTTCTTGCCACCTTACTCAGGAGTTGCTCCAAGGCTGTCCAGCTAACCTTTGGAGTGCGCCTTGAATATTACATACCGATTCGAACCTTTCAATCGAGGGAGGGACAGCTTGTAGACTGACCGTTTGGAGAGTTTTGTCAGAAATTTCTTGCCGCCTTACTCAGGAGTTGCTCCAAGGCTGTCCAGCTAACCTTTGGAGTGCGCCGTGAATATTACATACCGATTCGAACCTTTCAATCGAGGGAGGGACAGCTTGTAGACTGACCGTTTGGGGAGTTTTAGCAGAAATTTCTTGCCGCCTTACTCAGGAGTTGCTCCAAGGCGGGCCATAGAGCGTTTGGAGTCCGCCGTGAACATTGCATACAGATTCGAACCTTTCAATCGAGGGAGGGACAGCTTGTAGACTGACCGTTTGGGGAGTTTTAGCAGAAATTTCTTGCCGCCTTACTCAGGAGTTGCTCTAAGGCTGTCCAGCTAACCTTTGGAGTGCGCCGTGAATATTACATACCGATTCGAACCTTTCAATCGAGGGAGGGACAGCTTGTAGACTGACCGTTTGGAGAGTTTTGTCAGAAATTTCTTGCCGCCTTACTCAGGAGTTGCTCTAAGGCTGTCCAGCTAACCTTTGGAGTGCGCCGTGAATATTACATACCGATTCGAACCTTTCAATCGAGGGAGGGACAGCTTGTAGACTGACCGTTTGGGGAGTTTTAGCAGAAATTTCTTGCGCCTTACTCAGGAGTTGCTCTAAGGCTGTCCAGCTAACCTTTGGAGTCCGCCGTGAACATTGCATACAGATTCAAACCTTTCAATCGAGGGAGGGACAGCTTGTAGACTGACCGTTTGGAGAGTTTTGTCAGAAATTTCTTGCCGCCTTACTCAGGAGTTGCTCTAAGGCTGTCCAGCTAACCTTTGGAGTGCGCCGTGAATATTACATACCGATTCGAACCTTTCAATCGAGGGAGGGACAGCTTGTAGACTGACCGTTTGGAGAGTTTTGTCAGAAATTTCTTGCCGCCTTACTCAGGAGTTGCTCTAAGGCTGTCCAGCTAACCTTTGGAGTGCGCCGTGAATATTACATACCGATTCGAACCTTTCAATCGAGGGAGGGACAGCTTGTAGACTGACCGTTTGGGGAGTTTTAGCAGAAATTTCTTGCCGCCTTACTCAGGAGTTGCTCTAAGGCTGTCCAGCTAACCTTTGGAGTGCGCCGTGAATATTACATACCGATTCGAACCTTTCAATCGAGGGAGGGACAGCTTGTAGACTGACCGTTTGGGGAGTTTTAGCAGAAATTTCTTGCCGCCTTACTCAGGAGTTGCTCTAAGGCTGTCCAGCTAACCTTTGGAGTGCGCCGTGAATATTACATACCGATTCGAACCTTTCAATCGAGGGAGGGACAGCTTGTAGACTGACCGTTTGGAGAGTTTTGTCAGAAATTTCTTGCCACCTTACTCAGGAGTTGCTCCAAGGCTGTCCAGCTAACCTTTGGAGTGCGCCTTGAATATTACATACCGATTCGAACCTTTCAATCGAGGGAGGGACAGCTTGTAGACTGACCGTTTGGAGAGTTTTGTCAGAAATTTCTTGCCGCCTTACTCAGGAGTTGCTCCAAGGCTGTCCAGCTAACCTTTGGAGTGCGCCGTGAATATTACATACCGATTCGAACCTTTCAATCGAGGGAGGGACAGCTTGTAGACTGACCGTTTGGGGAGTTTTAGCAGAAATTTCTTGCGCCTTACTCAGGAGTTGCTCTAAGGCTGTCCAGCTAACCTTTGGAGTCCGCCGTGAACATTGCATACAGATTCAAACCTTTCAATCGAGGGAGGGACAGCTTGTAGACTGACCGTTTGGAGAGTTTTGTCAGAAATTTCTTGCCGCCTTACTCAGGAGTTGCTCTAAGGCTGTCCAGCTAACCTTTGGAGTGCGCCGTGAATATTACATACCGATTCGAACCTTTCAATCGAGGGAGGGACAGCTTGTAGACTGACCGTTTGGAGAGTTTTGTCAGAAATTTCTTGCCGCCTTACTCAGGAGTTGCTCTAAGGCTGTCCAGCTAACCTTTGGAGTGCGCCGTGAATATTACATACCGATTCGAACCTTTCAATCGAGGGAGGGACAGCTTGTAGACTGACCGTTTGGGGAGTTTTAGCAGAAATTTCTTGCCGCCTTACTCAGGAGTTGCTCTAAGGCTGTCCAGCTAACCTTTGGAGTGCGCCGTGAATATTACATACCGATTCGAACCTTTCAATCGAGGGAGGGACAGCTTGTAGACTGACCGTTTGGGGAGTTTTAGCAGAAATTTCTTGCCGCCTTACTCAGGAGTTGCTCCAAGGCGGGCCATAGAGCGTTTGGAGTCCGCCGTGAATATTACATACCGATTCGAACCTTTCAATCGAGGGAGGGACAGCTTGTAGACTGACCGTTTGGAGAGTTTTGTCAGAAATTTCTTGCCGCCTTACTCAGGAGTTGCTCTAAGGCTGTCCAGCTAACCTTTGGAGTCCGCCGTGAACATTGCATACAGATTCAAACCTTTCAATCGAGGGAGGGACAGCTTGTAGACTGACCGTTTGGGGAGTTTTAGCAGAAATTTCTTGCCGCCTTACTCAGGAGTTGCTCCAAGGCGGGCCATAGAGCGTTTGGAGTCCGCCGTGAACATTGCATACAGATTCGAACCTTTCAATCGAGGGAGGGACAGCTTGTAGACTGACCGTTTGGGGAGTTTTAGCAGAAATTTCTTGCCGCCTTACTCAGGAGTTGCTCTAAGGCTGTCCAGCTAACCTTTGGAGTGCGCCGTGAATATTACATACCGATTCGAACCTTTCAATCGAGGGAGGGACAGCTTGTAGACTGACCGTTTGGAGAGTTTTGTCAGAAATTTCTTGCCACCTTACTCAGGAGTTGCTCCAAGGCTGTCCAGCTAACCTTTGGAGTGCGCCTTGAATATTACATACCGATTCGAACCTTTCAATCGAGGGAGGGACAGCTTGTAGACTGACCGTTTGGAGAGTTTTGTCAGAAATTTCTTGCCGCCTTACTCAGGAGTTGCTCCAAGGCTGTCCAGCTAACCTTTGGAGTGCGCCGTGAATATTACATACCGATTCGAACCTTTCAATCGAGGGAGGGACAGCTTGTAGACTGACCGTTTGGGGAGTTTTAGCAGAAATTTCTTGCCGCCTTACTCAGGAGTTGCTCCAAGGCGGGCCATAGAGCGTTTGGAGTCCGCCGTGAACATTGCATACAGATTCGAACCTTTCAATCGAGGGAGGGACAGCTTGTAGACTGACCGTTTGGGGAGTTTTAGCAGAAATTTCTTGCCGCCTTACTCAGGAGTTGCTCTAAGGCTGTCCAGCTAACCTTTGGAGTGCGCCGTGAATATTACATACCGATTCGAACCTTTCAATCGAGGGAGGGACAGCTTGTAGACTGACCGTTTGGAGAGTTTTGTCAGAAATTTCTTGCCGCCTTACTCAGGAGTTGCTCTAAGGCTGTCCAGCTAACCTTTGGAGTGCGCCGTGAATATTACATACCGATTCGAACCTTTCAATCGAGGGAGGGACAGCTTGTAGACTGACCGTTTGGGGAGTTTTAGCAGAAATTTCTTGCCGCCTTACTCAGGAGTTGCTCTAAGGCTGTCCAGCTAACCTTTGGAGTGCGCCGTGAATATTACATACCGATTCGAACCTTTCAATCGAGGGAGGGACAGCTTGTAGACTGACCGTTTGGAGAGTTTTGTCAGAAATTTCTTGCCGCCTTACTCAGGAGTTGCTCCAAGGCTGTCCAGCTAACCTTTGGAGTGCGCCGTGAATATTACATACCGATTCGAACCTTTCAATCGAGGGAGGGACAGCTTGTAGACTGACCGTTTGGGGAGTTTTAGCAGAAATTTCTTGCCGCCTTACTCAGGAGTTGCTCCAAGGCGGGCCATAGAGCGTTTGGAGTCCGCCGTGAACATTGCATACAGATTCGAACCTTTCAATCGAGGGAGGGACAGCTTGTAGACTGACCGTTTGGGGAGTTTTAGCAGAAATTTCTTGCCGCCTTACTCAGGAGTTGCTCTAAGGCTGTCCAGCTAACCTTTGGAGTGCGCCGTGAATATTACATACCGATTCGAACCTTTCAATCGAGGGAGGGACAGCTTGTAGACTGACCGTTTGGAGAGTTTTGTCAGAAATTTCTTGCCGCCTTACTCAGGAGTTGCTCTAAGGCTGTCCAGCTAACCTTTGGAGTGCGCCGTGAATATTACATACCGATTCGAACCTTTCAATCGAGGGAGGGACAGCTTGTAGACTGACCGTTTGGGGAGTTTTAGCAGAAATTTCTTGCCGCCTTACTCAGGAGTTGCTCTA
Source organism: Heligmosomoides polygyrus bakeri (assembly GCA_947359475.1). Taxonomy (NCBI): domain Eukaryota; kingdom Metazoa; phylum Nematoda; class Chromadorea; order Rhabditida; family Heligmosomidae; genus Heligmosomoides; species Heligmosomoides polygyrus. Next base: position 34,447,886 of record OX375870.1, on the reverse strand, counting down.
AGGCTGTCCAGCTAACCTTTGGAGTGCGCCGTGAATATTACATACCGATTCGAACCTTTCAATCGAGGGAGGGACAGCTTGTAGACTGACCGTTTGGAGAGTTTTGTCAGAAATTTCTTGCCACCTTACTCAGGAGTTGCTCCAAGGCTGTCCAGCTAACCTTTGGAGTGCGCCTTGAATATTACATACCGATTCGAACCTTTCAATCGAGGGAGGGACAGCTTGTAGACTGACCGTTTGGAGAGTTTTGTCAGAAATTTCTTGCCGCCTTACTCAGGAGTTGCTCCAAGGCTGTCCAGCTAACCTTTGGAGTGCGCCGTGAATATTACATACCGATTCGAACCTTTCAATCGAGGGAGGGACAGCTTGTAGACTGACCGTTTGGGGAGTTTTAGCAGAAATTTCTTGCCGCCTTACTCAGGAGTTGCTCCAAGGCGGGCCATAGAGCGTTTGGAGTCCGCCGTGAACATTGCATACAGATTCGAACCTTTCAATCGAGGGAGGGACAGCTTGTAGACTGACCGTTTGGGGAGTTTTAGCAGAAATTTCTTGCCGCCTTACTCAGGAGTTGCTCTAAGGCTGTCCAGCTAACCTTTGGAGTGCGCCGTGAATATTACATACCGATTCGAACCTTTCAATCGAGGGAGGGACAGCTTGTAGACTGACCGTTTGGAGAGTTTTGTCAGAAATTTCTTGCCGCCTTACTCAGGAGTTGCTCTAAGGCTGTCCAGCTAACCTTTGGAGTGCGCCGTGAATATTACATACCGATTCGAACCTTTCAATCGAGGGAGGGACAGCTTGTAGACTGACCGTTTGGGGAGTTTTAGCAGAAATTTCTTGCGCCTTACTCAGGAGTTGCTCTAAGGCTGTCCAGCTAACCTTTGGAGTCCGCCGTGAACATTGCATACAGATTCAAACCTTTCAATCGAGGGAGGGACAGCTTGTAGACTGACCGTTTGGAGAGTTTTGTCAGAAATTTCTTGCCGCCTTACTCAGGAGTTGCTCTAAGGCTGTCCAGCTAACCTTTGGAGTGCGCCGTGAATATTACATACCGATTCGAACCTTTCAATCGAGGGAGGGACAGCTTGTAGACTGACCGTTTGGAGAGTTTTGTCAGAAATTTCTTGCCGCCTTACTCAGGAGTTGCTCTAAGGCTGTCCAGCTAACCTTTGGAGTGCGCCGTGAATATTACATACCGATTCGAACCTTTCAATCGAGGGAGGGACAGCTTGTAGACTGACCGTTTGGGGAGTTTTAGCAGAAATTTCTTGCCGCCTTACTCAGGAGTTGCTCTAAGGCTGTCCAGCTAACCTTTGGAGTGCGCCGTGAATATTACATACCGATTCGAACCTTTCAATCGAGGGAGGGACAGCTTGTAGACTGACCGTTTGGGGAGTTTTAGCAGAAATTTCTTGCCGCCTTACTCAGGAGTTGCTCTAAGGCTGTCCAGCTAACCTTTGGAGTCCGCCGTGAACATTGCATACAGATTCAAACCTTTCAATCGAGGGAGGGACAGCTTGTAGACTGACCGTTTGGAGAGTTTTGTCAGAAATTTCTTGCCGCCTTACTCAGGAGTTGCTCTAAGGCTGTCCAGCTAACCTTTGGAGTGCGCCGTGAATATTACATACCGATTCGAACCTTTCAATCGAGGGAGGGACAGCTTGTAGACTGACCGTTTGGAGAGTTTTGTCAGAAATTTCTTGCCGCCTTACTCAGGAGTTGCTCTAAGGCTGTCCAGCTAACCTTTGGAGTGCGCCGTGAATATTACATACCGATTCGAACCTTTCAATCGAGGGAGGGACAGCTTGTAGACTGACCGTTTGGGGAGTTTTAGCAGAAATTTCTTGCCGCCTTACTCAGGAGTTGCTCCAAGGCGGGCCATAGAGCGTTTGGAGTCCGCCGTGAACATTGCATACAGATTCGAACCTTTCAATCGAGGGAGGGACAGCTTGTAGACTGACCGTTTGGGGAGTTTTAGCAGAAATTTCTTGCCGCCTTACTCAGGAGTTGCTCTAAGGCTGTCCAGCTAACCTTTGGAGTGCGCCGTGAATATTACATACCGATTCGAACCTTTCAATCGAGGGAGGGACAGCTTGTAGACTGACCGTTTGGAGAGTTTTGTCAGAAATTTCTTGCCGCCTTACTCAGGAGTTGCTCTAAGGCTGTCCAGCTAACCTTTGGAGTGCGCCGTGAATATTACATACCGATTCGAACCTTTCAATCGAGGGAGGGACAGCTTGTAGACTGACCGTTTGGGGAGTTTTAGCAGAAATTTCTTGCCGCCTTACTCAGGAGTTGCTCTAAGGCTGTCCAGCTAACCTTTGGAGTGCGCCGTGAATATTACATACCGATTCGAACCTTTCAATCGAGGGAGGGACAGCTTGTAGACTGACCGTTTGGGGAGTTTTAGCAGAAATTTCTTGCCGCCTTACTCAGGAGTTGCTCTAAGGCTGTCCAGCTAACCTTTGGAGTCCGCCGTGAACATTGCATACAGATTCAAACCTTTCAATCGAGGGAGGGACAGCTTGTAGACTGACCGTTTGGAGAGTTTTGTCAGAAATTTCTTGCCGCCTTACTCAGGAGTTGCTCTAAGGCTGTCCAGCTAACCTTTGGAGTGCGCCGTGAATATTACATACCGATTCGAACCTTTCAATCGAGGGAGGGACAGCTTGTAGACTGACCGTTTGGAGAGTTTTGTCAGAAATTTCTTGCCGCCTTACTCAGGAGTTGCTCTAAGGCTGTCCAGCTAACCTTTGGAGTGCGCCGTGAATATTACATACCGATTCGAACCTTTCAATCGAGGGAGGGACAGCTTGTAGACTGACCGTTTGGGGAGTTTTAGCAGAAATTTCTTGCCGCCTTACTCAGGAGTTGCTCCAAGGCGGGCCATAGAGCGTTTGGAGTCCGCCGTGAACATTGCATACAGATTCGAACCTTTCAATCGAGGGAGGGACAGCTTGTAGACTGACCGTTTGGGGAGTTTTAGCAGAAATTTCTTGCCGCCTTACTCAGGAGTTGCTCTAAGGCTGTCCAGCTAACCTTTGGAGTGCGCCGTGAATATTACATACCGATTCGAACCTTTCAATCGAGGGAGGGACAGCTTGTAGACTGACCGTTTGGAGAGTTTTGTCAGAAATTTCTTGCCGCCTTACTCAGGAGTTGCTCTAAGGCTGTCCAGCTAACCTTTGGAGTGCGCCGTGAATATTACATACCGATTCGAACCTTTCAATCGAGGGAGGGACAGCTTGTAGACTGACCGTTTGGGGAGTTTTAGCAGAAATTTCTTGCGCCTTACTCAGGAGTTGCTCTAAGGCTGTCCAGCTAACCTTTGGAGTCCGCCGTGAACATTGCATACAGATTCAAACCTTTCAATCGAGGGAGGGACAGCTTGTAGACTGACCGTTTGGAGAGTTTTGTCAGAAATTTCTTGCCGCCTTACTCAGGAGTTGCTCTAAGGCTGTCCAGCTAACCTTTGGAGTGCGCCGTGAATATTACATACCGATTCGAACCTTTCAATCGAGGGAGGGACAGCTTGTAGACTGACCGTTTGGGGAGTTTTAGCAGAAATTTCTTGCCGCCTTACTCAGGAGTTGCTCCAAGGCGGGCCATAGAGCGTTTGGAGTCCGCCGTGAACATTGCATACAGATTCGAACCTTTCAATCGAGGGAGGGACAGCTTGTAGACTGACCGTTTGGGGAGTTTTAGCAGAAATTTCTTGCCGCCTTACTCAGGAGTTGCTCTAAGGCTGTCCAGCTAACCTTTGGAGTGCGCCGTGAATATTACATACCGATTCGAACCTTTCAATCGAGGGAGGGACAGCTTGTAGACTGACCGTTTGGAGAGTTTTGTCAGAAATTTCTTGCCGCCTTACTCAGGAGTTGCTCTAAGGCTGTCCAGCTAACCTTTGGAGTGCGCCGTGAATATTACATACCGATTCGAACCTTTCAATCGAGGGAGGGACAGCTTGTAGACTGACCGTTTGGGGAGTTTTAGCAGAAATTTCTTGCGCCTTACTCAGGAGTTGCTCTAAGGCTGTCCAGCTAACCTTTGGAGTCCGCCGTGAACATTGCATACAGATTCAAACCTTTCAATCGAGGGAGGGACAGCTTGTAGACTGACCGTTTGGAGAGTTTTGTCAGAAATTTCTTGCCGCCTTACTCAGGAGTTGCTCTAAGGCTGTCCAGCTAACCTTTGGAGTGCGCCGTGAATATTACATACCGATTCGAACCTTTCAATCGAGGGAGGGACAGCTTGTAGACTGACCGTTTGGAGAGTTTTGTCAGAAATTTCTTGCCGCCTTACTCAGGAGTTGCTCTAAGGCTGTCCAGCTAACCTTTGGAGTGCGCCGTGAATATTACATACCGATTCGAACCTTTCAATCGAGGGAGGGACAGCTTGTAGACTGACCGTTTGGGGAGTTTTAGCAGAAATTTCTTGCCGCCTTACTCAGGAGTTGCTCCAAGGCGGGCCATAGAGCGTTTGGAGTCCGCCGTGAACATTGCATACAGATTCGAACCTTTCAATCGAGGGAGGGACAGCTTGTAGACTGACCGTTTGGGGAGTTTTAGCAGAAATTTCTTGCCGCCTTACTCAGGAGTTGCTCTAAGGCTGTCCAGCTAACCTTTGGAGTGCGCCGTGAATATTACATACCGATTCGAACCTTTCAATCGAGGGAGGGACAGCTTGTAGACTGACCGTTTGGAGAGTTTTGTCAGAAATTTCTTGCCGCCTTACTCAGGAGTTGCTCTAAGGCTGTCCAGCTAACCTTTGGAGTGCGCCGTGAATATTACATACCGATTCGAACCTTTCAATCGAGGGAGGGACAGCTTGTAGACTGACCGTTTGGGGAGTTTTAGCAGAAATTTCTTGCGATTACTCAGGAGTTGCTCTAAGGCTGTCCAGCTAACCTTTGGAGTCCGCCGTGAACATTGCATACAGATTCAAACCTTTCAATCGAGGGAGGGACAGCTTGTAGACTGACCGTTTGGAGAGTTTTGTCAGAAATTTCTTGCCGCCTTACTCAGGAGTTGCTCTAAGGCTGTCCAGCTAACCTTTAGAGTGCGCCGTGAATATTACATACCGATTCGAACCTTTCAATCGAGGGAGGGACAGCTTGTAGACTGACCGTTTGGAGAGTTTTGTCAGAAATTTCTTGCCGCCTTACTCAGGAGTTGCTCTTAGGCTGTCCAGCTAACCTTTGGAGTGCGCCGTGAATATTACATACCGATTCGAACCTTTCAATCGAGGGAGGGACAGCTTGTAGACTGACCGTTTGGGGAGTTTTAGCAGAAATTTCTTGCCGCCTTACTCAGGAGTTGCTCCAAGGCGGGCCATAGAGCGTTTGGAGTCCGCCGTGAACATTGCATACAGATTCGAACCTTTCAATCGAGGGAGGGACAGCTTGTAGACTGACCGTTTGGGGAGTTTTAGCAGAAATTTCTTGCCGCCTTACTCAGGAGTTGCTCTAAGGCTGTCCAGCTAACCTTTGGAGTGCGCCGTGAATATTACATACCGATTCGAACCTTTCAATCGAGGGAGGGACAGCTTGTAGACTGACCGTTTGGAGAGTTTTGTCAGAAATTTCTTGCCGCCTTACTCAGGAGTTGCTCCAAGGCTGTCCAGCTAACCTTTGGAGTGCGCCGTGAATATTACATACCGATTCGAACCTTTCAATCGAGGGAGGGACAGCTTGTAGACTGACCGTTTGGAGAGTTTTGTCAGAAATTTCTTGCCGCCTTACTCAGGAGTTGCTCCAAGGCTGTCCAGCTAACCTTTGGAGTGCGCCGTGAATATTACATACCGATTCGAACCTTTCAATCGAGGGAGGGACAGCTTGTAGACTGACCGTTTGGGGAGTTTTAGCAGAAATTTCTTGCCGCCTTACTCAGGAGTTGCTCCAAGGCGGGCCATAGAGCGTTTGGAGTCCGCCGTGAACATTGCATACAGATTCGAACCTTTCAATCGAGGGAGGGACAGCTTGTAGACTGACCGTTTGGGGAGTTTTAGCAGAAATTTCTTGCCGCCTTACTCAGGAGTTGCTCTAAGGCTGTCCAGCTAACCTTTGGAGTGCGCCGTGAATATTACATACCGATTCGAACCTTTCAATCGAGGGAGGGACAGCTTGTAGACTGACCGTTTGGAGAGTTTTGTCAGAAATTTCTTGCCGCCTTACTCAGGAGTTGCTCTAAGGCTGTCCAGCTAACCTTTGGAGTGCGCCGTGAATATTACATACCGATTCGAACCTTTCAATCGAGGGAGGGACAGCTTGTAGACTGACCGTTTGGGGAGTTTTAGCAGAAATTTCTTGCGCCTTACTCAGGAGTTGCTCTAAGGCTGTCCAGCTAACCTTTGGAGTCCGCCGTGAACATTGCATACAGATTCAAACCTTTCAATCGAGGGAGGGACAGCTTGTAGACTGACCGTTTGGAGAGTTTTGTCAGAAATTTCTTGCCGCCTTACTCAGGAGTTGCTCTAAGGCTGTCCAGCTAACCTTTGGAGTGCGCCGTGAATATTACATACCGATTCGAACCTTTCAATCGAGGGAGGGACAGCTTGTAGACTGACCGTTTGGAGAGTTTTGTCAGAAATTTCTTGCCGCCTTACTCAGGTGTTGCTCTAAGGCTGTCCAGCTAACCTTTGGAGTGCGCCGTGAATATTACATACCGATTCGAACCTTTCAATCGAGGGAGGGACAGCTTGTAGACTGACCGTTTGGGGAGTTTTAGCAGAAATTTCTTGCCGCCTTACTCAGGAGTTGCTCCAAGGCGGGCCATAGAGCGTTTGGAGTCCGCCGTGAACATTGCATACAGATTCGAACCTTTCAATCGAGGGAGGGACAGCTTGTAGACTGACCGTTTGGGGAGTTTTAGCAGAAATTTCTTGCCGCCTTACTCAGGAGTTGCTCTAAGGCTGTCCAGCTAACCTTTGGAGTGCGCCGTGAATATTACATACCGATTCGAACCTTTCAATCGAGGGAGGGACAGCTTGTAGACTGACCGTTTGGGGAGTTTTAGCAGAAATTTCTTGCCGCCTTACTCAGGAGTTGCTCCAAGGCGGGCCATAGAGCGTTTGGAGTCCGCCGTGAACATTGCATACAGATTCGAACCTTTCAATCGAGGGAGGGACAGCTTGTAGACTGACCGTTTGGAGAGTTTTGTCAGAAATTTCTTGCCGCCTTACTCAGGAGTTGCTCTAAGGCTGTCCAGCTAAACTTTGGAGTGCGCCGTGAATATTACATACCGATTCGAACCTTTCAATCGAGGGAGGGACAGCTTGTAGACTGACCGTTTGGGGAGTTTTAGCAGAAATTTCTTGCGCCTTACTCAGGAGTTGCTCTAAGGCTGTCCAGCTAACCTTTGGAGTCCGCCGTGAACATTGCATACAGATTCAAACCTTTCAATCGAGGGAGGGACAGCTTGTAGACTGACCGTTTGGAGAGTTTTGTCAGAAATTTCTTGCCGCCTTACTCAGGAGTTGCTCTAAGGCTGTCCAGCTAACCTTTGGAGTGCGCCGTGAATATTACATACCGATTCGAACCTTTCAATCGAGGGAGGGACAGCTTGTAGACTGACCGTTTGGGGAGTTTTAGCAGAAATTTCTTGCCGCCTTACTCAGGAGTTGCTCTAAGGCTGTCCAGCTAACCTTTGGAGTGCGCCGTGAATATTACATACCGATTCGAACCTTTCAATCGAGGGAGGGACAGCTTGTAGACTGACCGTTTGGAGAGTTTTGTCAGAAATTTCTTGCCGCCTTACTCAGGAGTTGCTCTAAGGCTGTCCAGCTAACCTTTGGAGTGCGCCGTGAATATTACATACCGATTCGAACCTTTCAATCGAGGGAGGGACAGCTTGTAGACTGACCGTTTGGAGAGTTTTGTCAGAAATTTCTTACCGCCTTACTCAGGAGTTGCTCCAAGGCTGTCCAGCTAACCTTTGGAGTGCGCCGTGAATATTACATACCGATTCGAACCTTTCAATCGAGGGAGGGACAGCTTGTAGACTGACCGTTTGGAGAGTTTTGTCAGAAATTTCTTGCCGCCTTACTCAGGAGTTGCTCCAAGGCGGGCCATAGAGCGTTTGGAGTCCGCCGTGAACATTGCATACAGATTCGAACCTTTCAATCGAGGGAGGGACAGCTTGTAGACTGACCGTTTGGGGAGTTTTAGCAGAAATTTCTTGCCGCCTTACTCAGGAGTTGCTCTAAGGCTGTCCAGCTAACCTTTGGAGTGCGCCGTGAATATTACATACCGATTCGAACCTTTCAATCGAGGGAGGGACAGCTTGTAGACTGACCGTTTGGAGAGTTTTGTCAGAAATTTCTTGCCGCCTTACTCAGGAGTTGCTCTAAGGCTGTCCAGCTAACCTTTGGAGTGCGCCGTGAATATTACATACCGATTCGAACCTTTCAATCGAGGGAGGGACAGCTTGTAGACTGACCGTTTGGGGAGTTTTAGCAGAAATTTCTTGCGCCTTACTCAGGAGTTGCTCTAAGGCTGTCCAGCTAACCTTTGGAGTCCGCCGTGAACATTGCATACAGATTCAAACCTTTCAATCGAGGGAGGGACAGCTTGTAGACTGACCGTTTGGAGAGTTTTGTCAGAAATTTCTTGCCGCCTTACTCAGGAGTTGCTCTAAGGCTGTCCAGCTAACCTTTGGAGTGCGCCGTGAATATTACATACCGATTCGAACCTTTCAATCGAGGGAGGGACAGCTTGTAGACTGACCGTTTGGAGAGTTTTGTCAGAAATTTCTTGCCGCCTTACTCAGGAGTTGCTCTAAGGCTGTCCAGCTAACCTTTGGAGTGCGCCGTGAATATTACATACCGATTCGAACCTTTCAATCGAGGGAGGGACAGCTTGTAGACTGACCGTTTGGGGAGTTTTAGCAGAAATTTCTTGCCGCCTTACTCAGGAGTTGCTCCAAGGCGGGCCATAGAGCGTTTGGAGTCCGCCGTGAACATTGCATACAGATTCGAACCTTTCAATCGAGGGAGGGACAGCTTGTAGACTGACCGTTTGGGGAGTTTTAGCAGAAATTTCTTGCCGCCTTAATCAAGAGTTGCTCTAAGGCTGTCCAGCTAACCTTTGGAGTGCGCCGTGAATATTACATACCGATTCGAACCTTTCAATCGAGGGAGGGACAGCTTGTAGACTGACCGTTTGGAGAGTTTTGTCAGAAATTTCTTGCCACCTTACTCAGGAGTTGCTCCAAGGCTGTCCAGCTAACCTTTGGAGTGCGCCTTGAATATTGCATACAGATTCGAACCTTTCAATCGAGGGAGGGACAGCTTGTAGACTGACCGTTTGGAGAGTTTTGTCAGAAATTTCTTGCCGCCTTACTCAGGAGTTGCTCTAAGGCTGTCCAGCTAACCTTTGGAGTGCGCCGTGAATATTACATACCGATTCGAACCTTTCAATCGAGGGAGGGACAGCTTGTAGACTGACCGTTTGGGGAGTTTTAGCAGAAATTTCTTGCCGCCTTACTCAGGAGTTGCTCCAAGGCGGGCCATAGAGCGTTTGGAGTCCGCCGTGAACATTGCATACAGATTCGAACCTTTCAATCGAGGGAGGGACAGCTTGTAGACTGACCGTTTGGGGAGTTTTAGCAGAAATTTCTTGCCGCCTTAATCAAGAGTTGCTCTAAGGCTGTCCAGCTAACCTTTGGAGTGCGCCGTGAATATTACATACCGATTCGAACCTTTCAATCGAGGGAGGGACAGCTTGTAGACTGACCGTTTGGAGAGTTTTGTCAGAAATTTCTTGCCACCTTACTCAGGAGTTGCTCCAAGGCTGTCCAGCTAACCTTTGGAGTGCGCCTTGAATATTGCATACAGATTCGAACCTTTCAATCGAGGGAGGGACAGCTTGTAGACTGACCGTTTGGGGAGTTTTAGCAGAAATTTCTTGCCGCCTTACTCAGGAGTTGCTCTAAGGCTGTCCAGCTAACCTTTGGAGTGCGCCGTGAATATTACATACCGATTCGAACCTTTCAATCGAGGGAGGGACAGCTTGTAGACTGACCGTTTGGGGAGTTTTAGCAGAAATTTCTTGCCGCCTTACTCAGGAGTTGCTCCAAGGCGGGCCATAGAGCGTTTGGAGTCCGCCGTGAACATTGCATACAGATTCGAACCTTTCAATCGAGGGAGGGACAGCTTGTAGACTGACCGTTTGGAGAGTTTTGTCAGAAATTTCTTGCCGCCTTACTCAGGAGTTGCTCTAAGGCTGTCCAGCTAAACTTTGGAGTGCGCCGTGAATATTACATACCGATTCGAACCTTTCAATCGAGGGAGGGACAGCTTGTAGACTGACCGTTTGGAGAGTTTTGTCAGAAATTTCTTGCCGCCTTACTCAGGAGTTGCTCTAAGGCTGTCCAGCTAACCTTTGGAGTGCGCCGTGAATATTACATACCGATTCGAACCTTTCAATCGAGGGAGGGACAGCTTGTAGACTGACCGTTTGGGGAGTTTTAGCAGAAATTTCTTGCCGCCTTACTCAGGAGTTGCTCTAAGGCTGTCCAGCTAACCTTTGGAGTGCGCCGTGAATATTACATACCGATTCGAACCTTTCAATCGAGGGAGGGACAGCTTGTAGACTGACCGTTTGGAGAGTTTTGTCAGAAATTTCTTGCCGCCTTACTCAGGAGTTGCTCTAAGGCTGTCCAGCTAACCTTTGGAGTGCGCCGTGAATATTACATACCGATTCGAACCTTTCAATCGAGGGAGGGACAGCTTGTAGACTGACCGTTTGGAGAGTTTTGTCAGAAATTTCTTACCGCCTTACTCAGGAGTTGCTCCAAGGCTGTCCAGCTAACCTTTGGAGTGCGCCGTGAATATTACATACCGATTCGAACCTTTCAATCGAGGGAGGGACAGCTTGTAGACTGACCGTTTGGAGAGTTTTGTCAGAAATTTCTTGCCGCCTTACTCAGGAGTTGCTCCAAGGCGGGCCACAGAGCGTTTGGAGTCCGCCGTGAACATTGCATACAGATTCGAACCTTTCAATCGAGGGAGGGACAGCTTGTAGACTGACCGTTTGGGGAGTTTTAGCAGAAATTTCTTGCCGCCTTACTCAGGAGTTGCTCTAAGGCTGTCCAGCTAACCTTTGGAGTGCGCCGTGAATATTACATACCGATTCGAACCTTTCAATCGAGGGAGGGACAGCTTGTAGACTGACCGTTTGGAGAGTTTTGTCAGAAATTTCTTGCCGCCTTACTCAGGAGTTGCTCTAAGGCTGTCCAGCTAACCTTTGGAGTGCGCCGTGAATATTACATACCGATTCGAACCTTTCAATCGAGGGAGGGACAGCTTGTAGACTGACCGTTTGGGGAGTTTTAGCAGAAATTTCTTGCGCCTTACTCAGGAGTTGCTCTAAGGCTGTCCAGCTAACCTTTGGAGTCCGCCGTGAACATTGCATACAGATTCAAACCTTTCAATCGAGGGAGGGACAGCTTGTAGACTGACCGTTTGGAGAGTTTTGTCAGAAATTTCTTGCCGCCTTACTCAGGAGTTGCTCTAAGGCTGTCCAGCTAACCTTTGGAGTGCGCCGTGAATATTACATACCGATTCGAACCTTTCAATCGAGGGAGGGACAGCTTGTAGACTGACCGTTTGGAGAGTTTTGTCAGAAATTTCTTGCCGCCTTACTCAGGAGTTGCTCTAAGGCTGTCCAGCTAACCTTTGGAGTGCGCCGTGAATATTACATACCGATTCGAACCTTTCAATCGAGGGAGGGACAGCTTGTAGACTGACCGTTTGGGGAGTTTTAGCAGAAATTTCTTGCCGCCTTACTCAGGAGTTGCTCCAAGGCGGGCCATAGAGCGTTTGGAGTCCGCCGTGAACATTGCATACAGATTCGAACCTTTCAATCGAGGGAGGGACAGCTTGTAGACTGACCGTTTGGGGAGTTTTAGCAGAAATTTCTTGCCGCCTTAATCAAGAGTTGCTCTAAGGCTGTCCAGCTAACCTTTGGAGTGCGCCGTGAATATTACATACCGATTCGAACCTTTCAATCGAGGGAGGGACAGCTTGTAGACTGACCGTTTGGAGAGTTTTGTCAGAAATTTCTTGCCACCTTACTCAGGAGTTGCTCCAAGGCTGTCCAGCTAACCTTTGGAGTGCGCCTTGAATATTGCATACAGATTCGAACCTTTCAATCGAGGGAGGGACAGCTTGTAGACTGACCGTTTGGAGAGTTTTGTCAGAAATTTCTTGCCGCCTTACTCAGGAGTTGCTCCAAGGCTGTCCAGCTAACCTTTGGAGTGCGCCGTGAATATTACATACCGATTCGAACCTTTCAATCGAGGGAGGGACAGCTTGTAGACTGACCGTTTGGGGAGTTTTAGCAGAAATTTCTTGCCGCCTTACTCAGGAGTTGCTCTAAGGCTGTCCAGCTAACCTTTGGAGTGCGCCGTGAATATTACATACCGATTCGAACCTTTTAATCGAGGGAGGGACAGCTTGTAGACTGACCGTTTGGGGAGTTTTATCAGAAATTTCTTGCCGCCTTACTCAGGAGTTGCTCCAAGGCGGGCCATAGAGCGTTTGGAGTCCGCCGTGAACAATGCATACAGAATCGAACATTTCAATCGAGGGGGGGGGGGCTATTTGTAGACTGAGCGTTTGGGGAGTTTTGTCAGAAATTTCTTGCCGCCTTACTCAGGAGTTGCTCTAAGGCTGTCCAGCTAACCTTTGGAGTGCGCCGTGAATATTACATACCGATTCGAACCTTTCAATCGAGGGAGGGACAGCTTGTAGACTGACCGTTTGGAGAGTTTTGTCAGAAATTTCTTGCCGCCTTACTCAGGAGTTGCTCCAAGGCTGTCCAGCTAACCTTTGGAGTGCGCCGTGAATATTACATACCGATTCGAACCTTTCAATCGAGGGAGGGACAGCTTGTAGACTGACCGTTTGGGGAGTTTTAGCAGAAATTTCTTGCCGCCTTACTCAGGAGTTGCTCTAAGGCTGTCCAGCTAACCTTTGGAGTGCGCCGTGAATATTACATACCGATTCGAACCTTTCAATCGAGGGAGGGACAGCTTGTAGACTGACCGTTTGGGGAGTTTTAGCAGAAATTTCTTGCCGCCTTACTCAGGAGTTGCTCTAAGGCTGTCCAGCTAACCTTTGGAGTGCGCCGTGAATATTACATACCGATTCGAACCTTTCAATCGAGGGAGGGACAGCTTGTAGACTGACCGTTTGGAGAGTTTTGTCAGAAATTTCTTGCCGCCTTACTCAGGAGTTGCTCCAAGGCGGGCCATAGAGCGTTTGGAGTCCGCCGTGAACATTGCATACAGATTCGAACCTTTCAATCGAGGGAGGGACAGCTTGTAGACTGACCGTTTGGGGAGTTTTAGCAGAAATTTCTTGCCGCCTTACTCAGGAGTTGCTCTAAGGCTGTCCAGCTAACCTTTGGAGTGCGCCGTGAATATTACATACCGATTCGAACCTTTCAATCGAGGGAGGGACAGCTTGTAGACTGACCGTTTGGAGAGTTTTGTCAGAAATTTCTTGCCGCCTTACTCAGGAGTTGCTCCAAGGCTGTCCAGCTAACCTTTGGAGTGCGCCGTGAATATTACATACCGATTCGAACCTTTCAATCGAGGGAGGGACAGCTTGTAGACTGACCGTTTGGGGAGTTTTAGCAGAAATTTCTTGCCGCCTTACTCAGGAGTTGCTCCAAGGCGGGCCATAGAGCGTTTGGAGTCCGCCGTGAACATTGCATACAGATTCGAACCTTTCAATCGAGGGAGGGACAGCTTGTAGACTGACCGTTTGGGGAGTTTTAGCAGAAATTTCTTGCCGCCTTACTCAGGAGTTGCTCTAAGGCTGTCCAGCTAACCTTTGGAGTGCGCCGTGAATATTACATACCGATTCGAACCTTTCAATCGAGGGAGGGACAGCTTGTAGACTGACCGTTTGGAGAGTTTTGTCAGAAATTTCTTGCCGCCTTACTCAGGAGTTGCTCTAAGGCTGTCCAGCTAACCTTTGGAGTGCGCCGTGAACATTGCATACAGATTCAAACCTTTCAATCGAGGGAGGGACAGCTTGTAGACTGACCGTTTGGGGAGTTTTAGCAGAAATTTCTTGCGCCTTACTCAGGAGTTGCTCTAAGGCTGTCCAGCTAACCTTTGGAGTGCGCCGTGAATATTACATACCGATTCGAACCTTTCAATCGAGGGAGGGACAGCTTGTAGACTGACCGTTTGGGGAGTTTTAGCAGAAATTTCTTGCCGCCTTACTCAGGAGTTGCTCCAAGGCGGGCCATAGAGCGTTTGGAGTCCGCCGTGAACATTGCATACAGATTCGAACCTTTCAATCGAGGGAGGGACAGCTTGTAGACTGACCGTTTGGAGAGTTTTGTCAGAAATTTCTTGCCGCCTTACTCAGGAGTTGCTCTAAGGCTGTCCAGCTAAACTTTGGAGTGCGCCGTGAATATTACATACCGATTCGAACCTTTCAATCGAGGGAGGGACAGCTTGTAGACTGACCGTTTGGGGAGTTTTAGCAGAAATTTCTTGCGCCTTACTCAGGAGTTGCTCTAAGGCTGTCCAGCTAACCTTTGGAGTCCGCCGTGAACATTGCATACAGATTCAAACCTTTCAATCGAGGGAGGGACAGCTTGTAGACTGACCGTTTGGAGAGTTTTGTCAGAAATTTCTTGCCGCCTTACTCAGGAGTTGCTCTAAGGCTGTCCAGCTAACCTTTGGAGTGCGCCGTGAATATTACATACCGATTCGAACCTTTCAATCGAGGGAGGGACAGCTTGTAGACTGACCGTTTGGGGAGTTTTAGCAGAAATTTCTTGCCGCCTTACTCAGGAGTTGCTCTAAGGCTGTCCAGCTAACCTTTGGAGTGCGCCGTGAATATTACATACCGATTCGAACCTTTCAATCGAGGGAGGGACAGCTTGTAGACTGACCGTTTGGAGAGTTTTGTCAGAAATTTCTTGCCGCCTTACTCAGGAGTTGCTCTAAGGCTGTCCAGCTAACCTTTGGAGTGCGCCGTGAATATTACATACCGATTCGAACCTTTCAATCGAGGGAGGGACAGCTTGTAGACTGACCGTTTGGAGAGTTTTGTCAGAAATTTCTTACCGCCTTACTCAGGAGTTGCTCCAAGGCTGTCCAGCTAACCTTTGGAGTGCGCCGTGAATATTACATACCGATTCGAACCTTTCAATCGAGGGAGGGACAGCTTGTAGACTGACCGTTTGGAGAGTTTTGTCAGAAATTTCTTGCCGCCTTACTCAGGAGTTGCTCCAAGGCGGGCCATAGAGCGTTTGGAGTCCGCCGTGAACATTGCATACAGATTCGAACCTTTCAATCGAGGGAGGGACAGCTTGTAGACTGACCGTTTGGGGAGTTTTAGCAGAAATTTCTTGCCGCCTTACTCAGGAGTTGCTCTAAGGCTGTCCAGCTAACCTTTGGAGTGCGCCGTGAATATTACATACCGATTCGAACCTTTCAATCGAGGGAGGGACAGCTTGTAGACTGACCGTTTGGAGAGTTTTGTCAGAAATTTCTTGCCGCCTTACTCAGGAGTTGCTCTAAGGCTGTCCAGCTAACCTTTGGAGTGCGCCGTGAATATTACATACCGATTCGAACCTTTCAATCGAGGGAGGGACAGCTTGTAGACTGACCGTTTGGGGAGTTTTAGCAGAAATTTCTTGCGCCTTACTCAGGAGTTGCTCTAAGGCTGTCCAGCTAACCTTTGGAGTCCGCCGTGAACATTGCATACAGATTCAAACCTTTCAATCGAGGGAGGGACAGCTTGTAGACTGACCGTTTGGAGAGTTTTGTCAGAAATTTCTTGCCGCCTTACTCAGGAGTTGCTCTAAGGCTGTCCAGCTAACCTTTGGAGTGCGCCGTGAATATTACATACCGATTCGAACCTTTCAATCGAGGGAGGGACAGCTTGTAGACTGACCGTTTGGAGAGTTTTGTCAGAAATTTCTTGCCGCCTTACTCAGGAGTTGCTCTAAGGCTGTCCAGCTAACCTTTGGAGTGCGCCGTGAATATTACATACCGATTCGAACCTTTCAATCGAGGGAGGGACAGCTTGTAGACTGACCGTTTGGGGAGTTTTAGCAGAAATTTCTTGCCGCCTTACTCAGGAGTTGCTCCAAGGCGGGCCATAGAGCGTTTGGAGTCCGCCGTGAACATTGCATACAGATTCGAACCTTTCAATCGAGGGAGGGACAGCTTGTAGACTGACCGTTTGGGGAGTTTTAGCAGAAATTTCTTGCCGCCTTAATCAAGAGTTGCTCTAAGGCTGTCCAGCTAACCTTTGGAGTGCGCCGTGAATATTACATACCGATTCGAACCTTTCAATCGAGGGAGGGACAGCTTGTAGACTGACCGTTTGGAGAGTTTTGTCAGAAATTTCTTGCCACCTTACTCAGGAGTTGCTCCAAGGCTGTCCAGCTAACCTTTGGAGTGCGCCTTGAATATTGCATACAGATTCGAACCTTTCAATCGAGGGAGGGACAGCTTGTAGACTGACCGTTTGGGGAGTTTTAGCAGAAATTTCTTGCCGCCTTACTCAGGAGTTGCTCTAAGGCTGTCCAGCTAACCTTTGGAGTGCGCCGTGAATATTACATACCGATTCGAACCTTTCAATCGAGGGAGGGACAGCTTGTAGACTGACCGTTTGGGGAGTTTTAGCAGAAATTTCTTGCCGCCTTACTCAGGAGTTGCTCCAAGGCGGGCCATAGAGCGTTTGGAGTCCGCCGTGAACATTGCATACAGATTCGAACCTTTCAATCGAGGGAGGGACAGCTTGTAGACTGACCGTTTGGAGAGTTTTGTCAGAAATTTCTTGCCGCCTTACTCAGGAGTTGCTCTAAGGCTGTCCAGCTAAACTTTGGAGTGCGCCGTGAATATTACATACCGATTCGAACCTTTCAATCGAGGGAGGGACAGCTTGTAGACTGACCGTTTGGGGAGTTTTAGCAGAAATTTCTTGCCGCCTTACTCAGGAGTTGCTCCAAGGCGGGCCATAGAGCGTTTGGAGTCCGCCGTGAACATTGCATACAGATTCGAACCTTTCAATCGAGGGAGGGACAGCTTGTAGACTGACCGTTTGGGGAGTTTTAGCAGAAATTTCTTGCCGCCTTAATCAAGAGTTGCTCTAAGGCTGTCCAGCTAACCTTTGGAGTGCGCCGTGAATATTACATACCGATTCGAACCTTTCAATCGAGGGAGGGACAGCTTGTAGACTGACCGTTTGGAGAGTTTTGTCAGAAATTTCTTGCCACCTTACTCAGGAGTTGCTCCAAGGCTGTCCAGCTAACCTTTGGAGTGCGCCTTGAATATTGCATACAGATTCGAACCTTTCAATCGAGGGAGGGACAGCTTGTAGACTGACCGTTTGGAGAGTTTTGTCAGAAATTTCTTGCCGCCTTACTCAGGAGTTGCTCCAAGGCTGTCCAGCTAACCTTTGGAGTGCGCCGTGAATATTACATACCGATTCGAACCTTTCAATCGAGGGAGGGACAGCTTGTAGACTGACCGTTTGGGGAGTTTTAGCAGAAATTTCTTGCCGCCTTACTCAGGAGTTGCTCTAAGGCTGTCCAGCTAACCTTTGGAGTGCGCCGTGAATATTACATACCGATTCGAACCTTTTAATCGAGGGAGGGACAGCTTGTAGACTGACCGTTTGGGGAGTTTTATCAGAAATTTCTTGCCGCCTTACTCAGGAGTTGCTCCAAGGCGGGCCATAGAGCGTTTGGAGTCCGCCGTGAACAATGCATACAGAATCGAACATTTCAATCGAGGGGGGGGGGGGCTATTTGTAGACTGAGCGTTTGGGGAGTTTTGTCAGAAATTTCTTGCCGCCTTACTCAGGAGTTGCTCTAAGGCTGTCCAGCTAACCTTTGGAGTGCGCCGTGAATATTACATACCGATTCGAACCTTTCAATCGAGGGAGGGACAGCTTGTAGACTGACCGTTTGGAGAGTTTTGTCAGAAATTTCTTGCCGCCTTACTCAGGAGTTGCTCCAAGGCTGTCCAGCTAACCTTTGGAGTGCGCCGTGAATATTACATACCGATTCGAACCTTTCAATCGAGGGAGGGACAGCTTGTAGACTGACCGTTTGGGAGTTTTAGCAGAAATTTCTTGCCGCCTTACTCAGGAGTTGCTCTAAGGCTGTCCAGCTAACCTTTGGAGTGCGCCGTGAATATTACATACCGATTCGAACCTTTCAATCGAGGGAGGGACAGCTTGTAGACTGACCGTTTGGGGAGTTTTAGCAGAAATTTCTTGCCGCCTTACTCAGGAGTTGCTCTAAGGCTGTCCAGCTAACCTTTGGAGTGCGCCGTGAATATTACATACCGATTCGAACCTTTCAATCGAGGGAGGGACAGCTTGTAGACTGACCGTTTGGAGAGTTTTGTCAGAAATTTCTTGCCGCCTTACTCAGGAGTTGCTCCAAGGCGGGCCATAGAGCGTTTGGAGTCCGCCGTGAACATTGCATACAGATTCGAACCTTTCAATCGAGGGAGGGACAGCTTGTAGACTGACCGTTTGGGGAGTTTTAGCAGAAATTTCTTGCCGCCTTACTCAGGAGTTGCTCTAAGGCTGTCCAGCTAACCTTTGGAGTGCGCCGTGAATATTACATACCGATTCGAACCTTTCAATCGAGGGAGGGACAGCTTGTAGACTGACCGTTTGGAGAGTTTTGTCAGAAATTTCTTGCCGCCTTACTCAGGAGTTGCTCCAAGGCTGTCCAGCTAACCTTTGGAGTGCGCCGTGAATATTACATACCGATTCGAACCTTTCAATCGAGGGAGGGACAGCTTGTAGACTGACCGTTTGGGGAGTTTTAGCAGAAATTTCTTGCCGCCTTACTCAGGAGTTGCTCCAAGGCGGGCCATAGAGCGTTTGGAGTCCGCCGTGAACATTGCATACAGATTCGAACCTTTCAATCG
The DNA here is from genome assembly GCA_947359475.1 of Heligmosomoides polygyrus bakeri. NCBI lineage: Eukaryota > Metazoa > Nematoda > Chromadorea > Rhabditida > Heligmosomidae > Heligmosomoides > Heligmosomoides polygyrus. Next base: position 34,428,963 of record OX375870.1, on the reverse strand, counting down.
AGGGAGGGACAGCTTGTAGACTGACCGTTTGGGGAGTTTTAGCAGAAATTTCTTGCCGCCTTACTCAGGAGTTGCTCTAAGGCTGTCCAGCTAACCTTTGGAGTGCGCCGTGAATATTACATACCGATTATTCGAACCTTTCAATCGAGGGAGGGACAGCTTGTAGACTGACCGTTTGGAGGAGTTTTGTCAGAATTTCTTGCCGCCTTACTCAGGAGTTGCTCTAAGGCTGTCCAGCTAACCTTTGGAGTGCGCCGTGTGAACATTGCATACAGATTCAAACCTTTCAATCGAGGGAGGGACAGCTCTGTAGACTGACCGTTTGGGGAGTTTTAGCAGAAATTTCTTGCGCCTTACTCAGGAGTTGCTCTAAGGCTGTCCAGCTAACCTTTGGAGTGCGCCGTGAATATTACATACCGATTCGAACCTTTCAATCGAGGGAGGGACAGCTTGTAGACTGACCGTTTGGGAGTTTTAGCAGAAATTTCTTGCCGCCTTACTCAGGAGTTGCTCCAAGGCGGGCCATAGAGCGTTTGGAGTCCGCCGTGAACATTGCATACAGATTCGAACCTTTCAATCGAGGGAGGGGACAGCTTGTAGACTGACCGTTTGGAGAGTTTTTGTCAGAAATTTCTTGCCGCCTTACTCAGGAGTTGCTCTAAGGCTGTCCAGCTAAACTTTGGAGTGCGCCGTGAATATTACATACCGGATTCGAACCTTTCAATCGAGGGAGGGACAGCTTGTAGACTGACCGTTTGGGGAGTTTTAGCAGAAATTTCTTGCGCCTTACTCAGGAGTTGCTCTAAGGCTGTCCAGCTAACCTTTGGAGTCCGCCGTGAACATTGCATACAGATTCAAACCTTTCAATCGAGGGAGGGACAGCTTGTAGGACTGACCGTTTGGGGAGTTTTAGCAGAAATTTCTTGCCGCCTTACTCAGGAGTTGCTCCAAGGCGGGCCATAGAGCGTTTGGAGTCCGCCGAGAACATTGCATACAGATTCGAACCTTTCAATCGAGGGAGGGACAGCTTGTAGACTGACCGTTTGGAGAGTTTTGTCAGAAATTTCTTGCCGCCTTACTCAGGAGTTGCTCTAAGGCTGTCCAGCTAAACTTTGGAGTGCGCCGTGAATATTACATACCGATTCGAACCTTTCAATCGAGGGAGGGGACAGCTTGTAGACTGACCGTTTGGGGAGTTTTATCAGAAAATTTCTTGCCGCCTTACTCAGGAGTTGCTCCAAGGCGGGCCATAGAGCGTTTGGAGTCCGCCGTGAACAATGCATACAGAATCGAACATTTCAATCGAGGGGGGGGGGGGGGCTATTTGTAGACTGAGCGTTTGGGGAGTTTTGTCAGAAATTTCTTGCCGCCTTACTCAGGAGTTGCTCTAAGGCTGTCCAGCTAACCTTTGGATGTGCGCCGTGAATATTACATTACCGATTCGAACCTTTCAATCGAGGGAGGGACAGCTTGTAGACTGACCGTTTGGAGAGTTTTGTCAGAAATTTCTTGCCGCCTTACTCAGGAGTTGCTCCAAGGCTGTCCAGCTAACCTTTGGAGTGCGCCGTGAATATTACATACCGATTCGAACCTTTCAATCGAGGGAGGGACAGCTTGTAGACTGACCGTTTGGGGAGTTTTAGCAGAAATTTCTTGCCGCCTTACTCAGGAGTTGCTCTAAGGCTGTCCAGCTAACCTTTGGAGTGCGCCGTGAATATTACATACCGATTCGAACCTTTCAATCGAGGGAGGGACAGCTTGTAGACTGACCGTTTGGGGAGTTTTAGCAGAATTTTCTTGCCGCCTTACTCAGGAGTTGCTCTAAGGCTGTCCAGCTAACCTTTGGAGTGCGCCGTGAATATTACATACCGATTCGAACCTTTCAATCGAGGGAGGGACAGCTTGTAGACTGACCGTTTGGAGAGTTTTGTCAGAAAATTTCTTGCCGCCTTACTCAGGAGTTGCTCCAAGGCGGGCCATAGAGCGTTTGGAGTCCGCCGTGAACATTGCATACAGATTCGAACCTTTCAATCGAGGGGAGGGACAGCTTGTAGACTGACCGTTTGGGGAGTTTTAGCAGAAATTTCTTGCCGCCTTACTCAGGAGTTGCTCTAAGGCTGTCCAGCTAACCTTTGGAGTGCGCCGTGAATATTACATACCGATTCGAACCTTTCAATCGAGGGAGGGACAGCTTGTAGACTGACCGTTTGGAGAGTATTGTCAGAATTTCTTGCCGCCTTACTCAGGAGTTGCTCCAAGGCTGTCCAGCTAACCTTTGGAGTGCGCCGTGAATATTACATACCGATTCGAACCTTTCAATCGAGGGAGGGACAGCTTGTAGACTGACCGTTTGGGGAGTTTTAGCAGAAATTTCTTGCCGCCTTACTCAGGAGTTGCTCCAAGGCGGGCCATAGAGCGTTTGGAGTCCGCCGTGAACATTGCATACAGATTCGAACCTTTCAATCGAGGGAGGGACAGCTTGTAGACTGACCGTTTGGGGAGTTTTAGCAGAAATTTCTTGCCGCCTTACTCAGGAGTTGCTCTAAGGCTGTCCAGCTAACCTTTGGAGTGCGCCGTGAATATTACATACCGATTCGAACCTTTCAATCGAGGGAGGGACAGCTTGTAGACTGACCGTTTGGAGAGTTTTGTCAGAAATTTCTTGCCGCCTTACTCAGGAGTTGCTCTAAGGCTGTCCAGCTAACCTTTGGAGTGCGCCGTGAACATTGCATACAGATTCAAACCTTTCAATCGAGGGAGGGACAGCTTGTAGACTGACTAGCAGAAATTTCTTGCGCCTTACTCAGGAGTTGCTCTAAGGCTGTCCAGCTAACCTTTGGAGTGCGCCGTGAATATTACATACCGATTCGAACCTTTCAATCGAGGGAGGGACAGCTTGTAGACTGACCGTTTGGGGAGTTTTAGCAGAAATTTCTTGCCGCCTTACTCAGGAGTTGCTCCAAGGCGGGCCATAGAGCGTTTGGAGTCCGCCGTGAACATTGCATACAGATTCGAACCTTTCAATCGAGGGAGGGACAGCTTGTAGACTGACCGTTTGGAGAGTTTTGTCAGAAATTTCTTGCCGCCTTACTCAGGAGTTGCTCTAAGGCTGTCCAGCTAAACTTTGGAGTGCGCCGTGAATATTACATACCGATTCGAACCTTTCAATCGAGGGAGGGACAGCTTGTAGACTGACCGTTTGGGGAGTTTTAGCAGAAATTTCTTGCGCCTTACTCAGGAGTTGCTCTAAGGCTGTCCAGCTAACCTTTGGAGTCCGCCGTGAACATTGCATACAGATTCAAACCTTTCAATCGAGGGAGGGACAGCTTGTAGACTGACCGTTTGGAGAGTTTTGTCAGAAATTTCTTGCCGCCTTACTCAGGAGTTGCTCTAAGGCTGTCCAGCTAACCTTTGGAGTGCGCCGTGAATATTACATACCGATTCGAACCTTTCAATCGAGGGAGGGACAGCTTGTAGACTGACCGTTTGGGGAGTTTTAGCAGAAATTTCTTGCCGCCTTACTCAGGAGTTGCTCTAAGGCTGTCCAGCTAACCTTTGGAGTGCGCCGTGAATATTACATACCGATTCGAACCTTTCAATCGAGGGAGGGACAGCTTGTAGACTGACCGTTTGGAGAGTTTTGTCAGAAATTTCTTGCCGCCTTACTCAGGAGTTGCTCTAAGGCTGTCCAGCTAACCTTTGGAGTGCGCCGTGAATATTACATACCGATTCGAACCTTTCAATCGAGGGAGGGACAGCTTGTAGACTGACCGTTTGGAGAGTTTTGTCAGAAATTTCTTACCGCCTTACTCAGGAGTTGCTCCAAGGCTGTCCAGCTAACCTTTGGAGTGCGCCGTGAATATTACATACCGATTCGAACCTTTCAATCGAGGGAGGGACAGCTTGTAGACTGACCGTTTGGAGAGTTTTGTCAGAAATTTCTTGCCGCCTTACTCAGGAGTTGCTCCAAGGCGGGCCATAGAGCGTTTGGAGTCCGCCGTGAACATTGCATACAGATTCGAACCTTTCAATCGAGGGAGGGACAGCTTGTAGACTGACCGTTTGGGGAGTTTTAGCAGAAATTTCTTGCCGCCTTACTCAGGAGTTGCTCTAAGGCTGTCCAGCTAACCTTTGGAGTGCGCCGTGAATATTACATACCGATTCGAACCTTTCAATCGAGGGAGGGACAGCTTGTAGACTGACCGTTTGGAGAGTTTTGTCAGAAATTTCTTGCCGCCTTACTCAGGAGTTGCTCTAAGGCTGTCCAGCTAACCTTTGGAGTGCGCCGTGAATATTACATACCGATTCGAACCTTTCAATCGAGGGAGGGACAGCTTGTAGACTGACCGTTTGGGGAGTTTTAGCAGAAATTTCTTGCGCCTTACTCAGGAGTTGCTCTAAGGCTGTCCAGCTAACCTTTGGAGTCCGCCGTGAACATTGCATACAGATTCAAACCTTTCAATCGAGGGAGGGACAGCTTGTAGACTGACCGTTTGGAGAGTTTTGTCAGAAATTTCTTGCCGCCTTACTCAGGAGTTGCTCTAAGGCTGTCCAGCTAACCTTTGGAGTGCGCCGTGAATATTACATACCGATTCGAACCTTTCAATCGAGGGAGGGACAGCTTGTAGACTGACCGTTTGGAGAGTTTTGTCAGAAATTTCTTGCCGCCTTACTCAGGAGTTGCTCTAAGGCTGTCCAGCTAACCTTTGGAGTGCGCCGTGAATATTACATACCGATTCGAACCTTTCAATCGAGGGAGGGACAGCTTGTAGACTGACCGTTTGGGGAGTTTTAGCAGAAATTTCTTGCCGCCTTACTCAGGAGTTGCTCCAAGGCGGGCCATAGAGCGTTTGGAGTCCGCCGTGAACATTGCATACAGATTCGAACCTTTCAATCGAGGGAGGGACAGCTTGTAGACTGACCGTTTGGGGAGTTTTAGCAGAAATTTCTTGCCGCCTTAATCAAGAGTTGCTCTAAGGCTGTCCAGCTAACCTTTGGAGTGCGCCGTGAATATTACATACCGATTCGAACCTTTCAATCGAGGGAGGGACAGCTTGTAGACTGACCGTTTGGAGAGTTTTGTCAGAAATTTCTTGCCACCTTACTCAGGAGTTGCTCCAAGGCTGTCCAGCTAACCTTTGGAGTGCGCCTTGAATATTGCATACAGATTCGAACCTTTCAATCGAGGGAGGGACAGCTTGTAGACTGACCGTTTGGGGAGTTTTAGCAGAAATTTCTTGCCGCCTTACTCAGGAGTTGCTCTAAGGCTGTCCAGCTAACCTTTGGAGTGCGCCGTGAATATTACATACCGATTCGAACCTTTCAATCGAGGGAGGGACAGCTTGTAGACTGACCGTTTGGGGAGTTTTAGCAGAAATTTCTTGCCGCCTTACTCAGGAGTTGCTCCAAGGCGGGCCATAGAGCGTTTGGAGTCCGCCGTGAACATTGCATACAGATTCGAACCTTTCAATCGAGGGAGGGACAGCTTGTAGACTGACCGTTTGGAGAGTTTTGTCAGAAATTTCTTGCCGCCTTACTCAGGAGTTGCTCTAAGGCTGTCCAGCTAAACTTTGGAGTGCGCCGTGAATATTACATACCGATTCGAACCTTTCAATCGAGGGAGGGACAGCTTGTAGACTGACCGTTTGGGGAGTTTTAGCAGAAATTTCTTGCGCCTTACTCAGGAGTTGCTCTAAGGCTGTCCAGCTAACCTTTGGAGTCCGCCGTGAACATTGCATACAGATTCAAACCTTTCAATCGAGGGAGGGACAGCTTGTAGACTGACCGTTTGGAGAGTTTTGTCAGAAATTTCTTGCCGCCTTACTCAGGAGTTGCTCTAAGGCTGTCCAGCTAACCTTTGGAGTGCGCCGTGAATATTACATACCGATTCGAACCTTTCAATCGAGGGAGGGACAGCTTGTAGACTGACCGTTTGGGGAGTTTTAGCAGAAATTTCTTGCCGCCTTACTCAGGAGTTGCTCTAAGGCTGTCCAGCTAACCTTTGGAGTGCGCCGTGAATATTACATACCGATTCGAACCTTTCAATCGAGGGAGGGACAGCTTGTAGACTGACCGTTTGGAGAGTTTTGTCAGAAATTTCTTGCCGCCTTACTCAGGAGTTGCTCTAAGGCTGTCCAGCTAACCTTTGGAGTGCGCCGTGAATATTACATACCGATTCGAACCTTTCAATCGAGGGAGGGACAGCTTGTAGACTGACCGTTTGGAGAGTTTTGTCAGAAATTTCTTACCGCCTTACTCAGGAGTTGCTCCAAGGCTGTCCAGCTAACCTTTGGAGTGCGCCGTGAATATTACATACCGATTCGAACCTTTCAATCGAGGGAGGGACAGCTTGTAGACTGACCGTTTGGAGAGTTTTGTCAGAAATTTCTTGCCGCCTTACTCAGGAGTTGCTCCAAGGCGGGCCACAGAGCGTTTGGAGTCCGCCGTGAACATTGCATACAGATTCGAACCTTTCAATCGAGGGAGGGACAGCTTGTAGACTGACCGTTTGGGGAGTTTTAGCAGAAATTTCTTGCCGCCTTACTCAGGAGTTGCTCTAAGGCTGTCCAGCTAACCTTTGGAGTGCGCCGTGAATATTACATACCGATTCGAACCTTTCAATCGAGGGAGGGACAGCTTGTAGACTGACCGTTTGGAGAGTTTTGTCAGAAATTTCTTGCCGCCTTACTCAGGAGTTGCTCTAAGGCTGTCCAGCTAACCTTTGGAGTGCGCCGTGAATATTACATACCGATTCGAACCTTTCAATCGAGGGAGGGACAGCTTGTAGACTGACCGTTTGGGGAGTTTTAGCAGAAATTTCTTGCGCCTTACTCAGGAGTTGCTCTAAGGCTGTCCAGCTAACCTTTGGAGTCCGCCGTGAACATTGCATACAGATTCAAACCTTTCAATCGAGGGAGGGACAGCTTGTAGACTGACCGTTTGGAGAGTTTTGTCAGAAATTTCTTGCCGCCTTACTCAGGAGTTGCTCTAAGGCTGTCCAGCTAACCTTTGGAGTGCGCCGTGAATATTACATACCGATTCGAACCTTTCAATCGAGGGAGGGACAGCTTGTAGACTGACCGTTTGGAGAGTTTTGTCAGAAATTTCTTGCCGCCTTACTCAGGAGTTGCTCTAAGGCTGTCCAGCTAACCTTTGGAGTGCGCCGTGAATATTACATACCGATTCGAACCTTTCAATCGAGGGAGGGACAGCTTGTAGACTGACCGTTTGGGGAGTTTTAGCAGAAATTTCTTGCCGCCTTACTCAGGAGTTGCTCCAAGGCGGGCCATAGAGCGTTTGGAGTCCGCCGTGAACATTGCATACAGATTCGAACCTTTCAATCGAGGGAGGGACAGCTTGTAGACTGACCGTTTGGGGAGTTTTAGCAGAAATTTCTTGCCGCCTTAATCAAGAGTTGCTCTAAGGCTGTCCAGCTAACCTTTGGAGTGCGCCGTGAATATTACATACCGATTCGAACCTTTCAATCGAGGGAGGGACAGCTTGTAGACTGACCGTTTGGAGAGTTTTGTCAGAAATTTCTTGCCACCTTACTCAGGAGTTGCTCCAAGGCTGTCCAGCTAACCTTTGGAGTGCGCCTTGAATATTGCATACAGATTCGAACCTTTCAATCGAGGGAGGGACAGCTTGTAGACTGACCGTTTGGAGAGTTTTGTCAGAAATTTCTTGCCGCCTTACTCAGGAGTTGCTCCAAGGCTGTCCAGCTAACCTTTGGAGTGCGCCGTGAATATTACATACCGATTCGAACCTTTCAATCGAGGGAGGGACAGCTTGTAGACTGACCGTTTGGGGAGTTTTAGCAGAAATTTCTTGCCGCCTTACTCAGGAGTTGCTCTAAGGCTGTCCAGCTAACCTTTGGAGTGCGCCGTGAATATTACATACCGATTCGAACCTTTTAATCGAGGGAGGGACAGCTTGTAGACTGACCGTTTGGGGAGTTTTATCAGAAATTTCTTGCCGCCTTACTCAGGAGTTGCTCCAAGGCGGGCCATAGAGCGTTTGGAGTCCGCCGTGAACAATGCATACAGAATCGAACATTTCAATCGAGGGGGGGGGGGGCTATTTGTAGACTGAGCGTTTGGGGAGTTTTGTCAGAAATTTCTTGCCGCCTTACTCAGGAGTTGCTCTAAGGCTGTCCAGCTAACCTTTGGAGTGCGCCGTGAATATTACATACCGATTCGAACCTTTCAATCGAGGGAGGGACAGCTTGTAGACTGACCGTTTGGAGAGTTTTGTCAGAAATTTCTTGCCGCCTTACTCAGGAGTTGCTCCAAGGCTGTCCAGCTAACCTTTGGAGTGCGCCGTGAATATTACATACCGATTCGAACCTTTCAATCGAGGGAGGGACAGCTTGTAGACTGACCGTTTGGGGAGTTTTAGCAGAAATTTCTTGCCGCCTTACTCAGGAGTTGCTCTAAGGCTGTCCAGCTAACCTTTGGAGTGCGCCGTGAATATTACATACCGATTCGAACCTTTCAATCGAGGGAGGGACAGCTTGTAGACTGACCGTTTGGGGAGTTTTAGCAGAAATTTCTTGCCGCCTTACTCAGGAGTTGCTCTAAGGCTGTCCAGCTAACCTTTGGAGTGCGCCGTGAATATTACATACCGATTCGAACCTTTCAATCGAGGGAGGGACAGCTTGTAGACTGACCGTTTGGAGAGTTTTGTCAGAAATTTCTTGCCGCCTTACTCAGGAGTTGCTCCAAGGCGGGCCATAGAGCGTTTGGAGTCCGCCGTGAACATTGCATACAGATTCGAACCTTTCAATCGAGGGAGGGACAGCTTGTAGACTGACCGTTTGGGGAGTTTTAGCAGAAATTTCTTGCCGCCTTACTCAGGAGTTGCTCTAAGGCTGTCCAGCTAACCTTTGGAGTGCGCCGTGAATATTACATACCGATTCGAACCTTTCAATCGAGGGAGGGACAGCTTGTAGACTGACCGTTTGGAGAGTTTTGTCAGAAATTTCTTGCCGCCTTACTCAGGAGTTGCTCCAAGGCTGTCCAGCTAACCTTTGGAGTGCGCCGTGAATATTACATACCGATTCGAACCTTTCAATCGAGGGAGGGACAGCTTGTAGACTGACCGTTTGGGGAGTTTTAGCAGAAATTTCTTGCCGCCTTACTCAGGAGTTGCTCCAAGGCGGGCCATAGAGCGTTTGGAGTCCGCCGTGAACATTGCATACAGATTCGAACCTTTCAATCGAGGGAGGGACAGCTTGTAGACTGACCGTTTGGGGAGTTTTAGCAGAAATTTCTTGCCGCCTTACTCAGGAGTTGCTCTAAGGCTGTCCAGCTAACCTTTGGAGTGCGCCGTGAATATTACATACCGATTCGAACCTTTCAATCGAGGGAGGGACAGCTTGTAGACTGACCGTTTGGAGAGTTTTGTCAGAAATTTCTTGCCGCCTTACTCAGGAGTTGCTCTAAGGCTGTCCAGCTAACCTTTGGAGTGCGCCGTGAACATTGCATACAGATTCAAACCTTTCAATCGAGGGAGGGACAGCTTGTAGACTGACCGTTTGGGGAGTTTTAGCAGAAATTTCTTGCGCCTTACTCAGGAGTTGCTCTAAGGCTGTCCAGCTAACCTTTGGAGTGCGCCGTGAATATTACATACCGATTCGAACCTTTCAATCGAGGGAGGGACAGCTTGTAGACTGACCGTTTGGGGAGTTTTAGCAGAAATTTCTTGCCGCCTTACTCAGGAGTTGCTCTAAGGCTGTCCAGCTAACCTTTGGAGTGCGCCGTGAATATTACATACCGATTCGAACCTTTCAATCGAGGGAGGGACAGCTTGTAGACTGACCGTTTGGAGAGTTTTGTCAGAAATTTCTTGCCGCCTTACTCAGGAGTTGCTCCAAGGCTGTCCAGCTAACCTTTGGAGTGCGCCGTGAATATTACATACCGATTCGAACCTTTCAATCGAGGGAGGGACAGCTTGTAGACTGACCGTTTGGGGAGTTTTAGCAGAAATTTCTTGCCGCCTTACTCAGGAGTTGCTCCAAGGCGGGCCATAGAGCGTTTGGAGTCCGCCGTGAACATTGCATACAGATTCGAACCTTTCAATCGAGGGAGGGACAGCTTGTAGACTGACCGTTTGGGGAGTTTTAGCAGAAATTTCTTGCCGCCTTACTCAGGAGTTGCTCTAAGGCTGTCCAGCTAACCTTTGGAGTGCGCCGTGAATATTACATACCGATTCGAACCTTTCAATCGAGGGAGGGACAGCTTGTAGACTGACCGTTTGGAGAGTTTTGTCAGAAATTTCTTGCCGCCTTACTCAGGAGTTGCTCTAAGGCTGTCCAGCTAACCTTTGGAGTGCGCCGTGAATATTACATACCGATTCGAACCTTTCAATCGAGGGAGGGACAGCTTGTAGACTGACCGTTTGGGGAGTTTTAGCAGAAATTTCTTGCGCCTTACTCAGGAGTTGCTCTAAGGCTGTCCAGCTAACCTTTGGAGTCCGCCGTGAACATTGCATACAGATTCAAACCTTTCAATCGAGGGAGGGACAGCTTGTAGACTGACCGTTTGGAGAGTTTTGTCAGAAATTTCTTGCCGCCTTACTCAGGAGTTGCTCTAAGGCTGTCCAGCTAACCTTTGGAGTGCGCCGTGAATATTACATACCGATTCGAACCTTTCAATCGAGGGAGGGACAGCTTGTAGACTGACCGTTTGGAGAGTTTTGTCAGAAATTTCTTGCCGCCTTACTCAGGAGTTGCTCTAAGGCTGTCCAGCTAACCTTTGGAGTGCGCCGTGAATATTACATACCGATTCGAACCTTTCAATCGAGGGAGGGACAGCTTGTAGACTGACCGTTTGGGGAGTTTTAGCAGAAATTTCTTGCCGCCTTACTCAGGAGTTGCTCTAAGGCTGTCCAGCTAACCTTTGGAGTGCGCCGTGAATATTACATACCGATTCGAACCTTTCAATCGAGGGAGGGACAGCTTGTAGACTGACCGTTTGGGGAGTTTTAGCAGAAATTTCTTGCCGCCTTACTCAGGAGTTGCTCTAAGGCTGTCCAGCTAACCTTTGGAGTGCGCCGTGAATATTACATACCGATTCGAACCTTTCAATCGAGGGAGGGACAGCTTGTAGACTGACCGTTTGGAGAGTTTTGTCAGAAATTTCTTGCCACCTTACTCAGGAGTTGCTCCAAGGCTGTCCAGCTAACCTTTGGAGTGCGCCGTGAATATTACATACCGATTCGAACCTTTCAATCGAGGGAGGGACAGCTTGTAGACTGACCGTTTGGAGAGTTTTGTCAGAAATTTCTTGCCGCCTTACTCAGGAGTTGCTCCAAGGCTGTCCAGCTAACCTTTGGAGTGCGCCGTGAATATTACATACCGATTCGAACCTTTCAATCGAGGGAGGGACAGCTTGTAGACTGACCGTTTGGGGAGTTTTAGCAGAAATTTCTTGCCGCCTTACTCAGGAGTTGCTCCAAGGCGGGCCATAGAGCGTTTGGAGTCCGCCGTGAACATTGCATACAGATTCGAACCTTTCAATCGAGGGAGGGACAGCTTGTAGACTGACCGTTTGGGGAGTTTTAGCAGAAATTTCTTGCCGCCTTACTCAGGAGTTGCTCTAAGGCTGTCCAGCTAACCTTTGGAGTGCGCCGTGAATATTACATACCGATTCGAACCTTTCAATCGAGGGAGGGACAGCTTGTAGACTGACCGTTTGGAGAGTTTTGTCAGAAATTTCTTGCCGCCTTACTCAGGAGTTGCTCTAAGGCTGTCCAGCTAACCTTTGGAGTGCGCCGTGAATATTACATACCGATTCGAACCTTTCAATCGAGGGAGGGACAGCTTGTAGACTGACCGTTTGGGGAGTTTTAGCAGAAATTTCTTGCGCCTTACTCAGGAGTTGCTCTAAGGCTGTCCAGCTAACCTTTGGAGTCCGCCGTGAACATTGCATACAGATTCAAACCTTTCAATCGAGGGAGGGACAGCTTGTAGACTGACCGTTTGGAGAGTTTTGTCAGAAATTTCTTGCCGCCTTACTCAGGAGTTGCTCTAAGGCTGTCCAGCTAACCTTTGGAGTGCGCCGTGAATATTACATACCGATTCGAACCTTTCAATCGAGGGAGGGACAGCTTGTAGACTGACCGTTTGGAGAGTTTTGTCAGAAATTTCTTGCCGCCTTACTCAGGAGTTGCTCTAAGGCTGTCCAGCTAACCTTTGGAGTGCGCCGTGAATATTACATACCGATTCGAACCTTTCAATCGAGGGAGGGACAGCTTGTAGACTGACCGTTTGGGGAGTTTTAGCAGAAATTTCTTGCCGCCTTACTCAGGAGTTGCTCTAAGGCTGTCCAGCTAACCTTTGGAGTGCGCCGTGAATATTACATACCGATTCGAACCTTTCAATCGAGGGAGGGACAGCTTGTAGACTGACCGTTTGGGGAGTTTTAGCAGAAATTTCTTGCCGCCTTACTCAGGAGTTGCTCTAAGGCTGTCCAGCTAACCTTTGGAGTGCGCCGTGAATATTACATACCGATTCGAACCTTTCAATCGAGGGAGGGACAGCTTGTAGACTGACCGTTTGGAGAGTTTTGTCAGAAATTTCTTGCCACCTTACTCAGGAGTTGCTCCAAGGCTGTCCAGCTAACCTTTGGAGTGCGCCTTGAATATTACATACCGATTCGAACCTTTCAATCGAGGGAGGGACAGCTTGTAGACTGACCGTTTGGAGAGTTTTGTCAGAAATTTCTTGCCGCCTTACTCAGGAGTTGCTCCAAGGCTGTCCAGCTAACCTTTGGAGTGCGCCGTGAATATTACATACCGATTCGAACCTTTCAATCGAGGGAGGGACAGCTTGTAGACTGACCGTTTGGGGAGTTTTAGCAGAAATTTCTTGCCGCCTTACTCAGGAGTTGCTCCAAGGCGGGCCATAGAGCGTTTGGAGTCCGCCGTGAACATTGCATACAGATTCGAACCTTTCAATCGAGGGAGGGACAGCTTGTAGACTGACCGTTTGGGGAGTTTTATCAGAAATTTCTTGCCGCCTTACTCAGGAGTTGCTCCAAGGCGGGCCATAGAGCGTTTGGAGTCCGCCGTGAACAATGCATACAGAATCGAACATTTCAATCGAGGGGGGGGGCTATTTGTAGACTGAGCGTTTGGGGAGTTTTGTCAGAAATTTCTTGCCGCCTTACTCAGGAGTTGCTCTAAGGCTGTCCAGCTAACCTTTGGAGTGCGCCGTGAATATTACATACCGATTCGAACCTTTCAATCGAGGGAGGGACAGCTTGTAGACTGACCGTTTGGAGAGTTTTGTCAGAAATTTCTTGCCGCCTTACTCAGGAGTTGCTCCAAGGCTGTCCAGCTAACCTTTGGAGTGCGCCGTGAATATTACATACCGATTCGAACCTTTCAATCGAGGGAGGGACAGCTTGTAGACTGACCGTTTGGGGAGTTTTAGCAGAAATTTCTTGCCGCCTTACTCAGGAGTTGCTCTAAGGCTGTCCAGCTAACCTTTGGAGTGCGCCGTGAATATTACATACCGATTCGAACCTTTCAATCGAGGGAGGGACAGCTTGTAGACTGACCGTTTGGGGAGTTTTAGCAGAAATTTCTTGCCGCCTTACTCAGGAGTTGCTCTAAGGCTGTCCAGCTAACCTTTGGAGTGCGCCGTGAATATTACATACCGATTCGAACCTTTCAATCGAGGGAGGGACAGCTTGTAGACTGACCGTTTGGAGAGTTTTGTCAGAAATTTCTTGCCGCCTTACTCAGGAGTTGCTCCAAGGCGGGCCATAGAGCGTTTGGAGTCCGCCGTGAACATTGCATACAGATTCGAACCTTTCAATCGAGGGAGGGACAGCTTGTAGACTGACCGTTTGGGGAGTTTTAGCAGAAATTTCTTGCCGCCTTACTCAGGAGTTGCTCTAAGGCTGTCCAGCTAACCTTTGGAGTGCGCCGTGAATATTACATACCGATTCGAACCTTTCAATCGAGGGAGGGACAGCTTGTAGACTGACCGTTTGGAGAGTTTTGTCAGAAATTTCTTGCCGCCTTACTCAGGAGTTGCTCCAAGGCTGTCCAGCTAACCTTTGGAGTGCGCCGTGAATATTACATACCGATTCGAACCTTTCAATCGAGGGAGGGACAGCTTGTAGACTGACCGTTTGGAGAGTTTTGTCAGAAATTTCTTGCCGCCTTACTCAGGAGTTGCTCCAAGGCTGTCCAGCTAACCTTTGGAGTGCGCCGTGAATATTACATACCGATTCGAACCTTTCAATCGAGGGAGGGACAGCTTGTAGACTGACCGTTTGGGGAGTTTTAGCAGAAATTTCTTGCCGCCTTACTCAGGAGTTGCTCCAAGGCGGGCCATAGAGCGTTTGGAGTCCGCCGTGAACATTGCATACAGATTCGAACCTTTCAATCGAGGGAGGGACAGCTTGTAGACTGACCGTTTGGGGAGTTTTAGCAGAAATTTCTTGCCGCCTTACTCAGGAGTTGCTCTAAGGCTGTCCAGCTAACCTTTGGAGTGCGCCGTGAATATTACATACCGATTCGAACCTTTCAATCGAGGGAGGGACAGCTTGTAGACTGACCGTTTGGAGAGTTTTGTCAGAAATTTCTTGCCGCCTTACTCAGGAGTTGCTCTAAGGCTGTCCAGCTAACCTTTGGAGTGCGCCGTGAATATTACATACCGATTCGAACCTTTCAATCGAGGGAGGGACAGCTTGTAGACTGACCGTTTGGGGAGTTTTAGCAGAAATTTCTTGCGCCTTACTCAGGAGTTGCTCTAAGGCTGTCCAGCTAACCTTTGGAGTCCGCCGTGAACATTGCATACAGATTCAAACCTTTCAATCGAGGGAGGGACAGCTTGTAGACTGACCGTTTGGAGAGTTTTGTCAGAAATTTCTTGCCGCCTTACTCAGGAGTTGCTCTAAGGCTGTCCAGCTAACCTTTGGAGTGCGCCGTGAATATTACATACCGATTCGAACCTTTCAATCGAGGGAGGGACAGCTTGTAGACTGACCGTTTGGAGAGTTTTGTCAGAAATTTCTTGCCGCCTTACTCAGGAGTTGCTCTAAGGCTGTCCAGCTAACCTTTGGAGTGCGCCGTGAATATTACATACCGATTCGAACCTTTCAATCGAGGGAGGGACAGCTTGTAGACTGACCGTTTGGGGAGTTTTAGCAGAAATTTCTTGCCGCCTTACTCAGGAGTTGCTCTAAGGCTGTCCAGCTAACCTTTGGAGTGCGCCGTGAATATTACATACCGATTCGAACCTTTCAATCGAGGGAGGGACAGCTTGTAGACTGACCGTTTGGGGAGTTTTAGCAGAAATTTCTTGCCGCCTTACTCAGGAGTTGCTCTAAGGCTGTCCAGCTAACCTTTGGAGTGCGCCGTGAATATTACATACCGATTCGAACCTTTCAATCGAGGGAGGGACAGCTTGTAGACTGACCGTTTGGAGAGTTTTGTCAGAAATTTCTTGCCACCTTACTCAGGAGTTGCTCCAAGGCTGTCCAGCTAACCTTTGGAGTGCGCCTTGAATATTACATACCGATTCGAACCTTTCAATCGAGGGAGGGACAGCTTGTAGACTGACCGTTTGGAGAGTTTTGTCAGAAATTTCTTGCCGCCTTACTCAGGAGTTGCTCCAAGGCTGTCCAGCTAACCTTTGGAGTGCGCCGTGAATATTACATACCGATTCGAACCTTTCAATCGAGGGAGGGACAGCTTGTAGACTGACCGTTTGGGGAGTTTTAGCAGAAATTTCTTGCCGCCTTACTCAGGAGTTGCTCCAAGGCGGGCCATAGAGCGTTTGGAGTCCGCCGTGAACATTGCATACAGATTCGAACCTTTCAATCGAGGGAGGGACAGCTTGTAGACTGACCGTTTGGGGAGTTTTAGCAGAAATTTCTTGCCGCCTTACTCAGGAGTTGCTCTAAGGCTGTCCAGCTAACCTTTGGAGTGCGCCGTGAATATTACATACCGATTCGAACCTTTCAATCGAGGGAGGGACAGCTTGTAGACTGACCGTTTGGAGAGTTTTGTCAGAAATTTCTTGCCACCTTACTCAGGAGTTGCTCCAAGGCTGTCCAGCTAACCTTTGGAGTGCGCCTTGAATATTACATACCGATTCGAACCTTTCAATCGAGGGAGGGACAGCTTGTAGACTGACCGTTTGGAGAGTTTTGTCAGAAATTTCTTGCCGCCTTACTCAGGAGTTGCTCCAAGGCTGTCCAGCTAACCTTTGGAGTGCGCCGTGAATATTACATACCGATTCGAACCTTTCAATCGAGGGAGGGACAGCTTGTAGACTGACCGTTTGGGGAGTTTTAGCAGAAATTTCTTGCCGCCTTACTCAGGAGTTGCTCCAAGGCGGGCCATAGAGCGTTTGGAGTCCGCCGTGAACATTGCATACAGATTCGAACCTTTCAATCGAGGGAGGGACAGCTTGTAGACTGACCGTTTGGGGAGTTTTAGCAGAAATTTCTTGCCGCCTTACTCAGGAGTTGCTCTAAGGCTGTCCAGCTAACCTTTGGAGTGCGCCGTGAATATTACATACCGATTCGAACCTTTCAATCGAGGGAGGGACAGCTTGTAGACTGACCGTTTGGAGAGTTTTGTCAGAAATTTCTTGCCGCCTTACTCAGGAGTTGCTCTAAGGCTGTCCAGCTAACCTTTGGAGTGCGCCGTGAATATTACATACCGATTCGAACCTTTCAATCGAGGGAGGGACAGCTTGTAGACTGACCGTTTGGGGAGTTTTAGCAGAAATTTCTTGCGCCTTACTCAGGAGTTGCTCTAAGGCTGTCCAGCTAACCTTTGGAGTCCGCCGTGAACATTGCATACAGATTCAAACCTTTCAATCGAGGGAGGGACAGCTTGTAGACTGACCGTTTGGAGAGTTTTGTCAGAAATTTCTTGCCGCCTTACTCAGGAGTTGCTCTAAGGCTGTCCAGCTAACCTTTGGAGTGCGCCGTGAATATTACATACCGATTCGAACCTTTCAATCGAGGGAGGGACAGCTTGTAGACTGACCGTTTGGAGAGTTTTGTCAGAAATTTCTTGCCGCCTTACTCAGGAGTTGCTCTAAGGCTGTCCAGCTAACCTTTGGAGTGCGCCGTGAATATTACATACCGATTCGAACCTTTCAATCGAGGGAGGGACAGCTTGTAGACTGACCGTTTGGGGAGTTTTAGCAGAAATTTCTTGCCGCCTTACTCAGGAGTTGCTCTAAGGCTGTCCAGCTAACCTTTGGAGTGCGCCGTGAATATTACATACCGATTCGAACCTTTCAATCGAGGGAGGGACAGCTTGTAGACTGACCGTTTGGGGAGTTTTAGCAGAAATTTCTTGCCGCCTTACTCAGGAGTTGCTCTAAGGCTGTCCAGCTAACCTTTGGAGTGCGCCGTGAATATTACATACCGATTCGAACCTTTCAATCGAGGGAGGGACAGCTTGTAGACTGACCGTTTGGAGAGTTTTGTCAGAAATTTCTTGCCACCTTACTCAGGAGTTGCTCCAAGGCTGTCCAGCTAACCTTTGGAGTGCGCCTTGAATATTACATACCGATTCGAACCTTTCAATCGAGGGAGGGACAGCTTGTAGACTGACCGTTTGGAGAGTTTTGTCAGAAATTTCTTGCCGCCTTACTCAGGAGTTGCTCCAAGGCTGTCCAGCTAACCTTTGGAGTGCGCCGTGAATATTACATACCGATTCGAACCTTTCAATCGAGGGAGGGACAGCTTGTAGACTGACCGTTTGGGGAGTTTTAGCAGAAATTTCTTGCCGCCTTACTCAGGAGTTGCTCCAAGGCGGGCCATAGAGCGTTTGGAGTCCGCCGTGAACATTGCATACAGATTCGAACCTTTCAATCGAGGGAGGGACAGCTTGTAGACTGACCGTTTGGGGAGTTTTAGCAGAAATTTCTTGCCGCCTTACTCAGGAGTTGCTCTAAGGCTGTCCAGCTAACCTTTGGAGTGCGCCGTGAATATTACATACCGATTCGAACCTTTCAATCGAGGGAGGGACAGCTTGTAGACTGACCGTTTGGAGAGTTTTGTCAGAAATTTCTTGCCGCCTTACTCAGGAGTTGCTCTAAGGCTGTCCAGCTAACCTTTGGAGTGCGCCGTGAATATTACATACCGATTCGAACCTTTCAATCGAGGGAGGGACAGCTTGTAGACTGACCGTTTGGGGAGTTTTAGCAGAAATTTCTTGCGCCTTACTCAGGAGTTGCTCTAAGGCTGTCCAGCTAACCTTTGGAGTCCGCCGTGAACATTGCATACAGATTCAAACCTTTCAATCGAGGGAGGGACAGCTTGTAGACTGACCGTTTGGAGAGTTTTGTCAGAAATTTCTTGCCGCCTTACTCAGGAGTTGCTCTAAGGCTGTCCAGCTAACCTTTGGAGTGCGCCGTGAATATTACATACCGATTCGAACCTTTCAATCGAGGGAGGGACAGCTTGTAGACTGACCGTTTGGAGAGTTTTGTCAGAAATTTCTTGCCGCCTTACTCAGGAGTTGCTCTAAGGCTGTCCAGCTAACCTTTGGAGTGCGCCGTGAATATTACATACCGATTCGAACCTTTCAATCGAGGGAGGGACAGCTTGTAGACTGACCGTTTGGGGAGTTTTAGCAGAAATTTCTTGCCGCCTTACTCAGGAGTTGCTCTAAGGCTGTCCAGCTAACCTTTGGAGTGCGCCGTGAATATTACATACCGATACGAACCTTTCAATCGAGGGAGGGACAGCTTGTAGACTGACCGTTTGGGGAGTTTTAGCAGAAATTTCTTGCCGCCTTACTCAGGAGTTGCTCTAAGGCTGTCCAGCTAACCTTTGGAGTGCGCCGTGAATATTACATACCGATTCGAACCTTTCAATCGAGGGAGGGACAGCTTGTAGACTGACCGTTTGGAGAGTTTTGTCAGAAATTTCTTGCCACCTTACTCAGGAGTTGCTCCAAGGCTGTCCAGCTAACCTTTGGAGTGCGCCTTGAATATTACATACCGATTCGAACCTTTCAATCGAGGGAGGGACAGCTTGTAGACTGACCGTTTGGAGAGTTTTGTCAGAAATTTCTTGCCGCCTTACTCAGGAGTTGCTCCAAGGCTGTCCAGCTAACCTTTGGAGTGCGCCGTGAATATTACATACCGATTCGAACCTTTCAATCGAGGGAGGGACAGCTTGTAGACTGACCGTTTGGAGAGTTTTGTCAGAAATTTCTTGCCACCTTACTCAGGAGTTGCTCCAAGGCTGTCCAGCTAACCTTTGGAGTGCGCCTTGAATATTACATACCGATTCGAACCTTTTAATCGAGGGAGGGACAGCTTGTAGACTGACCGTTTGGGGAGTTTTATCAGAAATTTCTTGCCGCCTTACTCAGGAGTTGCTCCAAGGCGGGCCATAGAGCGTTTGGAGTCCGCCGTGAACAATGCATACAGAATCGAACATTTCAATCGAGGGGGGGGGGGGGCTATTTGTAGACTGAGCGTTTGGGGAGTTTTGCCAGAAATTTCTTGCCGCCTTACTCAGGAGTTGCTCTAAGGCTGTCCAGCTAACCTTTGGAGTGCGCCGTGAATATTACATACCGATTCGAACCTTTCAATCGAGGGAGGGACAGCTTGTAGACTGACCGTTTGGAGAGTTTTGTCAGAAATTTCTTGCCGCCTTACTCAGGAGTTGCTCCAAGGCTGTCCAGCTAACCTTTGGAGTGCGCCGTGAATATTAAATACCGATTCGAACCTTTCAATCGAGGGAGGGACAGCTTGTAGACTGACCGTTTGGGGAGTTTTAGCAGAAATTTCTTGCCGCCTTACTCAGGAGTTGCTCTAAGGCTGTCCAGCTAACCTTTGGAGTGCGCCGTGAATATTACATACCGATTCGAACCTTTCAATCGAGGGAGGGACAGCTTGTAGACTGACCGCTTGGGGAGTTTTAGCAGAAATTTCTTGCCGCCTTACTCAGGAGTTGCTCTAAGGCTGTCCAGCTAACCTTTGGAGTGCGCCGTGAATATTACATACCGATTCGAACCTTTCAATCGAGGGAGGGACAGCTTGTAGACTGACCGTTTGGAGAGTTTTGTCAGAAATTTCTTGCCGCCTTACTCAGGAGTTGCTCCAAGGCGGGCCATAGAGCGTTTGGAGTCCGCCGTGAACATTGCATACAGATTCGAACCTTTCAATCGAGGGAGGGACAGCTTGTAGACTGACCGTTTGGGGAGTTTTAGCAGAAATTTCTTGCCGCCTTACTCAGGAGTTGCTCTAAGGCTGTCCAGCTAACCTTTGGAGTGCGCCGTGAATATTACATACCGATTCGAACCTTTCAATCGAGGGAGGGACAGCTTGTAGACTGACCGTTTGGAGAGTTTTGTCAGAAATTTCTTGCCGCCTTACTCAGGAGTTGCTCCAAGGCTGTCCAGCTAACCTTTGGAGTGCGCCTTGAATATTACATACCGATTCGAACCTTTTAATCGAGGGAGGGACAGCTTGTAGACTGACCGTTTGGGGAGTTTTATCAGAAATTTCTTGCCGCCTTACTCAGGAGTTGCTCCAAGGCGGGCCATAGAGCGTTTGGAGTCCGCCGTGAACAATGCATACAGAATCGAACATTTCAATCGAGGGGGGGGGGGCTATTTGTAGACTGAGCGTTTGGGGAGTTTTGTCAGAAATTTCTTGCCGCCTTACTCAGGAGTTGCTCTAAGGCTGTCCAGCTAACCTTTGGAGTGCGCCGTGAATATTACATACCGATTCGAACCTTTCAATCGAGGGAGGGACAGCTTGTAGACTGACCGTTTGGAGAGTTTTGTCAGAAATTTCTTGCCGCCTTACTCAGGAGTTGCTCCAAGGCTGTCCAGCTAACCTTTGGAGTGCGCCGTGAATATTACATACCGATTCGAACCTTTCAATCGAGGGAGGGACAGCTTGTAGACTGACCGTTTGGGGAGTTTTAGCAGAAATTTCTTGCCGCCTTACTCAGGAGTTGCTCTAAGGCTGTCCAGCTAACCTTTGGAGTGCGCCGTGAATATTACATACCGATTCGAACCTTTCAATCGAGGGAGGGACAGCTTGTAGACTGACCGCTTGGGGAGTTTTAGCAGAAATTTCTTGCCGCCTTACTCAGGAGTTGCTCTAAGGCTGTCCAGCTAACCTTTGGAGTGCGCCGTGAATATTACATACCGATTCGAACCTTTCAATCGAGGGAGGGACAGCTTGTAGACTGACCGTTTGGAGAGTTTTGTCAGAAATTTCTTGCCGCCTTACTCAGGAGTTGCTCCAAGGCGGGCCATAGAGCGTTTGGAGTCCGCCGTGAACATTGCATACAGATTCGAACCTTTCAATCGAGGGAGGGACAGCTTGTAGACTGACCGTTTGGGGAGTTTTAGCAGAAATTTCTTGCCGCCTTACTCAGGAGTTGCTCTAAGGCTGTCCAGCTAACCTTTGGAGTGCGCCGTGAATATTACATACCGATTCGAACCTTTCAATCGAGGGAGGGACAGCTTGTAGACTGACCGTTTGGAGAGTTTTGTCAGAAATTTCTTGCCGCCTTACTCAGGAGTTGCTCCAAGGCTGTCCAGCTAACCTTGGGAGTGCGCCGTGAATATTACATACCGATTCGAACCTTTCAATCGAGGGAGGGACAGCTTGTAGACTGACCGTTTGGAGAGTTTTGTCAGAAATTTCTTGCCGCCTTACTCAGGAGTTGCTCCAAGGCTGTCCAGCTAACCTTTGGAGTGCGCCGTGAATATTACATACCGATTCGAACCTTTCAATCGAGGGAGGGACAGCTTGTAGACTGACCGTTTGGGGAGTTTTAGCAGAAATTTCTTGCCGCCTTACTCAGGAGTTGCTCCAAGGCGGGCCATAGAGCGTTTGGAGTCCGCCGTGAACATTGCATACAGATTCGAACCTTTCAATCGAGGGAGGGACAGCTTGTAGACTGACCGTTTGGGGAGTTTTAGCAGAAATTTCTTGCCGCCTTACTCAGGAGTTGCTCTAAGGCTGTCCAGCTAACCTTTGGAGTGCGCCGTGAATATTACATACCGATTCGAACCTTTCAATCGAGGGAGGGACAGCTTGTAGACTGACCGTTTGGAGAGTTTTGTCAGAAATTTCTTGCCGCCTTACTCAGGAGTTGCTCTAAGGCTGTCCAGCTAACCTTTGGAGTGCGCCGTGAATATTACATACCGATTCGAACCTTTCAATCGAGGGAGGGACAGCTTGTAGACTGACCGTTTGGAGAGTTTTGTCAGAAATTTCTTGCCGCCTTACTCAGGAGTTGCTCTAAGGCTGTCCAGCTAACCTTTGGAGTCCGCCGTGAACATTGCATACAGATTCAAACCTTTCAATCGAGGGAGGGACAGCTTGTAGACTGACCGTTTGGAGAGTTTTGTCAGAAATTTCTTGCCGCCTTACTCAGGAGTTGCTCTAAGGCTGTCCAGCTAACCTTTGGAGTGCGCCGTGAATATTACATACCGATTCGAACCTTTCAATCGAGGGAGGGACAGCTTGTAGACTGACCGTTTGGAGAGTTTTGTCAGAAATTTCTTGCCGCCTTACTCAGGAGTTGCTCTAAGGCTGTCCAGCTAACCTTTGGAGTGCGCCGTGAATATTACATACCGATTCGAACCTTTCAATCGAGGGAGGGACAGCTTGTAGACTGACCGTTTGGGGAGTTTTAGCAGAAATTTCTTGCCGCCTTACTCAGGAGTTGCTCCAAGGCGGGCCATAGAGCGTTTGGAGTCCGCCGTGAACATTGCATACAGATTCGAACCTTTCAATCGAGGGAGGGACAGCTTGTAGACTGACCGTTTGGGGAGTTTTAGCAGAAATTTCTTGCCGCCTTACTCAGGAGTTGCTCTAAGGCTGTCCAGCTAACCTTTGGAGTGCGCCGTGAATATTACATACCGATTCGAACCTTTCAATCGAGGGAGGGACAGCTTGTAGACTGACCGTTTGGAGAGTTTTGTCAGAAATTTCTTGCCGCCTTACTCAGGAGTTGCTCCAAGGCTGTCCAGCTAACCTTTGGAGTGCGCCGTGAATATTACATACCGATTCGAACCTTTCAATCGAGGGAGGGACAGCTTGTAGACTGACCGTTTGGAGAGTTTTGTCAGAAATTTCTTGCCGCCTTACTCAGGAGTTGCTCCAAGGCTGTCCAGCTAACCTTTGGAGTGCGCCGTGAATATTACATACCGATTCGAACCTTTCAATCGAGGGAGGGACAGCTTGTAGACTGACCGTTTGGGGAGTTTTAGCAGAAATTTCTTGCCGCCTTACTCAGGAGTTGCTCCAAGGCGGGCCATAGAGCGTTTGGAGTCCGCCGTGAACATTGCATACAGATTCGAACCTTTCAATCGAGGGAGGGACAGCTTGTAGACTGACCGTTTGGGGAGTTTTAGCAGAAATTTCTTGCCGCCTTACTCAGGAGTTGCTCTAAGGCTGTCCAGCTAACCTTTGGAGTGCGCCGTGAATATTACATACCGATTCGAACCTTTCAATCGAGGGAGGGACAGCTTGTAGACTGACCGTTTGGAGAGTTTTGTCAGAAATTTCTTGCCGCCTTACTCAGGAGTTGCTCTAAGGCTGTCCAGCTAACCTTTGGAGTGCGCCGTGAATATTACATACCGATTCGAACCTTTCAATCGAGGGAGGGACAGCTTGTAGACTGACCGTTTGGGGAGTTTTAGCAGAAATTTCTTGCGCCTTACTCAGGAGTTGCTCTAAGGCTGTCCAGCTAACCTTTGGAGTCCGCCGTGAACATTGCATACAGATTCAAACCTTTCAATCGAGGGAGGGACAGCTTGTAGACTGACCGTTTGGAGAGTTTTGTCAGAAATTTCTTGCCGCCTTACTCAGGAGTTGCTCTAAGGCTGTCCAGCTAACCTTTGGAGTGCGCCGTGAATATTACATACCGATTCGAACCTTTCAATCGAGGGAGGGACAGCTTGTAGACTGACCGTTTGGAGAGTTTTGTCAGAAATTTCTTGCCGCCTTACTCAGGAGTTGCTCTAAGGCTGTCCAGCTAACCTTTGGAGTGCGCCGTGAATATTACATACCGATTCGAACCTTTCAATCGAGGGAGGGACAGCTTGTAGACTGACCGTTTGGGGAGTTTTAGCAGAAATTTCTTGCCGCCTTACTCAGGAGTTGCTCTAAGGCTGTCCAGCTAACCTTTGGAGTGCGCCGTGAATATTACATACCGATTCGAACCTTTCAATCGAGGGAGGGACAGCTTGTAGACTGACCGTTTGGGGAGTTTTAGCAGAAATTTCTTGCCGCCTTACTCAGGAGTTGCTCTAAGGCTGTCCAGCTAACCTTTGGAGTGCGCCGTGAATATTACATACCGATTCGAACCTTTCAATCGAGGGAGGGACAGCTTGTAGACTGACCGTTTGGAGAGTTTTGTCAGAAATTTCTTGCCACCTTACTCAGGAGTTGCTCCAAGGCTGTCCAGCTAACCTTTGGAGTGCGCCTTGAATATTACATACCGATTCGAACCTTTCAATCGAGGGAGGGACAGCTTGTAGACTGACCGTTTGGAGAGTTTTGTCAGAAATTTCTTGCCGCCTTACTCAGGAGTTGCTCCAAGGCTGTCCAGCTAACCTTTGGAGTGCGCCGTGAATATTACATACCGATTCGAACCTTTCAATCGAGGGAGGGACAGCTTGTAGACTGACCGTTTGGGGAGTTTTAGCAGAAATTTCTTGCCGCCTTACTCAGGAGTTGCTCCAAGGCGGGCCATAGAGCGTTTGGAGTCCGCCGTGAACATTGCATACAGATTCGAACCTTTCAATCGAGGGAGGGACAGCTTGTAGACTGACCGTTTGGGGAGTGTTAGCAGAAATTTCTTGCCGCCTTACTCAAGAGTTGCTCTAAGGCTGTCCAGCTAACCTTTGGAGTGCGCCGTGAATATTACATACCGATTCGAACCTTTCAATCGAGGGAGGGACAGCTTGTAGACTGACCGTTTGGAGAGTTTTGTCAGAAATTTCTTGCCACCTTACTCAGGAGTTGCTCCAAGGCTGTCCAGCTAACCTTTGGAGTGCGCCTTGAATATTACATACCGATTCGAACCTTTCAATCGAGGGAGGGACAGCTTGTAGACTGACCGTTTGGAGAGTTTTGTCAGAAATTTCTTGCCGCCTTACTCAGGAGTTGCTCCAAGGCTGTCCAGCTAACCTTTGGAGTGCGCCGTGAATATTACATACCGATTCGAACCTTTCAATCGAGGGAGGGACAGCTTGTAGACTGACCGTTTGGGGAGTTTTAGCAGAAATTTCTTGCCGCCTTACTCAGGAGTTGCTCCAAGGCGGGCCATAGAGCGTTTGGAGTCCGCCGTGAACATTGCATACAGATTCGAACCTTTCAATCGAGGGAGGGACAGCTTGTAGACTGACCGTTTGGGGAGTTTTAGCAGAAATTTCTTGCCGCCTTACTCAGGAGTTGCTCTAAGGCTGTCCAGCTAACCTTTGGAGTGCGCCGTGAATATTACATACCGATTCGAACCTTTCAATCGAGGGAGGGACAGCTTGTAGACTGACCGTTTGGAGAGTTTTGTCAGAAATTTCTTGCCGCCTTACTCAGGAGTTGCTCTAAGGCTGTCCAGCTAACCTTTGGAGTGCGCCGTGAATATTACATACCGATTCGAACCTTTCAATCGAGGGAGGGACAGCTTGTAGACTGACCGTTTGGGGAGTTTTAGCAGAAATTTCTTGCGCCTTACTCAGGAGTTGCTCTAAGGCTGTCCAGCTAACCTTTGGAGTCCGCCGTGAACATTGCATACAGATTCAAACCTTTCAATCGAGGGAGGGACAGCTTGTAGACTGACCGTTTGGAGAGTTTTGTCAGAAATTTCTTGCCGCCTTACTCAGGAGTTGCTCTAAGGCTGTCCAGCTAACCTTTGGAGTGCGCCGTGAATATTACATACCGATTCGAACCTTTCAATCGAGGGAGGGACAGCTTGTAGACTGACCGTTTGGAGAGTTTTGTCAGAAATTTCTTGCCGCCTTACTCAGGAGTTGCTCTAAGGCTGTCCAGCTAACCTTTGGAGTGCGCCGTGAATATTACATACCGATTCGAACCTTTCAATCGAGGGAGGGACAGCTTGTAGACTGACCGTTTGGGGAGTTTTAGCAGAAATTTCTTGCCGCCTTACTCAGGAGTTGCTCTAAGGCTGTCCAGCTAACCTTTGGAGTGCGCCGTGAATATTACATACCGATTCGAACCTTTCAATCGAGGGAGGGACAGCTTGTAGACTGACCGTTTGGGGAGTTTTAGCAGAAATTTCTTGCCGCCTTACTCAGGAGTTGCTCTAAGGCTGTCCAGCTAACCTTTGGAGTGCGCCGTGAATATTACATACCGATTCGAACCTTTCAATCGAGGGAGGGACAGCTTGTAGACTGACCGTTTGGAGAGTTTTGTCAGAAATTTCTTGCCACCTTACTCAGGAGTTGCTCCAAGGCTGTCCAGCTAACCTTTGGAGTGCGCCTTGAATATTACATACCGATTCGAACCTTTCAATCGAGGGAGGGACAGCTTGTAGACTGACCGTTTGGAGAGTTTTGTCAGAAATTTCTTGCCGCCTTACTCAGGAGTTGCTCCAAGGCTGTCCAGCTAACCTTTGGAGTGCGCCGTGAATATTACATACCGATTCGAACCTTTCAATCGAGGGAGGGACAGCTTGTAGACTGACCGTTTGGGGAGTTTTAGCAGAAATTTCTTGCCGCCTTACTCAGGAGTTGCTCCAAGGCGGGCCATAGAGCGTTTGGAGTCCGCCGTGAACATTGCATACAGATTCGAACCTTTCAATCGAGGGAGGGACAGCTTGTAGACTGACCGTTTGGGGAGTTTTAGCAGAAATTTCTTGCCGCCTTACTCAGGAGTTGCTCTAAGGCTGTCCAGCTAACCTTTGGAGTGCGCCGTGAATATTACATACCGATTCGAACCTTTCAATCGAGGGAGGGACAGCTTGTAGACTGACCGTTTGGGGAGTTTTAGCAGAAATTTCTTGCCGCCTTACTCAGGAGTTGCTCTAAGGCTGTCCAGCTAACCTTTGGAGTGCGCCGTGAATATTACATACCGATTCGAACCTTTCAATCGAGGGAGGGACAGCTTGTAGACTGACCGTTTGGGGAGTTTTAGCAGAAATTTCTTGCCGCCTTACTCAGGAGTTGCTCTAAGGCTGTCCAGCTAACCTTTGGAGTGCGCCGTGAATATTACATACCGATTCGAACCTTTCAATCGAGGGAGGGACAGCTTGTAGACTGACCGTTTGGAGAGTTTTGTCAGAAATTTCTTGCCACCTTACTCAGGAGTTGCTCCAAGGCTGTCCAGCTAACCTTTGGAGTGCGCCTTGAATATTACATACCGATTCGAACCTTTCAATCGAGGGAGGGACAGCTTGTAGACTGACCGTTTGGAGAGTTTTGTCAGAAATTTCTTGCCGCCTTACTCAGGAGTTGCTCCAAGGCTGTCCAGCTAACCTTTGGAGTGCGCCGTGAATATTACATACCGATTCGAACCTTTCAATCGAGGGAGGGACAGCTTGTAGACTGACCGTTTGGGGAGTTTTAGCAGAAATTTCTTGCCGCCTTACTCAGGAGTTGCTCCAAGGCGGGCCATAGAGCGTTTGGAGTCCGCCGTGAACATTGCATACAGATTCGAACCTTTCAATCGAGGGAGGGACAGCTTGTAGACTGACCGTTTGGGGAGTGTTAGCAGAAATTTCTTGCCGCCTTACTCAAGAGTTGCTCTAAGGCTGTCCAGCTAACCTTTGGAGTGCGCCGTGAATATTACATACCGATTCGAACCTTTCAATCGAGGGAGGGACAGCTTGTAGACTGACCGTTTGGAGAGTTTTGTCAGAAATTTCTTGCCACCTTACTCAGGAGTTGCTCCAAGGCTGTCCAGCTAACCTTTGGAGTGCGCCTTGAATATTACATACCGATTCGAACCTTTCAATCGAGGGAGGGACAGCTTGTAGACTGACCGTTTGGAGAGTTTTGTCAGAAATTTCTTGCCGCCTTACTCAGGAGTTGCTCCAAGGCTGTCCAGCTAACCTTTGGAGTGCGCCGTGAATATTACATACCGATTCGAACCTTTCAATCGAGGGAGGGACAGCTTGTAGACTGACCGTTTGGGGAGTTTTAGCAGAAATTTCTTGCCGCCTTACTCAGGAGTTGCTCCAAGGCGGGCCATAGAGCGTTTGGAGTCCGCCGTGAACATTGCATACAGATTCGAACCTTTCAATCGAGGGAGGGACAGCTTGTAGACTGACCGTTTGGGGAGTTTTAGCAGAAATTTCTTGCCGCCTTACTCAGGAGTTGCTCTAAGGCTGTCCAGCTAACCTTTGGAGTGCGCCGTGAATATTACATACCGATTCGAACCTTTCAATCGAGGGAGGGACAGCTTGTAGACTGACCGTTTGGAGAGTTTTGTCAGAAATTTCTTGCCGCCTTACTCAGGAGTTGCTCTAAGGCTGTCCAGCTAACCTTTGGAGTGCGCCGTGAATATTACATACCGATTCGAACCTTTCAATCGAGGGAGGGACAGCTTGTAGACTGACCGTTTGGGGAGTTTTAGCAGAAATTTCTTGCGCCTTACTCAGGAGTTGCTCTAAGGCTGTCCAGCTAACCTTTGGAGTCCGCCGTGAACATTGCATACAGATTCAAACCTTTCAATCGAGGGAGGGACAGCTTGTAGACTGACCGTTTGGAGAGTTTTGTCAGAAATTTCTTGCCGCCTTACTCAGGAGTTGCTCTAAGGCTGTCCAGCTAACCTTTGGAGTGCGCCGTGAATATTACATACCGATTCGAACCTTTCAATCGAGGGAGGGACAGCTTGTAGACTGACCGTTTGGAGAGTTTTGTCAGAAATTTCTTGCCGCCTTACTCAGGAGTTGCTCTAAGGCTGTCCAGC
Source organism: Heligmosomoides polygyrus bakeri (assembly GCA_947359475.1). Taxonomy (NCBI): domain Eukaryota; kingdom Metazoa; phylum Nematoda; class Chromadorea; order Rhabditida; family Heligmosomidae; genus Heligmosomoides; species Heligmosomoides polygyrus. The sequence goes on along the minus strand of OX375870.1, from coordinate 34,400,069 downwards.
TAACCTTTGGAGTGCGCCGTGAATATTACATACCGATTCGAACCTTTCAATCGAGGGAGGGACAGCTTGTAGACTGACCGTTTGGGGAGTTTTAGCAGAAATTTCTTGCCGCCTTACTCAGGAGTTGCTCTAAGGCTGTCCAGCTAACCTTTGGAGTGCGCCGTGAATATTACATACCGATTCGAACCTTTCAATCGAGGGAGGGACAGCTTGTAGACTGACCGTTTGGGGAGTTTTAGCAGAAATTTCTTGCCGCCTTACTCAGGAGTTGCTCTAAGGCTGTCCAGCTAACCTTTGGAGTGCGCCGTGAATATTACATACCGATTCGAACCTTTCAATCGAGGGAGGGACAGCTTGTAGACTGACCGTTTGGAGAGTTTTGTCAGAAATTTCTTGCCACCTTACTCAGGAGTTGCTCCAAGGCTGTCCAGCTAACCTTTGGAGTGCGCCTTGAATATTACATACCGATTCGAACCTTTCAATCGAGGGAGGGACAGCTTGTAGACTGACCGTTTGGAGAGTTTTGTCAGAAATTTCTTGCCGCCTTACTCAGGAGTTGCTCCAAGGCTGTCCAGCTAACCTTTGGAGTGCGCCGTGAATATTACATACCGATTCGAACCTTTCAATCGAGGGAGGGACAGCTTGTAGACTGACCGTTTGGGGAGTTTTAGCAGAAATTTCTTGCCGCCTTACTCAGGAGTTGCTCCAAGGCGGGCCATAGAGCGTTTGGAGTCCGCCGTGAACATTGCATACAGATTCGAACCTTTCAATCGAGGGAGGGACAGCTTGTAGACTGACCGTTTGGGGAGTTTTAGCAGAAATTTCTTGCCGCCTTACTCAGGAGTTGCTCTAAGGCTGTCCAGCTAACCTTTGGAGTGCGCCGTGAATATTACATACCGATTCGAACCTTTCAATCGAGGGAGGGACAGCTTGTAGACTGACCGTTTGGAGAGTTTTGTCAGAAATTTCTTGCCGCCTTACTCAGGAGTTGCTCTAAGGCTGTCCAGCTAACCTTTGGAGTGCGCCGTGAATATTACATACCGATTCGAACCTTTCAATCGAGGGAGGGACAGCTTGTAGACTGACCGTTTGGGGAGTTTTAGCAGAAATTTCTTGCGCCTTACTCAGGAGTTGCTCTAAGGCTGTCCAGCTAACCTTTGGAGTCCGCCGTGAACATTGCATACAGATTCAAACCTTTCAATCGAGGGAGGGACAGCTTGTAGACTGACCGTTTGGAGAGTTTTGTCAGAAATTTCTTGCCGCCTTACTCAGGAGTTGCTCTAAGGCTGTCCAGCTAACCTTTGGAGTGCGCCGTGAATATTACATACCGATTCGAACCTTTCAATCGAGGGAGGGACAGCTTGTAGACTGACCGTTTGGAGAGTTTTGTCAGAAATTTCTTGCCGCCTTACTCAGGAGTTGCTCTAAGGCTGTCCAGCTAACCTTTGGAGTGCGCCGTGAATATTACATACCGATTCGAACCTTTCAATCGAGGGAGGGACAGCTTGTAGACTGACCGTTTGGGGAGTTTTAGCAGAAATTTCTTGCCGCCTTACTCAGGAGTTGCTCTAAGGCTGTCCAGCTAACCTTTGGAGTGCGCCGTGAATATTACATACCGATTCGAACCTTTCAATCGAGGGAGGGACAGCTTGTAGACTGACCGTTTGGGGAGTTTTAGCAGAAATTTCTTGCCGCCTTACTCAGGAGTTGCTCTAAGGCTGTCCAGCTAACCTTTGGAGTGCGCCGTGAATATTACATACCGATTCGAACCTTTCAATCGAGGGAGGGACAGCTTGTAGACTGACCGTTTGGAGAGTTTTGTCAGAAATTTCTTGCCACCTTACTCAGGAGTTGCTCCAAGGCTGTCCAGCTAACCTTTGGAGTGCGCCTTGAATATTACATACCGATTCGAACCTTTCAATCGAGGGAGGGACAGCTTGTAGACTGACCGTTTGGAGAGTTTTGTCAGAAATTTCTTGCCGCCTTACTCAGGAGTTGCTCCAAGGCTGTCCAGCTAACCTTTGGAGTGCGCCGTGAATATTACATACCGATTCGAACCTTTCAATCGAGGGAGGGACAGCTTGTAGACTGACCGTTTGGAGAGTTTTGTCAGAAATTTCTTGCCACCTTACTCAGGAGTTGCTCCAAGGCTGTCCAGCTAACCTTTGGAGTGCGCCTTGAATATTACATACCGATTCGAACCTTTTAATCGAGGGAGGGACAGCTTGTAGACTGACCGTTTGGGGAGTTTTATCAGAAATTTCTTGCCGCCTTACTCAGGAGTTGCTCCAAGGCTGTCCAGCTAACCTTTGGAGTCCGCCGTGAACAATGCATACAGAATCGAACATTTCAATCGAGGGGGGGGGGGGCTATTTGTAGACTGAGCGTTTGGGGAGTTTTGTCAGAAATTTCTTGCCGCCTTACTCAGGAGTTGCTCTAAGGCTGTCCAGCTAACCTTTGGAGTGCGCCGTGAATATTACAAACCGATTCGAACCTTTCAATCGAGGGAGGGACAGCTTGTAGACTGACCGTTTGGAGAGTTTTGTCAGAAATTTCTTGCCGCCTTACTCAGGAGTTGCTCCAAGGCGGGCCATAGAGCGTTTGGAGTCCGCCGTGAACAATGCATACAGAATCGAACATTTCAATCGAGGGGGGGGGGCTATTTGTAGACTGAGCGTTTGGGGAGTTTTGTCAGAAATTTCTTGCCGCCTTACTCAGGAGTTGCTCTAAGGCTGTCCAGCTAACCTTTGGAGTGCGCCGTGAATATTACATACCGATTCGAACCTTTCAATCGAGGGAGGGACAGCTTGTAGACTGACCGTTTGGGGAGTTTTGTCAGAAATTTCTTGCCGCCTTACTCAGGAGTTGCTCTAAGGCTGTCCAGCTAACCTTTGGAGTGCGCCGTGAATATTACATACCGATTCGAACCTTTCAATCGAGGGAGGGACAGCTTGTAGACTGACCGTTTGGAGAGTTTTGTCAGAAATTTCTTGCCACCTTACTCAGGAGTTGCTCCAAGGCTGTCCAGCTAACCTTTGGAGTGCGCCTTGAATATTACATACCGATTCGAACCTTTCAATCGAGGGAGGGACAGCTTGTAGACTGACCGTTTGGAGAGTTTTGTCAGAAATTTCTTGCCGCCTTACTCAGGAGTTGCTCCAAGGCTGTCCAGCTAACCTTTGGAGTGCGCCGTGAATATTACATACCGATTCGAACCTTTCAATCGAGGGAGGGACAGCTTGTAGACTGACCGTTTGGAGAGTTTTGTCAGAAATTTCTTGCCACCTTACTCAGGAGTTGCTCCAAGGCTGTCCAGCTAACCTTTGGAGTGCGCCTTGAATATTACATACCGATTCGAACCTTTTAATCGAGGGAGGGACAGCTTGTAGACTGACCGTTTGGGGAGTTTTATCAGAAATTTCTTGCCGCCTTACTCAGGAGTTGCTCCAAGGCGGGCCATAGAGCGTTTGGAGTCCGCCGTGAACAATGCATACAGAATCGAACATTTCAATCGAGGGGGGGGGGGCTATTTGTAGACTGAGCGTTTGGGGAGTTTTGTCAGAAATTTCATTCCGCCTTACTCAGGAGTTGCTCTAAGGCTGTCCAGCTAACCTTTGGAGTGCGCCGTGAATATTACATACCGATTCGAACCTTTCAATCGAGGGAGGGACAGCTTGTAGACTGACCGTTTGGAGAGTTTTGTCAGAAATTTCTTGCCGCCTTACTCAGGAGTTGCTCCAAGGCTGTCCAGCTAACCTTTGGAGTGCGCCGTGAATATTACATACCGATTCGAACCTTTCAATCGAGGGAGGGACAGCTTGTAGACTGACCGTTTGGGGAGTTTTAGCAGAAATTTCTTGCCGCCTTACTCAGGAGTTGCTCTAAGGCTGTCCAGCTAACCTTTGGAGTGCGCCGTGAATATTACATACCGATTCGAACCTTTCAATCGAGGGAGGGACAGCTTGTAGACTGACCGTTTGGGGAGTTTTAGCAGAAATTTCTTGCCGCCTTACTCAGGAGTTGCTCTAAGGCTGTCCAGCTAACCTTTGGAGTGCGCCGTGAATATTACATACCGATTCGAACCTTTCAATCGAGGGAGGGACAGCTTGTAGACTGACCGTTTGGAGAGTTTTGTCAGAAATTTCTTGCCGCCTTACTCAGGAGTTGCTCCAAGGCGGGCCATAGAGCGTTTGGAGTCCGCCGTGAACATTGCATACAGATTCGAACCTTTCAATCGAGGGAGGGACAGCTTGTAGACTGACCGTTTGGGGAGTTTTAGCAGAAATTTCTTGCCGCCTTACTCAGGAGTTGCTCTAAGGCTGTCCAGCTAACCTTTGGAGTGCGCCGTGAATATTACATACCGATTCGAACCTTTCAATCGAGGGAGGGACAGCTTGTAGACTGACCGTTTGGAGAGTTTTGTCAGAAATTTCTTGCCGCCTTACTCAGGAGTTGCTCCAAGGCTGTCCAGCTAACCTTTGGAGTGCGCCGTGAATATTACATACCGATTCGAACCTTTCAATCGAGGGAGGGACAGCTTGTAGACTGACCGTTTGGAGAGTTTTGTCAGAAATTTCTTGCCGCCTTACTCAGGAGTTGCTCCAAGGCTGTCCAGCTAACCTTTGGAGTGCGCCGTGAATATTACATACCGATTCGAACCTTTCAATCGAGGGAGGGACAGCTTGTAGACTGACCGTTTGGGGAGTTTTAGCAGAAATTTCTTGCCGCCTTACTCAGGAGTTGCTCCAAGGCGGGCCATAGAGCGTTTGGAGTCCGCCGTGAACATTGCATACAGATTCGAACCTTTCAATCGAGGGAGGGACAGCTTGTAGACTGACCGTTTGGGGAGTTTTAGCAGAAATTTCTTGCCGCCTTACTCAGGAGTTGCTCTAAGGCTGTCCAGCTAACCTTTGGAGTGCGCCGTGAATATTACATACCGATTCGAACCTTTCAATCGAGGGAGGGACAGCTTGTAGACTGACCGTTTGGAGAGTTTTGTCAGAAATTTCTTGCCGCCTTACTCAGGAGTTGCTCTAAGGCTGTCCAGCTAACCTTTGGAGTGCGCCGTGAATATTACATACCGATTCGAACCTTTCAATCGAGGGAGGGACAGCTTGTAGACTGACCGTTTGGGGAGTTTTAGCAGAAATTTCTTGCGCCTTACTCAGGAGTTGCTCTAAGGCTGTCCAGCTAACCTTTGGAGTCCGCCGTGAACATTGCATACAGATTCAAACCTTTCAATCGAGGGAGGGACAGCTTGTAGACTGACCGTTTGGAGAGTTTTGTCAGAAATTTCTTGCCGCCTTACTCAGGAGTTGCTCTAAGGCTGTCCAGCTAACCTTTGGAGTGCGCCGTGAATATTACATACCGATTCGAACCTTTCAATCGAGGGAGGGACAGCTTGTAGACTGACCGTTTGGAGAGTTTTGTCAGAAATTTCTTGCCGCCTTACTCAGGAGTTGCTCTAAGGCTGTCCAGCTAACCTTTGGAGTGCGCCGTGAATATTACATACCGATTCGAACCTTTCAATCGAGGGAGGGAGAGCTTGTAGACTGACCGTTTGGGGAGTTTTAGCAGAAATTTCTTGCCGCCTTACTCAGGAGTTGCTCCAAGGCGGGCCATAGAGCGTTTGGAGTCCGCCGTGAACATTGCATACAGATTCGAACCTTTCAATCGAGGGAGGGACAGCTTGTAGACTGACCGTTTGGGGAGTTTTAGCAGAAATTTCTTGCCGCCTTACTCAGGAGTTGCTCTAAGGCTGTCCAGCTAACCTTTGGAGTGCGCCGTGAATATTACATACCGATTCGAACCTTTCAATCGAGGGAGGGACAGCTTGTAGACTGACCGTTTGGAGAGTTTTGTCAGAAATTTCTTGCCGCCTTACTCAGGAGTTGCTCCAAGGCGGGCCATAGAGCGTTTGGAGTCCGCCGTGAACATTGCATACAGATTCGAACCTTTCAATCGAGGGAGGGACAGCTTGTAGACTGACCGTTTGGGGAGTTTTAGCAGAAATTTCTTGCCGCCTTACTCAGGAGTTGCTCTAAGGCTGTCCAGCTAACCTTTGGAGTGCGCCGTGAATATTACATACCGATTCGAACCTTTCAATCGAGGGAGGGACAGCTTGTAGACTGACCGTTTGGAGAGTTTTGTCAGAAATTTCTTGCCGCCTTACTCAGGAGTTGCTCCAAGGCTGTCCAGCTAACCTTTGGAGTGCGCCGTGAATATTACATACCGATTCGAACCTTTCAATCGAGGGAGGGACAGCTTGTAGACTGACCGTTTGGAGAGTTTTGTCAGAAATTTCTTGCCGCCTTACTCAGGAGTTGCTCCAAGGCTGTCCAGCTAACCTTTGGAGTGCGCCGTGAATATTACATACCGATTCGAACCTTTCAATCGAGGGAGGGACAGCTTGTAGACTGACCGTTTGGGGAGTTTTAGCAGAAATTTCTTGCCGCCTTACTCAGGAGTTGCTCCAAGGCGGGCCATAGAGCGTTTGGAGTCCGCCGTGAACATTGCATACAGATTCGAACCTTTCAATCGAGGGAGGGACAGCTTGTAGACTGACCGTTTGGGGAGTTTTAGCAGAAATTTCTTGCCGCCTTACTCAGGAGTTGCTCTAAGGCTGTCCAGCTAACCTTTGGAGTGCGCCGTGAATATTACATACCGATTCGAACCTTTCAATCGAGGGAGGGACAGCTTGTAGACTGACCGTTTGGAGAGTTTTGTCAGAAATTTCTTGCCGCCTTACTCAGGAGTTGCTCTAAGGCTGTCCAGCTAACCTTTGGAGTGCGCCGTGAATATTACATACCGATTCGAACCTTTCAATCGAGGGAGGGACAGCTTGTAGACTGACCGTTTGGGGAGTTTTAGCAGAAATTTCTTGCGCCTTACTCAGGAGTTGCTCTAAGGCTGTCCAGCTAACCTTTGGAGTCCGCCGTGAACATTGCATACAGATTCAAACCTTTCAATCGAGGGAGGGACAGCTTGTAGACTGACCGTTTGGAGAGTTTTGTCAGAAATTTCTTGCCGCCTTACTCAGGAGTTGCTCTAAGGCTGTCCAGCTAACCTTTGGAGTGCGCCGTGAATATTACATACCGATTCGAACCTTTCAATCGAGGGAGGGACAGCTTGTAGACTGACCGTTTGGAGAGTTTTGTCAGAAATTTCTTGCCGCCTTACTCAGGAGTTGCTCTAAGGCTGTCCAGCTAACCTTTGGAGTGCGCCGTGAATATTACATACCGATTCGAACCTTTCAATCGAGGGAGGGACAGCTTGTAGACTGACCGTTTGGGGAGTTTTAGCAGAAATTTCTTGCCGCCTTACTCAGGAGTTGCTCCAAGGCGGGCCATAGAGCGTTTGGAGTCCGCCGTGAACATTGCATACAGATTCGAACCTTTCAATCGAGGGAGGGACAGCTTGTAGACTGACCGTTTGGGGAGTTTTAGCAGAAATTTCTTGCCGCCTTGCTCAGGAGTTGCTCTAAGGCTGTCCAGCTAACCTTTGGAGTGCGCCGTGAATATTACTTACCGATTCGAACCTTTCAATCGAGGGAGGGACAGCTTGTAGACTGACCGTTTGGAGAGTTTTGTCAGAAATTTCTTGCCGCCTTACTCAGGAGTTGCTCCAAGGCTGTCCAGCTAACCTTTGGAGTGCGCCGTGAATATTACATACCGATTCGAACCTTTCAATCGAGGGAGGGACAGCTTGTAGACTGACCGTTTGGAGAGTTTTGTCAGAAATTTCTTGCCGCCTTACTCAGGAGTTGCTCCAAGGCTGTCCAGCTAACCTTTGGAGTGCGCCGTGAATATTACATACCGATTCGAACCTTTCAATCGAGGGAGGGACAGCTTGTAGACTGACCGTTTGGGGAGTTTTAGCAGAAACTTCTTGCCGCCTTACTCAGGAGTTGCTCTAAGGCTGTCCAGCTAACCTTTGGAGTGCGCCGTGAATATTACATACCGATTCGAACCTTTCAATCGAGGGAGGGACAGCTTGTAGACTGACCGTTTGGAGAGTTTTGTCAGAAATTTCTTGCCGCCTTACTCAGGAGTTGCTCTAAGGCTGTCCAGCTAACCTTTGGAGTGCGCCGTGAATATTACATACCGATTCGAACCTTTCAATCGAGGGAGGGACAGCTTGTAGACTGACCGTTTGGAGAGTTTTGTCAGAAATTTCTTGCCGCCTTACTCAGGAGTTGCTCTAAGGCTGTCCAGCTAACCTTTGGAGTGCGCCGTGAATATTACATACCGATTCGAACCTTTCAATCGAGGGAGGGACAGCTTGTAGACTGACCGTTTGGGGAGTTTTAGCAGAAATTTCTTGCCGCCTTACTCAGGAGTTGCTCCAAGGCGGGCCATAGAGCGTTTGGAGTCCGCCGTGAACATTGCATACAGATTCGAACCTTTCAATAGAGGGAGGGACAGCTTGTAGACTGACCGTTTGGGGAGTTTTAGCAGAAATTTCTTGCCGCCTTACTCAGGAGTTGCTCTAAGGCTGTCCAGCTAACCTTTGGAGTGCGCCGTGAATATTACATACCGATTCGAACCTTTCAATCGAGGGAGGGACAGCTTGTAGACTGACCGTTTGGAGAGTTTTGTCAGAAATTTCTTGCCGCCTTACTCAGGAGTTGCTCTAAGGCTGTCCAGCTAACCTTTGGAGTGCGCCGTGAATATTACATACCGATTCGAACCTTTCAATCGAGGGAGGGACAGCTTGTAGACTGACCGTTTGGGGAGTTTTAGCAGAAATTTCTTGCCGCCTTACTCAGGAGTTGCTCTAAGGCTGTCCAGCTAACCTTTGGAGTCCGCCGTGAACATTGCATACAGATTCAAACCTTTCAATCGAGGGAGGGACAGCTTGTAGACTGACCGTTTGGAGAGTTTTGTCAGAAATTTCTTGCCGCCTTACTCAGGAGTTGCTCCAAGGCTGTCCAGCTAACCTTTGGAGTGCGCCGTGAATATTACATACCGATTCGAACCTTTCAATCGAGGGAGGGACAGCTTGTAGACTGACCGTTTGGAGAGTTTTGTCAGAAATTTCTTGCCGCCTTACTCAGGAGTTGCTCTAAGGCTGTCCAGCTAACCTTTGGAGTGCGCCGTGAATATTACATACCGATTCGAACCTTTCAATCGAGGGAGGGACAGCTTGTAGACTGACCGTTTGGGGAGTTTTAGCAGAAATTTCTTGCGCCTTACTCAGGAGTTGCTCTAAGGCTGTCCAGCTAACCTTTGGAGTCCGCCGTGAACATTGCATACAGATTCAAACCTTTCAATCGAGGGAGGGACAGCTTGTAGACTGACCGTTTAGAGAGTTTTGTCAGAAATTTCTTGCCGCCTTACTCAGGAGTTGCTCCAAGGCGGGCCATAGAGCGTTTGGAGTCCGCCGTGAACATTGCATACAGATTCGAACCTTTCAATCGAGGGAGGGACAGCTTGTAGACTGACCGTTTGGAGAGTTTTGTCAGAAATTTCTTGCCGCCTTACTCAGGAGTTGCTCCAAGGCTGTCCAGCTAACCTTTGGAGTGCGCCGTGAATATTACATACCGATTCGAACCTTTCAATCGAGGGAGGGACAGCTTGTAGACTGACCGTTTGGAGAGTTTTGTCAGAAATTTCTTGCCGCCTTACTCAGGAGTTGCTCCAAGGCTGTCCAGCTAACCTTTGGAGTGCGCCGTGAATATTACATACCGATTCGAACCTTTCAATCGAGGGAGGGACAGCTTGTAGACTGACCGTTTGGAGAGTTTTGTCAGAAATTTCTTGCCGCCTTACTCAGGAGTTGCTCCAAGGCTGTCCAGCTAACCTTTGGAGTGCGCCGTGAATATTACATACCGATTCGAACCTTTCAATCGAGGGAGGGACAGCTTGTAGACTGACCGTTTGGGGAGTTTTAGCAGAAATTTCTTGCCGCCTTACTCAGGAGTTGCTCTAAGGCTGTCCAGCTAACCTTTGGAGTGCGCCGTGAATATTACATACCGATTCGAACCTTTTAATCGAGGGAGGGACAGCTTGTAGACTGACCGTTTGGGGAGTTTTATCAGAAATTTCTTGCCGCCTTACTCAGGAGTTGCTCCAAGGCGGGCCATAGAGCGTTTGGAGTCCGCCGTGAACAATGCATACAGAATCGAACATTTCAATCGAGGGGGGGGGGGCTATTTGTAGACTGAGCGTTTGGGGAGTCTTGTCAGAAATTTCTTGCCGCCTTACTCAGGAGTTGCTCTAAGGCTGTCCAGCTAACCTTTGGAGTGCGCCGTGAATATTACATACCGATTCGAACCTTTCAATCGAGGGAGGGACAGCTTGTAGACTGACCGTTTGGAGAGTTTTGTCAGAAATTTCTTGCCGCCTTACTCAGGAGTTGCTCTAAGGCTGTCCAGCTAACCTTTGGAGTGCGCCGTGAATATTACATACCGATTCGAACCTTTCAATCGAGGGAGGGACAGCTTGTAGACTGACCGTTTGGGGAGTTTTAGCAGAAATTTCTTGCCGCCTTACTCAGGAGTTGCTCTAAGGCTGTCCAGCTAACCTTTGGAGTGCGCCGTGAATATTACATACCGATTCGAACCTTTCAATCGAGGGAGGGACAGCTTGTAGACTGACCGTTTGGGGAGTTCTAGCAGAAATTTCTTGCCGCCTTACTCAGGAGTTGCTCTAAGGCTGTCCAGCTAACCTTTGGAGTGCGCCGTGAATATTACATACCGATTCGAACCTTTCAATCGAGGGAGGGACAGCTTGTAGACTGACCGTTTGGGGAGTTTTAGCAGAAATTTCTTGCCGCCTTACTCAGGAGTTGCTCTAAGGCTGTCCAGCTAACCTTTGGAGTGCGCCGTGAATATTACATACCGATTCGAACCTTTTAATCGAGGGAGGGACAGCTTGTAGACTGACCGTTTGGGGAGTTTTATCAGAAATTTCTTGCCGCCTTACTCAGGAGTTGCTCCAAGGCGGGCCATAGAGCGTTTGGAGTCCGCCGTGAACAATGCATACAGAATCGAACATTTCAATCGAGGGGGGGGCTATTTGTAGACTGAGCGTTTGGGGAGTTTTGTCAGAAATTTCTTGCCGCCTTACTCAGGAGTTGCTCTAAGGCTGTCCAGCTAACCTTTGGAGTGCGCCGTGAATATTACATACCGATTCGAACCTTTCAATCGAGGGAGGGACAGCTTGTAGACTGACCGTTTGGGGAGTTTTAGCAGAAATTTCTTGCCGCCTTACTCAGGAGTTACTCTAAGGCTGTCCAGCTAACCTTTGGAGTCCGCCGTGAACATTGCATACAGATTCAAACCTTTCAATCGAGGGAGGGACAGCTTGTAGACTGACCGTTTGGGGAGTTTTAGCAGAAATTTCTTGCCGCCTTGCTCAGGAGTTGCTCTAAGGCTGTCCAGCTAACCTTTGGAGTGCGCCGTGAATATTACTTACCGATTCGAACCTTTCAATCGAGGGAGGGACAGCTTGTAGACTGACCGTTTGGAGAGTTTTGTCAGAAATTTCTTGCCGCCTTACTCAGGAGTTGCTCCAAGGCTGTCCAGCTAACCTTTGGAGTGCGCCGTGAATATTACATACCGATTCGAACCTTTCAATCGAGGGAGGGACAGCTTGTAGACTGACCGTTTAGAGAGTTTTGTCAGAAATTTCTTGCCGCCTTACTCAGGAGTTGCTCCAAGGCGGGCCATAGAGCGTTTGGAGTCCGCCGTGAACATTGCATACAGATTCGAACCTTTCAATCGAGGGAGGGACAGCTTGTAGACTGACCGTTTGGAGAGTTTTGTCAGAAATTTCTTGCCGCCTTACTCAGGAGTTGCTCCAAGGCTGTCCAGCTAACCTTTGGAGTGCGCCGTGAATATTACATACCGATTCGAACCTTTCAATCGAGGGAGGGACAGCTTGTAGACTGACCGTTTGGAGAGTTTTGTCAGAAATTTCTTGCCGCCTTACTCAGGAGTTGCTCCAAGGCTGTCCAGCTAACCTTTGGAGTGCGCCGTGAATATTACATACCGATTCGAACCTTTCAATCGAGGGAGGGACAGCTTGTAGACTGACCGTTTGGAGAGTTTTGTCAGAAATTTCTTGCCGCCTTACTCAGGAGTTGCTCCAAGGCTGTCCAGCTAACCTTTGGAGTGCGCCGTGAATATTACATACCGATTCGAACCTTTCAATCGAGGGAGGGACAGCTTGTAGACTGACCGTTTGGGGAGTTTTAGCAGAAATTTCTTGCCGCCTTACTCAGGAGTTGCTCTAAGGCTGTCCAGCTAACCTTTGGAGTGCGCCGTGAATATTACATACCGATTCGAACCTTTTAATCGAGGGAGGGACAGCTTGTAGACTGACCGTTTGGGGAGTTTTATCAGAAATTTCTTGCCGCCTTACTCAGGAGTTGCTCCAAGGCGGGCCATAGAGCGTTTGGAGTCCGCCGTGAACAATGCATACAGAATCGAACATTTCAATCGAGGGGGGGGGGCTATTTGTAGACTGAGCGTTTGGGGAGTCTTGTCAGAAATTTCTTGCCGCCTTACTCAGGAGTTGCTCTAAGGCTGTCCAGCTAACCTTTGGAGTGCGCCGTGAATATTACATACCGATTCGAACCTTTCAATCGAGGGAGGGACAGCTTGTAGACTGACCGTTTGGAGAGTTTTGTCAGAAATTTCTTGCCGCCTTACTCAGGAGTTGCTCCAAGGCTGTCCAGCTAACCTTTGGAGTGCGCCGTGAATATTACATACCGATTCGAACCTTTCAATCGAGGGAGGGACAGCTTGTAGACTGACCGTTTGGGGAGTTTTAGCAGAAATTTCTTGCCGCCTTACTCAGGAGTTGCTCTAAGGCTGTCCAGCTAACCTTTGGAGTGCGCCGTGAATATTACATACCGATTCGAACCTTTCAATCGAGGGAGGGACAGCTTGTAGACTGACCGTTTGGGGAGTTCTAGCAGAAATTTCTTGCCGCCTTACTCAGGAGTTGCTCTAAGGCTGTCCAGCTAACCTTTGGAGTGCGCCGTGAATATTACATACCGATTCGAACCTTTCAATCGAGGGAGGGACAGCTTGTAGACTGACCGTTTGGGGAGTTTTAGCAGAAATTTCTTGCCGCCTTACTCAGGAGTTGCTCTAAGGCTGTCCAGCTAACCTTTGGAGTGCGCCGTGAATATTACATACCGATTCGAACCTTTTAATCGAGGGAGGGACAGCTTGTAGACTGACCGTTTGGGGAGTTTTATCAGAAATTTCTTGCCGCCTTACTCAGGAGTTGCTCCAAGGCGGGCCATAGAGCGTTTGGAGTCCGCCGTGAACAATGCATACAGAATCGAACATTTCAATCGAGGGGGGGGCTATTTGTAGACTGAGCGTTTGGGGAGTTTTGTCAGAAATTTCTTGCCGCCTTACTCAGGAGTTGCTCTAAGGCTGTCCAGCTAACCTTTGGAGTGCGCCGTGAATATTACATACCGATTCGAACCTTTCAATCGAGGGAGGGACAGCTTGTAGACTGACCGTTTGGGGAGTTTTAGCAGAAATTTCTTGCCGCCTTACTCAGGAGTTACTCTAAGGCTGTCCAGCTAACCTTTGGAGTCCGCCGTGAACATTGCATACAGATTCAAACCTTTCAATCGAGGGAGGGACAGCTTGTAGACTGACCGTTTGGGGAGTTTTAGCAGAAATTTCTTGCCGCCTTGCTCAGGAGTTGCTCTAAGGCTGTCCAGCTAACCTTTGGAGTGCGCCGTGAATATTACTTACCGATTCGAACCTTTCAATCGAGGGAGGGACAGCTTGTAGACTGACCGTTTGGAGAGTTTTGTCAGAAATTTCTTGCCGCCTTACTCAGGAGTTGCTCCAAGGCTGTCCAGCTAACCTTTGGAGTGCGCCGTGAATATTACATACCGATTCGAACCTTTCAATCGAGGGAGGGACAGCTTGTAGACTGACCGTTTGGAGAGTTTTGTCAGAAATTTCTTGCCGCCTTACTCAGGAGTTGCTCCAAGGCTGTCCAGCTAACCTTTGGAGTGCGCCGTGAATATTACATACCGATTCGAACCTTTCAATCGAGGGAGGGACAGCTTGTAGACTGACCGTTTGGGGAGTTTTAGCAGAAATTTCTTGCCGCCTTACTCAGGAGTTGCTCTAAGGCTGTCCAGCTAACCTTTGGAGTGCGCCGTGAATATTACATACCGATTCGAACCTTTCAATCGAGGGAGGGACAGCTTGTAGACTGACCGTTTGGAGAGTTTTGTCAGAAATTTCTTGCCGCCTTACTCAGGAGTTGCTCCAAGGCTGTCCAGCTAACCTTTGGAGTGCGCCGTGAATATTGCATACCGATTCGAAGCTTTCAATCGAGGGAGGGACAGCTTGTAGACTGACGGTTTGGGGAGTTTAGCAGAAATTTCTTGCCGCCTTACTCAGGAGTTGCTCTAAGGCTGTCCAGCTAACCTTTGGAGTGCGCCGTGAATATTACATACCGATTCGAACCTTTCAATCGAGGGAGGGACAGCTTGTAGACTGACCGTTTGGGGAGTTTTAGCAGAAATTTCTTGCGCCTTACTCAGGAGTTGCTCTAAGGCTGTCCAGCTAACCTTTGGAGTCCGCCGTGAACATTGCATACAGATTCAAACCTTTCAATCGAGGGAGGGACAGCTTGTAGACTGACCGTTTAGAGAGTTTTGTCAGAAATTTCTTGCCGCCTTACTCAGGAGTTGCTCCAAGGCGGGCCATAGAGCGTTTGGAGTCCGCCGTGAACATTGCATACAGATTCGAACCTTTCAATCGAGGGAGGGACAGCTTGTAGACTGACCGTTTGGAGAGTTTTGTCAGAAATTTCTTGCCGCCTTACTCAGGAGTTGCTCCAAGGCTGTCCAGCTAACCTTTGGAGTGCGCCGTGAATATTACATACCGATTCGAACCTTTCAATCGAGGGAGGGACAGCTTGTAGACTGACCGTTTGGAGAGTTTTGTCAGAAATTTCTTGCCGCCTTACTCAGGAGTTGCTCCAAGGCTGTCCAGCTAACCTTTGGAGTGCGCCGTGAATATTACATACCGATTCGAACCTTTCAATCGAGGGAGGGACAGCTTGTAGACTGACCGTTTGGGGAGTTTTAGCAGAAATTTCTTGCCGCCTTACTCAGGAGTTGCTCTATGGCTGTCCAGCTAACCTTTGGAGTGCGCCGTGAATATTACATACCGATTCGAACCTTTCAATCGAGGGAGGGACAGCTTGTAGACTGACCGTTTGGGGAGTTTTAGCAGAAATTTCTTGCCGCCTTACTCAGGAGTTGCTCTAAGGCTGTCCAGCTAACCTTTGGAGTGCGCCGTGAATATTACATACCGATTCGAACCTTTCAATCGAGGGAGGGACAGCTTGTAGACTGACCGTTTGGGGAGTTTTAGCAGAA
The DNA here is from genome assembly GCA_947359475.1 of Heligmosomoides polygyrus bakeri. Classification (NCBI taxonomy): domain Eukaryota; kingdom Metazoa; phylum Nematoda; class Chromadorea; order Rhabditida; family Heligmosomidae; genus Heligmosomoides; species Heligmosomoides polygyrus. The sequence continues at coordinate 34,384,697 of OX375870.1, read as the reverse complement.
ATTTCTTGCGCCTTACTCAGGAGTTGCTCCAAGGCGGGCCATAGAGCGTTTGGAGTCCGCCGTGAACATTGCATACAGATTCGAACCTTTCAATCGAGGGAGGGACAGCTTGTAGACTGACCGTTTGGGGAGTTTTAGCAGAAATTTCTTGCCGCCTTACTCAGGAGTTGCTCTAAGGCTGTCCAGCTAACCTTTGGAGTGCGCCGTGAATATTACATACCGATTCGAACCTTTCAATCGAGGGAGGGACAGCTTGTAGACTGACCGTTTGGGGAGTTTTAGCAGAAATTTCTTGCCGCCTTACTCAGGAGTTACTCTAAGGCTGTCCAGCTAACCTTTGGAGTCCGCCGTGAACATTGCATACAGATCCGAACCTTTCAATCGAGGGAGGGACAGCTTGTAGACTGACCGTTTGGGGAGTTTTAGCAGAAATTTCTTGCGCCTTACTCAGGAGTTGCTCCAAGGCGGGCCATAGAGCGTTTGGAGTCCGCCGTGAACATTGCATACAGATTCGAACCTTTCAATCGAGGGAGGGACAGCTTGTAGACTGACCGTTTGGGGAGTTTTAGCAGAAATTTCTTGCCGCCTTACTCAGGAGTTGCTCTAAGGCTGTCCAGCTAACCTTTGGAGTGCGCCGTGAATATTACATACCGATTCGAACCTTTCAATCGAGGGAGGGACAGCTTGTAGACTGACCGTTTGGGGAGTTTTAGCAGAAATTTCTTGCCGCCTTACTCAGGAGTTGCTCTAAGGCTGTCCAGCTAACCTTTGGAGTGCGCCGTGAATATTACATACCGATTCGAACCTTTCAATCGAGGGAGGGACAGCTTGTAGACTGACCGTTTGGGGAGTTTTAGCAGAAATTTCTTGCGCCTTACTCAGGAGTTGCTCTAAGGCTGTCCAGCTAACCTTTGGAGTCCGCCGTGAACATTGCATACAGATTCAAACCTTTCAATCGAGGGAGGGACAGCTTGTAGACTGACCGTTTAGAGAGTTTTGTCAGAAATTTCTTGCCGCCTTACTCAGGAGTTGCTCCAAGGCGGGCCATAGAGCGTTTGGAGTCCGCCGTGAACATTGCATACAGATTCGAACCTTTCAATCGAGGGAGGGACAGCTTGTAGACTGACCGTTTGGAGAGTTTTGTCAGAAATTTCTTGCCGCCTTACTCAGGAGTTGCTCCAAGGCTGTCCAGCTAACCTTTGGAGTGCGCCGTGAATATTACATACCGATTCGAACCTTTCAATCGAGGGAGGGACAGCTTGTAGACTGACCGTTTGGAGAGTTTTGTCAGAAATTTCTTGCCGCCTTACTCAGGAGTTGCTCCAAGGCTGTCCAGCTAACCTTTGGAGTGCGCCGTGAATATTACATACCGATTCGAACCTTTCAATCGAGGGAGGGACAGCTTGTAGACTGACCGTTTGGGGAGTTTTAGCAGAAATTTCTTGCCGCCTTACTCAGGAGTTGCTCTATGGCTGTCCAGCTAACCTTTGGAGTGCGCCGTGAATATTACATACCGATTCGAACCTTTCAATCGAGGGAGGGACAGCTTGTAGACTGACCGTTTGGGGAGTTTTAGCAGAAATTTCTTGCCGCCTTACTCAGGAGTTGCTCTAAGGCTGTCCAGCTAACCTTTGGAGTGCGCCGTGAATATTACATACCGATTCGAACCTTTCAATCGAGGGAGGGACAGCTTGTAGACTGACCGTTTGGGGAGTTTTAGCAGAAATTTCTTGCGCCTTACTCAGGAGTTGCTCCAAGGCGGGCCATAGAGCGTTTGGAGTCCGCCGTGAACATTGCATACAGATTCGAACCTTTCAATCGAGGGAGGGACAGCTTGTAGACTGACCGTTTGGGGAGTTTTAGCAGAAATTTCTTGCCGCCTTACTCAGGAGTTGCTCTAAGGCTGTCCAGCTAACCTTTGGAGTGCGCCGTGAATATTACATACCGATTCGAACCTTTCAATCGAGGGAGGGACAGCTTGTAGACTGACCGTTTGGAGAGTTTTGTCAGAAATTTCTTGCCGCCTTACTCAGGAGTTGCTCCAAGGCTGTCCAGCTAACCTTTGGAGTGCGCCGTGAATATTACATACCGATTCGAACCTTTCAATCGAGGGAGGGACAGCTTGTAGACTGACCGTTTGGGGAGTTTTAGCAGAAATTTCTTGCCGCCTTACTCAGGAGTTGCTCTAAGGCTGTCCAGCTAACCTTTGGAGTGCGCCGTGAATATTACATACCGATTCGAACCTTTCAATCGAGGGAGGGACAGCTTGTAGACTGACCGTTTGGGGAGTTTTAGCAGAAATTTCTTGCCGCCTTACTCAGGAGTTGCTCTAAGGCTGTCCAGCTAACCTTTGGAGTCCGCCGTGAACATTGCATACAGATTCGAACCTTTCAATCGAGGGAGGGACAGCTTGTAGACTGACCGTTTGGGGAGTTTTAGCAGAAATTTCTTGCGCCTTACTCAGGAGTTGCTCCAAGGCGGGCCATAGAGCGTTTGGAGTCCGCCGTGAACATTGCATACAGATTCGAACCTTTCAATCGAGGGAGGGACAGCTTGTAGACTGACCGTTTGGGGAGTTTTAGCAGAAATTTCTTGCCGCCTTACTCAGGAGTTGCTCTAAGGCTGTCCAGCTAACCTTTGGAGTGCGCCGTGAATATTACATACCGATTCGAACCTTTCAATCGAGGGAGGGACAGCTTGTAGACTGACCGTTTGGGGAGTTTTAGCAGAAATTTCTTGCCGCCTTACTCAGGAGTTGCTCCAAGGCTGTCCAGCTAACCTTTGGAGTGCGCCGTGAATATTACATACCGATTCGAACCTTTCAATCGAGGGAGGGACAGCTTGTAGACTGACCGTTTGGGGAGTTTTAGCAGAAATTTCTTGCCGCCTTACTCAGGAGTTGCTCTAAGGCTGTCCAGCTAACCTTTGGACTGCGCCGTGAATATTACATACCGATTCGAACCTTTCAATCGAGGGAGGGACAGCTTGTAGACTGACCGTTTGGGGAGTTTTAGCAGAAATTTCTCGCCGCCTTACTCAGGAGTTGCTCTAAGGCTGTCCAGCTAACCTTTGGAGTGCGCCGTGAATATTACATACCGATTCGAACCTTTCAATCGAGGGAGGGACAGCTTGTAGACTGACCGTTTGGGGAGTTTTAGCAGAAATTTCTTGCCGCCTTACTCAGGAGTTGCTCCAAGGCGGGCCATAGAGCGTTTGGAGTCCGCCGTGAACATTGCATACAGATTCGAACCTTTCAATCGAGGGAGGGACAGCTTGTAGACTGAGCGTTTGGAGAGTTTTGTCAGAAATTTCTTGCCGCCTTACTCAGGAGTTGCTCTAAGGCGGGGCAGAGAGCGTTTGGAGTGCGCCATGAACATTACATACCGATTCGAACCTTTCAATCGAGGGAGGGACAGCTTGTAGACTGACCGTTTGGGGAGTTTTAGCAGAAATTTCTTGCGCCTTACTCAGGAGTTGCTCCAAGGCGGGCCATAGAGCGTTTGGAGTCCGCCGTGAACATTGCATACAGATTCGAACCTTTCAATCGAGGGAGGGACAGCTTGTAGACTGACCGTTTGGGGAGTTTTAGCAGAAATTTCTTGCCGCCTTGCTCAGGAGTTGCTCTAAGGCTGTCCAGCTAACCTTTGGAGTGCGCCGTGAATATTACTTACCGATTCGAACCTTTCAATCGAGGGAGGGACAGCTTGTAGACTGACCGTTTGGAGAGTTTTGTCAGAAATTTCTTGCCGCCTTACTCAGGAGTTGCTCCAAGGCTGTCCAGCTAACCTTTGGAGTGCGCCGTGAATATTACATACCGACTCGAACCTTTCAATCGAGGGAGGGACAGCTTGTAGACTGACCGTTTGGAGAGTTTTGTCAGAAATTTCTTGCCGCCTTACTCAGGAGTTGCTCCAAGGCTGTCCAGCTAACCTTTGGAGTGCGCCGTGAATATTACATACCGATTCGAACCTTTCACTCGAGGGAGGGACAGCTTGTAGACTGACCGTTTGGGGAGTTTTAGCAGAAATTTCTTGCCGCCTTACTCAGGAGTTGCTCTAAGGCTGTCCAGCTAACCTTTGGAGTGCGCCGTGAATATTACATACCGATTCGAACCTTTCAATCGAGGGAGGGACAGCTTGTAGACTGACCGTTTGGAGAGTTTTGTCAGAAATTTCTTGCCGCCTTACTCAGGAGTTGCTCCAAGGCTGTCCAGCTAACCTTTGGAGTGCGCCGTGAATATTGCATACCGATTCGAAGCTTTCAATCGAGGGAGGGACAGCTTGTAGACTGACGGTTTGGGGAGTTTAGCAGAAATTTCTTGCCGCCTTACTCAGGAGTTGCTCTAAGGCTGTCCAGCTAACCTTTGGAGTGCGCCGTGAATATTACATACCGATTCGAACCTTTCAATCGAGGGAGGGACAGCTTGTAGACTGACCGTTTGGGGAGTTTTAGCAGAAATTTCTTGCGCCTTACTCAGGAGTTGCTCTAAGGCTGTCCAGCTAACCTTTGGAGTCCGCCGTGAACATTGCATACAGATTCAAACCTTTCAATCGAGGGAGGGACAGCTTGTAGACTGACCGTTTAGAGAGTTTTGTCAGAAATTTCTTGCCGCCTTACTCAGGAGTTGCTCCAAGGCGGGCCATAGAGCGTTTGGAGTCCGCCGTGAACATTGCATACAGATTCGAACCTTTCAATCGAGGGAGGGACAGCTTGTAGACTGACCGTTTGGAGAGTTTTGTCAGAAATTTCTTGCCGCCTTACTCAGGAGTTGCTCCAAGGCTGTCCAGCTAACCTTTGGAGTGCGCCGTGAATATTACATACCGATTCGAACCTTTCAATCGAGGGAGGGACAGCTTGTAGACTGACCGTTTGGAGAGTTTTGTCAGAAATTTCTTGCCGCCTTACTCAGGAGTTGCTCCAAGGCTGTCCAGCTAACCTTTGGAGTGCGCCGTGAATATTACATACCGATTCGAACCTTTCAATCGAGGGAGGGACAGCTTGTAGACTGACCGTTTGGGGAGTTTTAGCAGAAATTTCTTGCCGCCTTACTCAGGAGTTGCTCTATGGCTGTCCAGCTAACCTTTGGAGTGCGCCGTGAATATTACATACCGATTCGAACCTTTCAATCGAGGGAGGGACAGCTTGTAGACTGACCGTTTGGGGAGTTTTAGCAGAAATTTCTTGCCGCCTTACTCAGGAGTTGCTCTAAGGCTGTCCAGCTAACCTTTGGAGTGCGCCGTGAATATTACATACCGATTCGAACCTTTCAATCGAGGGAGGGACAGCTTGTAGACTGACCGTTTGGGGAGTTTTAGCAGAAATTTCTTGCGCCTTACTCAGGAGTTGCTCCAAGGCGGGCCATAGAGCGTTTGGAGTCCGCCGTGAACATTGCATACAGATTCGAACCTTTCAATCGAGGGAGGGACAGCTTGTAGACTGACCGTTTGGGGAGTTTTAGCAGAAATTTCTTGCCGCCTTACTCAGGAGTTGCTCTAAGGCTGTCCAGCTAACCTTTGGAGTGCGCCGTGAATATTACATACCGATTCGAACCTTTCAATCGAGGGAGGGACAGCTTGTAGACTGACCGTTTGGAGAGTTTTGTCAGAAATTTCTTGCCGCCTTACTCAGGAGTTGCTCCAAGGCTGTCCAGCTAACCTTTGGAGTGCGCCGTGAATATTACATACCGATTCGAACCTTTCAATCGAGGGAGGGACAGCTTGTAGACTGACCGTTTGGGGAGTTTTAGCAGAAATTTCTTGCCGCCTTACTCAGGAGTTGCTCTAAGGCTGTCCAGCTAACCTTTGGAGTGCGCCGTGAATATTACATACCGATTCGAACCTTTCAATCGAGGGAGGGACAGCTTGTAGACTGACCGTTTGGGGAGTTTTAGCAGAAATTTCTTGCCGCCTTACTCAGGAGTTACTCTAAGGCTGTCCAGCTAACCTTTGGAGTCCGCCGTGAACATTGCATACAGATTCGAACCTTTCAATCGAGGGAGGGACAGCTTGTAGACTGACCGTTTGGGGAGTTTTAGCAGAAATTTCTTGCGCCTTACTCAGGAGTTGCTCCAAGGCGGGCCATAGAGCGTTTGGAGTCCGCCGTGAACATTGCATACAGATTCGAACCTTTCAATCGAGGGAGGGACAGCTTGTAGACTGACCGTTTGGGGAGTTTTAGCAGAAATTTCTTGCCGCCTTACTCAGGAGTTGCTCTAAGGCTGTCCAGCTAATCTTTGGAGTGCGCCGTGAATATTACATACCGATTCGAACCTTTCAATCGAGGGAGGGACAGCTTGTAGACTGACCGTTTGGGGAGTTTTAGCAGAAATTTCTTGCCGCCTTACTCAGGAGTTGCTCTAAGGCTGTCCAGCTAACCTTTGGAGTGCGCCGTGAATATTACATACCGATTCGAACCTTTCAATCGAGGGAGGGACAGCTTGTAGACTGACCGTTTGGGGAGTTTTAGCAGAAATTTCTTGCCGCCTTACTCAGGAGTTACTCTAAGGCTGTCCAGCTAACCTTTGGAGTCCGCCGTGAACATTGCATACAGATTCGAACCTTTCAATCGAGGGAGGGACAGCTTGTAGACTGACCGTTTGGGGAGTTTTAGCAGAAATTTCTTGCCGCCTTACTCAGGAGTTGCTCTAAGGCTGTCCAGCTAACCTTTGGAGTGCGCCGTGAATATTACATACCGATTCGAACCTTTCAATCGAGGGAGGGACAGCTTGTAGACTGACCGTTTGGGGAGTTTTAGCAGAAATTTCTTGCCGCCTTACTCAGGAGTTGCTCCAAGGCTGTCCAGCTAACCTTTGGAGTGCGCCGTGAATATTACATACCGATTCGAACCTTTCAATCGAGGGAGGGACAGCTTGTAGACTGACCGTTTGGAGAGTTTTGTCAGAAATTTCTTGCCGCCTTACTCAGGAGTTGCTCCAAGGCTGTCCAGCTAACCTTTGGAGTGCGCCGTGAATATTACATACCGATTCGAACCTTTCAATCGAGGGAGGGACAGCTTGTAGACTGACCGTTTGGGGAGTTTTAGCAGAAATTTCTTGCCGCCTTACTCAGGAGTTGCTCTAAGGCTGTCCAGCTAACCTTTGGAGTGCGCCGTGAATATTACATACCGATTCGAACCTTTCAATCGAGGGAGGGACAGCTTGTAGACTGACCGTTTGGGGAGTTTTAGCAGAAATTTCTTGCCGCCTTACTCAGGAGTTACTCTAAGGCTGTCCAGCTAACCTTTGGAGTCCGCCGTGAACATTGCATACAGATTCGAACCTTTCAATCGAGGGAGGGACAGCTTGTAGACTGACCGTTTGGGGAGTTTTAGCAGAAATTTCTTGCGCCTTACTCAGGAGTTGCTCCAAGGCGGGCCATAGAGCGTTTGGAGTCCGCCGTGAACATTGCATACAGATTCGAACCTTTCAATCGAGGGAGGGACAGCTTGTAGACTGACCGTTTGGGGAGTTTTAGCAGAAATTTCTTGCCGCCTTACTCAGGAGTTGCTCTAAGGCTGTCCAGCTAATCTTTGGAGTGCGCCGTGAATATTACATACCGATTCGAACCTTTCAATCGAGGGAGGGACAGCTTGTAGACTGACCGTTTGGGGAGTTTTAGCAGAAATTTCTTGCCGCCTTACTCAGGAGTTGCTCTAAGGCTGTCCAGCTAACCTTTGGAGTGCGCCGTGAATATTACATACCGATTCGAACCTTTCAATCGAGGGAGGGACAGCTTGTAGACTGACCGTTTGGGGAGTTTTAGCAGAAATTTCTTGCCGCCTTACTCAGGAGTTACTCTAAGGCTGTCCAGCTAACCTTTGGAGTCCGCCGTGAACATTGCATACAGATTCGAACCTTTCAATCGAGGGAGGGACAGCTTGTAGACTGACCGTTTGGGGAGTTTTAGCAGAAATTTCTTGCGCCTTACTCAGGAGTTGCTCCAAGGCGGGCCATAGAGCGTTTGGAGTCCGCCGTGAACATTGCATACAGATTCGAACCTTTCAATCGAGGGAGGGACAGCTTGTAGACTGACCGTTTGGGGAGTTTTAGCAGAAATTTCTTGCCGCCTTACTCAGGAGTTGCTCTAAGGCTGTCCAGCTAACCTTTGGAGTGCGCCGTGAATATTACATACCGATTCGAACCTTTCAATCGAGGGAGGGACAGCTTGTAGACTGACCGTTTGGGGAGTTTTAGCAGAAATTTCTTGCCGCCTTACTCAGGAGTTGCTCCAAGGCTGTCCAGCTAACCTTTGGAGTGCGCCGTGAATATTACATACCGATTCGAACCTTTCAATCGAGGGAGGGACAGCTTGTAGACTGACCGTTTGGGGAGTTTTAGCAGAAATTTCTTGCCGCCTTACTCAGGAGTTGCTCTAAGGCTGTCCAGCTAACCTTTGGAGTGCGCCGTGAATATTACATACCGATTCGAACCTTTCAATCGAGGGAGGGACAGCTTGTAGACTGACCGTTTGGGGAGTTTTAGCAGAAATTTCTCGCCGCCTTACTCAGGAGTTGCTCTAAGGCTGTCCAGCTAACCTTTGGAGTGCGCCGTGAATATTACATACCGATTCGAACCTTTCAATCGAGGGAGGGACAGCTTGTAGACTGACCGTTTGGAGAGTTTTGTCAGAAATTTCTTGCCGCCTTACTCAAGAGTTGCTCCAAGGCGGGCCATAGAGCGTTTGGAGTGCGCCGTGAACATTGCATACAGATTCAAACCTTTCCATCGAGGGAGGGACAGCTTGTAGACTGACCGTTTGGAGAGTTTTGTCAGAAATTTCTTGCCGCCTTACACAGGAGTTGCTCTAAGGCGGGCCAGAGAGCGTTTGGAGTGCGCCGTGGACATTGCATACAGATTCGAACCTTTCAATCGAGGGAGGGACAGCTTGTAGACTGACCGTTTGGAGAGTTTTGTCAGAAATTTCTTGCCGCCTTACTCAGGAGTTGCTCCAAGGCGGGCCATAGAGCGTTTGGAGTCCGCCGTGAACATTGCATACAGATTCGAACCTTTCAATCGAGGGAGGGACAGCTTGTAGACTGAGCGTTTGGAGAGTTTTGTCAGAAATTTCTTGCCGCCTTACTCAGGAGTTGCTCTAAGGCGGGGCAGAGAGCGTTTGGAGTGCGCCGTGAACATTACATACCGATTCGAACCTTTCAATCGAGGGAGGGACAGCTTGTAGACTGACCGTTTGGGGAGTTTTAGCAGAAATTTCTTGCGCCTTACTCAGGAGTTGCTCCAAGGCGGGCCATAGAGCGTTTGGAGTCCGCCGTGAACATTGCATACAGATTCGAACCTTTCAATCGAGGGAGGGACAGCTTGTAGACTGACCGTTTGGGGAGTTTTAGCAGAAATTTCTTGCGCCTTACTCAGGAGTTGCTCCAAGGCGGGCCATAGAGCGTTTGGAGTCCGCCGTGAACATTGCATACAGATTCGAACCTTTCAATCGAGGGAGGGACAGCTTGTAGACTGACCGTTTGGGGAGTTTTAGCAGAAATTTCTTGCGCCTTACTCAGGAGTTGCTCCAAGGCGGGCCATAGAGCGTTTGGAGTCCGCCGTGAACATTGCATACAGATTCGAACCTTTCAATCGAGGGAGGGACAGCTTGTAGACTGACCGTTTGGGGAGTTTTAGCAGAAATTTCTTGCCGCCTTACTCAGGAGTTGCTCTAAGGCTGTCCAGCTAACCTTTGGAGTGCGCCGTGAATATTACATACCGATTCGAACCTTTCAATCGAGGGAGGGACAGCTTGTAGACTGACCGTTTGGGGAGTTTTAGCAGAAATTTCTTGCCGCCTTACTCAGGAGTTGCTCCAAGGCTGTCCAGCTAACCTTTGGAGTGCGCCGTGAATATTACATACCGATTCGAACCTTTCAATCGAGGGAGGGACAGCTTGTAGACTGACCGTTTGGGGAGTTTTAGCAGAAATTTCTTGCCGCCTTACTCAGGAGTTGCTCTAAGGCTGTCCAGCTAACCTTTGGACTGCGCCGTGAATATTACATACCGATTCGAACCTTTCAATCGAGGGAGGGACAGCTTGTAGACTGACCGTTTGGGGAGTTTTAGCAGAAATTTCTCGCCGCCTTACTCAGGAGTTGCTCTAAGGCTGTCCAGCTAACCTTTGGAGTGCGCCGTGAATATTACATACCGATTCGAACCTTTCAATCGAGGGAGGGACAGCTTGTAGACTGACCGTTTGGGGAGTTTTAGCAGAAATTTCTTGCCGCCTTACTCAGGAGTTGCTCCAAGGCGGGCCATAGAGCGTTTGGAGTCCGCCGTGAACATTGCATACAGATTCGAACCTTTCAATCGAGGGAGGGACAGCTTGTAGACTGAGCGTTTGGAGAGTTTTGTCAGAAATTTCTTGCCGCCTTACTCAGGAGTTGCTCTAAGGCGGGGCAGAGAGCGTTTGGAGTGCGCCGTGAACATTACATACCGATTCGAACCTTTCAATCGAGGGAGGGACAGCTTGTAGACTGACCGTTTGGGGAGTTTTAGCAGAAATTTCTTGCGCCTTACTCAGGAGTTGCTCCAAGGCGGGCCATAGAGCGTTTGGAGTCCGCCGTGAACATTGCATACAGATTCGAACCTTTCAATCGAGGGAGGGACAGCTTGTAGACTGACCGTTTGGGGAGTTTTAGCAGAAATTTCTTGCCGCCTTGCTCAGGAGTTGCTCTAAGGCTGTCCAGCTAACCTTTGGAGTGCGCCGTGAATATTACTTACCGATTCGAACCTTTCAATCGAGGGAGGGACAGCTTGTAGACTGACCGTTTGGAGAGTTTTGTCAGAAATTTCTTGCCGCCTTACTCAGGAGTTGCTCCAAGGCTGTCCAGCTAACCTTTGGAGTGCGCCGTGAATATTACATACCGACTCGAACCTTTCAATCGAGGGAGGGACAGCTTGTAGACTGACCGTTTGGAGAGTTTTGTCAGAAATTTCTTGCCGCCTTACTCAGGAGTTGCTCCAAGGCTGTCCAGCTAACCTTTGGAGTGCGCCGTGAATATTACATACCGATTCGAACCTTTCACTCGAGGGAGGGACAGCTTGTAGACTGACCGTTTGGGGAGTTTTAGCAGAAATTTCTTGCCGCCTTACTCAGGAGTTGCTCTAAGGCTGTCCAGCTAACCTTTGGAGTGCGCCGTGAATATTACATACCGATTCGAACCTTTCAATCGAGGGAGGGACAGCTTGTAGACTGACCGTTTGGAGAGTTTTGTCAGAAATTTCTTGCCGCCTTACTCAGGAGTTGCTCCAAGGCTGTCCAGCTAACCTTTGGAGTGCGCCGTGAATATTGCATACCGATTCGAAGCTTTCAATCGAGGGAGGGACAGCTTGTAGACTGACGGTTTGGGGAGTTTAGCAGAAATTTCTTGCCGCCTTACTCAGGAGTTGCTCTAAGGCTGTCCAGCTAACCTTTGGAGTGCGCCGTGAATATTACATACCGATTCGAACCTTTCAATCGAGGGAGGGACAGCTTGTAGACTGACCGTTTGGGGAGTTTTAGCAGAAATTTCTTGCGCCTTACTCAGGAGTTGCTCTAAGGCTGTCCAGCTAACCTTTGGAGTCCGCCGTGAACATTGCATACAGATTCAAACCTTTCAATCGAGGGAGGGACAGCTTGTAGACTGACCGTTTAGAGAGTTTTGTCAGAAATTTCTTGCCGCCTTACTCAGGAGTTGCTCCAAGGCGGGCCATAGAGCGTTTGGAGTCCGCCGTGAACATTGCATACAGATTCGAACCTTTCAATCGAGGGAGGGACAGCTTGTAGACTGACCGTTTGGAGAGTTTTGTCAGAAATTTCTTGCCGCCTTACTCAGGAGTTGCTCCAAGGCTGTCCAGCTAACCTTTGGAGTGCGCCGTGAATATTACATACCGATTCGAACCTTTCAATCGAGGGAGGGACAGCTTGTAGACTGACCGTTTGGAGAGTTTTGTCAGAAATTTCTTGCCGCCTTACTCAGGAGTTGCTCCAAGGCTGTCCAGCTAACCTTTGGAGTGCGCCGTGAATATTACATACCGATTCGAACCTTTCAATCGAGGGAGGGACAGCTTGTAGACTGACCGTTTGGGGAGTTTTAGCAGAAATTTCTTGCCGCCTTACTCAGGAGTTGCTCTATGGCTGTCCAGCTAACCTTTGGAGTGCGCCGTGAATATTACATACCGATTCGAACCTTTCAATCGAGGGAGGGACAGCTTGTAGACTGACCGTTTGGGGAGTTTTAGCAGAAATTTCTTGCCGCCTTACTCAGGAGTTGCTCTAAGGCTGTCCAGCTAACCTTTGGAGTGCGCCGTGAATATTACATACCGATTCGAACCTTTCAATCGAGGGAGGGACAGCTTGTAGACTGACCGTTTGGGGAGTTTTAGCAGAAATTTCTTGCGCCTTACTCAGGAGTTGCTCCAAGGCGGGCCATAGAGCGTTTGGAGTCCGCCGTGAACATTGCATACAGATTCGAACCTTTCAATCGAGGGAGGGACAGCTTGTAGACTGACCGTTTGGGGAGTTTTAGCAGAAATTTCTTGCCGCCTTACTCAGGAGTTGCTCTAAGGCTGTCCAGCTAACCTTTGGAGTGCGCCGTGAATATTACATACCGATTCGAACCTTTCAATCGAGGGAGGGACAGCTTGTAGACTGACCGTTTGGAGAGTTTTGTCAGAAATTTCTTGCCGCCTTACTCAGGAGTTGCTCCAAGGCTGTCCAGCTAACCTTTGGAGTGCGCCGTGAATATTACATACCGATTCGAACCTTTCAATCGAGGGAGGGACAGCTTGTAGACTGACCGTTTGGGGAGTTTTAGCAGAAATTTCTTGCCGCCTTACTCAGGAGTTGCTCTAAGGCTGTCCAGCTAACCTTTGGAGTGCGCCGTGAATATTACATACCGATTCGAACCTTTCAATCGAGGGAGGGACAGCTTGTAGACTGACCGTTTGGGGAGTTTTAGCAGAAATTTCTTGCCGCCTTACTCAGGAGTTACTCTAAGGCTGTCCAGCTAACCTTTGGAGTCCGCCGTGAACATTGCATACAGATTCGAACCTTTCAATCGAGGGAGGGACAGCTTGTAGACTGACCGTTTGGGGAGTTTTAGCAGAAATTTCTTGCGCCTTACTCAGGAGTTGCTCCAAGGCGGGCCATAGAGCGTTTGGAGTCCGCCGTGAACATTGCATACAGATTCGAACCTTTCAATCGAGGGAGGGACAGCTTGTAGACTGACCGTTTGGGGAGTTTTAGCAGAAATTTCTTGCCGCCTTACTCAGGAGTTGCTCTAAGGCTGTCCAGCTAATCTTTGGAGTGCGCCGTGAATATTACATACCGATTCGAACCTTTCAATCGAGGGAGGGACAGCTTGTAGACTGACCGTTTGGGGAGTTTTAGCAGAAATTTCTTGCCGCCTTACTCAGGAGTTGCTCTAAGGCTGTCCAGCTAACCTTTGGAGTGCGCCGTGAATATTACATACCGATTCGAACCTTTCAATCGAGGGAGGGACAGCTTGTAGACTGACCGTTTGGGGAGTTTTAGCAGAAATTTCTTGCCGCCTTACTCAGGAGTTACTCTAAGGCTGTCCAGCTAACCTTTGGAGTCCGCCGTGAACATTGCATACAGATTCGAACCTTTCAATCGAGGGAGGGACAGCTTGTAGACTGACCGTTTGGGGAGTTTTAGCAGAAATTTCTTGCCGCCTTACTCAGGAGTTGCTCTAAGGCTGTCCAGCTAACCTTTGGAGTGCGCCGTGAATATTACATACCGATTCGAACCTTTCAATCGAGGGAGGGACAGCTTGTAGACTGACCGTTTGGGGAGTTTTAGCAGAAATTTCTTGCCGCCTTACTCAGGAGTTGCTCCAAGGCTGTCCAGCTAACCTTTGGAGTGCGCCGTGAATATTACATACCGATTCGAACCTTTCAATCGAGGGAGGGACAGCTTGTAGACTGACCGTTTGGAGAGTTTTGTCAGAAATTTCTTGCCGCCTTACTCAGGAGTTGCTCCAAGGCTGTCCAGCTAACCTTTGGAGTGCGCCGTGAATATTACATACCGATTCGAACCTTTCAATCGAGGGAGGGACAGCTTGTAGACTGACCGTTTGGGGAGTTTTAGCAGAAATTTCTTGCCGCCTTACTCAGGAGTTGCTCTAAGGCTGTCCAGCTAACCTTTGGAGTGCGCCGTGAATATTACATACCGATTCGAACCTTTCAATCGAGGGAGGGACAGCTTGTAGACTGACCGTTTGGGGAGTTTTAGCAGAAATTTCTTGCCGCCTTACTCAGGAGTTACTCTAAGGCTGTCCAGCTAACCTTTGGAGTCCGCCGTGAACATTGCATACAGATTCGAACCTTTCAATCGAGGGAGGGACAGCTTGTAGACTGACCGTTTGGGGAGTTTTAGCAGAAATTTCTTGCGCCTTACTCAGGAGTTGCTCCAAGGCGGGCCATAGAGCGTTTGGAGTCCGCCGTGAACATTGCATACAGATTCGAACCTTTCAATCGAGGGAGGGACAGCTTGTAGACTGACCGTTTGGGGAGTTTTAGCAGAAATTTCTTGCCGCCTTACTCAGGAGTTGCTCTAAGGCTGTCCAGCTAATCTTTGGAGTGCGCCGTGAATATTACATACCGATTCGAACCTTTCAATCGAGGGAGGGACAGCTTGTAGACTGACCGTTTGGGGAGTTTTAGCAGAAATTTCTTGCCGCCTTACTCAGGAGTTGCTCTAAGGCTGTCCAGCTAACCTTTGGAGTGCGCCGTGAATATTACATACCGATTCGAACCTTTCAATCGAGGGAGGGACAGCTTGTAGACTGACCGTTTGGGGAGTTTTAGCAGAAATTTCTTGCCGCCTTACTCAGGAGTTACTCTAAGGCTGTCCAGCTAACCTTTGGAGTCCGCCGTGAACATTGCATACAGATTCGAACCTTTCAATCGAGGGAGGGACAGCTTGTAGACTGACCGTTTGGGGAGTTTTAGCAGAAATTTCTTGCGCCTTACTCAGGAGTTGCTCCAAGGCGGGCCATAGAGCGTTTGGAGTCCGCCGTGAACATTGCATACAGATTCGAACCTTTCAATCGAGGGAGGGACAGCTTGTAGACTGACCGTTTGGGGAGTTTTAGCAGAAATTTCTTGCCGCCTTACTCAGGAGTTGCTCTAAGGCTGTCCAGCTAACCTTTGGAGTGCGCCGTGAATATTACATACCGATTCGAACCTTTCAATCGAGGGAGGGACAGCTTGTAGACTGACCGTTTGGGGAGTTTTAGCAGAAATTTCTTGCCGCCTTACTCAGGAGTTGCTCCAAGGCTGTCCAGCTAACCTTTGGAGTGCGCCGTGAATATTACATACCGATTCGAACCTTTCAATCGAGGGAGGGACAGCTTGTAGACTGACCGTTTGGGGAGTTTTAGCAGAAATTTCTTGCCGCCTTACTCAGGAGTTGCTCTAAGGCTGTCCAGCTAACCTTTGGAGTGCGCCGTGAATATTACATACCGATTCGAACCTTTCAATCGAGGGAGGGACAGCTTGTAGACTGACCGTTTGGGGAGTTTTAGCAGAAATTTCTCGCCGCCTTACTCAGGAGTTGCTCTAAGGCTGTCCAGCTAACCTTTGGAGTGCGCCGTGAATATTACATACCGATTCGAACCTTTCAATCGAGGGAGGGACAGCTTGTAGACTGACCGTTTGGAGAGTTTTGTCAGAAATTTCTTGCCGCCTTACTCAAGAGTTGCTCCAAGGCGGGCCATAGAGCGTTTGGAGTGCGCCGTGAACATTGCATACAGATTCAAACCTTTCCATCGAGGGAGGGACAGCTTGTAGACTGACCGTTTGGAGAGTTTTGTCAGAAATTTCTTGCCGCCTTACACAGGAGTTGCTCTAAGGCGGGCCAGAGAGCGTTTGGAGTGCGCCGTGGACATTGCATACAGATTCGAACCTTTCAATCGAGGGAGGGACAGCTTGTAGACTGACCGTTTGGAGAGTTTTGTCAGAAATTTCTTGCCGCCTTACTCAGGAGTTGCTCCAAGGCGGGCCATAGAGCGTTTGGAGTCCGCCGTGAACATTGCATACAGATTCGAACCTTTCAATCGAGGGAGGGACAGCTTGTAGACTGAGCGTTTGGAGAGTTTTGTCAGAAATTTCTTGCCGCCTTACTCAGGAGTTGCTCTAAGGCGGGGCAGAGAGCGTTTGGAGTGCGCCGTGAACATTACATACCGATTCGAACCTTTCAATCGAGGGAGGGACAGCTTGTAGACTGACCGTTTGGGGAGTTTTAGCAGAAATTTCTTGCGCCTTACTCAGGAGTTGCTCCAAGGCGGGCCATAGAGCGTTTGGAGTCCGCCGTGAACATTGCATACAGATTCGAACCTTTCAATCGAGGGAGGGACAGCTTGTAGACTGACCGTTTGGGGAGTTTTAGCAGAAATTTCTTGCCGCCTTGCTCAGGAGTTGCTCTAAGGCTGTCCAGCTAACCTTTGGAGTGCGCCGTGAATATTACTTACCGATTCGAACCTTTCAATCGAGGGAGGGACAGCTTGTAGACTGACCGTTTGGAGAGTTTTGTCAGAAATTTCTTGCCGCCTTACTCAGGAGTTGCTCCAAGGCTGTCCAGCTAACCTTTGGAGTGCGCCGTGAATATTACATACCGATTCGAACCTTTCAATCGAGGGAGGGACAGCTTGTAGACTGACCGTTTGGAGAGTTTTGTCAGAAATTTCTTGCCGCCTTACTCAGGAGTTGCTCCAAGGCTGTCCAGCTAACCTTTGGAGTGCGCCGTGAATATTACATACCGATTCGAACCTTTCACTCGAGGGAGGGACAGCTTGTAGACTGACCGTTTGGGGAGTTTTAGCAGAAATTTCTTGCCGCCTTACTCAGGAGTTGCTCTAAGGCTGTCCAGCTAACCTTTGGAGTGCGCCGTGAATATTACATACCGATTCGAACCTTTCAATCGAGGGAGGGACAGCTTGTAGACTGACCGTTTGGAGAGTTTTGTCAGAAATTTCTTGCCGCCTTACTCAGGAGTTGCTCCAAGGCTGTCCAGCTAACCTTTGGAGTGCGCCGTGAATATTGCATACCGATTCGAAGCTTTCAATCGAGGGAGGGACAGCTTGTAGACTGACGGTTTGGGGAGTTTAGCAGAAATTTCTTGCCGCCTTACTCAGGAGTTGCTCTAAGGCTGTCCAGCTAACCTTTGGAGTGCGCCGTGAATATTACATACCGATTCGAACCTTTCAATCGAGGGAGGGACAGCTTGTAGACTGACCGTTTGGGGAGTTTTAGCAGAAATTTCTTGCGCCTTACTCAGGAGTTGCTCTAAGGCTGTCCAGCTAACCTTTGGAGTCCGCCGTGAACATTGCATACAGATTCAAACCTTTCAATCGAGGGAGGGACAGCTTGTAGACTGACCGTTTAGAGAGTTTTGTCAGAAATTTCTTGCCGCCTTACTCAGGAGTTGCTCCAAGGCGGGCCATAGAGCGTTTGGAGTCCGCCGTGAACATTGCATACAGATTCGAACCTTTCAATCGAGGGAGGGACAGCTTGTAGACTGACCGTTTGGAGAGTTTTGTCAGAAATTTCTTGCCGCCTTACTCAGGAGTTGCTCCAAGGCTGTCCAGCTAACCTTTGGAGTGCGCCGTGAATATTACATACCGATTCGAACCTTTCAATCGAGGGAGGGACAGCTTGTAGACTGACCGTTTGGAGAGTTTTGTCAGAAATTTCTTGCCGCCTTACTCAGGAGTTGCTCCAAGGCTGTCCAGCTAACCTTTGGAGTGCGCCGTGAATATTACATACCGATTCGAACCTTTCAATCGAGGGAGGGACAGCTTGTAGACTGACCGTTTGGGGAGTTTTAGCAGAAATTTCTTGCCGCCTTACTCAGGAGTTGCTCTATGGCTGTCCAGCTAACCTTTGGAGTGCGCCGTGAATATTACATACCGATTCGAACCTTTCAATCGAGGGAGGGACAGCTTGTAGACTGACCGTTTGGGGAGTTTTAGCAGAAATTTCTTGCCGCCTTACTCAGGAGTTGCTCTAAGGCTGTCCAGCTAACCTTTGGAGTGCGCCGTGAATATTACATACCGATTCGAACCTTTCAATCGAGGGAGGGACAGCTTGTAGACTGACCGTTTGGGGAGTTTTAGCAGAAATTTCTTGCGCCTTACTCAGGAGTTGCTCCAAGGCGGGCCATAGAGCGTTTGGAGTCCGCCGTGAACATTGCATACAGATTCGAACCTTTCAATCGAGGGAGGGACAGCTTGTAGACTGACCGTTTGGGGAGTTTTAGCAGAAATTTCTTGCCGCCTTACTCAGGAGTTGCTCTAAGGCTGTCCAGCTAACCTTTGGAGTGCGCCGTGAATATTACATACCGATTCGAACCTTTCAATCGAGGGAGGGACAGCTTGTAGACTGACCGTTTGGAGAGTTTTGTCAGAAATTTCTTGCCGCCTTACTCAGGAGTTGCTCCAAGGCTGTCCAGCTAACCTTTGGAGTGCGCCGTGAATATTACATACCGATTCGAACCTTTCAATCGAGGGAGGGACAGCTTGTAGACTGACCGTTTGGGGAGTTTTAGCAGAAATTTCTTGCCGCCTTACTCAGGAGTTGCTCTAAGGCTGTCCAGCTAACCTTTGGAGTGCGCCGTGAATATTACATACCGATTCGAACCTTTCAATCGAGGGAGGGACAGCTTGTAGACTGACCGTTTGGGGAGTTTTAGCAGAAATTTCTTGCCGCCTTACTCAGGAGTTACTCTAAGGCTGTCCAGCTAACCTTTGGAGTCCGCCGTGAACATTGCATACAGATTCGAACCTTTCAATCGAGGGAGGGACAGCTTGTAGACTGACCGTTTGGGGAGTTTTAGCAGAAATTTCTTGCGCCTTACTCAGGAGTTGCTCCAAGGCGGGCCATAGAGCGTTTGGAGTCCGCCGTGAACATTGCATACAGATTCGAACCTTTCAATCGAGGGAGGGACAGCTTGTAGACTGACCGTTTGGGGAGTTTTAGCAGAAATTTCTTGCCGCCTTACTCAGGAGTTGCTCTAAGGCTGTCCAGCTAACCTTTGGAGTGCGCCGTGAATATTACATACCGATTCGAACCTTTCAATCGAGGGAGGGACAGCTTGTAGACTGACCGTTTGGGGAGTTTTAGCAGAAATTTCTTGCCGCCTTACTCAGGAGTTGCTCTAAGGCTGTCCAGCTAACCTTTGGAGTGCGCCGTGAATATTACATACCGATTCGAACCTTTCAATCGAGGGAGGGACAGCTTGTAGACTGACCGTTTGGGGAGTTTTAGCAGAAATTTCTTGCGCCTTACTCAGGAGTTGCTCTAAGGCTGTCCAGCTAACCTTTGGAGTCCGCCGTGAACATTGCATACAGATTCAAACCTTTCAATCGAGGGAGGGACAGCTTGTAGACTGACCGTTTAGAGAGTTTTGTCAGAAATTTCTTGCCGCCTTACTCAGGAGTTGCTCCAAGGCGGGCCATAGAGCGTTTGGAGTCCGCCGTGAACATTGCATACAGATTCGAACCTTTCAATCGAGGGAGGGACAGCTTGTAGACTGACCGTTTGGAGAGTTTTGTCAGAAATTTCTTGCCGCCTTACTCAGGAGTTGCTCCAAGGCTGTCCAGCTAACCTTTGGAGTGCGCCGTGAATATTACATACCGATTCGAACCTTTCAATCGAGGGAGGGACAGCTTGTAGACTGACCGTTTGGAGAGTTTTGTCAGAAATTTCTTGCCGCCTTACTCAGGAGTTGCTCCAAGGCTGTCCAGCTAACCTTTGGAGTGCGCCGTGAATATTACATACCGATTCGAACCTTTCAATCGAGGGAGGGACAGCTTGTAGACTGACCGTTTGGGGAGTTTTAGCAGAAATTTCTTGCCGCCTTACTCAGGAGTTGCTCTATGGCTGTCCAGCTAACCTTTGGAGTGCGCCGTGAATATTACATACCGATTCGAACCTTTCAATCGAGGGAGGGACAGCTTGTAGACTGACCGTTTGGGGAGTTTTAGCAGAAATTTCTTGCCGCCTTACTCAGGAGTTGCTCTAAGGCTGTCCAGCTAACCTTTGGAGTGCGCCGTGAATATTACATACCGATTCGAACCTTTCAATCGAGGGAGGGACAGCTTGTAGACTGACCGTTTGGAGAGTTTTGTCAGAAATTTCTTGCCGCCTTACTCAGGAGTTGCTCCAAGGCTGTCCAGCTAACCTTTGGAGTGCGCCGTGAATATTACATACCGATTCGAACCTTTCAATCGAGGGAGGGACAGCTTGTAGACTGACCGTTTGGGGAGTTTTAGCAGAAATTTCTTGCCGCCTTACTCAGGAGTTGCTCTAAGGCTGTCCAGCTAACCTTTGGAGTGCGCCGTGAATATTACATACCGATTCGAACCTTTCAATCGAGGGAGGGACAGCTTGTAGACTGACCGTTTGGGGAGTTTTAGCAGAAATTTCTTGCCGCCTTACTCAGGAGTTACTCTAAGGCTGTCCAGCTAACCTTTGGAGTCCGCCGTGAACATTGCATACAGATTCGAACCTTTCAATCGAGGGAGGGACAGCTTGTAGACTGACCGTTTGGGGAGTTTTAGCAGAAATTTCTTGCGCCTTACTCAGGAGTTGCTCCAAGGCGGGCCATAGAGCGTTTGGAGTCCGCCGTGAACATTGCATACAGATTCGAACCTTTCAATCGAGGGAGGGACAGCTTGTAGACTGACCGTTTGGGGAGTTTTAGCAGAAATTTCTTGCCGCCTTACTCAGGAGTTGCTCTAAGGCTGTCCAGCTAACCTTTGGAGTGCGCCGTGAATATTACATACCGATTCGAACCTTTCAATCGAGGGAGGGACAGCTTGTAGACTGACCGTTTGGGGAGTTTTAGCAGAAATTTCTTGCCGCCTTACTCAGGAGTTGCTCTAAGGCTGTCCAGCTAACCTTTGGAGTGCGCCGTGAATATTACATACCGATTCGAACCTTTCAGTCGAGGGAGGGACAGCTTGTAGACTGACCGTTTGGGGAGTTTTAGCAGAAATTTCTTGCCGCCTTACTCAGGAGTTGCTCTAAGGCTGTCCAGCTAACCTTTGGAGTGCGCCGTGAATATTACATACCGATTCGAACCTTTCAATCGAGGGAGGGACAGCTTGTAGACTGACCGTTTGGGGAGCTTTAGCAGAAATTTCTTGCGCCTTACTCAGGAGTTGCTCCAAGGCGGGCCATAGAGCGTTTGGAGTCCGCCGTGAACATTGCATACAGATTCGAACCTTTCAATCGAAGGAGGGACAGCTTGTAGACTGACCGTTTGGGGAGTTTTAGCAGAAATTTCTTGCCGCCTTACTCAGGAGTTGCTCTAAGGCTGTCCAGCTAACCTTTGGAGTGCGCCGTGAATATTACATACCGATTCGAACCTTTCAATCGAGGGAGGGACAGCTTGTAGACTGACCGTTTGGAGAGTTTTGTCAGAAATTTCTTGCCGCCTTACTCAGGAGTTGCTCCAAGGCTGTCCAGCTAACCTTTGGAGTGCGCCGTGAATATTACATACCGATTCGAACCTTTCAATCGAGGGAGGGACAGCTTGTAGACTGACCGTTTGGGGAGTTTTAGCAGAAATTTCTTGCCGCCTTACTCAGGAGTTGCTCTAAGGCTGTCCAGCTAACCTTTGGAGTGCGCCGTGAATATTACATACCGATTCGAACCTTTCAATCGAGGGAGGGACAGCTTGTAGACTGACCGTTTGGGGAGTTTTAGCAGAAATTTCTCGCCGCCTTACTCAGGAGTTGCTCTAAGGCTGTCCAGCTAACCTTTGGAGTGCGCCGTGAATATTACATACCGATTCGAACCTTTCAATCGAGGGAGGGACAGCTTGTAGACTGACCGTTTGGAGAGTTTTGTCAGAAATTTCTTGCCGCCTTACTCAAGAGTTGCTCCAAGGCGGGCCATAGAGCGTTTGGAGTGCGCCGTGAACATTGCATACAGATTCAAACCTTTCCATCGAGGGAGGGACAGCTTGTAGACTGACCGTTTGGAGAGTTTTGTCAGAAATTTCTTGCCGCCTTACACAGGAGTTGCTCTAAGGCGGGCCAGAGAGCGTTTGGAGTGCGCCGTGGACATTGCATACAGATTCGAACCTTTCAATCGAGGGAGGGACAGCTTGTAGACTGACCGTTTGGAGAGTTTTGTCAGAAATTTCTTGCCGCCTTACTCAGGAGTTGCTCTAAGGCGGGGCAGAGAGCGTTTGGAGTGCGCCGTGAACATTACATACCGATTCGAACCTTTCAATCGAGGGAGGGACAGCTTGTAGACTGACCGTTTGGAGAGTTTTGTCAGAAATTTCTTGCCGCCTTACTCAGGAGTTGCTCCAAGGCGGGCCATAGAGCGTTTGGAGTCCGCCGTGAACATTGCATACAGATTCGAACCTTTCAATCGAGGGAGGGACAGCTTGTAGACTGACCGTTTGGGGAGTTTTAGCAGAAATTTCTTGCCGCCTTACTCAGGAGTTGCTCTAAGGCTGTCCAGCTAACCTTTGGAGTGCGCCGTGAATATTACATACCGATTCGAACCTTTCAATCGAGGGAGGGACAGCTTGTAGACTGACCGTTTGGGGAGTTTTAGCAGAAATTTCTCGCCGCCTTACTCAGGAGTTGCTCTAAGGCTGTCCAGCTAACCTTTGGAGTGCGCCGTGAATATTACATACCGATTCGAACCTTTCAATCGAGGGAGGGACAGCTTGTAGACTGACCGTTTGGAGAGTTTTGTCAGAAATTTCTTGCCGCCTTACTCAGGAGTTGCTCTAAGGCTGTCCAGCTAACCTTTGGAGTGCGCCGTGAATATTACATACCGATTCGAACCTTTCAATCGAGGGAGGGACAGCTTGTAGACTGACCGTTTGGGGAGTTTTAGCAGAAATTTCTCGCCGCCTTACTCAGGAGTTGCTCTAAGGCTGTCCAGCTAACCTTTGGAGTGCGCCGTGAATATTACATACCGATTCGAACCTTTCAATCGAGGGAGGGACAGCTTGTAGACTGACCGTTTGGAGAGTTTTGTCAGAAATTTCTTGCCGCCTTACTCAAGAGTTGCTCCAAGGCGGGCCATAGAGCGTTTGGAGTGCGCCGTGAACATTGCATACAGATTCAAACCTTTCCATCGAGGGAGGGACAGCTTGTGGACTGACCGTTTGGAGAGTTTTGTCAGAAATTTCTTGCCGCCTTACACAGGAGTTGCTCTAAGGCGGGCCAGAGAGCGTTTGGAGTGCGCCGTGAACATTGCATACAGATTCGAACCTTTCAATCGAGGGAGGGACAGCTTGTAGACTGACCGTTTGGAGAGTTTTGTCAGAAATTTCTTGCCGCCTTACTCAGGAGTTGCTCCAAGGCGGGCCATAGAGCGTTTGGAGTCCGCCGTGAACATTGCATACAGATTCGAACCTTTCAATCGAGGGAGGGACAGCTTGTAGACTGAGCGTTTGGGGAGTTTTATCAGAAATTTCTTGCCGCCTTACTCAGGAGTTGCTCTAAGGCGGGGCAGAGAGCGTTTGGAGTGCGCCGTGAACATTACATACCGATTCGAACCTTTCATTCGAGGGAGGGACAGCTTGTAGACTGACCGTTTGGAGAGTTTTGTCAGAAATTTCTTGCCGCCTTACTCAGGAGTTGCTCCAAGGGGGGCCATAGAGCGTTTGGAGTCCGCCGTGAACATTGCATACAGATTCGAACCTTTCAATCGAGGGAGGGACAGCTTGTAGACTGAGCGTTTGGGGAGTTTTATCAGAAATTTCTTGCCGCCTTACTCAGGAGTTGCTCTAAGGCGGGGCAGAGAGCGTTTGGAGTGCGCCGTGAACATTACATACCGATTCGAACCTTTCAATCGAGGGAGGGACAGCTTGTAGACTGACCGTTTGGAGAGTTTTGTCAGAACTTTCTTGCCGCCTTACTCAGGAGTTGCTCCAAGGCTGTCCAGCTAACCTTTGGAGTGCGCCGTGAATATTACATACCGATTCGAACCTTTCAATCGAGGGAGGGACAGCTTGTAGACTGACCGTTTGGGGAGTTTTAGCAGAAATTTCTTGCCGCCTTACTCAGGAGTTGCTCTAAGGCTGTCCAGCTAACCTTTGGAGTGCGCCGTGAATATTACATACCGATTCGAACCTTTCAATCGAGGGAGGGACAGCTTGTAGACTGACCGTTTGGGGAGTTTTAGCAGAAATTTCTCGCCGCCTTACTCAGGAGTTGCTCTAAGGCTGTCCAGCTAACCTTTGGAGTGCGCCGTGAATATTACATACCGATTCGAACCTTTCAATCGAGGGAGGGACAGCTTGTAGACTGACCGTTTGGAGAGTTTTGTCAGAAATTTCTTGCCGCCTTACTCAAGAGTTGCTCCAAGGCGGGCCATAGAGCGTTTGGAGTGCGCCGTGAACATTGCATACAGATTCAAACCTTTCCATCGAGGGAGGGACAGCTTGTAGACTGGCCGTTTGGAGAGTTTTGTCAGAAATTTCTTGCCGCCTTACACAGGAGTTGCTCTAAGGCGGGCCAGAGAGCGTTTGGAGTGCGCCGTGAACATTGCATACAGATTCGAACCTTTCAATCGAGGGAGGGACAGCTTGTAGACTGACCGTTTGGAGAGTTTTGTCAGAAATTTCTTGCCGCCTTACTCAGGAGTTGCTCCAAGGCGGGCCATAGAGCGTTTGGAGTCCGCCGTGAACATTGCATACAGATTCGAACCTTTCAATCGAGGGAGGGACAGCTTGTAGACTGACCGTTTGGGGAGTTTTAGCAGAAATTTCTCGCCGCCTTACTCAGGAGTTGCTCTAAGGCTGTCCAGCTAACCTTTGGAGTGCGCCGTGAATATTACATACCGATTCGAACCTTTCAATCGAGGGAGGGACAGCTTGTAGACTGACCGTTTGGAGAGTTTTGTCAGAAATTTCTTGCCGCCTTACTCAGGAGTTGCTCCAAGGCTGTCCAGCTAACCTTTGGAGTGCGCCGTGAATATTACATACCGATTCGAACCTTTCAATCGAGGGAGGGACAGCTTGTAGACTGACCGTTTGGGGAGTTTTAGCAGAAATTTCTTGCCGCCTTACTCAGGAGTTGCTCTAAGGCTGTCCAGCTAACCTTTGGAGTGCGCCGTGAATATTACATACCGATTCGAACCTTTCAATCGAGGGAGGGACAGCTTGTAGACTGACCGTTTGGGGAGTTTTAGCAGAAATTTCTCGCCGCCTTACTCAGGAGTTGCTCTAAGGCTGTCCAGCTAACCTTTGGAGTGCGCCGTGAATATTACATACCGATTCGAACCTTTCAATCGAGGGAGGGACAGCTTGTAGACTGACCGTTTGGAGAGTTTTGTCAGAAATTTCTTGCCGCCTTACTCAAGAGTTGCTCCAAGGCGGGCCATAGAGCGTTTGGAGTGCGCCGTGAACATTGCATACAGATTCAAACCTTTCCTTCGAGGGAGGGACAGCTTGTGGACTGACCGTTTGGAGAGTTTTGTCAGAAATTTCTTGCCGCCTTACACAGGAGTTGCTCTAAGGCGGGCCAGAGAGCGTTTGGAGTGCGCCGTGAACATTGCATACAGATTCGAACCTTTCAATCGAGGGAGGGACAGCTTGTAGACTGACCGTTTGGAGAGTTTTGTCAGAAATTTCTTGCCGCCTTACTCAGGAGTTGCTCCAAGGCGGGCCATAGAGCGTTTGGAGTCCGCCGTGAACATTGCATACAGATTCGAACCTTTCAATCGAGGGAGGGACAGCTTGTAGACTGAGCGTTTGGGGAGTTTTATCAGAAATTTCTTGCCGCCTTACTCAGAAGTTGCTCTAAGGCGGGGCAGAGAGCGTTTGGAGTGCGCCGTGAACATTACATACCGATTCGAACCTTTCATTCGAGGGAGGGACAGCTTGTAGACTGACCGTTTGGAGAGTTTTGTCAGAAATTTCTTGCCGCCTTACTCAGGAGTTGCTCCAAGGCGGGCCACAGAGCGTTTGGAGTCCGCCGTGAACATTGCATACAGATTCGAACCTTTCAATCGAGGGAGGGACAGCTTGTAGACTGAGCGCTTGGGGAGTTTTATCAGAAATTTCTTGCCGCCTTACTCAGGAGTTGCTCTAAGGCGGGGCAGAGAGCGTTTGGAGTGCGCCGTGAACATTACATACCGATTCGAACCTTTCAATCGAGGGAGGGACAGCTTGTAGACTGACCGTTTGGAGAGTTTTGTCAGAAATTTCTTGCCGCCTTACTCAGGAGTTGCTCCAAGGCTGTCCAGCTAACCTTTGGAGTGCGCCGTGAATATTACATACCGATTCGAACCTTTCAATCGAGGGAGGGACAGCTTGTAGACTGACCGTTTGGGGAGTTTTAGCAGAAATTTCTTGCCGCCTTACTCAGGAGTTGCTCTAAGGCTGTCCAGCTAACCTTTGGAGTGCGCCGTGAATATTACATACCGATTCGAACCTTTCAATCGAGGGAGGGACAGCTTGTAGACTGACCGTTTGGGGAGTTTTAGCAGAAATTTCTCGCCGCCTTACTCAGGAGTTGCTCTAAGGCTGTCCAGCTAACCTTTGGAGTGCGCCGTGAATATTACATACCGATTCGAACCTTTCAATCGAGGGAGGGACAGCTTGTAGACTGACCGTTTGGAGAGTTTTGTCAGAAATTTCTTGCCGCCTTACTCAAGAGTTGCTCCAAGGCGGGCCATAGAGCGTTTGGAGTGCGCCGTGAACATTGCATACAGATTCAAACCTTTCCATCGAGGGAGGGACAGCTTGTAGACTGGCCGTTTGGAGAGTTTTGTCAGAAATTTCTTGCCGCCTTACACAGGAGTTGCTCTAAGGCGGGCCAGAGAGCGTTTGGAGTGCGCCGTGAACATTGCATACAGATTCGAACCTTTCAATCGAGGGAGGGACAGCTTGTAGACTGACCGTTTGGAGAGTTTTGTCAGAAATTTCTTGCCGCCTTACTCAGGAGTTGCTCCAAGGCGGGCCATAGAGCGTTTGGAGTCCGCCGTGAACATTGCATACAGATTCGAACCTTTCAATCGAGGGAGGGACAGCTTGTAGACTGACCGTTTGGGGAGTTTTAGCAGAAATTTCTCGCCGCCTTACTCAGGAGTTGCTCTAAGGCTGTCCAGCTAACCTTTGGAGTGCGCCGTGAATATTACATACCGATTCGAACCTTTCAATCGAGGGAGGGACAGCTTGTAGACTGACCGTTTGGAGAGTTTTGTCAGAAATTTCTTGCCGCCTTACTCAGGAGTTGCTCCAAGGCTGTCCAGCTAACCTTTGGAGTGCGCCGTGAATATTACATACCGATTCGAACCTTTCAATCGAGGGAGGGACAGCTTGTAGACTGACCGTTTGGGGAGTTTTAGCAGAAATTTCTTGCCGCCTTACTCAGGAGTTGCTCTAAGGCTGTCCAGCTAACCTTTGGAGTGCGCCGTGAATATTACATACCGATTCGAACCTTTCAATCGAGGGAGGGACAGCTTGTAGACTGACCGTTTGGGGAGTTTTAGCAGAAATTTCTCGCCGCCTTACTCAGGAGTTGCTCTAAGGCTGTCCAGCTAACCTTTGGAGTGCGCCGTGAATATTACATACCGATTCGAACCTTTCAATCGAGGGAGGGACAGCTTGTAGACTGACCGTTTGGAGAGTTTTGTCAGAAATTTCTTGCCGCCTTACTCAGGAGTTGCTCTAAGGCTGTCCAGCTAACCTTTGGAGTGCGCCGTGAATATTACATACCGATTCGAACCTTTCAATCGAGGGAGGGACAGCTTGTAGACTGACCGTTTGGGGAGTTTTAGCAGAAATTTCTCGCCGCCTTACTCATGAGTTGCTCTAAGGCTGTCCAGCTAACCTTTGGAGTGCGCCGTGAATATTACATACCGATTCGAACCTTTCAATCGAGGGAGGGACAGCTTGTAGACTGACCATTTGGAGAGTTTTGTCAGAAATTTCTTGCCGCCTTACTCAAGAGTTGCTCCAAGGCGGGCCATAGAGCGTTTGGAGTGCGCCGTGAACATTGCATACAGATTCAAACCTTTCCATCGAGGGAGGGACAGCTTGTAGACTGACCGTTTGGAGAGTTTTGTCAGAAATTTCTTGCCGCCTTACACAGGAGTTGCTCTAAGGCGGGCCAGAGAGCGTTTGGAGTGCGCCGTGAACATTGCATACAGATTCGAACCTTTCAATCGAGGGAGGGACAGCTTGTAGACTGACCGTTTGGAGAGTTTTGTCAGAAATTTCTTGCCGCCTTACTCAGGAGTTGCTCCAAGGCGGGCCATAGAGCGTTTGGAGTCCGCCGTGAACATTGCATACAGATTCGAACCTTTCAATCGAGGGAGGGACAGCTTGTAGACTGAGCGTTTGGGGAGTTTTATCAGAAATTTCTTGCCGCCTTACTCAGGAGTTGCTCTAAGGCGGGGCAGAGAGCGTTTGGAGTGCGCCGTGAACATTACATACCGATTCGAACCTTTCATTCGAGGGAGGGACAGCTTGTAGACTGACCGTTTGGAGAGTTTTGTCAGAAATTTCTTGCCGCCTTACTCAGGAGTTGCTCCAAGGCTGTCCAGCTAACCTTTGGAGTGCGCCGTGAATATTACATACCGATTCGAACCTTTCAATCGAGGGAGGGACAGCTTGTAGACTGACCGTTTGGGGAGTTTTAGCAGAAATTTCTTGCCGCCTTACTCAGGAGTTGCTCTAAGGCTGTCCAGCTAACCTTTGGAGTGCGCCGTGAATATTACATACCGATTCGAACCTTTCAATCGAGGGAGGGACAGCTTGTAGACTGACCGTTTGGGGAGTTTTAGCAGAAATTTCTCGCCGCCTTACTCAGGAGTTGCTCTAAGGCTGTCCAGCTAACCTTTGGAGTGCGCCGTGAATATTACATACCGATTCGAACCTTTCAATCGAGGGAGGGACAGCTTGTAGACTGACCGTTTGGAGAGTTTTGTCAGAAATTTCTTGCCGCCTTACTCAGGAGTTGCTCTAAGGCTGTCCAGCTAACCTTTGGAGTGCGCCGTGAATATTACATACCGATTCGAACCTTTCAATCGAGGGAGGGACAGCTTGTAGACTGACCATTTGGAGAGTTTTGTCAGAAATTTCTTGCCGCCTTACTCAAGAGTTGCTCCAAGGCGGGCCATAGAGCGTTTGGAGTGCGCCGTGAACATTGCATACAGATTCAAACCTTTCCATCGAGGGAGGGACAGCTTGTAGACTGACCGTTTGGAGAGTTTTGTCAGAAATTTCTTGCCGCCTTACACAGGAGTTGCTCTAAGGCGGGCCAGAGAGCGTTTGGAGTGCGCCGTGAACATTGCATACAGATTCGAACCTTTCAATCGAGGGAGGGACAGCTTGTAGACTGACCGTTTGGAGAGTTTTGTCAGAAATTTCTTGCCGCCTTACTCAGGAGTTGCTCCAAGGCGGGCCATAGAGCGTTTGGAGTCCGCCGTGAACATTGCATACAGATTCGAACCTTTCAATCGAGGGAGGGACAGCTTGTAGACTGAGCGTTTGGGGAGTTTTATCAGAAATTTCTTGCCGCCTTACTCAGGAGTTGCTCTAAGGCGGGGCAGAGAGCGTTTGGAGTGCGCCGTGAACATTACATACCGATTCGAACCTTTCATTCGAGGGAGGGACAGCTTGTAGACTGACCGTTTGGAGAGTTTTGTCAGAAATTTCTTGCCGCCTTACTCAGGAGTTGCTCCAAGGCGGGCCATAGAGCGTTTGGAGTCCGCCGTGAACATTGCATACAGATTCGAACCTTTCAATCGAGGGAGGGACAGCTTGTAGACTGAGCGTTTGGGGAGTTTTATCAGAAATTTCTTGCCGCCTTACTCAGGAGTTGCTCTAAGGCGGGGCAGAGAGCGTTTGGAGTGCGCCGTGAACATTACATACCGATTCGAACCTTTCAATCGAGGGAGGGACAGCTTGTAGACTGACCGTTTGGAGAGTTTTGTCAGAAATTTCTTGCCGCCTTACTCAGGAGTTGCTCCAAGGCTGTCCAGCTAACCTTTGGAGTGCGCCGTGAATATTACATACCGATTCGAACCTTTCAATCGAGGAAGGGACAGCTTGTAGACTGACCGTTTGGGGAGTTTTAGCAGAAATTTCTTGCCGCCTTACTCAGGAGTTGCTCTAAGGCTGTCCAGCTAACCTTTGGAGTGCGCCGTGAATATTACATACCGATTCGAACCTTTCAATCGAGGGAGGGACAGCTTGTAGACTGACCGTTTGGGGAGTTTTAGCAGAAATTTCTCGCCGCCTTACTCAGGAGTTGCTCTAAGGCTGTCCAGCTAACCTTTGGAGTGCGCCGTGAATATTACATACCGATTCGAACCTTTCAATCGAGGGAGGGACAGCTTGTAGACTGACCGTTTGGAGAGTTTTGTCAGAAATTTCTTGCCGCCTTACTCAAGAGTTGCTCCAAGGCGGGCCATAGAGCGTTTGGAGTGCGCCGTGAACATTGCATACAGATTCAAACCTTTCCATCGAGGGAGGGACAGCTTGTAGACTGACCGTTTGGGGAGTTTTAGCAGAAATTTCTCGCCGCCTTACTCAGGAGTTGCTCTAAGGCTGTCCAGCTAACCTTTGGAGTGCGCCGTGAATATTACATACCGATTCGAACCTTTCAATCGAGGGAGGGACAGCTTGTAGACTGACCGTTTGGAGAGTTTTGTCAGAAATTTCTTGCCGCCTTACTCAGGAGTTGCTCTAAGGCTGTCCAGCTAACCTTTGGAGTGCGCCGTGAATATTACATACCGATTCGAACCTTTCAATCGAGGGAGGGACAGCTTGTAGACTGACCATTTGGAGAGTTTTGTCAGAAATTTCTTGCCGCCTTACTCAAGAGTTGCTCCAAGGCGGGCCATAGAGCGTTTGGAGTGCGCCGTGAACATTGCATACAGATTCAAACCTTTCCATCGAGGGAGGGACAGCTTGTAGACTGACCGTTTGGAGAGTTTTGTCAGAAATTTCTTGCCGCCTTACACAGGAGTTGCTCTAAGGCGGGCCAGAGAGCGTTTGGAGTGCGCCGTGAACATTGCATACAGATTCGAACCTTTCAATCGAGGGAGGGACAGCTTGTAGACTGACCGTTTGGAGAGTTTTGTCAGAAATTTCTTGCCGCCTTACTCAGGAGTTGCTCCAAGGCGGGCCATAGAGCGTTTGGAGTCCGCCGTGAACATTGCATACAGATTCGAACCTTTCAATCGAGGGAGGGACAGCTTGTAGACTGAGCGTTTGGGGAGTTTTATCAGAAATTTCTTGCCGCCTTACTCAGGAGTTGCTCTAAGGCGGGGCAGAGAGCGTTTGGAGTGCGCCGTGAACATTACATACCGATTCGAACCTTTCATTCGAGGGAGGGACAGCTTGTAGACTGACCGTTTGGAGAGTTTTGTCAGAAATTTCTTGCCGCCTTACTCAGGAGTTGCTCCAAGGCGGGCCATAGAGCGTTTGGAGTCCGCCGTGAACATTGCATACAGATTCGAACCTTTCAATCGAGGGAGGGACAGCTTGTAGACTGAGCGTTTGGGGAGTTTTATCAGAAATTTCTTGCCGCCTTACTCAGGAGTTGCTCTAAGGCGGGGCAGAGAGCGTTTGGAGTGCGCCGTGAACATTACATACCGATTCGAACCTTTCAATCGAGGGAGGGACAGCTTGTAGACTGACCGTTTGGAGAGTTTTGTCAGAAATTTCTTGCCGCCTTACTCAGGAGTTGCTCCAAGGCTGTCCAGCTAACCTTTGGAGTGCGCCGTGAATATTACATACCGATTCGAACCTTTCAATCGAGGAAGGGACAGCTTGTAGACTGACCGTTTGGGGAGTTTTAGCAGAAATTTCTTGCCGCCTTACTCAGGAGTTGCTCTAAGGCTGTCCAGCTAACCTTTGGAGTGCGCCGTGAATATTACATACCGATTCGAACCTTTCAATCGAGGGAGGGACAGCTTGTAGACTGACCGTTTGGGGAGTTTTAGCAGAAATTTCTCGCCGCCTTACTCAGGAGTTGCTCTAAGGCTGTCCAGCTAACCTTTGGAGTGCGCCGTGAATATTACATACCGATTCGAACCTTTCAATCGAGGGAGGGACAGCTTGTAGACTGACCGTTTGGAGAGTTTTGTCAGAAATTTCTTGCCGCCTTACTCAAGAGTTGCTCCAAGGCGGGCCATAGAGCGTTTGGAGTGCGCCGTGAACATTGCATACAGATTCAAACCTTTCCATCGAGGGAGGGACAGCTTGTAGACTGAGCGTTTGGGGAGTTTTATCAGAAATTTCTTGCCGCCTTACTCAGGAGTTGCTCCAAGGCGGGCCATAGAGCGTTTGGAGTCCGCCGTGAACATTGCATACAGATTCGAACCTTTCAATCGAGGGAGGGACAGCTTGTAGACTGACCGTTTGGGGAGTTTTAGCAGAAATTTCTCGCCGCCTTACTCAGGAGTTGCTCTAAGGCTGTCCAGCTAACCTTTGGAGTGCGCCGTGAATATTACATACCGATTCGAACCTTTCAATCGAGGGAGGGACAGCTTGTAGACTGACCGTTTGGAGAGTTTTGTCAGAAATTTCTTGCCGCCTTACTCAGGAGTTGCTCCAAGGCTGTCCAGCTAACCTTTGGAGTGCGCCGTGAATATTACATACCGATTCGAACCTTTCAATCGAGGGAGGGACAGCTTGTAGACTGACCGTTTGGGGAGTTTTAGCAGAAATTTCTTGCCGCCTTACTCAGGAGTTGCTCTAAGGCTGTCCAGCTAACCTTTGGAGTGCGCCGTGAATATTACATACCGATTCGAACCTTTCAATCGAGGGAGGGACAGCTTGTAGACTGACCGTTTGGGGAGTTTTAGCAGAAATTTCTCGCCGCCTTACTCAGGAGTTGCTCTAAGGCTGTCCAGCTAACCTTTGGAGTGCGCCGTGAATATTACATACCGATTCGAACCTTTCAATCGAGGGAGGGACAGCTTGTAGACTGACCGTTTGGAGAGTTTTGTCAGAAATTTCTTGCCGCCTTACTCAGGAGTTGCTCTAAGGCTGTCCAGCTAACCTTTGGAGTGCGCCGTGAATATTACATACCGATTCGAACCTTTCAATCGAGGGAGGGACAGCTTGTAGACTGACCGTTTGGGGAGTTTTAGCAGAAATTTCTCGCCGCCTTACTCATGAGTTGCTCTAAGGCTGTCCAGCTAACCTTTGGAGTGCGCCGTGAATATTACATACCGATTCGAACCTTTCAATCGAGGGAGGGACAGCTTGTAGACTGACCGTTTGGAGAGTTTTGTCAGAAATTTCTTGCCGCCTTACTCAAGAGTTGCTCCAAGGCGGGCCATAGAGCGTTTGGAGTGCGCCGTGAACATTGCATACAGATTCAAACCTTTCCATCGAGGGAGGGACAGCTTGTAGACTGACCGTTTGGAGAGTTTTGTCAGAAATTTCTTGCCGCCTTACACAGGAGTTGCTCTAAGGCGGGCCAGAGAGCGTTTGGAGTGCGCCGTGAACATTGCATACAGATTCGAACCTTTCAATCGAGGGAGGGACAGCTTGTAGACTGACCGTTTGGAGAGTTTTGTCAGAAATTTCTTGCCGCCTTACTCAGGAGTTGCTCCAAGGCGGGCCATAGAGCGTTTGGAGTCCGCCGTGAACATTGCATACAGATTCGAACCTTTCAATCGAGGGAGGGACAGCTTGTAGACTGAGCGTTTGGGGAGTTTTATCAGAAATTTCTTGCCGCCTTACTCAGGAGTTGCTCTAAGGCGGGGCAGAGAGCGTTTGGAGTGCGCCGTGAACATTACATACCGATTCGAACCTTTCATTCGAGGGAGGGACAGCTTGTAGACTGACCGTTTGGAGAGTTTTGTCAGAAATTTCTTGCCGCCTTACTCAGGAGTTGCTCCAAGGCGGGCCATAGAGCGTTTGGAGTCCGCCGTGAACATTGCATACAGATTCGAACCTTTCAATCGAGGGAGGGACAGCTTGTAGACTGAGCGTTTGGGGAGTTTTATCAGAAATTTCTTGCCGCCTTACTCAGGAGTTGCTCTAAGGCGGGGCAGAGAGCGTTTGGAGTGCGCCGTGAACATTACATACCGATTCGAACCTTTCAATCGAGGGAGGGACAGCTTGTAGACTGACCGTTTGGAGAGTTTTGTCAGAAATTTCTTGCCGCCTTACTCAGGAGTTGCTCCAAGGCTGTCCAGCTAACCTTTGGAGTGCGCCGTGAATATTACATACCGATTCGAACCTTTCAATCGAGGAAGGGACAGCTTGTAGACTGACCGTTTGGGGAGTTTTAGCAGAAATTTCTTGCCGCCTTACTCAGGAGTTGCTCTAAGGCTGTCCAGCTAACCTTTGGAGTGCGCCGTGAATATTACATACCGATTCGAACCTTTCAATCGAGGGAGGGACAGCTTGTAGACTGACCGTTTGGGGAGTTTTAGCAGAAATTTCTCGCCGCCTTACTCAGGAGTTGCTCTAAGGCTGTCCAGCTAACCTTTGGAGTGCGCCGTGAATATTACATACCGATTCGAACCTTTCAATCGAGGGAGGGACAGCTTGTAGACTGACCGTTTGGAGAGTTTTGTCAGAAATTTCTTGCCGCCTTACTCAAGAGTTGCTCCAAGGCGGGCCATAGAGCGTTTGGAGTGCGCCGTGAACATTGCATACAGATTCAAACCTTTCCATCGAGGGAGGGACAGCTTGTAGACTGACCGTTTGGAGAGTTTTGTCAGAAATTTCTTGCCGCCTTACACAGGAGTTGCTCTAAGGCGGGCCAGAGAGCGTTTGGAGTGCGCCGTGAACATTGCATACAGATTCGAACCTTTCAATCGAGGGAGGGACAGCTTGTAGACTGACCGTTTGGAGAGTTTTGTCAGAAATTTCTTGCCGCCTTACTCAGGAGTTGCTCCAAGGCGGGCCATAGAGCGTTTGGAGTCCGCCGTGAACATTGCATACAGATTCGAACCTTTCAATCGAGGGAGGGACAGCTTGTAGACTGAGCGTTTGGGGAGTTTTATCAGAAATTTCTTGCCGCCTTACTCAGGAGTTGCTCTAAGGCGGGGCAGAGAGCGTTTGGAGTGCGCCGTGAACATTACATACCGATTCGAACCTTTCAATCGAGGGAGGGACAGCTTGTAGACTGACCGTTTGGAGAGTTTTATCAGAAATTTCTTGCCGCCTTACTCAGGAGTTGCTCCAAGGCGGGCCATAGAGCGTTTGGAGTCCGCCGTGAACATTGCATACAGATTCGAACCTTTCAATCGAGGGAGGGACAGCTTGTAGACTGAGCGTTTGGGGAGTTTTATCAGAAATTTCTTGCCGCCTTACTCAGGAGTTGCTCTAAGGCGGGGCAGAGAGCGTTTGGAGTGCGCCGTGAACATTACATACCGATTCGAACCTTTCAATCGAGGGAGGGACAGCTTGTAGACTGACCGTTTGGAGAGTTTTATCAGAAATTTCTTGCCGCCTTACTCAGGAGTTGCTCCAAGGCGGGCCATAGAGCGTTTGGAGTCCGCCGTGAACATTGCATACAGATTCGAACCTTTCAATCGAGGGAGGGACAGCTTGTAGACTGACCGTTTGGAGAGTTTTGTCAGAAATTTCTTGCCGCCTTACTCAGGAGTTGCTCCAAGGCTGTCCAGCTAACCTTTGGAGTGCGCCGTGAATATTACATACCGATTCGAACCTTTCAATCGAGGGAGGGACAGCTTGTAGACTGACCGTTTGGAGAGTTTTGTCAGAAATTTCTTGCCGCCTTACTCAAGAGTTGCTCCAAGGCGGGCCATAGAGCGTTTGGAGTGCGCCGTGAACATTGCATACAGATTCAAACCTTTCCATCGAGGGAGGGACAGCTTGTAGACTGACCGTTTGGAGAGTTTTGTCAGAAATTTCTTGCCGCCTTACACAGGAGTTGCTCCAAGGCGGGCCATAGAGCGTTTGGAGTGCGCCGTGAACATTGCATACAGATTCAAACCTTTCCATCGAGGGAGGGACAGCTTGTAGACTGACCGTTTGGAGAGTTTTGTCAGAAATTTCTTGCCGCCTTACACAGGAGTTGCTCTAAGGCGGGCCAGAGAGCGTTTGGAGTGCGCCGTGAACATTGCATACAGATTCGAACCTTTCAATCGAGGGAGGGACAGCTTGTAGACTGACCGTTTGGGGAGTTTTAGCAGAAATTTCTTGCCGCCTTACTCAGGAGTTGCTCTAAGGCTGTCCAGCTAACCTTTGGAGTGCGCCGTGAATATTACATACCGATTCGAACCTTTTGGTCGAGGGAGGGACAGCTTGTAGACTGAGCGTTTGGGGAGTTTTATCAGAAATTTCTTGCCGCCTTACTCAGGAGTTGCTCTAAGGCGGGGCAGAGAGCGTTTGGAGTCCGCCGTGAACATTGCATACAGATTCGAACCTTTCAATCGAGGGAGTGACAGCTTGTAGACTGAGCGTTTGGGGAGTTTTATCAGAAATTTCTTGCCGCCTTACTCAGGAGTTGCTCTAAGGCGGGGCAGAGAGCGTTTGGAGTGCGCCGTGAACATTACATACCGATTCGAACCTTTCAATCGAGGGAGGGACAGCTTGTAGACTGACCGTTTGGAGAGTTTTGTCAGAAATTTCTTGCCGCCTTACTCAGGAGTTGCTCCAAGGCTGTCCAGCTAACCCTTGGAGTGCGCCGTGAATATTACATACCGATTCGAACCTTTCAATCGAGGGAGGGACAGCTTGTAGACTGACCGTTTGGGGAGTTTTAGCAGAAATTTCTTGCCGCCTTACTCAGGAGTTGCTCTAAGGCTGTCCAGCTAACCTTTGGAGTGCGCCGTGAATATTACATACCGATTCGATCCTTTCAATCGAGGGAGGGACAGCTTGTAGACTGACCGTTTGGAGAGTTTTGTCAGAAATTTCTTGCCGCCTTACTCAAGAGTTGCTCCAAGGCGGGCCATAGAGCGTTTGGAGTGCGCCGTGAACATTGCATACAGATTCAAACCTTTCCATCGAGGGAGGGACAGCTTGTAGACTGACCGTTTGGAGAGTTTTGTCAGAAATTTCTTGCCGCCTTACACAGGAGTTGCTCTAAGGCGGGCCAGAGAGCGTTTGGAGTGCGCCGTGAACATTGCATACAGATTCGAACCTTTCAATCGAGGGAGGGAGAGCTTGTAGACTGACCTTTTGGAGAGTTTTGTCAGAAATTTCTTGCCGCCTTACTCAGGAGTTGCTCCAAGGCGGGCCATAGAGCGTTTGGAGTCCGCCGTGAACATTGCATACAGATTCGAACCTTTCAATCGAGGGAGGGACAGCTTGTAGACTGAGCGTTTGGGGAGTTTTATCAGAAATTTCTTGCCGACTTACTCAGGAGTTGCTCTAAGGCGGGGCAGAGAGCGTTTGGAGTGCGCCGTGAACATTACATACCGATTCGAACCTTTCAATCGAGGGAGGGACAGCTTGTAGACTGACCGTTTGGAGAGTTTTATCAGAAATTTCTTGCCGCCTTACTCAGGAGTTGCTCCAAGGCGGGCCATAGAGCGTTTGGAGTCCGCCGTGAACATTGCATACAGATTCGAACCTTTCAATCGAGGGAGGGACAGCTTGTAGACTGAGCGTTTGGGGAGTTTTATCAGAAATTTCTTGCCGCCTTACTCAGGAGTTGCTCTAAGGCTGTCCAGCTAACCTTTGGAGTGCGCCGTGAATATTACATACCGATTCGAACCTTTCAATCGAGGGAGGGACAGCTTGTAGACTGACCGTTTGGAGAGTTTTGTCAGAAATTTCTTGCCGCCTTACTCAGGAGTTGCTCCAAGGCTGTCCAGCTAACCTTTGGAGTGCGCCGTGAATATTACATACCGATTCGAACCTTTCAATCGAGGGAGGGACAGCTTGTAGACTGACCGTTTGGGGAGTTTTAGCAGAAATTTCTTGCCGCCTTACTCAGGAGTTGCTCTAAGGCTGTCCAGCTAACCTTTGGAGTGCGCCGTGAATATTACATACCGATTCGAACCTTTCAATCGAGGGAGGGACAGCTTGTAGACTGACCGTTTGGAGAGTTTTGTCAGAAATTTCTTGCCGCCTTACACAGGAGTTGCTCTAAGGCGGGCCAGAGAGCGTTTGGAGTGCGCCGTGAACATTGCATACAGATTCGAACCTTTCAATCGAGGGAGGGACAGCTTGTAGACTGACCGTTTGGAGAGTTTTGTCAGAAATTTCTTGCCGCCTTACTCAGGAGTTGCTCCAAGGCGGGCCATAGAGCGTTTGGAGTCCGCCGTGAACATTGCATACAGATTCGAACCTTTCAATCGAGGGAGGGACAGCTTGTAGACTGAGCGTTTGGGGAGTTTTATCAGAAATTTCTTGCCGCCTTACTCAGGAGTTGCTCTAAGGCGGGGCAGAGAGCGTTTGGAGTGCGCCGTGAACATTGCATACAGATTCGAACCTTTTGGTCGAGGGAGGGACAGCTTGTAG
Organism: Heligmosomoides polygyrus bakeri; assembly: GCA_947359475.1. Taxonomy (NCBI): domain Eukaryota; kingdom Metazoa; phylum Nematoda; class Chromadorea; order Rhabditida; family Heligmosomidae; genus Heligmosomoides; species Heligmosomoides polygyrus. The sequence continues at coordinate 34,346,307 of OX375870.1, read as the reverse complement.
ACTGAGCGTTTGGGGAGTTTTATCAGAAATTTCTTGCCGCCTTACTCACGAGTTGCTCCAAGGCGGGCCATAGAGCGTTTGGAGTCCGCCGTGACAATGCATACAGATTCGAACCTTTCAATCGAGGGAGGGACAGCTTGTAGACTGACCGTTTGGGGAGTTTTGTCAGAAATTTCTTGCCGCCTTACTCAGGAGTTGCTCCAAGGCTGTCCAGCTAACCTTTGGAGTGCGCCGTGAATATTACATACCGATTCGAACCTTTTAATCGAGGGAGGGACAGCTTGTAGACTGACCGTTTGGGGAGTTTTAGCAGAAATTTCTTGCCGCCTTACTCAGGAGTTGCTCTAAGGCTGTCCAGCTAACCTTTGGAGTGCGCCGTGAATATTACATACCGATTCGAACCTTTTAATCGAGGGAGGGACAGCTTGTAGACTGACCGTTTGGGGAGTTTTATCAGAAATTTCTTGCCGCCTTACTCAGGAGTTGCTCCAAGGCGGGCCATAGAGTGTTTGGAGTCCGCCGTGAACAATGCATACAGAATCGAACATTTCAATCGAGGGGGGGGGGCTATTTGTAGACTGAGCGTTTGGGGAGTTTTGTCAGAAATTTCTTGCCGCCTTACTCAGGAGTTGCTCTAAGGCTGTCCAGCTAACCTTTGGAGTGCGCCGTGAATATTACATACCGATTCGAACCTTTCAATCGAGGGAGGGACAGCTTGTAGACTGACCGTTTGGGGAGTTTTAGCAGAAATTTCTTGCCGCCTTACTCAGGAGTTGCTCTAAGGCTGTCCAGCTAACCTTTGGAGTGCGCCGTGAATATTACATACCGATTCGAACCTTTTGGTCGAGGGAGGGACAGCTTGTAGAATGAGCGTTTGGGGAGTTTTATCAGAAATTTCTTGCCGCCTTACTCAGGAGTTGCTCTAAGGCGGGGCAGAGAGCGTTTGGAGTGCGCCGTGAACATTGCATACAGATTCGAACCTTTCAATCGAGGGAGGGACAGCTTGTAGACTGACCGTTTGGAGAGTTTTGTCAGAAATTTCTTGCCGCCTTACTCAGGAGTTGCTCCAAGGCGGGCCATAGAGCGTTTGGAGTCCGCCGTGACCATTGCATACAGATTCAAACCTTTCAATCGAGGGAGGGACAGCTTGTAGACTGACCGTTTGGAGAGTTTTGTCAGAAATTTCTTGCCGCCTTACTCAGGAGTTGCTCCAAGGCTGTCCAGCTAACCTTTGGAGTGCGCCGTGAATATTACATACCGATTCGAACCTTTCAATCGAGGGAGGGACAGCTTGTAGACTGACCGTTTGGAGAGTTTTGTCAGAAATTTCTTGCCGCCTTACTCAGGAGTTGCTCCAAGGCTGTCCAGCTAACCTTTGGAGTGCGCCGTGAATATTACATACCGATTCGAACCTTTCAATCGAGGGAGGGACAGCTTGTAGACTGACCGTTTGGGGAGTTTTAGCAGAAATTTCTCGCCGCCTTACTCATGAGTTGCTCTAAGGCTGTCCAGCTAACCTTTGGAGTGCGCCGTGAATATTACATACCGATTCGAACCTTTCAATCGAGGGAGGGACAGCTTGTAGACTGACCGTTTGGAGAGTTTTGTCAGAAATTTCTTGCCGCCTTACTCAAGAGTTGCTCCAAGGCGGGCCATAGAGCGTTTGGAGTGCGCCGTGAACATTGCATACAGATTCAAACCTTTCCATCGAGGGAGGGACAGCTTGTAGACTGACCGTTTGGAGAGTTTTGTCAGAAATTTCTTGCCGCCTTACACAGGAGTTGCTCTAAGGCGGGCCAGAGAGCGTTTGGAGTGCGCCGTGAACATTGCATACAGATTCGAACCTTTCAATCGAGGGAGGGACAGCTTGTAGACTGACCGTTTGGAGAGTTTTGTCAGAAATTTCTTGCCGCCTTACTCAGGAGTTGCTCCAAGGCGGGCCATAGAGCGTTTGGAGTCCGCCGTGAACATTGCATACAGATTCGAACCTTTCAATCGAGGGAGGGACAGCTTGTAGACTGAGCGTTTGGGGAGTTTTATCAGAAATTTCTTGCCGCCTTACTCAGGAGTTGCTCTAAGGCGGGGCAGAGAGCGTTTGGAGTGCGCCGTGAACATTACATACCGATTCGAACCTTTCATTCGAGGGAGGGACAGCTTGTAGACTGACCGTTTGGAGAGTTTTGTCAGAAATTTCTTGCCGCCTTACTCAGGAGTTGCTCCAAGGCGGGCCATAGAGCGTTTGGAGTCCGCCGTGAACATTGCATACAGATTCGAACCTTTCAATCGAGGGAGGGACAGCTTGTAGACTGAGCGTTTGGGGAGTTTTATCAGAAATTTCTTGCCGCCTTACTCAGGAGTTGCTCTAAGGCGGGGCAGAGAGCGTTTGGAGTGCGCCGTGAACATTACATACCGATTCGAACCTTTCAATCGAGGGAGGGACAGCTTGTAGACTGACCGTTTGGAGAGTTTTGTCAGAAATTTCTTGCCGCCTTACTCAGGAGTTGCTCCAAGGCTGTCCAGCTAACCTTTGGAGTGCGCCGTGAATATTACATACCGATTCGAACCTTTCAATCGAGGAAGGGACAGCTTGTAGACTGACCGTTTGGGGAGTTTTAGCAGAAATTTCTTGCCGCCTTACTCAGGAGTTGCTCTAAGGCTGTCCAGCTAACCTTTGGAGTGCGCCGTGAATATTACATACCGATTCGAACCTTTCAATCGAGGGAGGGACAGCTTGTAGACTGACCGTTTGGGGAGTTTTAGCAGAAATTTCTCGCCGCCTTACTCAGGAGTTGCTCTAAGGCTGTCCAGCTAACCTTTGGAGTGCGCCGTGAATATTACATACCGATTCGAACCTTTCAATCGAGGGAGGGACAGCTTGTAGACTGACCGTTTGGAGAGTTTTGTCAGAAATTTCTTGCCGCCTTACTCAAGAGTTGCTCCAAGGCGGGCCATAGAGCGTTTGGAGTGCGCCGTGAACATTGCATACAGATTCAAACCTTTCCATCGAGGGAGGGACAGCTTGTAGACTGACCGTTTGGAGAGTTTTGTCAGAAATTTCTTGCCGCCTTACACAGGAGTTGCTCTAAGGCGGGCCAGAGAGCGTTTGGAGTGCGCCGTGAACATTGCATACAGATTCGAACCTTTCAATCGAGGGAGGGACAGCTTGTAGACTGACCGTTTGGAGAGTTTTGTCAGAAATTTCTTGCCGCCTTACTCAGGAGTTGCTCCAAGGCGGGCCATAGAGCGTTTGGAGTCCGCCGTGAACATTGCATACAGATTCGAACCTTTCAATCGAGGGAGGGACAGCTTGTAGACTGAGCGTTTGGGGAGTTTTATCAGAAATTTCTTGCCGCCTTACTCAGGAGTTGCTCTAAGGCGGGGCAGAGAGCGTTTGGAGTGCGCCGTGAACATTACATACCGATTCGAACCTTTCAATCGAGGGAGGGACAGCTTGTAGACTGACCGTTTGGAGAGTTTTATCAGAAATTTCTTGCCGCCTTACTCAGGAGTTGCTCCAAGGCGGGCCATAGAGCGTTTGGAGTCCGCCGTGAACATTGCATACAGATTCGAACCTTTCAATCGAGGGAGGGACAGCTTGTAGACTGAGCGTTTGGGGAGTTTTATCAGAAATTTCTTGCCGCCTTACTCAGGAGTTGCTCTAAGGCGGGGCAGAGAGCGTTTGGAGTGCGCCGTGAACATTACATACCGATTCGAACCTTTCAATCGAGGGAGGGACAGCTTGTAGACTGACCGTTTGGAGAGTTTTATCAGAAATTTCTTGCCGCCTTACTCAGGAGTTGCTCCAAGGCGGGCCATAGAGCGTTTGGAGTCCGCCGTGAACATTGCATACAGATTCGAACCTTTCAATCGAGGGAGGGACAGCTTGTAGACTGACCGTTTGGAGAGTTTTGTCAGAAATTTCTTGCCGCCTTACTCAGGAGTTGCTCCAAGGCTGTCCAGCTAACCTTTGGAGTGCGCCGTGAATATTACATACCGATTCGAACCTTTCAATCGAGGGAGGGACAGCTTGTAGACTGACCGTTTGGAGAGTTTTGTCAGAAATTTCTTGCCGCCTTACTCAGGAGTTGCTCCAAGGCTGTCCAGCTAACCTTTGGAGTGCGCCGTGAATATTACATACCGATTCGAACCTTTCAATCGAGGGAGGGACAGCTTGTAGACTGACCGTTTGGGGAGTTTTAGCAGAAATTTCTTGCCGCCTTACTCAGGAGTTGCTCTAAGGCTGTCCAGCTAACCTTTGGAGTGCGCCGTGAATATTACATACCGATTCGAACCTTTCAATCGAGGGAGGGACAGCTTGTAGACTGACCGTTTGGGGAGTTTTAGCAGAAATTTCTCGCCGCCTTACTCAGGAGTTGCTCTAAGGCTGTCCAGCTAACCTTTGGAGTGCGCCGTGAATATTACATACCGATTCGAACCTTTCAATCGAGGGAGGGACAGCTTGTAGACTGACCGTTTGGAGAGTTTTGTCAGAAATTTCTTGCCGCCTTACTCAAGAGTTGCTCCAAGGCGGGCCATAGAGCGTTTGGAGTGCGCCGTGAACATTGCATACAGATTCAAACCTTTCCATCGAGGGAGGGACAGCTTGTAGACTGACCGTTTGGAGAGTTTTGTCAGAAATTTCTTGCCGCCTTACACAGGAGTTGCTCCAAGGCGGGCCATAGAGCGTTTGGAGTGCGCCGTGAACATTGCATACAGATTCAAACCTTTCCATCGAGGGAGGGACAGCTTGTAGACTGACCGTTTGGAGAGTTTTGTCAGAAATTTCTTGCCGCCTTACACAGGAGTTGCTCTAAGGCGGGCCAGAGAGCGTTTGGAGTGCGCCGTGAACATTGCATACAGATTCGAACCTTTCAATCGAGGGAGGGACAGCTTGTAGACTGACCGTTTGGGGAGTTTTAGCAGAAATTTCTTGCCGCCTTACTCAGGAGTTGCTCTAAGGCTGTCCAGCTAACCTTTGGAGTGCGCCGTGAATATTACATACCGATTCGAACCTTTTGGTCGAGGGAGGGACAGCTTGTAGACTGAGCGTTTGGGGAGTTTTATCAGAAATTTCTTGCCGCCTTACTCAGGAGTTGCTCTAAGGCGGGGCAGAGAGCGTTTGGAGTCCGCCGTGAACATTGCATACAGATTCGAACCTTTCAATCGAGGGAGTGACAGCTTGTAGACTGAGCGTTTGGGGAGTTTTATCAGAAATTTCTTGCCGCCTTACTCAGGAGTTGCTCTAAGGCGGGGCAGAGAGCGTTTGGAGTGCGCCGTGAACATTACATACCGATTCGAACCTTTCAATCGAGGGAGGGACAGCTTGTAGACTGACCGTTTGGAGAGTTTTGTCAGAAATTTCTTGCCGCCTTACTCAGGAGTTGCTCCAAGGCTGTCCAGCTAACCCTTGGAGTGCGCCGTGAATATTACATACCGATTCGAACCTTTCAATCGAGGGAGGGACAGCTTGTAGACTGACCGTTTGGGGAGTTTTAGCAGAAATTTCTTGCCGCCTTACTCAGGAGTTGCTCTAAGGCTGTCCAGCTAACCTTTGGAGTGCGCCGTGAATATTACATACCGATTCGATCCTTTCAATCGAGGGAGGGACAGCTTGTAGACTGACCGTTTGGAGAGTTTTGTCAGAAATTTCTTGCCGCCTTACTCAAGAGTTGCTCCAAGGCGGGCCATAGAGCGTTTGGAGTGCGCCGTGAACATTGCATACAGATTCAAACCTTTCCATCGAGGGAGGGACAGCTTGTAGACTGACCGTTTGGAGAGTTTTGTCAGAAATTTCTTGCCGCCTTACACAGGAGTTGCTCTAAGGCGGGCCAGAGAGCGTTTGGAGTGCGCCGTGAACATTGCATACAGATTCGAACCTTTCAATCGAGGGAGGGAGAGCTTGTAGACTGACCTTTTGGAGAGTTTTGTCAGAAATTTCTTGCCGCCTTACTCAGGAGTTGCTCCAAGGCGGGCCATAGAGCGTTTGGAGTCCGCCGTGAACATTGCATACAGATTCGAACCTTTCAATCGAGGGAGGGACAGCTTGTAGACTGAGCGTTTGGGGAGTTTTATCAGAAATTTCTTGCCGACTTACTCAGGAGTTGCTCTAAGGCGGGGCAGAGAGCGTTTGGAGTGCGCCGTGAACATTACATACCGATTCGAACCTTTCAATCGAGGGAGGGACAGCTTGTAGACTGACCGTTTGGAGAGTTTTATCAGAAATTTCTTGCCGCCTTACTCAGGAGTTGCTCCAAGGCGGGCCATAGAGCGTTTGGAGTCCGCCGTGAACATTGCATACAGATTCGAACCTTTCAATCGAGGGAGGGACAGCTTGTAGACTGAGCGTTTGGGGAGTTTTATCAGAAATTTCTTGCCGCCTTACTCAGGAGTTGCTCTAAGGCTGTCCAGCTAACCTTTGGAGTGCGCCGTGAATATTACATACCGATTCGAACCTTTCAATCGAGGGAGGGACAGCTTGTAGACTGACCGTTTGGAGAGTTTTGTCAGAAATTTCTTGCCGCCTTACTCAGGAGTTGCTCCAAGGCTGTCCAGCTAACCTTTGGAGTGCGCCGTGAATATTACATACCGATTCGAACCTTTCAATCGAGGGAGGGACAGCTTGTAGACTGACCGTTTGGAGAGTTTTGTCAGAAATTTCTTGCCGCCTTACTCAAGAGTTGCTCCAAGGCGGGCCATAGAGCGTTTGGAGTGCGCCGTGAACATTGCATACAGATTCAAACCTTTCCATCGAGGGAGGGACAGCTTGTAGACTGACCGTTTGGAGAGTTTTGTCAGAAATTTCTTGCCGCCTTACACAGGAGTTGCTCTAAGGCGGGCCAGAGAGCGTTTGGAGTGCGCCGTGAACATTGCATACAGATTCGAACCTTTCAATCGAGGGAGGGACAGCTTGTAGACTGACCGTTTGGAGAGTTTTGTCAGAAATTTCTTGCCGCCTTACTCAGGAGTTGCTCCAAGGCGGGCCATAGAGCGTTTGGAGTCCGCCGTGAACATTGCATACAGATTCGAACCTTTCAATCGAGGGAGGGACAGCTTGTAGACTGAGCGTTTGGGGAGTTTTATCAGAAATTTCTTGCCGCCTTACTCAGGAGTTGCTCTAAGGCGGGGCAGAGAGCGTTTGGAGTGCGCCGTGAACATTACATACCGATTCGAACCTTTCAATCGAGGGAGGGACAGCTTGTAGACTGACCGTTTGGAGAGTTTTATCAGAAATTTCTTGCCGCCTTACTCAGGAGTTGCTCCAAGGCGGGCCATAGAGCGTTTGGAGTCCGCCGTGAACATTGCATACAGATTCGAACCTTTCAATCGAGGGAGGGACAGCTTGTAGACTGAGCGTTTGGGGAGTTTTATCAGAAATTTCTTGCCGCCTTACTCAGGAGTTGCTCTAAGGCGGGGCAGAGAGCGTTTGGAGTGCGCCGTGAACATTACATACCGATTCGAACCTTTCAATCGAGGGAGGGACAGCTTGTAGACTGACCGTTTGGAGAGTTTTATCAGAAATTTCTTGCCGCCTTACTCAGGAGTTGCTCCAAGGCGGGCCATAGAGCGTTTGGAGTCCGCCGTGAACATTGCATACAGATTCGAACCTTTCAATCGAGGGAGGGACAGCTTGTAGACTGACCGTTTGGAGAGTTTTGTCAGAAATTTCTTGCCGCCTTACTCAGGAGTTGCTCCAAGGCTGTCCAGCTAACCTTTGGAGTGCGCCGTGAATATTACATACCGATTCGAACCTTTCAATCGAGGGAGGGACAGCTTGTAGACTGACCGTTTGGAGAGTTTTGTCAGAAATTTCTTGCCGCCTTACTCAGGAGTTGCTCCAAGGCTGTCCAGCTAACCTTTGGAGTGCGCCGTGAATATTACATACCGATTCGAACCTTTCAATCGAGGGAGGGACAGCTTGTAGACTGACCGTTTGGGGAGTTTTAGCAGAAATTTCTTGCCGCCTTACTCAGGAGTTGCTCTAAGGCTGTCCAGCTAACCTTTGGAGTGCGCCGTGAATATTACATACCGATTCGAACCTTTCAATCGAGGGAGGGACAGCTTGTAGACTGACCGTTTGGGGAGTTTTAGCAGAAATTTCTCGCCGCCTTACTCAGGAGTTGCTCTAAGGCTGTCCAGCTAACCTTTGGAGTGCGCCGTGAATATTACATACCGATTCGAACCTTTCAATCGAGGGAGGGACAGCTTGTAGACTGACCGTTTGGAGAGTTTTGTCAGAAATTTCTTGCCGCCTTACTCAAGAGTTGCTCCAAGGCGGGCCATAGAGCGTTTGGAGTGCGCCGTGAACATTGCATACAGATTCAAACCTTTCCATCGAGGGAGGGACAGCTTGTAGACTGACCGTTTGGAGAGTTTTGTCAGAAATTTCTTGCCGCCTTACACAGGAGTTGCTCCAAGGCGGGCCATAGAGCGTTTGGAGTGCGCCGTGAACATTGCATACAGATTCAAACCTTTCCATCGAGGGAGGGACAGCTTGTAGACTGACCGTTTGGAGAGTTTTGTCAGAAATTTCTTGCCGCCTTACACAGGAGTTGCTCTAAGGCGGGCCAGAGAGCGTTTGGAGTGCGCCGTGAACATTGCATACAGATTCGAACCTTTCAATCGAGGGAGGGACAGCTTGTAGACTGACCGTTTGGGGAGTTTTAGCAGAAATTTCTTGCCGCCTTACTCAGGAGTTGCTCTAAGGCTGTCCAGCTAACCTTTGGAGTGCGCCGTGAATATTACATACCGATTCGAACCTTTTGGTCGAGGGAGGGACAGCTTGTAGACTGAGCGTTTGGGGAGTTTTATCAGAAATTTCTTGCCGCCTTACTCAGGAGTTGCTCTAAGGCGGGGCAGAGAGCGTTTGGAGTCCGCCGTGAACATTGCATACAGATTCGAACCTTTCAATCGAGGGAGTGACAGCTTGTAGACTGAGCGTTTGGGGAGTTTTATCAGAAATTTCTTGCCGCCTTACTCAGGAGTTGCTCTAAGGCGGGGCAGAGAGCGTTTGGAGTGCGCCGTGAACATTACATACCGATTCGAACCTTTCAATCGAGGGAGGGACAGCTTGTAGACTGACCGTTTGGAGAGTTTTGTCAGAAATTTCTTGCCGCCTTACTCAGGAGTTGCTCCAAGGCTGTCCAGCTAACCCTTGGAGTGCGCCGTGAATATTACATACCGATTCGAACCTTTCAATCGAGGGAGGGACAGCTTGTAGACTGACCGTTTGGGGAGTTTTAGCAGAAATTTCTTGCCGCCTTACTCAGGAGTTGCTCTAAGGCTGTCCAGCTAACCTTTGGAGTGCGCCGTGAATATTACATACCGATTCGATCCTTTCAATCGAGGGAGGGACAGCTTGTAGACTGACCGTTTGGAGAGTTTTGTCAGAAATTTCTTGCCGCCTTACTCAAGAGTTGCTCCAAGGCGGGCCATAGAGCGTTTGGAGTGCGCCGTGAACATTGCATACAGATTCAAACCTTTCCATCGAGGGAGGGACAGCTTGTAGACTGACCGTTTGGAGAGTTTTGTCAGAAATTTCTTGCCGCCTTACACAGGAGTTGCTCTAAGGCGGGCCAGAGAGCGTTTGGAGTGCGCCGTGAACATTGCATACAGATTCGAACCTTTCAATCGAGGGAGGGAGAGCTTGTAGACTGACCTTTTGGAGAGTTTTGTCAGAAATTTCTTGCCGCCTTACTCAGGAGTTGCTCCAAGGCGGGCCATAGAGCGTTTGGAGTCCGCCGTGAACATTGCATACAGATTCGAACCTTTCAATCGAGGGAGGGACAGCTTGTAGACTGAGCGTTTGGGGAGTTTTATCAGAAATTTCTTGCCGACTTACTCAGGAGTTGCTCTAAGGCGGGGCAGAGAGCGTTTGGAGTGCGCCGTGAACATTACATACCGATTCGAACCTTTCAATCGAGGGAGGGACAGCTTGTAGACTGACCGTTTGGAGAGTTTTATCAGAAATTTCTTGCCGCCTTACTCAGGAGTTGCTCCAAGGCGGGCCATAGAGCGTTTGGAGTCCGCCGTGAACATTGCATACAGATTCGAACCTTTCAATCGAGGGAGGGACAGCTTGTAGACTGAGCGTTTGGGGAGTTTTATCAGAAATTTCTTGCCGCCTTACTCAGGAGTTGCTCTAAGGCTGTCCAGCTAACCTTTGGAGTGCGCCGTGAATATTACATACCGATTCGAACCTTTCAATCGAGGGAGGGACAGCTTGTAGACTGACCGTTTGGAGAGTTTTGTCAGAAATTTCTTGCCGCCTTACTCAGGAGTTGCTCCAAGGCTGTCCAGCTAACCTTTGGAGTGCGCCGTGAATATTACATACCGATTCGAACCTTTCAATCGAGGGAGGGACAGCTTGTAGACTGACCGTTTGGGGAGTTTTAGCAGAAATTTCTTGCCGCCTTACTCAGGAGTTGCTCTAAGGCTGTCCAGCTAACCTTTGGAGTGCGCCGTGAATATTACATACCGATTCGAACCTTTCAATCGAGGGAGGGACAGCTTGTAGACTGACCGTTTGGGGAGTTTTAGCAGAAATTTCTCGCCGCCTTACTCAGGAGTTGCTCTAAGGCTGTCCAGCTAACCTTTGGAGTGCGCCGTGAATATTACATACCGATTCGAACCTTTCAATCGAGGGAGGGACAGCTTGTAGACTGACCGTTTGGAGAGTTTTGTCAGAAATTTCTTGCCGCCTTACTCAAGAGTTGCTCCAAGGCGGGCCATAGAGCGTTTGGAGTGCGCCGTGAACATTGCATACAGATTCAAACCTTTCCATCGAGGGAGGGACAGCTTGTAGACTGACCGTTTGGAGAGTTTTGTCAGAAATTTCTTGCCGCCTTACACAGGAGTTGCTCTAAGGCGGGCCAGAGAGCGTTTGGAGTGCGCCGTGAACATTGCATACAGATTCGAACCTTTCAATCGAGGGAGGGACAGCTTGTAGACTGACCGTTTGGAGAGTTTTGTCAGAAATTTCTTGCCGCCTTACTCAGGAGTTGCTCCAAGGCGGGCCATAGAGCGTTTGGAGTCCGCCGTGAACATTGCATACAGATTCGAACCTTTCAATCGAGGGAGGGACAGCTTGTAGACTGAGCGTTTGGGGAGTTTTATCAGAAATTTCTTGCCGCCTTACTCAGGAGTTGCTCTAAGGCGGGGCAGAGAGCGTTTGGAGTGCGCCGTGAACATTGCATACAGATTCGAACCTTTTGGTCGAGGGAGGGACAGCTTGTAGACTGAGCGTTTGGGGAGTTTTATCAGAAATTTCTTGCCGCCTTACTCACGAGTTGCTCCAAGGCGGGCCATAGAGCGTTTGGAGTCCGCCGTGACAATGCATACAGATTCGAACCTTTCAATCGAGGGAGGGACAGCTTGTAGACTGACCGTTTGGGGAGTTTTGTCAGAAATTTCTTGCCGCCTTACTCAGGAGTTGCTCCAAGGCTGTCCAGCTAACCTTTGGAGTGCGCCGTGAATATTACATACCGATTCGAACCTTTTAATCGAGGGAGGGACAGCTTGTAGACTGACCGTTTGGGGAGTTTTAGCAGAAATTTCTTGCCGCCTTACTCAGGAGTTGCTCTAAGGCTGTCCAGCTAACCTTTGGAGTGCGCCGTGAATATTACATACCGATTCGAACCTTTTAATCGAGGGAGGGACAGCTTGTAGACTGACCGTTTGGGGAGTTTTATCAGAAATTTCTTGCCGCCTTACTCAGGAGTTGCTCCAAGGCGGGCCATAGAGTGTTTGGAGTCCGCCGTGAACAATGCATACAGAATCGAACATTTCAATCGAGGGGGGGGGGCTATTTGTAGACTGAGCGTTTGGGGAGTTTTGTCAGAAATTTCTTGCCGCCTTACTCAGGAGTTGCTCTAAGGCTGTCCAGCTAACCTTTGGAGTGCGCCGTGAATATTACATACCGATTCGAACCTTTCAATCGAGGGAGGGACAGCTTGTAGACTGACCGTTTGGGGAGTTTTAGCAGAAATTTCTTGCCGCCTTACTCAGGAGTTGCTCTAAGGCTGTCCAGCTAACCTTTGGAGTGCGCCGTGAATATTACATACCGATTCGAACCTTTTGGTCGAGGGAGGGACAGCTTGTAGAATGAGCGTTTGGGGAGTTTTATCAGAAATTTCTTGCCGCCTTACTCAGGAGTTGCTCTAAGGCGGGGCAGAGAGCGTTTGGAGTGCGCCGTGAACATTGCATACAGATTCGAACCTTTCAATCGAGGGAGGGACAGCTTGTAGACTGACCGTTTGGAGAGTTTTGTCAGAAATTTCTTGCCGCCTTACTCAGGAGTTGCTCCAAGGCGGGCCATAGAGCGTTTGGAGTCCGCCGTGACCATTGCATACAGATTCAAACCTTTCAATCGAGGGAGGGACAGCTTGTAGACTGACCGTTTGGAGAGTTTTGTCAGAAATTTCTTGCCGCCTTACTCAGGAGTTGCTCCAAGGCTGTCCAGCTAACCTTTGGAGTGCGCCGTGAATATTACATACCGATTCGAACCTTTCAATCGAGGGAGGGACAGCTTGTAGACTGACCGTCTGGAGAGTTTTGTCAGAAATTTCTTGCCGTCTTACTCAGGAGTTGCTCCAAGGCTGTCCAGCTAACCTTTGGAGTGCGCCGTGAATATTACATACCGATTCGAACCTTTCAATCGAGGGAGGGACAGCTTGTAGACTGACCGTTTGGGGAGTTTTAGCAGAAATTTCTCGCCGCCTTACTCAGGAGTTGCTCTAAGGCTGTCCAGCTAACCTTTGGAGTGCGCCGTGAATATTACATACCGATTCGAACCTTTCAATCGAGGGAGGGACAGCTTGTAGACTGACCGTTTGGAGAGTTTTGTCAGAAATTTCTTGCCGCCTTACTCAAGAGTTGCTCCAAGGCGGGCCATAGAGCGTTTGGACTGCGCCGTGAACATTGCATACAGATTCAAACCTTTCAATCGAGGGAGGGACAGCTTGTAGACTGACCGTTTGGGGAGTTTTAGCAGAAATTTCTTGCCGCCTTACTCAGGAGTTGCTCTAAGGCTGTCCAGCTAACCTTTGGAGTGCGCCGTGAATATTACATACCGATTCGAACCTTTTAATCGAGGGAGGGACAGCTTGTAGACTGACCGTTTGGGGAGTTTTGTCAGAAATTTCTTGCCGCCTTACTCAGGAGTTGCTCCAAGGCGGGCCATAGAGCGTTTGGACTGCGCCGTGAACATTGCATACAGATTCAAACCTTTCAATCGAGGGAGGGACAGCTTGTAGACTGACCGTTTGGAGAGTTTTGTCAGAAATTTCTTGCCGCCTTACACAGGAGTTGCTCTAAGGCGGGCCAGAGAGCGTTTGGAGTGCGCCGTGAACATTGCATACAGATTCGAACCTTTCAATCGAGGGAGGGACAGCTTGTAGACTGACCGTTTGGAGAGTTTTGTCAGAAATTTCTTGCCGCCTTACTCAGGAGTTGCTCCAAGGCGGGCCATAGAGCGTTTGGAGTCCGCCGTGAACATTGCATACAGATTCGAACCTTTCAATCGAGGGAGGGACAGCTTGTAGACTGACCGTTTGGAGAGTTTTGTCAGAAATTTCTTGCCGCCTTACACAGGAGTTGCTCTAAGGCGGGCCAGAGAGCGTTTGGAGTGCGCCGTGAACATTGCATACAGATTCGAACCTTTCAATGGAGGGAGGGACAGCTTGTAGACTGACCGTTTGGAGAGTTTTGTCAGAAATTTCTTGCCGCCTTACTCAGGAGTTGCTCCAAGGCGGGCCATAGAGCGTTTGGAGTCCGCCGTGAACATTGCATACAGATTCGAACCTTTCAATCGAGGGAGGGACAGCTTGTAGACTGAGCGTTTGGGGAGTTTTATCAGAAATTTCTTGCCGCCTTACTCAGGAGTTGCTCTAAGGCGGGGCAGAGAGCGTTTGGAGTGCGCCGTGAACATTGCATACAGATTCGAACCTTTTGGTCGAGGGAGGGACAGCTTGTAGACTGAGCGTTTGGGGAGTTTTATCAGAAATTTCTCGCCGCCTTACTCAGGAGTTGCTCCAAGGCGGGCCATAGAGCGTTTGGAGTCCGCCGTGAACATTGCATACAGATTCGAACCTTTCAATCGAGGGAGGGACAGCTTGTAGACTGAGCGTTTGGGGAGTTTTATCAGAAATTTCTTGCCGCCTTACTCAGGAGTTGCTCTAAGGCTGTCCAGCTAACCTTTGGAGTGCGCCGTGAATATTACATACCGATTCGAACCTTTCAATCGAGGGAGGGACAGCTTGTAGACTGACCGTTTGGGGAGTTTTAGCAGAAATTTCTCGCCGCCTTACTCAGGAGTTGCTCTAAGGCTGTCCAGCTAACCTTTGGAGTGCGCCGTGAATATTACATACCGATTCGAACCTTTCAATCGAGGGAGGGACAGCTTGTAGACTGACCGTTTGGAGAGTTTTGTCAGAAATTTCTTGCCGCCTTACTCAAGAGTTGCTCCAAGGCGGGCCATAGAGCGTTTGGAGTGCGCCGTGAACATTGCATACAGATTCAAACCTTTCCATCGAGGGAGGGACAGCTTGTAGACTGACCGTTTGGAGAGTTTTGTCAGAAATTTCTTGCCGCCTTACACAGGAGTTGCTCTAAGGCGGGCCAGAGAGCGTTTGGAGTGCGCCGTGAACATTGCATACAGATTCGAACCTTTCAATCGAGGGAGGGACAGCTTGTAGACTGACCGTTTGGAGAGTTTTGTCAGAAATTTCTTGCCGCCTTACTCAGGAGTTGCTCCAAGGCGGGCCATAGAGCGTTTGGAGTCCGCCGTGAACATTGCATACAGATTCGAACCTTTCAATCGAGGGAGGGACAGCTTGTAGACTGAGCGTTTGGGGAGTTTTATCAGAAATTTCTTGCCGCCTTACTCAGGAGTTGCTCTAAGGCGGGGCAGAGAGCGTTTGGAGTGCGCCGTGAACATTGCATACAGATTCGAACCTTTTGGTCGAGGGAGGGACAGCTTGTAGACTGAGCGTTTGGGGAGTTTTATCAGAAATTTCTTGCCGCCTTACTCACGAGTTGCTCCAAGGCGGGCCATAGAGCGTTTGGAGTCCGCCGTGACAATGCATACAGATTCGAACCTTTCAATCGAGGGAGGGACAGCTTGTAGACTGACCGTTTGGGGAGTTTTGTCAGAAATTTCTTGCCGCCTTACTCAGGAGTTGCTCCAAGGCTGTCCAGCTAACCTTTGGAGTGCGCCGTGAATATTACATACCGATTCGAACCTTTTAATCGAGGGAGGGACAGCTTGTAGACTGACCGTTTGGGGAGTTTTAGCAGAAATTTCTTGCCGCCTTACTCAGGAGTTGCTCTAAGGCTGTCCAGCTAACCTTTGGAGTGCGCCGTGAATATTACATACCGATTCGAACCTTTTAATCGAGGGAGGGACAGCTTGTAGACTGACCGTTTGGGGAGTTTTATCAGAAATTTCTTGCCGCCTTACTCAGGAGTTGCTCCAAGGCGGGCCATAGAGTGTTTGGAGTCCGCCGTGAACAATGCATACAGAATCGAACATTTCAATCGAGGGGGGGGGGGCTATTTGTAGACTGAGCGTTTGGGGAGTTTTGTCAGAAATTTCTTGCCGCCTTACTCAGGAGTTGCTCTAAGGCTGTCCAGCTAACCTTTGGAGTGCGCCGTGAATATTACATACCGATTCGAACCTTTCAATCGAGGGAGGGACAGCTTGTAGACTGACCGTTTGGGGAGTTTTAGCAGAAATTTCTTGCCGCCTTACTCAGGAGTTGCTCTAAGGCTGTCCAGCTAACCTTTGGAGTGCGCCGTGAATATTACATACCGATTCGAACCTTTTGGTCGAGGGAGGGACAGCTTGTAGAATGAGCGTTTGGGGAGTTTTATCAGAAATTTCTTGCCGCCTTACTCAGGAGTTGCTCTAAGGCGGGGCAGAGAGCGTTTGGAGTGCGCCGTGAACATTGCATACAGATTCGAACCTTTCAATCGAGGGAGGGACAGCTTGTAGACTGACCGTTTGGAGAGTTTTGTCAGAAATTTCTTGCCGCCTTACTCAGGAGTTGCTCCAAGGCGGGCCATAGAGCGTTTGGAGTCCGCCGTGACCATTGCATACAGATTCAAACCTTTCAATCGAGGGAGGGACAGCTTGTAGACTGACCGTTTGGAGAGTTTTGTCAGAAATTTCTTGCCGCCTTACTCAGGAGTTGCTCCAAGGCTGTCCAGCTAACCTTTGGAGTGCGCCGTGAATATTACATACCGATTCGAACCTTTCAATCGAGGGAGGGACAGCTTGTAGACTGACCGTCTGGAGAGTTTTGTCAGAAATTTCTTGCCGTCTTACTCAGGAGTTGCTCCAAGGCTGTCCAGCTAACCTTTGGAGTGCGCCGTGAATATTACATACCGATTCGAACCTTTCAATCGAGGGAGGGACAGCTTGTAGACTGACCGTTTGGGGAGTTTTAGCAGAAATTTCTCGCCGCCTTACTCAGGAGTTGCTCTAAGGCTGTCCAGCTAACCTTTGGAGTGCGCCGTGAATATTACATACCGATTCGAACCTTTCAATCGAGGGAGGGACAGCTTGTAGACTGACCGTTTGGAGAGTTTTGTCAGAAATTTCTTGCCGCCTTACTCAAGAGTTGCTCCAAGGCGGGCCATAGAGCGTTTGGACTGCGCCGTGAACATTGCATACAGATTCAAACCTTTCAATCGAGGGAGGGACAGCTTGTAGACTGACCGTTTGGGGAGTTTTAGCAGAAATTTCTTGCCGCCTTACTCAGGAGTTGCTCTAAGGCTGTCCAGCTAACCTTTGGAGTGCGCCGTGAATATTACATACCGATTCGAACCTTTTAATCGAGGGAGGGACAGCTTGTAGACTGACCGTTTGGGGAGTTTTGTCAGAAATTTCTTGCCGCCTTACTCAGGAGTTGCTCCAAGGCGGGCCATAGAGCGTTTGGACTGCGCCGTGAACATTGCATACAGATTCAAACCTTTCAATCGAGGGAGGGACAGCTTGTAGACTGACCGTTTGGAGAGTTTTGTCAGAAATTTCTTGCCGCCTTACACAGGAGTTGCTCTAAGGCGGGCCAGAGAGCGTTTGGAGTGCGCCGTGAACATTGCATACAGATTCGAACCTTTCAATCGAGGGAGGGACAGCTTGTAGACTGACCGTTTGGAGAGTTTTGTCAGAAATTTCTTGCCGCCTTACTCAGGAGTTGCTCCAAGGCGGGCCATAGAGCGTTTGGAGTCCGCCGTGAACATTGCATACAGATTCGAACCTTTCAATCGAGGGAGGGACAGCTTGTAGACTGACCGTTTGGAGAGTTTTGTCAGAAATTTCTTGCCGCCTTACACAGGAGTTGCTCTAAGGCGGGCCAGAGAGCGTTTGGAGTGCGCCGTGAACATTGCATACAGATTCGAACCTTTCAATGGAGGGAGGGACAGCTTGTAGACTGACCGTTTGGAGAGTTTTGTCAGAAATTTCTTGCCGCCTTACTCAGGAGTTGCTCCAAGGCGGGCCATAGAGCGTTTGGAGTCCGCCGTGAACATTGCATACAGATTCGAACCTTTCAATCGAGGGAGGGACAGCTTGTAGACTGAGCGTTTGGGGAGTTTTATCAGAAATTTCTTGCCGCCTTACTCAGGAGTTGCTCTAAGGCGGGGCAGAGAGCGTTTGGAGTGCGCCGTGAACATTGCATACAGATTCGAACCTTTTGGTCGAGGGAGGGACAGCTTGTAGACTGAGCGTTTGGGGAGTTTTATCAGAAATTTCTTGCCGCCTTACTCAGGAGTTGCTCCAAGGCGGGCCATAGAGCGTTTGGAGTCCGCCGTGACAATGCATACAGATTCGAACCTTTCAATCGAGGGAGGGACAGCTTGTAGACTGAGCGTTTGGGGAGTTTTGTCAGAAATTTCTTGCCGCCTTACTCAGGAGTTGCTCTAAGGCGGGGCAGAGAGCGTTTGGAGTGCGCCGTGAACATTGCATACAGATTCGAACCTTTTGGTCGAGGGAGGGACAGCTTGTAGACTGAGCGTTTGGAGAGTTTTGTCAGAAATTTCTTGCCGCCTTACTCAGGAGTTGCTCCAAGGCGGGCCATAGAGTGTTTGGAGTCCGCCGTGAACAATGCATACAGAATCGAACATTTCAATCGAGGGGGGGGGGCTATTTGTAGACTGAGCGTTTGGGGAGTTTTGTCAGAAATTTCTTGCCGCCTTACTCAGGAGTTGCTCTAAGGCTGTCCAGCTAACCTTTGGAGTGCGCCGTGAATATTACATACCGATTCGAACCTTTCAATCGAGGGAGGGACAGCTTGTAGACTGAGCGTTTGGGGAGTTTTATCAGAAATTTCTTGCCGCCTTACTCAGGAGTTGCTCTAAGGCGGGGCAGAGAGCGTTTGGAGTGCGCCGTGAACATTGCATACAGATTCGAACCTTTTGGTCGAGGGAGGGACAGCTTGTAGACTGAGCGTTTGGGGAGTTTTATCAGAAATTTCTTGCCGCCTTACTCAGGAGTTGCTCCAAGGCGGGCCATAGAGCGTTTGGAGTCCGCCGTGACAATGCATACAGATTCGAACCTTTCAATCGAGGGAGGGACAGCTTGTAGACTGAGCGTTTGGGGAGTTTTGTCAGAAATTTCTTGCCGCCTTACTCAGGAGTTGCTCTAAGGCGGGGCAGAGAGCGTTTGGAGTGCGCCGTGAACATTGCATACAGATTCGAACCTTTTGGTCGAGGGAGGGACAGCTTGTAGACTGACCGTTTGGAGAGTTTTGTCAGAAATTTCTTGCCGCCTTACTCAGGAGTTGCTCCAAGGCGGGCCATAGAGCGTTTGGAGTCCGCCGTGAACATTGCATACAGATTCGAACCTTTCAATCGAGGGAGGGACAGCTTGTAGACTGAGCGTTTGGGGAGTTTTATCAGAAATTTCTTGCCGCCTTACTCAGGAGTTGCTCCAAGGCGGGCCATAGAGCGTTTGGAGTCCGCCGTGACAATGCATACAGATTCGAACCTTTCAATCGAGGGAGGGACAGCTTGTAGACTGAGCGTTTGGGGAGTTTTGTCAGAAATTTCTTGCCGCCTTACTCAGGAGTTGCTCTAAGGCGGGGCAGAGAGCGTTTGGAGTGCGCCGTGAACATTGCATACAGATTCGAACCTTTTGGTCGAGGGAGGGACAGCTTGTAGACTGACCGTTTGGAGAGTTTTGTCAGAAATTTCTTGCCGCCTTACTCAGGAGTTGCTCCAAGGCGGGCCATAGAGTGTTTGGAGTCCGCCGTGAACAATGCATACAGAATCGAACATTTCAATCGAGGGGGGGGGGCTATTTGTAGACTGAGCGTTTGGGGAGTTTTGTCAGAAATTTCTTGCCGCCTTACTCAGGAGTTGCTCTAAGGCTGTCCAGCTAACCTTTGGAGTGCGCCGTGAATATTACATACCGATTCGAACCTTTCAATCGAGGGAGGGACAGCTTGTAGACTGACCGTTTGGAGAGTTTTGTCAGAAATTTCTTGCCGCCTTACTCAGGAGTTGCTCCAAGGCTGTCCAGCTAACCTTTGGAGTGCGCCGTGAATATTACATACCGATTCGAACCTTTTGGTCGAGGGAGGGACAGCTTGTAGACTGAGCGTTTGGGGAGTTTTATCAGAAATTTCTTGCCGCCTTACTCAGGAGTTGCTCTAAGGCGGGGCAGAGAGCGTTTGGAGTGCGCCGTGAACATTGCATACAGATTCGAACCTTTCAATCGAGGGAGGGACAGCTTGTAGACTGACCGTTTGGAGAGTTTTGTCAGAAATTTCTTGCCGCCTTACTCAGGAGTTGCTCCAAGGCTGTCCAGCTAACCTTTGGAGTGCGCCGTGAAAATTACATACCGATTCGAACCTTTCAATCGAGGGAGGGACAGCTTGTAGACTGACCGTTTGGAGAGTTTTGTCAGAAATTTCTTGCCGCCTTACTCAGGAGTTGCTCCAAGGCTGTCCAGCTAACCTTTGGAGTGCGCCGTGAATATTACATACCGATTCGAACCTTTCAATCGAGGGAGGGACAGCTTGTAGACTGACCGTTTGGAGAGTTTTGTCAGAAATTTCTTGCCGCCTTACTCAGGAGTTGCTCCAAGGCTGTCCAGCTAACCTTTGGAGTGCGCCGTGAATATTACATACCGATTCGAACCTTTTAATCGAGGGAGGGACAGCTTGTAGACTGACCGTTTGGAGAGTTTTATCAGAAATTTCTTGCCGCCTTACTCAGGAGTTGCTCCAAGGCGGGCCATAGAGCGTTTGGAGTCCGCCGTGACAATGCATACAGATTCGAACCTTTCAATCGAGGGAGGGACAGCTTGTAGACTGACCGTTTGGGGAGTTTTGTCAGAAATTTCTTGCCGCCTTACTCAGGAGTTGCTCCAAGGCTGTCCAGCTAACCTTTGGAGTGCGCCGTGAATATTACATACCGATTCGAACCTTTTAATCGAGGGAGGGACAGCTTGTAGACTGACCGTTTGGGGAGTTTTAGCAGAAATTTCTTGCCGCCTTGCTCAGGAGTTGCTCTAGGGCTGTCCAGCTAACCTTTGGAGTGCGCCGTGAATATTACATACCGATTCGAACCTTTTAATCGAGGGAGGGACAGCTTGTAGACTGACCGTTTGGGGAGTTTTATCAGAAATTTCTTGCCGCCTTACTCAGGAGTTGCTCCAAGGCGGGCCATAGAGTGTTTGGAGTCCGCCGTGAACAATGCATACAGAATCGAACATTTCAATCGAGGGGGGGGGCTATTTGTAGACTGAGCGTTTGGGGAGTTTTGTCAGAAATTTCTTGCCGCCTTACTCAGGAGTTGCTCTAAGGCTGTCCAGCTAACCTTTGGAGTGCGCCGTGAATATTACATACCGATTCGAACCTTTCAATCGAGGGAGGGACAGCTTGTAGACTGACCGTTTGGGGAGTTTTAGCAGAAATTTCTTGCCGCCTTACTCAGGAGTTGCTCTAAGGCTGTCCAGCTAACCTTTGGAGTGCGCCGTGAATATTACATACCGATTCGAACCTTTCAATCGAGGGAGGGACAGCTTGTAGACTGACCGTTTGGGGAGTTTTAGCAGAAATTTCTTGCCGCCTTACTCAGGAGTTGCTCTAAGGCTGTCCAGCTAACCTTTGGAGTGCGCCGTGAATATTACATACCGATTCGAACCTTTCAATCGAGGGAGGGACAGCTTGTAGACTGACCGTTTGGAGAGTTTTGTCAGAAATTTCTTGCCGCCTTACTCAGGAGTTGCTCCAAGGCTGTCCAGCTAACCTTTGGAGTGCGCCGTGAATATTACATACCGATTCGAACCTTTTAATCGAGGGAGGGACAGCTTGTAGACTGACCGTTTGGAGAGTTTTATCAGAAATTTCTTGCCGCCTTACTCAGGAGTTGCTCCAAGGCTGTCCAGCTAACCTTTGGAGTGCGCCGTGAATATTACATACCGATTCGAACCTTTTAATCGAGGGAGGGACAGCTTGTAGACTGACCGTTTGGGGAGTTTTAGCAGAAATTTCTTGCCGCCTTGCTCAGGAGTTGCTCTAAGGCTGTCCAGCTAACCTTTGGAGTGCGCCGTGAATATTACATACCGATTCGAACCTTTCAATCGAGGGAGGGACAGCTTGTAGACTGACCGTTTGGGGAGTTTTAGCAGAAATTTCTTGCCGCCTTACTCAGGAGTTGCTCTAAGGCTGTCCAGCTAACCTTTGGAGTGCGCCGTGAATATTACATACCGATTCGAACCTTTCAATCGAGGGAGGGACAGCTTGTAGACTGACCGTTTGGGGAGTTTTAGCAGAAATTTCTTGCCGCCTTACTCAGGAGTTGCTCTAAGGCTGTCCAGCTAACCTTTGGAGTGCGCCGTGAATATTACATACCGATTCGAACCTTTCAATCGAGGGAGGGACAGCTTGTAGACTGACCGTTTGGAGAGTTTTGTCAGAAATTTCTTGCCGCCTTACTCAGGAGTTGCTCCAAGGCTGTCCAGCTAACCTTTGGAGTGCGCCGTGAAAATTACATACCGATTCGAACCTTTCAATCGAGGGAGGGACAGCTTGTAGACTGACCGTTTGGAGAGTTTTGTCAGAAATTTCTTGCCGCCTTACTCAGGAGTTGCTCCAAGGCTGTCCAGCTAACCTTTGGAGTGCGCCGTGAATATTACATACCGATTCGAACCTTTCAATCGAGGGAGGGACAGCTTGTAGACTGACCGTTTGGAGAGTTTTGTCAGAAATTTCTTGCCGCCTTACTCAGGAGTTGCTCCAAGGCTGTCCAGCTAACCTTTGGAGTGCGCCGTGAATATTACATACCGATTCGAACCTTTTAATCGAGGGAGGGACAGCTTGTAGACTGACCGTTTGGAGAGTTTTATCAGAAATTTCTTGCCGCCTTACTCAGGAGTTGCTCCAAGGCTGTCCAGCTAACCTTTGGAGTGCGCCGTGAATATTACATACCGATTCGAACCTTTTAATCGAGGGAGGGACAGCTTGTAGACTGACCGTTTGGGGAGTTTTAGCAGAAATTTCTTGCCTCCTTGCTCAGGAGTTGCTCTAAGGCTGTCCAGCTAACCTTTGGAGTGCGCCGTGAATATTACATACCGATTCGAACCTTTCAATCGAGGGAGGGACAGCTTGTAGACTGACCGTTTGGGGAGTTTTAGCAGAAATTTCTTGCCGCCTTACTCAGGAGTTGCTCTAAGGCTGTCCAGCTAACCTTTGGAGTGCGCCGTGAATATTACATACCGATTCGAACCTTTCAATCGAGGGAGGGACAGCTTGTAGACTGACCGTTTGGAGAGTTTTGTCAGAAATTTCTTGCCGCCTTACTCAGGAGTTGCTCCAAGGCTGTCCAGCTAACCTTTGGAGTGCGCCGTGAAAATTACATACCGATTCGAACCTTTCAATCGAGGGAGGGACAGCTTGTAGACTGACCGTTTGGAGAGTTTTGTCAGAAATTTCTTGCCGCCTTACTCAGGAGTTGCTCCAAGGCTGTCCAGCTAACCTTTGGAGTGCGCCGTTAATATTACATACCGATTCGAACCTTTCAATCGAGGGAGGGACAGCTTGTAGACTGACCGTTTGGAGAGTTTTGTCAGAAATTTCTTGCCGCCTTACTCAGGAGTTGCTCCAAGGCTGTCCAGCTAACCTTTGGAGTGCGCCGTGAATATTACATACCGATTCGAACCTTTTAATCGAGGGAGGGACAGCTTGTAGACTGACCGTTTGGAGAGTTTTATCAGAAATTTCTTGCCGCCTTACTCAGGAGTTGCTCCAAGGCTGTCCAGCTAACCTTTGGAGTGCGCCGTGAATATTACATACCGATTCGAACCTTTTAATCGAGGGAGGGACAGCTTGTAGACTGACCGTTTGGGGAGTTTTAGCAGAAATTTCTTGCCGCCTTGCTCAGGAGTTGCTCTAAGGCTGTCCAGCTAACCTTTGGAGTGCGCCGTGAATATTACATACCGATTCGAACCTTTCAATCGAGGGAGGGACAGCTTGTAGACTGACCGTTTGGGGAGTTTTAGCAGAAATTTCTTGCCGCCTTACTCAGGAGTTGCTCTAAGGCTGTCCAGCTAACCTTTGGAGTGCGCCGTGAATATTACATACCGATTCGAACCTTTCAATCGAGGGAGGGACAGCTTGTAGACTGACCGTTTGGGGAGTTTTAGCAGAAATTTCTTGCCGCCTTACTCAGGAGTTGCTCTAAGGCTGTCCAGCTAACCTTTGGAGTGCGCCGTGAATATTACATACCGATTCGAACCTTTCAATCGAGGGAGGGACAGCTTGTAGACTGACCGTTTGGAGAGTTTTGTCAGAAATTTCTTGCCGCCTTACTCAGGAGTTGCTCCAAGGCTGTCCAGCTAACCTTTGGAGTGCGCCGTGAAAATTACATACCGATTCGAACCTTTCAATCGAGGGAGGGACAGCTTGTAGACTGACCGTTTGGAGAGTTTTGTCAGAAATTTCTTGCCGCCTTACTCAGGAGTTGCTCCAAGGCTGTCCAGCTAACCTTTGGAGTGCGCCGTGAATATTACATACCGATTCGAACCTTTCAATCGAGGGAGGGACAGCTTGTAGACTGACCGTTTGGAGAGTTTTGTCAGAAATTTCTTGCCGCCTTACTCAGGAGTTGCTCCAAGGCTGTCCAGCTAACCTTTGGAGTGCGCCGTGAATATTACATACCGATTCGAACCTTTTAATCGAGGGAGGGACAGCTTGTAGACTGACCGTTTGGAGAGTTTTATCAGAAATTTCTTGCCGCCTTACTCAGGAGTTGCTCCAAGGCGGGCCATAGAGCGTTTGGAGTCCGCCGTGACAATGCATACAGATTCGAACCTTTCAATCGAGGGAGGGACAGCTTGTAGACTGACCGTTTGGGGAGTTTTGTCAGAAATTTCTTGCCGCCTTACTCAGGAGTTGCTCCAAGGCTGTCCAGCTAACCTTTGGAGTGCGCCGTGAATATTACATACCGATTCGAACCTTTTAATCGAGGGAGGGACAGCTTGTAGACTGACCGTTTGGGGAGTTTTAGCAGAAATTTCTTGCCGCCTTGCTCAGGAGTTGCTCTAGGGCTGTCCAGCTAACCTTTGGAGTGCGCCGTGAATATTACATACCGATTCGAACCTTTTAATCGAGGGAGGGACAGCTTGTAGACTGACCGTTTGGGGAGTTTTATCAGAAATTTCTTGCCGCCTTACTCAGGAGTTGCTCCAAGGCGGGCCATAGAGTGTTTGGAGTCCGCCGTGAACAATGCATACAGAATCGAACATTTCAATCGAGGGGGGGGGGCTATTTGTAGACTGAGCGTTTGGGGAGTTTTGTCAGAAATTTCTTGCCGCCTTACTCAGGAGTTGCTCTAAGGCTGTCCAGCTAACCTTTGGAGTGCGCCGTGAATATTACATACCGATTCGAACCTTTCAATCGAGGGAGGGACAGCTTGTAGACTGACCGTTTGGGGAGTTTTAGCAGAAATTTCTTGCCGCCTTACTCAGGAGTTGCTCTAAGGCTGTCCAGCTAACCTTTGGAGTGCGCCGTGAATATTACATACCGATTCGAACCTTTCAATCGAGGGAGGGACAGCTTGTAGACTGACCGTTTGGGGAGTTTTAGCAGAAATTTCTTGCCGCCTTACTCAGGAGTTGCTCTAAGGCTGTCCAGCTAACCTTTGGAGTGCGCCGTGAATATTACATACCGATTCGAACCTTTCAATCGAGGGAGGGACAGCTTGTAGACTGACCGTTTGGAGAGTTTTGTCAGAAATTTCTTGCCGCCTTACTCAGGAGTTGCTCCAAGGCTGTCCAGCTAACCTTTGGAGTGCGCCGTGAAAATTACATACCGATTCGAACCTTTCAATCGAGGGAGGGACAGCTTGTAGACTGACCGTTTGGAGAGTTTTGTCAGAAATTTCTTGCCGCCTTACTCAGGAGTTGCTCCAAGGCTGTCCAGCTAACCTTTGGAGTGCGCCGTGAATATTACATACCGATTCGAACCTTTCAATCGAGGGAGGGACAGCTTGTAGACTGACCGTTTGGAGAGTTTTGTCAGAAATTTCTTGCCGCCTTACTCAGGAGTTGCTCCAAGGCTGTCCAGCTAACCTTTGGAGTGCGCCGTGAATATTACATACCGATTCGAACCTTTTAATCGAGGGAGGGACAGCTTGTAGACTAACCGTTTGGAGAGTTTTATCAGAAATTTCTTGCCGCCTTACTCAGGAGTTGCTCCAAGGCTGTCCAGCTAACCTTTGGAGTGCGCCGTGAATATTACATACCGATTCGAACCTTTTAATCGAGGGAGGGACAGCTTGTAGACTGACCGTTTGGGGAGTTTTAGCAGAAATTTCTTGCCGCCTTGCTCAGGAGTTGCTCTAAGGCTGTCCAGCTAACCTTTGGAGTGCGCCGTGAATATTACATACCGATTCGAACCTTTCAATCGAGGGAGGGACAGCTTGTAGACTGACCGTTTGGGGAGTTTTAGCAGAAATTTCTTGCCGCCTTACTCAGGAGTTGCTCTAAGGCTGTCCAGCTAACCTTTGGAGTGCGCCGTGAATATTACATACCGATTCGAACCTTTCAATCGAGGGAGGGACAGCTTGTAGACTGACCGTTTGGGGAGTTTTAGCAGAAATTTCTTGCCGCCTTACTCAGGAGTTGCTCTAAGGCTGTCCAGCTAACCTTTGGAGTGCGCCGTGAATATTACATACCGATTCGAACCTTTCAATCGAGGGAGGGACAGCTTGTAGACTGACCGTTTGGAGAGTTTTGTCAGAAATTTCTTGCCGCCTTACTCAGGAGTTGCTCCAAGGCTGTCCAGCTAACCTTTGGAGTGCGCCGTGAAAATTACATACCGATTCGAACCTTTCAATCGAGGGAGGGACAGCTTGTAGACTGACCGTTTGGAGAGTTTTGTCAGAAATTTCTTGCCGCCTTACTCAGGAGTTGCTCCAAGGCTGTCCAGCTAACCTTTGGAGTGCGCCGTGAATATTACATACCGATTCGAACCTTTCAATCGAGGGAGGGACAGCTTGTAGACTGACCGTTTGGAGAGTTTTGTCAGAAATTTCTTGCCGCCTTACTCAGGAGTTGCTCCAAGGCTGTCCAGCTAACCTTTGGAGTGCGCCGTGAATATTACATACCGATTCGAACCTTTTAATCGAGGGAGGGACAGCTTGTAGACTGACCGTTTGGAGAGTTTTATCAGAAATTTCTTGCCGCCTTACTCAGGAGTTGCTCCAAGGCTGTCCAGCTAACCTTTGGAGTGCGCCGTGAATATTACATACCGATTCGAACCTTTTAATCGAGGGAGGGACAGCTTGTAGACTGACCGTTTGGGGAGTTTTAGCAGAAATTTCTTGCCTCCTTGCTCAGGAGTTGCTCTAAGGCTGTCCAGCTAACCTTTGGAGTGCGCCGTGAATATTACATACCGATTCGAACCTTTCAATCGAGGGAGGGACAGCTTGTAGACTGACCGTTTGGGGAGTTTTAGCAGAAATTTCTTGCCGCCTTACTCAGGAGTTGCTCTAAGGCTGTCCAGCTAACCTTTGGAGTGCGCCGTGAATATTACATACCGATTCGAACCTTTCAATCGAGGGAGGGACAGCTTGTAGACTGACCGTTTGGAGAGTTTTGTCAGAAATTTCTTGCCGCCTTACTCAGGAGTTGCTCCAAGGCTGTCCAGCTAACCTTTGGAGTGCGCCGTGAAAATTACATACCGATTCGAACCTTTCAATCGAGGGAGGGACAGCTTGTAGACTGACCGTTTGGAGAGTTTTGTCAGAAATTTCTTGCCGCCTTACTCAGGAGTTGCTCCAAGGCTGTCCAGCTAACCTTTGGAGTGCGCCGTTAATATTACATACCGATTCGAACCTTTCAATCGAGGGAGGGACAGCTTGTAGACTGACCGTTTGGAGAGTTTTGTCAGAAATTTCTTGCCGCCTTACTCAGGAGTTGCTCCAAGGCTGTCCAGCTAACCTTTGGAGTGCGCCGTGAATATTACATACCGATTCGAACCTTTTAATCGAGGGAGGGACAGCTTGTAGACTGACCGTTTGGAGAGTTTTATCAGAAATTTCTTGCCGCCTTACTCAGGAGTTGCTCCAAGGCTGTCCAGCTAACCTTTGGAGTGCGCCGTGAATATTACATACCGATTCGAACCTTTTAATCGAGGGAGGGACAGCTTGTAGACTGACCGTTTGGGGAGTTTTAGCAGAAATTTCTTGCCGCCTTGCTCAGGAGTTGCTCTAAGGCTGTCCAGCTAACCTTTGGAGTGCGCCGTGAATATTACATACCGATTCGAACCTTTCAATCGAGGGAGGGACAGCTTGTAGACTGACCGTTTGGGGAGTTTTAGCAGAAATTTCTTGCCGCCTTACTCAGGAGTTGCTCTAAGGCTGTCCAGCTAACCTTTGGAGTGCGCCGTGAATATTACATACCGATTCGAACCTTTCAATCGAGGGAGGGACAGCTTGTAGACTGACCGTTTGGAGAGTTTTGTCAGAAATTTCTTGCCGCCTTACTCAGGAGTTGCTCCAAGGCTGTCCAGCTAACCTTTGGAGTGCGCCGTGAAAATTACATACCGATTCGAACCTTTCAATCGAGGGAGGGACAGCTTGTAGACTGACCGTTTGGAGAGTTTTGTCAGAAATTTCTTGCCGCCTTACTCAGGAGTTGCTCCAAGGCTGTCCAGCTAACCTTTGGAGTGCGCCGTGAATATTACATACCGATTCGAACCTTTCAATCGAGGGAGGGACAGCTTGTAGACTGACCGTTTGGAGAGTTTTGTCAGAAATTTCTTGCCGCCTTACTCAGGAGTTGCTCCAAGGCTGTCCAGCTAACCTTTGGAGTGCGCCGTGAATATTACATACCGATTCGAACCTTTTAATCGAGGGAGGGACAGCTTGTAGACTAACCGTTTGGAGAGTTTTATCAGAAATTTCTTGCCGCCTTACTCAGGAGTTGCTCCAAGGCTGTCCAGCTAACCTTTGGAGTGCGCCGTGAATATTACATACCGATTCGAACCTTTTAATCGAGGGAGGGACAGCTTGTAGACTGACCGTTTGGGGAGTTTTAGCAGAAATTTCTTGCCGCCTTGCTCAGGAGTTGCTCTAAGGCTGTCCAGCTAACCTTTGGAGTGCGCCGTGAATATTACATACCGATTCGAACCTTTCAATCGAGGGAGGGACAGCTTGTAGACTGACCGTTTGGGGAGTTTTAGCAGAAATTTCTTGCCGCCTTACTCAGGAGTTGCTCTAAGGCTGTCCAGCTAACCTTTGGAGTGCGCCGTGAATATTACATACCGATTCGAACCTTTCAATCGAGGGAGGGACAGCTTGTAGACTGACCGTTTGGGGAGTTTTAGCAGAAATTTCTTGCCGCCTTACTCAGGAGTTGCTCTAAGGCTGTCCAGCTAACCTTTGGAGTGCGCCGTGAATATTACATACCGATTCGAACCTTTCAATCGAGGGAGGGACAGCTTGTAGACTGACCGTTTGGAGAGTTTTGTCAGAAATTTCTTGCCGCCTTACTCAGGAGTTGCTCCAAGGCTGTCCAGCTAACCTTTGGAGTGCGCCGTGAAAATTACATACCGATTCGAACCTTTCAATCGAGGGAGGGACAGCTTGTAGACTGACCGTTTGGAGAGTTTTGTCAGAAATTTCTTGCCGCCTTACTCAGGAGTTGCTCCAAGGCTGTCCAGCTAACCTTTGGAGTGCGCCGTGAATATTACATACCGATTCGAACCTTTCAATCGAGGGAGGGACAGCTTGTAGACTGACCGTTTGGAGAGTTTTGTCAGAAATTTCTTGCCGCCTTACTCAGGAGTTGCTCCAAGGCTGTCCAGCTAACCTTTGGAGTGCGCCGTGAATATTACATACCGATTCGAACCTTTTAATCGAGGGAGGGACAGCTTGTAGACTGACCGTTTGGAGAGTTTTATCAGAAATTTCTTGCCGCCTTACTCAGGAGTTGCTCCAAGGCTGTCCAGCTAACCTTTGGAGTGCGCCGTGAATATTACATACCGATTCGAACCTTTTAATCGAGGGAGGGACAGCTTGTAGACTGACCGTTTGGGGAGTTTTAGCAGAAATTTCTTGCCTCCTTGCTCAGGAGTTGCTCTAAGGCTGTCCAGCTAACCTTTGGAGTGCGCCGTGAATATTACATACCGATTCGAACCTTTCAATCGAGGGAGGGACAGCTTGTAGACTGACCGTTTGGGGAGTTTTAGCAGAAATTTCTTGCCGCCTTACTCAGGAGTTGCTCTAAGGCTGTCCAGCTAACCTTTGGAGTGCGCCGTGAATATTACATACCGATTCGAACCTTTCAATCGAGGGAGGGACAGCTTGTAGACTGACCGTTTGGAGAGTTTTGTCAGAAATTTCTTGCCGCCTTACTCAGGAGTTGCTCCAAGGCTGTCCAGCTAACCTTTGGAGTGCGCCGTGAAAATTACATACCGATTCGAACCTTTCAATCGAGGGAGGGACAGCTTGTAGACTGACCGTTTGGAGAGTTTTGTCAGAAATTTCTTGCCGCCTTACTCAGGAGTTGCTCCAAGGCTGTCCAGCTAACCTTTGGAGTGCGCCGTTAATATTACATACCGATTCGAACCTTTCAATCGAGGGAGGGACAGCTTGTAGACTGACCGTTTGGAGAGTTTTGTCAGAAATTTCTTGCCGCCTTACTCAGGAGTTGCTCCAAGGCTGTCCAGCTAACCTTTGGAGTGCGCCGTGAATATTACATACCGATTCGAACCTTTTAATCGAGGGAGGGACAGCTTGTAGACTGACCGTTTGGAGAGTTTTATCAGAAATTTCTTGCCGCCTTACTCAGTAGTTGCTCCAAGGCTGTCCAGCTAACCTTTGGAGTGCGCCGTGAATATTACATACCGATTCGAACCTTTTAATCGAGGGAGGGACAGCTTGTAGACTGACCGTTTGGGGAGTTTTAGCAGAAATTTCTTGCCGCCTTGCTCAGGAGTTGCTCTAAGGCTGTCCAGCTAACCTTTGGAGTGCGCCGTGAATATTACATACCGATTCGAACCTTTCAATCGAGGGAGGGACAGCTTGTAGACTGACCGTTTGGGGAGTTTTAGCAGAAATTTCTTGCCGCCTTACTCAGGAGTTGCTCTAAGGCTGTCCAGCTAACCTTTGGAGTGCGCCGTGAATATTACATACCGATTCGAACCTTTCAATCGAGGGAGGGACAGCTTGTAGACTGACCGTTTGGGGAGTTTTAGCAGAAATTTCTTGCCGCCTTACTCAGGAGTTGCTCTAAGGCTGTCCAGCTAACCTTTGGAGTGCGCCGTGAATATTACATACCGATTCGAACCTTTCAATCGAGGGAGGGACAGCTTGTAGACTGACCGTTTGGAGAGTTTTGTCAGAAATTTCTTGCCGCCTTACTCAGGAGTTGCTCCAAGGCTGTCCAGCTAACCTTTGGAGTGCGCCGTGAAAATTACATACCGATTCGAACCTTTCAATCGAGGGAGGGACAGCTTGTAGACTGACCGTTTGGAGAGTTTTGTCAGAAATTTCTTGCCGCCTTACTCAGGAGTTGCTCCAAGGCTGTCCAGCTAACCTTTGGAGTGCGCCGTGAATATTACATACCGATTCGAACCTTTCAATCGAGGGAGGGACAGCTTGTAGACTGACCGTTTGGAGAGTTTTGTCAGAAATTTCTTGCCGCCTTACTCAGGAGTTGCTCCAAGGCTGTCCAGCTAACCTTTGGAGTGCGCCGTGAATATTACATACCGATTCGAACCTTTTAATCGAGGGAGGGACAGCTTGTAGACTGACCGTTTGGAGAGTTTTATCAGAAATTTCTTGCCGCCTTACTCAGGAGTTGCTCCAAGGCTGTCCAGCTAACCTTTGGAGTGCGCCGTGAATATTACATACCGATTCGAACCTTTTAATCGAGGGAGGGACAGCTTGTAGACTGACCGTTTGGGGAGTTTTAGCAGAAATTTCTTGCCGCCTTGCTCAGGAGTTGCTCTAAGGCTGTCCAGCTAACCTTTGGAGTGCGCCGTGAATATTACATACCGATTCGAACCTTTCAATCGAGGGAGGGACAGCTTGTAGACTGACCGTTTGGGGAGTTTTAGCAGAAATTTCTTGCCGCCTTACTCAGGAGTTGCTCTAAGGCTGTCCAGCTAACCTTTGGAGTGCGCCGTGAATATTACATACCGATTCGAACCTTTCAATCGAGGGAGGGACAGCTTGTAGACTGACCGTTTGGGGAGTTTTAGCAGAAATTTCTTGCCGCCTTACTCAGGAGTTGCTCTAAGGCTGTCCAGCTAACCTTTGGAGTGCGCCGTGAATATTACATACCGATTCGAACCTTTCAATCGAGGGAGGGACAGCTTGTAGACTGACCGTTTGGAGAGTTTTGTCAGAAATTTCTTGCCGCCTTACTCAGGAGTTGCTCCAAGGCTGTCCAGCTAACCTTTGGAGTGCGCCGTGAAAATTACATACCGATTCGAACCTTTCAATCGAGGGAGGGACAGCTTGTAGACTGACCGTTTGGAGAGTTTTGTCAGAAATTTCTTGCCGCCTTACTCAGGAGTTGCTCCAAGGCTGTCCAGCTAACCTTTGGAGTGCGCCGTGAATATTACATACCGATTCGAACCTTTCAATCGAGGGAGGGACAGCTTGTAGACTGACCGTTTGGAGAGTTTTGTCAGAAATTTCTTGCCGCCTTACTCAGGAGTTGCTCCAAGGCTGTCCAGCTAACCTTTGGAGTGCGCCGTGAATATTACATACCGATTCGAACCTTTTAATCGAGGGAGGGACAGCTTGTAGACTGACCGTTTGGAGAGTTTTATCAGAAATTTCTTGCCGCCTTACTCAGGAGTTGCTCCAAGGCTGTCCAGCTAACCTTTGGAGTGCGCCGTGAATATTACATACCGATTCGAACCTTTTAATCGAGGGAGGGACAGCTTGTAGACTGACCGTTTGGGGAGTTTTAGCAGAAATTTCTTGCCTCCTTGCTCAGGAGTTGCTCTAAGGCTGTCCAGCTAACCTTTGGAGTGCGCCGTGAATATTACATACCGATTCGAACCTTTCAATCGAGGGAGGGACAGCTTGTAGACTGACCGTTTGGGGAGTTTTAGCAGAAATTTCTTGCCGCCTTACTCAGGAGTTGCTCTAAGGCTGTCCAGCTAACCTTTGGAGTGCGCCGTGAATATTACATACCGATTCGAACCTTTCAATCGAGGGAGGGACAGCTTGTAGACTGACCGTTTGGAGAGTTTTGTCAGAAATTTCTTGCCGCCTTACTCAGGAGTTGCTCCAAGGCTGTCCAGCTAACCTTTGGAGTGCGCCGTGAAAATTACATACCGATTCGAACCTTTCAATCGAGGGAGGGACAGCTTGTAGACTGACCGTTTGGAGAGTTTTGTCAGAAATTTCTTGCCGCCTTACTCAGGAGTTGCTCCAAGGCTGTCCAGCTAACCTTTGGAGTGCGCCGTTAATATTACATACCGATTCGAACCTTTCAATCGAGGGAGGGACAGCTTGTAGACTGACCGTTTGGAGAGTTTTGTCAGAAATTTCTTGCCGCCTTACTCAGGAGTTGCTCCAAGGCTGTCCAGCTAACCTTTGGAGTGCGCCGTGAATATTACATACCGATTCGAACCTTTTAATCGAGGGAGGGACAGCTTGTAGACTGACCGTTTGGAGAGTTTTATCAGAAATTTCTTGCCGCCTTACTCAGGAGTTGCTCCAAGGCTGTCCAGCTAACCTTTGGAGTGCGCCGTGAATATTACATACCGATTCGAACCTTTTAATCGAGGGAGGGACAGCTTGTAGACTGACCGTTTGGGGAGTTTTAGCAGAAATTTCTTGCCGCCTTGCTCAGGAGTTGCTCTAAGGCTGTCCAGCTAACCTTTGGAGTGCGCCGTGAATATTACATACCGATTCGAACCTTTCAATCGAGGGAGGGACAGCTTGTAGACTGACCGTTTGGGGAGTTTTAGCAGAAATTTCTTGCCGCCTTACTCAGGAGTTGCTCTAAGGCTGTCCAGCTAACCTTTGGAGTGCGCCGTGAATATTACATACCGATTCGAACCTTTCAATCGAGGGAGGGACAGCTTGTAGACTGACCGTTTGGGGAGTTTTAGCAGAAATTTCTTGCCGCCTTACTCAGGAGTTGCTCTAAGGCTGTCCAGCTAACCTTTGGAGTGCGCCGTGAATATTACATACCGATTCGAACCTTTCAATCGAGGGAGGGACAGCTTGTAGACTGACCGTTTGGAGAGTTTTGTCAGAAATTTCTTGCCGCCTTACTCAGGAGTTGCTCCAAGGCTGTCCAGCTAACCTTTGGAGTGCGCCGTGAAAATTACATACCGATTCGAACCTTTCAATCGAGGGAGGGACAGCTTGTAGACTGACCGTTTGGAGAGTTTTGTCAGAAATTTCTTGCCGCCTTACTCAGGAGTTGCTCCAAGGCTGTCCAGCTAACCTTTGGAGTGCGCCGTGAATATTACATACCGATTCGAACCTTTCAATCGAGGGAGGGACAGCTTGTAGACTGACCGTTTGGAGAGTTTTGTCAGAAATTTCTTGCCGCCTTACTCAGGAGTTGCTCCAAGGCTGTCCAGCTAACCTTTGGAGTGCGCCGTGAATATTACATACCGATTCGAACCTTTTAATCGAGGGAGGGACAGCTTGTAGACTGACCGTTTGGAGAGTTTTATCAGAAATTTCTTGCCGCCTTACTCAGGAGTTGCTCCAAGGCTGTCCAGCTAACCTTTGGAGTGCGCCGTGAATATTACATACCGATTCGAACCTTTTAATCGAGGGAGGGACAGCTTGTAGACTGACCGTTTGGGGAGTTTTAGCAGAAATTTCTTGCCGCCTTGCTCAGGAGTTGCTCTAAGGCTGTCCAGCTAACCTTTGGAGTGCGCCGTGAATATTACATACCGATTCGAACCTTTTAATCGAGGGAGGGACAGCTTGTAGACTGACCGTTTGGGGAGTTTTAGCAGAAATTTCTTGCCGCCTTACTCAGGAGTTGCTCTAAGGCTGTCCAGCTAACCTTTGGAGTGCGCCG
Organism: Heligmosomoides polygyrus bakeri; assembly: GCA_947359475.1. Lineage (NCBI taxonomy): Eukaryota > Metazoa > Nematoda > Chromadorea > Rhabditida > Heligmosomidae > Heligmosomoides > Heligmosomoides polygyrus. The sequence goes on along the minus strand of OX375870.1, from coordinate 34,311,794 downwards.
TGAATATTACATACCGATTCGAACCTTTCAATCGAGGGAGGGACAGCTTGTAGACTGACCGTTTGGAGAGTTTTGTCAGAAATTTCTTGCCGCCTTACTCAGGAGTTGCTCTAAGGCTGTCCAGCTAACCTTTGGAGTGCGCCGTGAATATTACATACCGATTCGAACCTTTCAATCGAGGGAGGGACAGCTTGTAGACTGACCGTTTGGGGAGTTTTAGCAGAAATTTCTTGCCGCCTTACTCAGGAGTTGCTCTAAGGCTGTCCAGCTAACCTTTGGAGTGCGCCGTGAATATTACATACCGATTCGAACCTTTCAATCGAGGGAGGGACAGCTTGTAGACTGACCGTTTGGGGAGTTTTAGCAGAAATTTCTTGCCGCCTTACTCAGGAGTTGCTCTAAGGCTGTCCAGCTAACCTTTGGAGTGCGCCGTGAATATTACATACCGATTCGAACCTTTCAATCGAGGGAGGGACAGCTTGTAGACTGACCGTTTGGGGAGTTTTAGCAGAAATTTCTTGCCGCCTTACTCAGGAGTTGCTCTAAGGCTGTCCAGCTAACCTTTGGAGTGCGCCGTGAATATTACATACCGATTCGAACCTTTCAATCGAGGGAGGGACAGCTTGTAGACTGACCGTTTGGAGAGTTTTGTCAGAAATTTCTTGCCGCCTTACTCAGGAGTTGCTCCAAGGCTGTCCAGCTAACCTTTGGAGTGCGCCGTGAAAATTACATACCGATTCGAACCTTTCAATCGAGGGAGGGACAGCTTGTAGACTGACCGTTTGGAGAGTTTTGTCAGAAATTTCTTGCCGCCTTACTCAGGAGTTGCTCCAAGGCTGTCCAGCTAACCTTTGGAGTGCGCCGTGAATATTACATACCGATTCGAACCTTTCAATCGAGGGAGGGACAGCTTGTAGACTGACCGTTTGGAGAGTTTTGTCAGAAATTTCTTGCCGCCTTACTCAGGAGTTGCTCCAAGGCTGTCCAGCTAACCTTTGGAGTGCGCCGTGAATATTACATACCGATTCGAACCTTTTAATCGAGGGAGGGACAGCTTGTAGACTGACCGTTTGGAGAGTTTTATCAGAAATTTCTTGCCGCCTTACTCAGGAGTTGCTCCAAGGCTGTCCAGCTAACCTTTGGAGTGCGCCGTGAATATTACATACCGATTCGAACCTTTTAATCGAGGGAGGGACAGCTTGTAGACTGACCGTTTGGGGAGTTTTAGCAGAAATTTCTTGCCGCCTTGCTCAGGAGTTGCTCTAAGGCTGTCCAGCTAACCTTTGGAGTGCGCCGTGAATATTACATACCGATTCGAACCTTTTAATCGAGGGAGGGACAGCTTGTAGACTGACCGTTTGGGGAGTTTTAGCAGAAATTTCTTGCCGCCTTACTCAGGAGTTGCTCTAAGGCTGTCCAGCTAACCTTTGGAGTGCGCCGTGAATATTACATACCGATTCGAACCTTTCAATCGAGGGAGGGACAGCTTGTAGACTGACCGTTTGGAGAGTTTTGTCAGAAATTTCTTGCCGCCTTACTCAGGAGTTGCTCTAAGGCTGTCCAGCTAACCTTTGGAGTGCGCCGTGAATATTACATACCGATTCGAACCTTTCAATCGAGGGAGGGACAGCTTGTAGACTGACCGTTTGGGGAGTTTTAGCAGAAATTTCTTGCCGCCTTACTCAGGAGTTGCTCTAAGGCTGTCCAGCTAACCTTTGGAGTGCGCCGTGAATATTACATACCGATTCGAACCTTTCAATCGAGGGAGGGACAGCTTGTAGACTGACCGTTTGGGGAGTTTTAGCAGAAATTTCTTGCCGCCTTACTCAGGAGTTGCTCTAAGGCTGTCCAGCTAACCTTTGGAGTGCGCCGTGAATATTACATACCGATTCGAACCTTTCAATCGAGGGAGGGACAGCTTGTAGACTGACCGTTTGGAGAGTTTTGTCAGAAATTTCTTGCCGCCTTACTCAGGAGTTGCTCCAAGGCTGTCCAGCTAACCTTTGGAGTGCGCCGTGAATATTACATACCGATTCGAACCTTTCAATCGAGGGAGGGACAGCTTGTAGACTGACCGTTTGGAGAGTTTTGTCAGAAATTTCTTGCCGCCTTACTCAGGAGTTGCTCCAAGGCTGTCCAGCTAACCTTTGGAGTGCGCCGTGAATATTACATACCGATTCGAACCTTTTAATCGAGGGAGGGACAGCTTGTAGACTGACCGTTTGGGGAGTTTTAGCAGAAATTTCTTGCCGCCTTGCTCAGGAGTTGCTCTAAGGCTGTCCAGCTAACCTTTGGAGTGCGCCGTGAATATTACATACCGATTCGAACCTTTTAATCGAGGGAGGGACAGCTTGTAGACTGACCGTTTGGGGAGTTTTAGCAGAAATTTCTTGCCGCCTTGCTCAGGAGTTGCTCTAAGGCTGTCCAGCTAACCTTTGGAGTGCGCCGTGAATATTACATACCGATTCGAACCTTTTAATCGAGGGAGGGACAGCTTGTAGACTGACCGTTTGGGGAGTTTTATCAGAAATTTCTTGCCGCCTTACTCAGGAGTTGCTCCAAGGCGGGCCATAGAGTGTTTGGAGTCCGCCGTGAACAATGCATACAGAATCGAACATTTCAATCGAGGGGGGGGGCTATTTGTAGACTGAGCGTTTGGGGAGTTTTGTCAGAAATTTCTTGCCGCCTTACTCAGGAGTTGCTCTAAGGCTGTCCAGCTAACCTTTGGAGTGCGCCGTGAATATTACATACCGATTCGAACCTTTCAATCGAGGGAGGGACAGCTTGTAGACTGACCGTTTGGGGAGTTTTAGCAGAAATTTCTTGCCGCCTTACTCAGGAGTTGCTCTAAGGCTGTCCAGCTAACCTTTGGAGTGCGCCGTGAATATTACATACCGATTCGAACCTTTCAATCGAGGGAGGGACAGCTTGTAGACTGACCGTTTGGGGAGTTTTAGCAGAAATTTCTTGCCGCCTTACTCAGGAGTTGCTCTAAGGCTGTCCAGCTAACCTTTGGAGTGCGCCGTGAATATTACATACCGATTCGAACCTTTCAATCGAGGGAGGGACAGCTTGTAGACTGACCGTTTGGAGAGTTTTGTCAGAAATTTCTTGCCGCCTTACTCAGGAGTTGCTCCAAGGCTGTCCAGCTAACCTTTGAAGTGCGCCGTGAATATTACATACCGATTCGAACCTTTCAATCGAGGGAGGGACAGCTTGTAGACTGACCGTTTGGAGAGTTTTGTCAGAAATTTCTTGCCGCCTTACTCAGGAGTTGCTCCAAGGCTGTCCAGCTAACCTTTGGAGTGCGCCGTGAATATTACATACCGATTCGAACCTTTTAATCGAGGGAGGGACAGCTTGTAGACTGACCGTTTGGGGAGTTTTAGCAGAAATTTCTTGCCGCCTTGCTCAGTAGTTGCTCTAAGGCTGTCCAGCTAACCTTTGGAGTGCGCCGTGAATATTACATACCGATTCGAACCTTTTAATCGAGGGAGGGACAGCTTGTAGACTGACCGTTTGGGGAGTTTTATCAGAAATTTCTTGCCGCCTTACTCAGGAGTTGCTCCAAGGCGGGCCATAGAGTGTTTGGAGTCCGCCGTGAACAATGCATACAGAATCGAACATTTCAATCGAGGGGGGGGGGGGCTATTTGTAGACTGAGCGTTTGGGGAGTTTTGTCAGAAATTTCTTGCCGCCTTACTCAGGAGTTGCTCTAAGGCTGTCCAGCTAACCTTTGGAGTGCGCCGTGAATATTACATACCGATTCGAACCTTTCAATCGAGGGAGGGACAGCTTGTAGACTGACCGTTTGGGGAGTTTTAGCAGAAATTTCTTGCCGCCTTACTCAGGAGTTGCTCTAAGGCTGTCCAGCTAACCTTTGGAGTGCGCCGTGAATATTACATACCGATTCGAACCTTTCAATCGAGGGAGGGACAGCTTGTAGACTGACCGTTTGGGGAGTTTTAGCAGAAATTTCTTGCCGCCTTACTCAGGAGTTGCTCTAAGGCTGTCCAGCTAACCTTTGGAGTGCGCCGTGAATATTACATACCGATTCGAACCTTTCAATCGAGGGAGGGACAGCTTGTAGACTGACCGTTTGGAGAGTTTTGTCAGAAATTTCTTGCCGCCTTACTCAGGAGTTGCTCCAAGGCTGTCCAGCTAACCTTTGGAGTGCGCCGTGAAAATTACATACCGATTCGAACCTTTCAATCGAGGGAGGGACAGCTTGTAGACTGACCGTTTGGAGAGTTTTGTCAGAAATTTCTTGCCGCCTTACTCAGGAGTTGCTCCAAGGCTGTCCAGCTAACCTTTGGAGTGCGCCGTGAATATTACATACCGATTCGAACCTTTCAATCGAGGGAGGGACAGCTTGTAGACTGACCGTTTGGAGAGTTTTGTCAGAAATTTCTTGCCGCCTTACTCAGGAGTTGCTCCAAGGCTGTCCAGCTAACCTTTGGAGTGCGCCGTGAATATTACATACCGATTCGAACCTTTTAATCGAGGGAGGGACAGCTTGTAGACTGACCGTTTGGAGAGTTTTATCAGAAATTTCTTGCCGCCTTACTCAGGAGTTGCTCCAAGGCGGGCCATAGAGCGTTTGGAGTCCGCCGTGACAATGCATACAGATTCGAACCTTTCAATCGAGGGAGGGACAGCTTGTAGACTGACCGTTTGGGGAGTTTTGTCAGAAATTTCTTGCCGCCTTACTCAGGAGTTGCTCCAAGGCTGTCCAGCTAACCTTTGGAGTGCGCCGTGAATATTACATACCGATTCGAACCTTTCAATCGAGGGAGGGACAGCTTGTAGACTGACCGTTTGGGGAGTTTTAGCAGAAATTTCTTGCCGCCTTACTCAGGAGTTGCTCTAAGGCTGTCCAGCTAACCTTTGGAGTGCGCCGTGAATATTACATACCGATTCGAACCTTTCAATCGAGGGAGGGACAGCTTGTAGACTGACCGTTTGGAGAGTTTTGTCAGAAATTTCTTGCCGCCTTACTCAGGAGTTGCTCCAAGGCTGTCCAGCTAACCTTTGGAGTGCGCCGTGAAAATTACATACCGATTCGAACCTTTCAATCGAGGGAGGGACAGCTTGTAGACTGACCGTTTGGAGAGTTTTGTCAGAAATTTCTTGCCGCCTTACTCAGGAGTTGCTCCAAGGCTGTCCAGCTAACCTTTGGAGTGCGCCGTGAATATTACATACCGATTCGAACCTTTCAATCGAGGGAGGGACAGCTTGTAGACTGACCGTTTGGGGAGTTTTAGCAGAAATTTCTTGCCGCCTTATTCAGGAGTTGCTCTAAGGCTGTCCAGCTAACCTTTGGAGTGCGCCGTGAATATTACATACCGATTCGAACCTTTCAATCGAGGGAGGGACAGCTTGTAGACTGACCGTTTGGAGAGTTTTGTCAGAAATTTCTTGCCGCCTTACTCAGGAGTTGCTCCAAGGCTGTCCAGCTAACCTTTGGAGTGCGCCGTGAAAATTACATACCGATTCGAACCTTTCAATCGAGGGAGGGACAGCTTGTAGACTGACCGTTTGGAGAGTTTTGTCAGAAATTTCTTGCCGCCTTACTCAGGAGTTGCTCCAAGGCTGTCCAGCTAACCTTTGGAGTGCGCCGTGAATATTACATACCGATTCGAACCTTTCAATCGAGGGAGGGACAGCTTGTAGACTGACCGTTTGGAGAGTTTTGTCAGAAATTTCTTGCCGCCTTACTCAGGAGTTGCTCCAAGGCTGTCCAGCTAACCTTTGGAGTGCGCCGTGAATATTACATACCGATTCGAACCTTTTAATCGAGGGAGGGACAGCTTGTAGACTGACCGTTTGGAGAGTTTTATCAGAAATTTCTTGCCGCCTTACTCAGGAGTTGCTCCAAGGCGGGCCATAGAGCGTTTGGAGTCCGCCGTGACAATGCATACAGATTCGAACCTTTCAATCGAGGGAGGGACAGCTTGTAGACTGACCGTTTGGGGAGTTTTGTCAGAAATTTCTTGCCGCCTTACTCAGGAGTTGCTCCAAGGCTGTCCAGCTAACCTTTGGAGTGCGCCGTGAATATTACATACCGATTCGAACCTTTTAATCGAGGGAGGGACAGCTTGTAGACTGACCGTTTGGGGAGTTTTAGCAGAAATTTCTTGCCGCCTTACTCAGGAGTTGCTCTAAGGCTGTCCAGCTAACCTTTGGAGTGCGCCGTGAATATTACATACCGATTCGAACCTTTTAATCGAGGGAGGGACAGCTTGTAGACTGACCGTTTGGGGAGTTTTATCAGAAATTTCTTGCCGCCTTACTCAGGAGTCGCTCCAAGGCGGGCCCTAGAGTGTTTGGAGTCCGCCGTGAACAATGCATACAGAATCGAACATTTCAATCGAGGGGGGGGCTATTTGTAGACTGAGCGTTTGGGGAGTTTTGTCAGAAATTTCTTGCCGCCTTACTCAGGAGTTGCTCTAAGGCTGTCCAGCTAACCTTTGGAGTGCGCCGTGAATATTACATACCGATTCGAACCTTTCAATCGAGGGAGGGACAGCTTGTAGACTGACCGTTTGGGGAGTTTTAGCAGAAATTTCTTGCCGCCTTACTCAGGAGTTGCTCTAAGGCTGTCCAGCTAACCTTTGGAGTGCGCCGTGAATATTACATACCGATTCGAACCTTTTGGTCGAGGGAGGGACAGCTTGTAGAATGAGCGTTTGGGGAGTTTTATCAGAAATTTCTTGCCGCCTTACTCAGGAGTTGCTCTAAGGCGGGGCAGAGAGCGTTTGGAGTGCGCCGTGAACATTGCATACAGATTCGAACCTTTCAATCGAGGGAGGGACAGCTTGTAGACTGACCGTTTGGAGAGTTTTGTCAGAAATTTCTTGCCGCCTTACTCAGGAGTTGCTCCAAGGCTGTCCAGCTAACCTTTGGAGTGCGCCGTGAATATTACATACCGATTCGAACCTTTCAATCGAGGGAGGGACAGCTTGTAGACTGACCGTTTGGAGAGTTTTGTCAGAAATTTCTTGCCGCCTTACTCAGGAGTTGCTCCAAGGCTGTCCAGCTAACCTTTAGAGTGCGCCGTGAATATTACATACCGATTCGAACCTTTTAATCGAGGGAGGGACAGCTTGTAGACTGACCGTTTGGGGAGTTTTATCAGAAATTTCTTGCCGCCTTACTCAGGAGTTGCTCCAAGGCGGGCCCTAGAGTGTTTGGAGTCCGCCGTGAACAATGCATACAGAATCGAACATTTCAATCGAGGGGGGGGGGGGCTATTTGTAGACTGAGCGTTTGGGGAGTTTTGTCAGAAATTTCTTGCCGCCTTACTCAGGAGTTGCTCCAAGGCTGTCCAGCTAACCTTTGGAGTGCGCCGTGAATATTACATACCGATTCGAACCTTTTAATCGAGGGAGGGACAGCTTGTAGACTGACCGTTTGGAGAGTTTTATCAGAAATTTCTTGCCGCCTTACTCAGGAGTTGCTCCAAGGCGGGCCATAGAGCGTTTGGAGTCCGCCGTGACAATGCATACAGATTCGAACCTTTCAATCGAGGGAGGGACAGCTTGTAGACTGACCGTTTGGGGAGTTTTGTCAGAAATTTCTTGCCGCCTTACTCAGGAGTTGCTCCAAGGCTGTCCAGCTAACCTTTGGAGTGCGCCGTGAATATTACATACCGATTCGAACCTTTTAATCGAGGGAGGGACAGCTTGTAGACTGACCGTTTGGGGAGTTTTAGCAGAAATTTCTTGCCGCCTTACTCAGGAGTTGCTCTAAGGCTGTCCAGCTAACCTTTGGAGTGCGCCGTGAATATTACATACCGATTCGAACCTTTTAATCGAGGGAGGGACAGCTTGTAGACTGACCGTTTGGGGAGTTTTATCAGAAATTTCTTGCCGCCTTACTCAGGAGTCGCTCCAAGGCGGGCCCTAGAGTGTTTGGAGTCCGCCGTGAACAATGCATACAGAATCGAACATTTCAATCGAGGGGGGGGGGGGCTATTTGTAGACTGAGCGTTTGGGGAGTTTTGTCAGAAATTTCTTGCCGCCTTACTCAGGAGTTGCTCCAAGGCTGTCCAGCTAACCTTTGGAGTGCGCCGTGAATATTACATACCGATTCGAACCTTTTAATCGAGGGAGGGACAGCTTGTAGACTGACCGTTTGGAGAGTTTTATCAGAAATTTCTTGCCGCCTTACTCAGGAGTTGCTCCAAGGCGGGCCATAGAGCGTTTGGAGTCCGCCGTGACAATGCATACAGATTCGAACCTTTCAATCGAGGGAGGGACAGCTTGTAGACTGACCGTTTGGGGAGTTTTGTCAGAAATTTCTTGCCGCCTTACTCAGGAGTTGCTCCAAGGCTGTCCAGCTAACCTTTGGAGTGCGCCGTGAATATTACATACCGATTCGAACCTTTTAATCGAGGGAGGGACAGCTTGTAGACTGACCGTTTGGGGAGTTTTAGCAGAAATTTCTTGCCGCCTTACTCAGGAGTTGCTCTAAGGCTGTCCAGCTAACCTTTGGAGTGCGCCGTGAATATTACATACCGATTCGAACCTTTTAATCGAGGGAGGGACAGCTTGTAGACTGACCGTTTGGGGAGTTTTATCAGAAATTTCTTGCCGCCTTACTCAGGAGTCGCTCCAAGGCGGGCCCTAGAGTGTTTGGAGTCCGCCGTGAACAATGCATACAGAATCGAACATTTCAATCGAGGGGGGGGGGGGGCTATTTGTAGACTGAGCGTTTGGGGAGTTTTGTCAGAAATTTCTTGCCGCCTTACTCAGGAGTTGCTCCAAGGCTGTCCAGCTAACCTTTGGAGTGCGCCGTGAATATTACATACCGATTCGAACCTTTTAATCGAGGGAGGGACAGCTTGTAGACTGACCGTTTGGAGAGTTTTATCAGAAATTTCTTGCCGCCTTACTCAGGAGTTGCTCCAAGGCGGGCCATAGAGCGTTTGGAGTCCGCCGTGACAATGCATACAGATTCGAACCTTTCAATCGAGGGAGGGACAGCTTGTAGACTGACCGTTTGGGGAGTTTTGTCAGAAATTTCTTGCCGCCTTACTCAGGAGTTGCTCCAAGGCTGTCCAGCTAACCTTTGGAGTGCGCCGTGAATATTACATACCGATTCGAACCTTTTAATCGAGGGAGGGACAGCTTGTAGACTGACCGTTTGGGGAGTTTTAGCAGAAATTTCTTGCCGCCTTACTCAGGAGTTGCTCTAAGGCTGTCCAGCTAACCTTTGGAGTGCGCCGTGAATATTACATACCGATTCGAACCTTTTAATCGAGGGAGGGACAGCTTGTAGACTGACCGTTTGGGGAGTTTTATCAGAAATTTCTTGCCGCCTTACTCAGGAGTCGCTCCAAGGCGGGCCCTAGAGTGTTTGGAGTCCGCCGTGAACAATGCATACAGAATCGAACATTTCAATCGAGGGGGGGGGGGCTATTTGTAGACTGAGCGTTTGGGGAGTTTTGTCAGAAATTTCTTGCCGCCTTACTCAGGAGTTGCTCTAAGGCTGTCCAGCTAACCTTTGGAGTGCGCCGTGAATATTACATACCGATTCGAACCTTTCAATCGAGGGAGGGACAGCTTGTAGACTGACCGTTTGGGGAGTTTTAGCAGAAATTTCTTGCCGCCTTACTCAGGAGTTGCTCTAAGGCTGTCCAGCTAACCTTTGGAGTGCGCCGTGAATATTACATACCGATTCGAACCTTTTGGTCGAGGGAGGGACAGCTTGTAGAATGAGCGTTTGGGGAGTTTTATCAGAAATTTCTTGCCGCCTTACTCAGGAGTTGCTCTAAGGCGGGGCAGAGAGCGTTTGGAGTGCGCCGTGAACATTGCATACAGATTCGAACCTTTCAATCGAGGGAGGGACAGCTTGTAGACTGACCGTTTGGAGAGTTTTGTCAGAAATTTCTTGCCGCCTTACTCAGGAGTTGCTGGCTGTCCAGCTAACCTTTGGAGTGCGCCGTGAATATTACATACCGATTCGAACCTTTCAATCGAGGGAGGGACAGCTTGTAGACTGACCGTTTGGAGAGTTTTGTCAGAAATTTCTTGCCGCCTTACTCAGGAGTTGCTCCAAGGCTGTCCTGCTAACCTTTGGAGTGCGCCGTGAATATTACATACCGATTCGAACCTTTTAATCGAGGGAGGGACAGCTTGTAGACTGACCGTTTGGAGAGTTTTATCAGAAATTTCTTGCCGCCTTACTCAGGAGTTGCCCCAGGGCGGGCCATAGAGCGTTTGGAGTCCGCCGTGACAATGCATACAGATTCGAACCTTTCAATCGAGGGAGGGACAGCTTGTAGACTGACCGTTTGGGGAGTTTTGTCAGAAATTTCTTGCCGCCTTACTCAGGAGTTGCTCCAAGGCTGTCCAGCTAACCTTTGGAGTGCGCCGTGAATATTACATACCGATTCGAACCTTTTAATCGAGGGAGGGACAGCTTGTAGACTGACCGTTTGGGGAGTTTTAGCAGAAATTTCTTGCCGCCTTACTCAGGAGTTGCTCTAAGGCTGTCCAGCTAACCATTGGAGTGCGCCGTGAATATTACATACCGATTCGAACCTTTTAATCGAGGGAGGGACAGCTTGTAGACTGACCGTTTGGGGAGTTTTAGCAGAAATTTCTTGCCGCCTTACTCAGGAGTTGCTCTAAGGCTGTCCAGCTAACCTTTGGAGTGCGCCGTGAATATTACATACCGATTCGAACCTTTCAATCGAGGGAGGGACAGCTTGTAGACTGACCGTTTGGGGAGTTTTAGCAGAAATTTCTTGCCGCCTTACTCAGGAGTTGCTCTAAGGCTGTCCAGCTAACCTTTGGAGTGCGCCGTGAATATTACATACCGATTCGAACCTTTTGGTCGAGGGAGGGACAGCTTGTAGAATGAGCGTTTGGGGAGTTTTATCAGAAATTTCTTGCCGCCTTACTCAGGAGTTGCTCTAAGGCGGGGCAGAGAGCGTTTGGAGTGCGCCGTGAACATTGCATACAGATTCGAACCTTTCAATCGAGGGAGGGACAGCTTGTAGACTGACCGTTTGGAGAGTTTTGTCAGAAATTTCTTGCCGCCTTACTCAGGAGTTGCTCCAAGGCGGGCCATAGAGCGTTTGGAGTCCGCCGTGAACATTGCATACAGATTCAAACCTTTCAATCGAGGGAGGGACAGCTTGTAGACTGACCGTTTGGAGAGTTTTGTCAGAAATTTCTTGCCGCCTTACTCAGGAGTTGCTCCAAGGCTGTCCAGCTAACCTTTGGAGTGCGCCGTGAATATTACATACCGATTCGAACCTTTCAATCGAGGGAGGGACAGCTTGTAGACTGAACGTTTGGAGAGTTTTGTCAGAAATTTCTTGCCGCCTTACTCAGGAGTTGCTCCAAGGATGTCCAGCTAACCTTTGGAGTGCGCCGTGAATATTACATACCGATTCGAACCTTTCAATCGAGGGAGGGACAGCTTGTAGACTGACCGTTTGGGGAGTTTTGTCAGAAATTTCTCGCCGCCTTACTCAGGAGTTGCTGGCTGTCCAGCTAACCTTTGGAGTGCGCCGTGAATATTACATACCGATTCGAACCTTTCAATCGAGGGAGGGACAGCTTGTAGACTGACCGTTTGGAGAGTTTTGTCAGAAATTTCTTGCCGCCTTACTCAGGAGTTGCTCCAAGGCTGTCCTGCTAACCTTTGGAGTGCGCCGTGAATATTACATACCGATTCGAACCTTTTAATCGAGGGAGGGACAGCTTGTAGACTGACCGTTTGGAGAGTTTTATCAGAAATTTCTTGCCGCCTTACTCAGGAGTTGCCCCAGGGCGGGCCATAGAGCGTTTGGAGTCCGCCGTGACAATGCATACAGATTCGAACCTTTCAATCGAGGGAGGGACAGCTTGTAGACTGACCGTTTGGGGAGTTTTGTCAGAAATTTCTTGCCGCCTTACTCAGGAGTTGCTCCAAGGCTGTCCAGCTAACCTTTGGAGTGCGCCGTGAATATTACATACAGATTCGAACCTTTCAATCGAGGGAGGGACAGCTTGTAGACTGAGCGTTTGGGGAGTTTTATCAGAAATTTCTTGCCGCATTACTCAGGAGTTGCTCTAAGGCGGGGCAGAGAGCGTTTGGAGTGCGCCGTGAACATTGCATACACATTCGAACCTTTTGGTCGAGGGAGGGACAGCTTGTAGACTGAGCGTTTGGGGAGTTTTATCAGAAATTTCTTGCCGCCTTACTCAGGAGTTGCTCCAAGGCGGGCCATAGAGCGTTTGGAGTCCGCCGTGACAATGCATACAGATTCGAACCTTTCAATCGAGGGAGGGACAGCTTGTAGACTGAGCGTTTGGGGAGTTTTGTCAGAAATTTCTTGCCGCCTTACTCAGGAGTTGCTCTAAGGCTGTCCAGCTAACCTTTGGAGTGCGCCGTGAATATTACATACCGATTCGAAACTTTCAATCGAGGGAGGGACAGCTTGTAGACTGACCGTTTGGAGAGTTTTGTCAGAAATTTCTTGCCGCCTTACTCAGGAGTTGCTCCAAGGCGGGCCATAGAGCGTTTGGAGTCCGCCGTGAATATTGCATACAGATTCGAACCTTTTGGTCGAGGGAGGGACAGCTTGTAGACTGAGCGTTTGGGGAGTTTTATCAGAAATTTCTTGCCGCCTTACTCAGGAGTTGCTCCAAGGCGGGCCATAGAGCGTTTGGAGTCCGCCGTGACAATGCATACAGATTCGAACCTTTCAATCGAGGGAGGGACAGCTTGTAGACTGAGCGTTTGGGGAGTTTTGTCAGAAATTTCTTGCCGCCTTACTCAGGAGTTGCTCCAAGGCTGTCCAGCTAACCTTTGGAGTGCGCCGTGAATATTACATACCGATTCGAACCTTTTAATCGAGGGAGGGACAGCTTGTAGACTGACCGTTTGGGGAGTTTTAGCAGAAATTTCTTGCCGCCTTACTCAGGAGTTGCTCTAAGGCTGTCTAGCTAACCTTTGGAGTGCGCCGTGAATATTACATACCGATTCGAACCTTTTAATCGAGGGAGGGACAGCTTGTAGACTGACCGTTTGGGGAGTTTTACCAGAAATTTCTTGCCGCCTTACTCAGGAGTTGCTCCAAGGCCTGCCATAGAGTGTTTGGAGTCCGCCGTGAACAATGCATACAGAATCGAACATTTCAATCGAGGGGGGGGGGCTATTTGTAGACTGAGCGTTTGGGGAGTTTTGTCAGAAATTTCTTGCCGCCTTACTCAGGAGTTGCTCTAAGGCTGTCCAGCTAACCTTTGGAGTGCGCCGTGAATATTACATACCGATTCGAACCTTTCAATCGAGGGAGGGACAGCTTGTAGACTGACCGTTTGGGGAGTTTTAGCAGAAATTTCTTGCCGCCTTACTCAGGAGTTGCTCTAAGGCTGTCCAGCTAACCTTTGGAGTGCGCCGTGAATATTACATACCGATTCGAACCTTTTGGTCGAGGGAGGGACAGCTTGTAGACTGAGCGTTTGGGGAGTTTTATCAGAAATTTCTTGCCGCCTTACTCAGGAGTTGCTCTAAGGCGGGGCAGAGAGCGTTTGGAGTGCGCCGTGAACATTGCATACAGATTCGAACCTTTCAATCGAGGGAGGGACAGCTTGTAGACTGACCGTTTGGAGAGTTTTGTCAGAAATTTCTTGCCGCCTTACTCAGGAGTTGCTCCAAGGCTGTCCAGCTAACCTTTGGAGTGCGCCGTGTAAATTACATACCGATTCGAACCTTTCAATCGAGGGAGGGACAGCTTGTAGACTGACCGTTTGGAGAGTTTTGTCAGAAATTTCTTGCCGCCTTACTCAGGAGTTGCTCCAAGGCTGTCCAGCTAACCTTTGGAGTGCGCCGTGAATATTACATACCGATTAGAACCTTTCAATCGAGGGAGGGACAGCTTGTAGACTGACCGTTTGGGGAGTTTTGTCAGAAATTTCTTGCCGCCTTACTCAGGAGTTGCTCCAAGGCTGTCCAGCTAACCTTTGGAGTGCGCCGTGAATATTACATACCGATTCGAACCTTTCAATCGAGGGAGGGACAGCTTGTAGACTGACCGTTTGGGGAGTTTTAGCAGAAATTTCTTGCCGCCTTACTCAGGAGTTGCTCTAAGGCTGTCCAGCTAACCTTTGGAGTGCGCCGTGAATATTACATACCGATTCGAACCTTTCAATCGAGGGAGGGACAGCTTGTAGACTGACCGTTTGGAGAGTTTTGTCAGAAATTTCTTGCCGCCTTACTCAGGAGTTGCTCCAAGGCTGTCCAGCTAACCTTTGGAGTGCGCCGTGAATATTACATACCGATTAGAACCTTTCAATCGAGGGAGGGACAGCTTGTAGACTGACCGTTTGGGGAGTTTAGCAGAAATTTCTTGCCGCCTTACTCAGGAGTTGCTCTAAGGCTGTCCAGCTAACCTTTGGAGTGCGCCGTGAATATTACATACCGATTCGAACCTTTCAATCGAGGGAGGGACAGCTTGTAGACTGACCGTTTGGAGAGTTTTGTCAGAAATTTCTTGCCGCCTTACTCAGGAGTTGCTCTAAGGCTGTCCAGCTAACCTTTGGAGTGCGCCGTGAATATTACATACCGATTCGAAACTTTCAATCGAGGGAGGGACAGCTTGTAGACTGACCGTTTGGAGAGTTTTGTCAGAAATTTCTTGCCGCCTTACTCAGGAGTTGCTCCAAGGCTGTCCAGCTAACCTTCGGAGTGCGCCGTGAATATTACATACCGATTCGAACCTTTCAATCGAGGGAGGGACAGCTTGTAGACTGACCGTTTGGGGAGTTTTAGCAGAAATTTCTTGCCGCCTTACTCAGGAGTTGCTCTAAGGCTGTCCAGCTAACCTTTGCAGTGCGCCGTGAATATTACATACCGATTCGAACCTTTCAATCGAGGGAGGGACAGCTTGTAGACTGACCGTTTGGGGAGTTTTAGCAGAAATTTCTTGCCGCCTTACTCAGGAGTTGCTCCAAGGCGGGCCATAGAGCGTTTGGAGTCCGCCGTGAACATTGCATACAGATTCGAACCTTTCAATCGAGGGAGGGACAGCTTGTAGACTGAGCGTTTGGGGAGTTTTATCAGAAATTTCTTGCCGCCTTACTCAGGAGTTGCTCTAAGGCGGGGCAGAGAACGTTTGGAGTGCGCCGTGAACATTGCATACAGATGCGAACCTTTTGGTCGAGGGAGGGACAGCTTGTAGACTGAGCGTTTGGGGAGTTTTATCAGAAATTTCTTGCCGCCTTACTCAGGAGTTGCTCCAAGGCGGGCCATAGAGCGTTTGGAGTCCGCCGTGACAATGCATACAGATTCGAACCTTTCAATCGAGGGAGGGACAGCTTGTAGACTGAGCGTTTGGGGAGTTTTGTCAGAAATTTCTTGCCGCCTTACTCAGGAGTTGCTCTAAGGCTGTCCAGCTAACCTTTGGAGTGCGCCGTGAATATTACATACCGATTCGAACCTTTTAATCGAGGGAGGGACAGCTTGTAGACTGACCGTTTGGGGAGTTTTAGCAGAAATTTCTTGCCGCCTTACTCAGGAGTTGCTCTAAGGCTGTCCAGCTAACCTTTGGAGTGCGCCGTGAATATTACATACCGATTCGAACCTTTTAATCGAGGGAGGGACAGCTTGTAGACTGACCGTTTGGGGAGTTTTATCAGAAATTTCTTGCCGCCTTACTCAGGAGTTGCTCCAAGGCGGGCCATAGAGTGTTTGGAGTCCGCCGTGAACAATGCATACAGAATCGAACATTTCAATCGAGGGGGGGGGCTATTTGTAGACTGAGCGTTTGGGGAGTTTTGTCAGAAATTTCTTGCCGCCTTACTCAGGAGTTGCTCTAAGGCTGTCCAGCTAACCTTTGGAGTGCGCCGTGAATATTATATACCGATTCGAACCTTTCAATCGAGGGAGGGACAGCTTGTAGACTGACCGTTTGGGGAGTTTTAGCAGAAATTTCTTGCCGCCTTACTCAGGAGTTGCTCTAAGGCTGTCCAGCTAACCATTGGAGTGCGCCGTGAATATTACATACCGATTCGAACCTTTCAATCGAGGGAGGGACAGCTTGTAGACTGACCGTTTGGGGAGTTTTAGCAGAAATTTCTTGCCGCCTTACTCAGGAGTTGATCTAAGGCTGTCCAGCTAACCTTTGGAGTGCGCCGTGAATATTACATACCGATTCGAACCTTTTAATCGAGGGAGGGACAGCTTGTAGACTGACCGTTTGGGGAGTTTTATCAGAAATTTCTTGCCGCCTTACTCAGGAGTTGCTCCAAGGCGGGCCCTAGAGTGTTTGGAGTCCGCCGTGAACAATGCATACAGAATCGAACATTTCAATCGAGGGGGGGGGGGCTATTTGTAGACTGAGCGTTTGGGGAGTTTTGTCAGAAATTTCTTGCCGCCTTACTCAGGAGTTGCTCTAAGGCTGTCCAGCTAACCTTTGGAGTGCGCCGTGAATATTACATACCGATTCGAACCTTTCAATCGAGGGAGGGACAGCTTGTAGACTGACCGTTTGGGGAGTTTTAGCAGAAATTTCTTGCCGCCTTACTCAGGAGTTGCTCTAAGGCTGTCCAGCTAACCTTTGGAGTGCGCCGTGAATATTACATACCGATTCGAACCTTTTGGTCGAGGGAGGGACAGCTTGTAGAATGAGCGTTTGGGGAGTTTTATCAGAAATTTCTTGCCGCCTTACTCAGGAGTTGCTCTAAGGCGGGGCAGAGAGCGTTTGGAGTGCGCCGTGAACATTGCATACAGATTCGAACCTTTCAATCGAGGGAGGGACAGCTTGTAGACTGACCGTTTGGAGAGTTTTGTCAGAAATTTCTTGCCGCCTTACTCAGGAGTTGCTCCAAGGCGGGCCATAGAGCGTTTGGAGTCCGCCGTGAACATTGCATACAGATTCAAACCTTTCAATCGAGGGAGGGACAGCTTGTAGACTGACCGTTTGGAGAGTTTTGTCAGAAATTTCTTGCCGCCTTACTCAGGAGTTGCTCCAAGGCTGTCCAGCTAACCTTTGGAGTGCGCCGTGAATATTACATACCGATTCGAACCTTTCAATCGAGGGAGGGACAGCTTGTAGACTGACCGTTTGGGGAGTTTTAGCAGAAATTTCTCGCCGCCTTACTCAGGAGTTGCTCTAAGGCTGTCCAGCTAACCTTTGGAGTGCGCCGTGAATATTACATACCGATTCGAACCTTTCAATCGAGGGAGGGACAGCTTGTAGACTGACCGTTTGGAGAGTTTTGTCAGAAATTTCTTGCCGCCTTACTCAAGAGTTGCTCCAAGGCGGGCCATAGAGCGTTTGGACTGCGCCGTGAACATTGCATACAGATTCAAACCTTTCAATCAAGGGAGGGACAGCTTGTAGACTGACCGTTTGGAGAGTTTTGTCAGAAATTTCTTGCCGCCTTACACAGGAGTTGCTCTAAGGCGGGCCAGAGAGCGTTTGGAGTGCGCCGTGAACATTGCATACAGATTCGAACCTTTCAATCGAGGGAGGGACAGCTTGTAGACTGACCGTTTGGAGAGTTTTGTCAGAAATTTCTTGCCGCCTTACTCAGGAGTTGCTCCAAGGCGGGCCATAGAGCGTTTGGAGTCCGCCGTGAATATTGCATACAGATTCGAACCTTTCAATCGAGGGAGGGACAGCTTGTAGACTGAGCGTTTGGGGAGTTTTATCAGAAATTGCTTGCCGCATTACTCAGGAGTTGCTCTAAGGCTGTCTAGCTAACCTTTGGAGTGCGCCGTGAATATTACATACCGATTCGAACCTTTCAATCGAGGGAGGGACAGCTTGTAGACTGACCGTTTGGAGAGTTTTGTCAGAAATTTCTTGCCGCCTTACTCAAGAGTTGCTCCAAGGCGGGCCATAGAGCGTTTGGACTGCGCCGTGAACATTGCATACAGATTCAAACCTTTCAATCAAGGGAGGGACAGCTTGTAGACTGACCGTTTGGAGAGTTTTGTCAGAAATTTCTTGCCGCCTTACACAGGAGTTGCTCTAAGGCGGGCCAGAGAGCGTTTGGAGTGCGCCGTGAACATTGCATACAGATTCGAACCTTTCAATCGAGGGAGGGACAGCTTGTAGACTGACCGTTTGGAGAGTTTTGTCAGAAATTTCTTGCCGCCTTACTCAGGAGTTGCTCCAAGGCGGGCCATAGAGCGTTTGGAGTCCGCCGTGAATATTGCATACAGATTCGAACCTTTCAATCGAGGGAGGGACAGCTTGTAGACTGAGCGTTTGGGGAGTTTTATCAGAAATTGCTTGCCGCATTACTCAGGAGTTGCTCTAAGGCTGTCTAGCTAACCTTTGGAGTGCGCCGTGAATATTACATACCGATTCGAACCTTTTAATCGAGGGAGGGACAGCTTGTAGACTGACCGTTTGGGGAGTTTTATCAGAAATTTCTTGCCGCCTTACTCAGGAGTTGCTCCAAGGCGGGCCATAGAGTGTTTGGAGTCCGCCGTGAACAATGCATACAGAATCGAACATTTCAATCGAGGGGGGGGGGGGCTATTTGTAGACTGAGCGTTTGGGGAGTTTTGTCAGAAATTTCTTGCCGCCTTACTCAGGAGTTGCTCTAAGGCTGTCCAGCTAACCTTTGGAGTGCGCCGTGAATATTACATACCGATTCGAACCTTTCAATCGAGGGAGGGACAGCTTGTAGACTGACCGTTTGGGGAGTTTTAGCAGAAATTTCTTGCCGCCTTACTCAGGAGTTGCTCTAAGGCTGTCCAGCTAACCTTTGGAGTGCGCCGTGAATATTACATACCGATTCGAACCTTTTGGTCGAGGGAGGGACAGCTTGTAGACTGAGCGTTTGGGGAGTTTTATCAGAAATTTCTTGCCGCCTTACTCAGGAGTTGCTCTAAGGCGGGGGCAGAGAGCGTTTGGAGTGCGCCGTGAACATTGCATACAGATTCGAACCTTTCAATCGAGGGAGGGACAGCTTGTAGACTGACCGTTTGGAGAGTTTTGTCAGAAATTTCTTGCCGCCTTACTCAGGAGTTGCTCCAAGGCTGTCCAGCTAACCTTTGGAGTGCGCCGTGAAAATTACATACCGATTCGAACCTTTCAATCGAGGGAGGGACAGCTTGTAGACTGACCGTTTGGAGAGTTTTGTCAGAAATTTCTTGCCGCCTTACTCAGGAGTTGCTCCAAGGCTGTCCAGCTAACCTTTGGAGTGCGCCGTGAATATTACATACCGATTCGAAGCTTTCAATCGAGGGAGGGACAGCTTGTAGACTGACCGTTTGGGGAGTTTAGCAGAAATTTCTTGCCGCCTTACTCAGGAGTTGCTCTAAGGCTGTCCAGCTAACCTTTGGAGTGCGCCGTGAATATTACATACCGATTCGAACCTTTCAATCGAGGGAGGGACAGCTTGTAGACTGACCGTTTGGAGAGTTTTGTCAGAAATTTCTTGCCGCCTTACTCAGGAGTTGCTCTAAGGCTGTCCAGCTAACCTTTGGAGTGCGCCGTGAATATTACATACCGATTCGAAACTTTCAATCGAGGGAGGGACAGCTTGTAGACTGACCGTTTGGAGAGTTTTGTCAGAAATTTCTTGCCGCATTACTCAGGAGTTGCTCCAAGGCTGTCCAGCTAACCTTCGGAGTGCGCCGTGAATATTACATACCGATTCGAACCTTTCAATCGAGGGAGGGACAGCTTGTAGACTGACCGTTTGGGGAGTTTTAGCAGAAATTTCTTGCCGCCTTACTCAGGAGTTGCTCTAAGGCTGTCCAGCTAACCTTTGCAGTGCGCCGTGAATATTACATACCGATTCGAACCTTTCAATCGAGGGAGGGACAGCTTGTAGACTGACCGTTTGGGGAGTTTTAGCAGAAATTTCTTGCCGCCTTACTCAGGAGTTGCTCCAAGGCGGGCCATAGAGCGTTTGGAGTCCGCCGTGAACATTGCATACAGATTCGAACCTTTCAATCGAGGGAGGGACAGCTTGTAGACTGAGCGTTTGGGGAGTTTTATCAGAAATTTCTTGCCGCCTTACTCAGGAGTTGCTCTAAGGCGGGGCAGAGAGCGTTTGGAGTGCGCCGTGAACATTGCATACAGATGCGAACCTTTTGGTCGAGGGAGGGACAGCTTGTAGACTGAGCGTTTGGGGAGTTTTATCAGAAATTTCTTGCCGCCTTACTCAGGAGTTGCTCCAAGGCGGGCCATAGAGCGTTTGGAGTCCGCCGTGACAATGCATACAGATTCGAACCTTTCAATCGAGGGAGGGACAGCTTGTAGACTGAGCGTTTGGGGAGTTTTTTCAGAAATTTCTTGCCGCCTTACTCAGGAGTTGCTCTAAGGCTGTCCAGCTAACCTTTGGAGTGCGCCGTGAATATTACATACCGATTCGAACCTTTTAATCGAGGGAGGGACAGCTTGTAGACTGACCGTTTGGGGAGTTTTAGCAGAAATTTCTTGCCGCCTTACTCAGGAGTTGCTCTAAGGCTGTCCAGCTAACCTTTGGAGTGCGCCGTGAATATTACATACCGATTCTAACCTTCTAATCGAGGGAGGGACAGCTTGTAGACTGACCGTTTGGGGAGTTTTATCAGAAATTTCTTGCCGCCTTACTCAGGAGTTGCTCCAAGGCGGGCCATAGAGTGTTTGGAGTCCGCCGTGAACAATGCATACAGAATCGAACATTTCAATCGAGGGGGGGGGGGGCTATTTGTAGACTGAGCGTTTGGGGAGTTTTGTCAGAAATTTCTTGCCGCCTTACTCAGGAGTTGCTCTAAGGCTGTCCAGCTAACCTTTGGAGTGCGCCGTGAATATTATATACCGATTCGAACCTTTCAATCGAGGGAGGGACAGCTTGTAGACTGACCGTTTGGGGAGTTTTAGCAGAAATTTCTTGCCGCCTTACTCAGGAGTTGCTCTAAGGCTGTCCAGCTAACCATTGGAGTGCGCCGTGAATATTACATACCGATTCGAACCTTTCAATCGAGGGAGGGACAGCTTGTAGACTGACCGTTTGGAGAGTTTTGTCAGAAATTTCTTGCCGCCTTACTCAGGAGTTGCTCTAAGGCTGTCCAGCTAACCTTTGGAGTGCGCCGTGAATATTACATACCGATTCGAACCTTTCAATCGAGGGAGGGACAGCTTGTAGACTGACCGTTTGGAGAGTTTTGTCAGAAATTTCTTGCCGCCTTACTCAGGAGTTGCTCCAAGGCTGTCCAGCTAACCTTTGGAGTGCGCCGTGAATATTACATACCGATTCGAACCTTTCAATCGAGGGAGGGACAGCTTGTAGACTGACCGTTTGGGGAGTTTTAGCAGAAATTTCTTGCCGCCTTACTCAGGAGTTGCTCTAAGGCTGTCCAGCTAACCTTTGGAGTGCGCCGTGAATATTACATACCGATTCGAACCTTTCAATCGAGGGAGGGACAGCTTGTAGACTGACCGTTTGGAGAGTTTTGTCAGAAATTTCTTGCCGCCTTACTCAGGAGTTGCTCCAAGGCTGTCCAGCTAACCTTTGGAGTGCGCCGTGAATATTACATACCGATTAGAACCTTTCAATCGAGGGAGGGACAGCTTGTAGACTGACCGTTTGGGGAGTTTAGCAGAAATTTCTTGCCGCCTTACTCAGGAGTTGCTCTAAGGCTGTCCAGCTAACCTTTGGAGTGCGCCGTGAATATTACATACCGATTCGAACCTTTCAATCGAGGGAGGGACAGCTTGTAGACTGACCGTTTGGAGAGTTTTGTCAGAAATTTCTTGCCGCCTTACTCAGGAGTTGCTCTAAGGCTGTCCAGCTAACCTTTGGAGTGCGCCGTGAATATTACATACCGATTCGAACCTTTCAATCGAGGGAGGGACAGCTTGTAGACTGACCGTTTGGGGAGTTTTAGCAGAAATTTCTTGCCGCCTTACTCAGGAGTTGCTCCAAGGCTGTCCAGCTAACCTTTGGAGTGCGCCGTGAATATTACATACCGATTCGAACCTTTCAATCGAGGGAGGGACAGCTTGTAGACTGACCGTTTGGGGAGTTTTAGCAGAAATTTCTTGCCGCCTTACTCAGGAGTTGCTCTAAGGCTGTCCAGCTAACCTTTGGAGTGCGCCGTGAATATTACATACCGATTCGAACCTTTCAATCGAGGGAGGGACAGCTTGTAGACTGACCGTTTGGGGAGTTTTAGCAGAAATTTCTTGCCGCCTTACTCAGGAGTTGCTCTAAGGCTGTCCAGCTAACCTTTGGAGTGCGCCGTGAATATTACATACCGATTCGAACCTTTCAATCGAGGGAGGGACAGCTTGTAGACTGACCGTTTGGGGAGTTTTAGCAGAAATTTCTTGCCGCCTTACTCAGGAGTTGCTCTAAGGCTGTCCAGCTAACCATTGGAGTGCGCCGTGAATATTACATACCGATTCGAACCTTTCAATCGAGGGAGGGACAGCTTGTAGACTGACCGTTTGGGGAGTTTTAGCAGAAATTTCTTGCCGCCTTACTCAGGAGTTGCTCTAAGGCTGTCCAGCTAACCTTTGGAGTCCGCCGTGAACATTGCATACAGATTCGAACCTTTCAATCGAGGGAGGGACAGCTTGTAGACTGAGCGTTTGGGGAGTTTTATCAGAAATTTCTTGCCGCCTTACTCAGGAGTTGCTCTAAGGCGGGGCAGAGAGCGTTTGGAGTGCGCCGTGAACATTGCATACAGATGCGAACCTTTTGGTCGAGGGAGGGACAGCTTGTAGACTGAGCGTTTGGGGAGTTTTATCAGAAATTTCTTGCCGCCTTACTCAGGAGTTGCTCCAAGGCGGGCCATAGAGCGTTTGGAGTCCGCCGTGACAATGCATACAGATTCGAACCTTTCAATCGAGGGAGGGACAGCTTGTAGACTGAGCGTTTGGGGAGTTTTGACAGAAATTTCTTGCCGCCTTACTCAGGAGTTGCTCTAAGGCTGTCCAGCTAACCTTTGGAGTGCGCCGTGAATATTACATACCGATTCGAACCTTTTAATCGAGGGAGGGACAGCTTGTAGACTGACCGTTTGGGGAGTTTTAGCAGAAATTTCTTGCCGCCTTACTCAGGAGTTGCTCTAAGGCTGTCCAGCTAACCTTTGGAGTGCGCCGTGAATATTACATACCGATTCGAACCTTTTAATCGAGGGAGGGACAGCTTGTAGACTGACCGTTTGGGGAGTTTTATCAGAAATTTCTTGCCGCCTTACTCAGGAGTTGCTCCAAGGCGGGCCATAGAGTGTTTGGAGTCCGCCGTGAACAATGCATACAGAATCGAACATTTCAATCGAGGGGGGGGGGGCTATTTGTAGACTGAGCGTTTGGGGAGTTTTGTCAGAAATTTCTTGCCGCCTTACTCAGGAGTTGCTCTAAGGCTGTCCAGCTAACCTTTGGAGTGCGCCGTGAATATTACATACCGATTCGAACCTTTCAATCGAGGGAGGGACAGCTTGTAGACTGACCGTTTGGGGAGTTTTAGCAGAAATTTCTTGCCGCCTTACTCAGGAGTTGCTCTAAGGCTGTCCAGCTAACCATTGGAGTGCGCCGTGAATATTACATACCGATTCGAACCTTTCAATCGAAGGAGGGACAGCTTGTAGACTGACCGTTTGGAGAGTTTTGTCAGAAATTTCTTGCCGCCTTACTCAGGAGTTGCTCTAAGGCTGTCCAGCTAACCTTTGGAGTGCGCCGTGAATATTACATACCGATTCGAACCTTTCAATCGAGGGAGGGACAGCTTGTAGACTGACCGTTTGGAGAGTTTTGTCAGAAATTTCTTGCCGCCTTACTCAGGAGTTGCTCCAAGGCTGTCCAGCTAACCTTTGGAGTGCGCCGTGAATATTACATACCGATTCGAACCTTTCAATCGAGGGAGGGACAGCTTGTAGACTGACCGTTTGGGGAGTTTTAGCAGAAATTTCTTGCCGCCTTACTCAGGAGTTGCTCTAAGGCTGTCCAGCTAACCTTTGGAGTGCGCCGTGAATATTACATACCGATTCGAACCTTTCAATCGAGGGAGGGACAGCTTGTAGACTGACCGTTTGGAGAGTTTTGTCAGAAATTTCTTGCCGCCTTACTCAGGAGTTGCTCCAAGGCTGTCCAGCTAACCTTTGGAGTGCGCCGTGAATATTACATACCGATTAGAACCTTTCAATCGAGGGAGGGACAGCTTGTAGACTGACCGTTTGGGGAGTTTAGCAGAAATTTCTTGCCGCCTTACTCAGGAGTTGCTCTAAGGCTGTCCAGCTAACCTTTGGAGTGCGCCGTGAATATTACATACCGATTCGAACCTTTCAATCGAGGGAGGGACAGCTTGTAGACTGACCGTTTGGAGAGTTTTGTCAGAAATTTCTTGCCGCCTTACTCAGGAGTTGCTCTAAGGCTGTCCAGCTAACCTTTGGAGTGCGCCGTGAATATTACATACCGATTCGAACCTTTCAATCGAGGGAGGGACAGCTTGTAGACTGACCGTTTGGGGAGTTTTAGCAGAAATTTCTTGCCGCCTTACTCAGGAGTTGCTCCAAGGCTGTCCAGCTAACCTTTGGAGTGCGCCGTGAATATTACATACCGATTCGAACCTTTCAATCGAGGGAGGGACAGCTTGTAGACTGACCGTTTGGGGAGTTTTAGCAGAAATTTCTTGCCGCCTTACTCAGGAGTTGCTCTAAGGCTGTCCAGCTAACCTTTGGAGTGCGCCGTGAATATTACATACCGATTCGAACCTTTCAATCGAGGGAGGGACAGCTTGTAGACTGACCGTTTGGGGAGTTTTAGCAGAAATTTCTTGCCGCCTTACTCAGGAGTTGCTCTAAGGCTGTCCAGCTAACCTTTGGAGTGCGCCGTGAATATTACATACCGATTCGAACCTTTCAATCGAGGGAGGGACAGCTTGTAGACTGACCGTTTGGGGAGTTTTAGCAGAAATTTCTTGCCGCCTTACTCAGGAGTTGCTCTAAGGCTGTCCAGCTAACCATTGGAGTGCGCCGTGAATATTACATACCGATTCGAACCTTTCAATCGAGGGAGGGACAGCTTGTAGACTGACCGTTTGGGGAGTTTTAGCAGAAATTTCTTGCCGCCTTACTCAGGAGTTGCTCTAAGGCTGTCCAGCTAACCTTTGGAGTCCGCCGTGAACATTGCATACAGATTCAAACCTTTCAATCGAGGGAGGGACAGCTTGTAGACTGACCGTTTGGAGAGTTTTGTCAGAAATTTCTTGCCGCCTTACTCAGGAGTTGCTCTAAGGCTGTCCAGCTAACCTTTGGAGTGCGCCGTGAATATTACATACCGATTCGAACCTTTCAATCGAGGGAGGGACAGCTTGTAGACTGACCGTTTGGAGAGTTTTGTCAGAAATTTCTTGCCGCCTTACTCAGGAGTTGCTCCAAGGCTGTCCAGCTAACCTTTGGAGTGCGCCGTGAATATTACATACCGATTAGAACCTTTCAATCGAGGGAGGGACAGCTTGTAGACTGACCGTTTGGGGAGTTTTGTCAGAAATTTCTTGCCGCCTTACTCAGGAGTTGCTCCAAGGCTGTCCAGCTAACCTTTGGAGTGCGCCGTGAATATTACATACCGATTCGAACCTTTCAATCGAGGGAGGGACAGCTTGTAGACTGACCGTTTGGGGAGTTTTAGCAGAAATTTCTTGCCGCCTTACTCAGGAGTTGCTCTAAGGCTGTCCAGCTAACCTTTGGAGTGCGCCGTGAATATTACATACCGATTCGAACCTTTCAATCGAGGGAGGGACAGCTTGTAGACTGACCGTTTGGAGAGTTTTGTCAGAAATTTCTTGCCGCCTTACTCAGGAGTTGCTCCAAGGCTGTCCAGCTAACCTTTGGAGTGCGCCGTGAATATTACATACCGATTAGAACCTTTCAATCGAGGGAGGGACAGCTTGTAGACTGACCGTTTGGGGAGTTTAGCAGAAATTTCTTGCCGCCTTACTCAGGAGTTGCTCCAAGGCTGTCCAGCTAACCTTTGGAGTGCGCCGTGAATATTACATACCGATTAGAACCTTTCAATCGAGGGAGGGACAGCTTGTAGACTGACCGTTTGGGGAGTTTTGTCAGAAATTTCTTGCCGCCTTACTCAGGAGTTGCTCCAAGGCTGTCCAGCTAACCTTTGGAGTGCGCCGTGAATATTACATACCGATTCGAACCTTTCAATCGAGGGAGGGACAGCTTGTAGACTGACCGTTTGGGGAGTTTTAGCAGAAATTTCTTGCCGCCTTACTCAGGAGTTGCTCTAAGGCTGTCCAGCTAACCTTTGGAGTGCGCCGTGAATATTACATACCGATTCGAACCTTTCAATCGAGGGAGGGACAGCTTGTAGACTGACCGTTTGGAGAGTTTTGTCAGAAATTTCTTGCCGCCTTACTCAGGAGTTGCTCCAAGGCTGTCCAGCTAACCTTTGGAGTGCGCCGTGAATATTACATACCGATTAGAACCTTTCAATCGAGGGAGGGACAGCTTGTAGACTGACCGTTTGGGGAGTTTAGCAGAAATTTCTTGCCGCCTTACTCAGGAGTTGCTCTAAGGCTGTCCAGCTAACCTTTGGAGTGCGCCGTGAATATTACATACCGATTCGAACCTTTCAATCGAGGGAGGGACAGCTTGTAGACTGACCGTTTGGAGAGTTTTGTCAGAAATTTCTTGCCGCCTTACTCAGGAGTTGCTCTAAGGCTGTCCAGCTAACCTTTGGAGTGCGCCGTGAATATTACATACCGATTCGAACCTTTCTATCGAGGGAGGGACAGCTTGTAGACTGACCGTTTGGAGAGTTTTGTCAGAAATTTCTTGCCGCCTTACTCAGGAGTTGCTCCAAGGCTGTCCAGCTAACCTTCGGAGTGCGCCGTGAATATTACATACCGATTCGAACCTTTCAATCGAGGGAGGGACAGCTTGTAGACTGACCGTTTGGGGAGTTTTGTCAGAAATTTCTTGCCGCCTTACTCAGGAGTTGCTCCAAGGCTGTCCAGCTAACCTTTGGAGTGCGCCGTGAATATTACATACCGATTCGAACCTTTCAATCGAGGGAGGGACAGCTTGTAGACTGACCGTTTGGGGAGTTTTAGCAGAAATTTCTTGCCGCCTTACTCAGGAGTTGCTCTAAGGCTGTCCAGCTAACCTTTGGAGTGCGCCGTGAATATTACATACCGATTCGAACCTTTCAATCGAGGGAGGGACAGCTTGTAGACTGACCGTTTGGGGAGTTTTAGCAGAAATTTCTTGCCGCCTTACTCAGGAGTTGCTCTAAGGCTGTCCAGCTAACCATTGGAGTGCGCCGTGAATATTACATACCGATTCGAACCTTTCAATCGAGGGAGGGACAGCTTGTAGACTGACCGTTTGGGGAGTTTTAGCAGAAATTTCTTGCCGCCTTACTCAGGAGTTGCTCCAAGGCGGGCCATAGAGCGTTTGGAGTCCGCCGTGAACATTGCATACAGATTCGAACCTTTCAATCGAGGGAGGGACAGCTTGTAGACTGACCGTTTGGGGAGTTTTAGCAGAAATTTCTTGCCGCCTTACTCAGGAGTTGCTCCAAGGCGGGCCATAGAGTGTTTGGAGTCCGCCGTGAACAATGCATACAGAATCGAACATTTCAATCGAGGGGGGGGGGCTATTTGTAGACTGAGCGTTTGGGGAGTTTTGTCAGAAATTTCTTGCCGCCTTACTCAGGAGTTGCTCTAAGGCTGTCCAGCTAACCTTTGGAGTGCGCCGTGAATATTACATACCGATTCGAACCTTTCAATCGAGGGAGGGACAGCTTGTAGACTGACCGTTTGGGGAGTTTTAGCAGAAATTTCTTGCCGCCTTACTCAGGAGTTGCTCTAAGGCTGTCCAGCTAACCATTGGAGTGCGCCGTGAATATTACATACCGATTCGAACCTTTCAATCGAGGGAGGGACAGCTTGTAGACTGACCGTTTGGAGAGTTTTGTCAGAAATTTCTTGCCGCCTTACTCAGGAGTTGCTCTAAGGCTGTCCAGCTAACCTTTGGAGTGCGCCGTGAATATTACATACCGATTCGAACCTTTCAATCGAGGGAGGGACAGCTTGTAGACTGACCGTTTGGAGAGTTTTGTCAGAAATTTCTTGCCGCCTTACTCAGGAGTTGCTCCAAGGCTGTCCAGCTAACCTTTGGAGTGCGCCGTGAATATTACATACCGATTCGAACCTTTCAATCGAGGGAGGGACAGCTTGTAGACTGACCGTTTGGGGAGTTTTAGCAGAAATTTCTTGCCGCCTTACTCAGGAGTTGCTCTAAGGCTGTCCAGCTAACCTTTGGAGTGCGCCGTGAATATTACATACCGATTCGAACCTTTCAATCGAGGGAGGGACAGCTTGTAGACTGACCGTTTGGAGAGTTTTGTCAGAAATTTCTTGCCGCCTTACTCAGGAGTTGCTCCAAGGCTGTCCAGCTAACCTTTGGAGTGCGCCGTGAATATTACATACCGATTAGAACCTTTCAATCGAGGGAGGGACAGCTTGTAGACTGACCGTTTGGGGAGTTTAGCAGAAATTTCTTGCCGCCTTACTCAGGAGTTGCTCTAAGGCTGTCCAGCTAACCTTTGGAGTGCGCCGTGAATATTACATACCGATTCGAACCTTTCAATCGAGGGAGGGACAGCTTGTAGACTGACCGTTTGGAGAGTTTTGTCAGAAATTTCTTGCCGCCTTACTCAGGAGTTGCTCTAAGGCTGTCCAGCTAACCTTTGGAGTGCGCCGTGAATATTACATACCGATTCGAACCTTTCAATCGAGGGAGGGACAGCTTGTAGACTGACCGTTTGGGGAGTTTTAGCAGAAATTTCTTGCCGCCTTACTCAGGAGTTGCTCCAAGGCTGTCCAGCTAACCTTTGGAGTGCGCCGTGAATATTACATACCGATTCGAACCTTTCAATCGAGGGAGGGACAGCTTGTAGACTGACCGTTTGGGGAGTTTTAGCAGAAATTTCTTGCCGCCTTACTCAGGAGTTGCTCTAAGGCTGTCCAGCTAACCTTTGGAGTGCGCCGTGAATATTACATACCGATTCGAACCTTTCAATCGAGGGAGGGACAGCTTGTAGACTGACCGTTTGGGGAGTTTTAGCAGAAATTTCTTGCCGCCTTACTCAGGAGTTGCTCCAAGGCGGGCCATAGAGCGTTTGGAGTCCGCCGTGAACATTGCATACAGATTCGAACCTTTCAATCGAGGGAGGGACAGCTTGTAGACTGAGCGTTTGGGGAGTTTTATCAGAAATTTCTTGCCGCCTTACTCAGGAGTTGCTCTAAGGCGGGGCAGAGAGCGTTTGGAGTGCGCCGTGAACATTGCATACAGATGCGAACCTTTTGGTCGAGGGAGGGACAGCTTGTAGACTGAGCGTTTGGGGAGTTTTATCAGAAATTTCTTGCCGCCTTACTCAGGAGTTGCTCCAAGGCGGGCCATAGAGCGTTTGGAGTCCGCCGTGAACATTGCATACAGATTCGAACCTTTCAATCGAGGGAGGGACAGCTTGTAGACTGACCGTTTGGGGAGTTTTAGCAGAAATTTCTTGCCGCCTTACTCAGGAGTTGCTCCAAGGCGGGCCATAGAGTGTTTGGAGTCCGCCGTGAACAATGCATACAGAATCGAACATTTCAATCGAGGGGGGGGGGGGGGCTATTTGTAGACTGAGCGTTTGGGGAGTTTTGTCAGAAATTTCTTGCCGCCTTACTCAGGAGTTGCTCTAAGGCTGTCCAGCTAACCTTTGGAGTGCGCCGTGAATATTACATACCGATTCGAACCTTTCAATCGAGGGAGGGACAGCTTGTAGACTGACCGTTTGGGGAGTTTTAGCAGAAATTTCTTGCCGCCTTACTCAGGAGTTGCTCTAAGGCTGTCCAGCTAACCATTGGAGTGCGCCGTGAATATTACATACCGATTCGAACCTTTCAATCGAGGGAGGGACAGCTTGTAGACTGACCGTTTGGAGAGTTTTGTCAGAAATTTCTTGCCGCCTTACTCAGGAGTTGCTCTAAGGCTGTCCAGCTAACCTTTGGAGTGCGCCGTGAATATTACATACCGATTCGAACCTTTCAATCGAGGGAGGGACAGCTTGTAGACTGACCGTTTGGAGAGTTTTGTCAGAAATTTCTTGCCGCCTTACTCAGGAGTTGCTCCAAGGCTGTCCAGCTAACCTTTGGAGTGCGCC
This sequence comes from Heligmosomoides polygyrus bakeri, assembly GCA_947359475.1. Taxonomy (NCBI): domain Eukaryota; kingdom Metazoa; phylum Nematoda; class Chromadorea; order Rhabditida; family Heligmosomidae; genus Heligmosomoides; species Heligmosomoides polygyrus. Next base: position 34,281,679 of record OX375870.1, on the reverse strand, counting down.
GTGAATATTACATACCGATTCGAACCTTTCAATCGAGGGAGGGACAGCTTGTAGACTGACCGTTTGGGGAGTTTTAGCAGAAATTTCTTGCCGCCTTACTCAGGAGTTGCTCTAAGGCTGTCCAGCTAACCTTTGGAGTGCGCCGTGAATATTACATACCGATTCGAACCTTTCAATCGAGGGAGGGACAGCTTGTAGACTGACCGTTTGGAGAGTTTTGTCAGAAATTTCTTGCCGCCTTACTCAGGAGTTGCTCCAAGGCTGTCCAGCTAACCTTTGGAGTGCGCCGTGAATATTACATACCGATTAGAACCTTTCAATCGAGGGAGGGACAGCTTGTAGACTGACCGTTTGGGGAGTTTAGCAGAAATTTCTTGCCGCCTTACTCAGGAGTTGCTCTAAGGCTGTCCAGCTAACCTTTGGAGTGCGCCGTGAATATTACATACCGATTCGAACCTTTCAATCGAGGGAGGGACAGCTTGTAGACTGACCGTTTGGAGAGTTTTGTCAGAAATTTCTTGCCGCCTTACTCAGGAGTTGCTCTAAGGCTGTCCAGCTAACCTTTGGAGTGCGCCGTGAATATTACATACCGATTCGAACCTTTCAATCGAGGGAGGGACAGCTTGTAGACTGACCGTTTGGGGAGTTTTAGCAGAAATTTCTTGCCGCCTTACTCAGGAGTTGCTCCAAGGCTGTCCAGCTAACCTTTGGAGTGCGCCGTGAATATTACATACCGATTCGAACCTTTCAATCGAGGGAGGGACAGCTTGAAGACTGACCGTTTGGGGAGTTTTAGCAGAAATTTCTTGCCGCCTTACTCAGGAGTTGCTCTAAGGCTGTCCAGCTAACCTTTGGAGTGCGCCGTGAATATTACATACCGATTCGAACCTTTCAATCGAGGGAGGGACAGCTTGTAGACTGACCGTTTGGGGAGTTTTAGCAGAAATTTCTTGCCGCCTTACTCAGGAGTTGCTCTAAGGCTGTCCAGCTAACCTTTGGAGTGCGCCGTGAATATTACATACCGATTCGAACCTTTCAATCGAGGGAGGGACAGCTTGTAGACTGACCGTTTGGGGAGTTTTAGCAGAAATTTCTTGCCGCCTTACTCAGGAGTTGCTCTAAGGCTGTCCAGCTAACCATTGGAGTGCGCCGTGAATATTACATACCGATTCGAACCTTTCAATCGAGGGAGGGACAGCTTGTAGACTGACCGTTTGGGGAGTTTTAGCAGAAATTTCTTGCCGCCTTACTCAGGAGTTGCTCTAAGGCTGTCCAGCTAACCTTTGGAGTCCGCCGTGAACATTGCATACAGATTCAAACCTTTCAATCGAGGGAGGGACAGCTTGTAGACTGACCGTTTGGAGAGTTTTGTCAGAAATTTCTTGCCGCCTTACTCAGGAGTTGCTCTAAGGCTGTCCAGCTAACCTTTGGAGTGCGCCGTGAATATTACATACCGATTCGAACCTTTCAATCGAGGGAGGGACAGCTTGTAGACTGACCGTTTGGAGAGTTTTGTCAGAAATTTCTTGCCGCCTTACTCAGGAGTTGCTCCAAGGCTGTCCAGCTAACCTTTGGAGTGCGCCGTGAATATTACATACCGATTAGAACCTTTCAATCGAGGGAGGGACAGCTTGTAGACTGACCGTTTGGGGAGTTTTGTCAGAAATTTCTTGCCGCCTTACTCAGGAGTTGCTCCAAGGCTGTCCAGCTAACCTTTGGAGTGCGCCGTGAATATTACATACCGATTCGAACCTTTCAATCGAGGGAGGGACAGCTTGTAGACTGACCGTTTGGGGAGTTTTAGCAGAAATTTCTTGCCGCCTTACTCAGGAGTTGCTCTAAGGCTGTCCAGCTAACCTTTGGAGTGCGCCGTGAATATTACATACCGATTCGAACCTTTCAATCGAGGGAGGGACAGCTTGTAGACTGACCGTTTGGAGAGTTTTGTCAGAAATTTCTTGCCGCCTTACTCAGGAGTTGCTCCAAGGCTGTCCAGCTAACCTTTGGAGTGCGCCGTGAATATTACATACCGATTAGAACCTTTCAATCGAGGGAGGGACAGCTTGTAGACTGACCGTTTGGGGAGTTTAGCAGAAATTTCTTGCCGCCTTACTCAGGAGTTGCTCCAAGGCTGTCCAGCTAACCTTTGGAGTGCGCCGTGAATATTACATACCGATTAGAACCTTTCAATCGAGGGAGGGACAGCTTGTAGACTGACCGTTTGGGGAGTTTTAGCAGAAATTTCTTGCCGCCTTACTCAGGAGTTGCTCTAAGGCTGTCCAGCTAACCTTTGGAGTGCGCCGTGAATATTACATACCGATTCGAACCTTTCAATCGAGGGAGGGACAGCTTGTAGACTGACCGTTTGGGGAGTTTTAGCAGAAATTTCTTGCCGCCTTACTCAGGAGTTGCTCTAAGGCTGTCCAGCTAACCATTGGAGTGCGCCGTGAATATTACATACCGATTCGAACCTTTCAATCGAGGGAGGGACAGCTTGTAGACTGACCGTTTGGGGAGTTTTAGCAGAAATTTCTTGCCGCCTTACTCAGGAGTTGCTCTAAGGCTGTCCAGCTAACCTTTGGAGTCCGCCGTGAACATTGCATACCGATTCGAAACTTTCAATCGAGGGAGGGACAGCTTGTAGACTGACCGTTTGGAGAGTTTTAGCAGAAATTTCTTGCCGCCTTACTCAGGAGTTGCTCCAAGGCGGGCCATAGAGCGTTTGGAGTCCGCCGTGAACATTGCATACAGATTCGAACCTTTCAATCGAGGGAGGGACAGCTTGTAGACTGAGCGTTTGGGGAGTTTTATCAGAAATTTCTTGCCGCCTTACTCAGGAGTTGCTCTAAGGCGGGGCAGAGAGCGTTTGGAGTGCGCCGTGAACATTGCATACAGATGCGAACCTTTTGGTCGAGGGAGGGACAGCTTGTAGACTGAGCGTTTGGGGAGTTTTATCAGAAATTTCTTGCCGCCTTACTCAGGAGTTGCTCCAAGGCGGGCCATAGAGCGTTTGGAGTCCGCCGTGACAATGCATACAGATTCGAACCTTTCAATCGAGGGAGGGACAGCTTGTAGACTGAGCGTTTGGGGAGTTTTGACAGAAATTTCTTGCCGCCTTACTCAGGAGTTGCTCTAAGGCTGTCCAGCTAACCTTTGGAGTGCGCCGTGAATATTACATACCGATTCGAACCTTTTAATCGAGGGAGGGACAGCTTGTAGACTGACCGTTTGGGGAGTTTTAGCAGAAATTTCTTGCCGCCTTACTCAGGAGTTGCTCTAAGGCTGTCCAGCTAACCTTTGGAGTGCGCCGTGAATATTACATACCGATTCGAACCTTTTAATCGAGGGAGGGACAGCTTGTAGACTGACCGTTTGGGGAGTTTTATCAGAAATTTCTTGCCGCCTTACTCAGGAGTTGCTCCAAGGCGGGCCATAGAGTGTTTGGAGTCCGCCGTGAACAATGCATACAGAATCGAACATTTCAATCGAGGGGGGGGGGGGCTATTTGTAGACTGAGCGTTTGGGGAGTTTTGTCAGAAATTTCTTGCCGCCTTACTCAGGAGTTGCTCTAAGGCTGTCCAGCTAACCTTTGGAGTGCGCCGTGAATATTACATACCGATTCGAACCTTTCAATCGAGGGAGGGACAGCTTGTAGACTGACCGTTTGGGGAGTTTTAGCAGAAATTTCTTGCCGCCTTACTCAGGAGTTGCTCTAAGGCTGTCCAGCTAACCATTGGAGTGCGCCGTGAATATTACATACCGATTCGAACCTTTCAATCGAGGGAGGGACAGCTTGTAGACTGACCGTTTGGAGAGTTTTGTCAGAAATTTCTTGCCGCCTTACTCAGGAGTTGCTCTAAGGCTGTCCAGCTAACCTTTGGAGTGCGCCGTGAATATTACATACCGATTCGAACCTTTCAATCGAGGGAGGGACAGCTTGTAGACTGACCGTTTGGAGAGTTTTGTCAGAAATTTCTTGCCGCCTTACTCAGGAGTTGCTCCAAGGCTGTCCAGCTAACCTTTGGAGTGCGCCGTGAATATTACATACCGATTCGAACCTTTCAATCGAGGGAGGGACAGCTTGTAGACTGACCGTTTGGGGAGTTTTAGCAGAAATTTCTTGCCGCCTTACTCAGGAGTTGCTCTAAGGCTGTCCAGCTAACCTTTGGAGTGCGCCGTGAATATTACATACCGATTCGAACCTTTCAATCGAGGGAGGGACAGCTTGTAGACTGACCGTTTGGAGAGTTTTGTCAGAAATTTCTTGCCGCCTTACTCAGGAGTTGCTCCAAGGCTGTCCAGCTAACCTTTGGAGTGCGCCGTGAATATTACATACCGATTAGAACCTTTCAATCGAGGGAGGGACAGCTTGTAGACTGACCGTTTGGGGAGTTTAGCAGAAATTTCTTGCCGCCTTACTCAGGAGTTGCTCTAAGGCTGTCCAGCTAACCTTTGGAGTGCGCCGTGAATATTACATACCGATTCGAACCTTTCAATCGAGGGAGGGACAGCTTGTAGACTGACCGTTTGGAGAGTTTTGTCAGAAATTTCTTGCCGCCTTACTCAGGAGTTGCTCTAAGGCTGTCCAGCTAACCTTTGGAGTGCGCCGTGAATATTACATACCGATTCGAACCTTTCAATCGAGGGAGGGACAGCTTGTAGACTGACCGTTTGGGGAGTTTTAGCAGAAATTTCTTGCCGCCTTACTCAGGAGTTGCTCCAAGGCTGTCCAGCTAACCTTTGGAGTGCGCCGTGAATATTACATACCGATTCGAACCTTTCAATCGAGGGAGGGACAGCTTGTAGACTGACCGTTTGGGGAGTTTTAGCAGAAATTTCTTGCCGCCTTACTCAGGAGTTGCTCTAAGGCTGTCCAGCTAACCTTTGGAGTGCGCCGTGAATATTACATACCGATTCGAACCTTTCAATCGAGGGAGGGACAGCTTGTAGACTGACCGTTTGGGGAGTTTTAGCAGAAATTTCTTGCCGCCTTACTCAGGAGTTGCTCTAAGGCTGTCCAGCTAACCTTTGGAGTGCGCCGTGAATATTACATACCGATTCGAACCTTTCAATCGAGGGAGGGACAGCTTGTAGACTGACCGTTTGGGGAGTTTTAGCAGAAATTTCTTGCCGCCTTACTCAGGAGTTGCTCTAAGGCTGTCCAGCTAACCATTGGAGTGCGCCGTGAATATTACATACCGATTCGAACCTTTCAATCGAGGGAGGGACAGCTTGTAGACTGACCGTTTGGGGAGTTTTAGCAGAAATTTCTTGCCGCCTTACTCAGGAGTTGCTCTAAGGCTGTCCAGCTAACCTTTGGAGTCCGCCGTGAACATTGCATACAGATTCAAACCTTTCAATCGAGGGAGGGACAGCTTGTAGACTGACCGTTTGGAGAGTTTTGTCAGAAATTTCTTGCCGCCTTACTCAGGAGTTGCTCTAAGGCTGTCCAGCTAACCTTTGGAGTGCGCCGTGAATATTACATACCGATTCGAACCTTTCAATCGAGGGAGGGACAGCTTGTAGACTGACCGTTTGGAGAGTTTTGTCAGAAATTTCTTGCCGCCTTACTCAGGAGTTGCTCCAAGGCTGTCCAGCTAACCTTTGGAGTGCGCCGTGAATATTACATACCGATTAGAACCTTTCAATCGAGGGAGGGACAGCTTGTAGACTGACCGTTTGGGGAGTTTTGTCAGAAATTTCTTGCCGCCTTACTCAGGAGTTGCTCCAAGGCTGTCCAGCTAACCTTTGGAGTGCGCCGTGAATATTACATACCGATTCGAACCTTTCAATCGAGGGAGGGACAGCTTGTAGACTGACCGTTTGGGGAGTTTTAGCAGAAATTTCTTGCCGCCTTACTCAGGAGTTGCTCTAAGGCTGTCCAGCTAACCTTTGGAGTGCGCCGTGAATATTACATACCGATTCGAACCTTTCAATCGAGGGAGGGACAGCTTGTAGACTGACCGTTTGGAGAGTTTTGTCAGAAATTTCTTGCCGCCTTACTCAGGAGTTGCTCAAAGCTGTCCAGCTAACCTTTGGAGTGCGCCGTGAATATTACATACCGATTAGAACCTTTCAATCGAGGGAGGGACAGCTTGTAGACTGACCGTTTGGGGAGTTTAGCAGAAATTTCTTGCCGCCTTACTCAGGAGTTGCTCCAAGGCTGTCCAGCTAACCTTTGGAGTGCGCCGTGAATATTACATACCGATTAGAACCTTTCAATCGAGGGAGGGACAGCTTGTAGACTGACCGTTTGGGGAGTTTTGTCAGAAATTTCTTGCCGCCTTACTCAGGAGTTGCTCCAAGGCTGTCCAGCTAACCTTTGGAGTGCGCCGTGAATATTACATACCGATTCGAACCTTTCAATCGAGGGAGGGACAGCTTGTAGACTGACCGTTTGGGGAGTTTTAGCAGAAATTTCTTGCCGCCTTACTCAGGAGTTGCTCTAAGGCTGTCCAGCTAACCTTTGGAGTGCGCCGTGAATATTACATACCGATTCGAACCTTTCAATCGAGGGAGGGACAGCTTGTAGACTGACCGTTTGGAGAGTTTTGTCAGAAATTTCTTGCCGCCTTACTCAGGAGTTGCTCCAAGGCTGTCCAGCTAACCTTTGGAGTGCGCCGTGAATATTACATACCGATTAGAACCTTTCAATCGAGGGAGGGACAGCTTGTAGACTGACCGTTTGGGGAGTTTAGCAGAAATTTCTTGCCGCCTTACTCAGGAGTTGCTCTAAGGCTGTCCAGCTAACCTTTGGAGTGCGCCGTGAATATTACATACCGATTCGAACCTTTCAATCGAGGGAGGGACAGCTTGTAGACTGACCGTTTGGAGAGTTTTGTCAGAAATTTCTTGCCGCCTTACTCAGGAGTTGCTCTAAGGCTGTCCAGCTAACCTTTGGAGTGCGCCGTGAATATTACATACCGATTCGAACCTTTCTATCGAGGGAGGGACAGCTTGTAGACTGACCGTTTGGAGAGTTTTGTCAGAAATTTCTTGCCGCCTTACTCAGGAGTTGCTCCAAGGCTGTCCAGCTAACCTTCGGAGTGCGCCGTGAATATTACATACCGATTCGAACCTTTCAATCGAGGGAGGGACAGCTTGTAGACTGACCGTTTGGGGAGTTTTAGCAGAAATTTCTTGCCGCCTTACTCAGGAGTTGCTCTAAGGCTGTCCAGCTAACCTTTGCAGTGCGCCGTGAATATTACATACCGATTCGAACCTTTCAATCGAGGGAGGGACAGCTTGTAGACTGACCGTTTGGGGAGTTTTAGCAGAAATTTCTTGCCGCCTTACTCAGGAGTTGCTCCAAGGCGGGCCATAGAGCGTTTGGAGTCCGCCGTGAACATTGCATACAGATTCGAACCTTTCAATCGAGGGAGGGACAGCTTGTAGACTGACCGTTTGGAGAGTTTTGTCAGAAATTTCTTGCCGCCTTACTCAGGAGTTGCTCTAAGGCTGTCCAGCTAACCTTTGGAGTGCGCCGTGAATATTACATACCGATTCGAACCTTTCAATCGAGGGAGGGACAGCTTGTAGACTGACCGTTTGGGGAGTTTTAGCAGAAATTTCTTGCCGCCTTACTCAGGAGTTGCTCTAAGGCTGTCCAGCTAACCTTTGGAGTGCGCCGTGAATATTACATACCGATTCGAACCTTTCAATCGAGGGAGGGACAGCTTGTAGACTGACCGTTTGGGGAGTTTTAGCAGAAATTTCTTGCCGCCTTACTCAGGAGTTGCTCTAAGGCTGTCCAGCTAACCTTTGGAGTGCGCCGTGAATATTACATACCGATTCGAACCTTTCAATCGAGGGAGGGACAGCTTGTAGACTGACCGTTTGGGGAGTTTTAGCAGAAATTTCTTGCCGCCTTACTCAGGAGTTGCTCTAAGGCTGTCCAGCTAACCTTTGGAGTCCGCCGTGAAAATTGCATACAGATTCAAACCTTTCAATCGAGGGAGGGACAGCTTGTAGACTGACCGTTTGGAGAGTTTTGTCAGAAATTTCTTGCCGCCTTACTCAGGAGTTGCTCTAAGGCTGTCCAGCTAACCTTTGGAGTGCGCCGTGAATATTACATACCGATTCGAACCTTTCAATCGAGGGAGGGACAGCTTGTAGACTGACCGTTTGGAGAGTTTTGTCAGAAATTTCTTGCCGCCTTACTCAGGAGTTGCTCTAAGGCTGTCCAGCTAACCTTTGGAGTGCGCCGTGAATATTACATACCGATTCGAACCTTTCAATCGAGGGAGGGACAGCTTGTAGACTGACCGTTTGGAGAGTTTTGTCAGAAATTTCTTGCCGCCTTACTCAGGAGTTGCTCCAAGGCTGTCCAGCTAACCTTTGGAGTGCGCCGTGAATATTACATACCGATTCGAACCTTTCAATCGAGGGAGGGACAGCTTGTAGACTGACCGTTTGGGGAGTTTTAGCAGAAATTTCTTGCCGCCTTACTCAGGAGTTGCTCTAAGGCTGTCCAGCTAACCTTTGGAGTGCGCCGTGAATATTACATACCGATTCGAACCTTTCAATCGAGGGAGGGACAGCTTGTAGACTGACCGTTTGGGGAGTTTTAGCAGAAATTTCTTGCCGCCTTACTCAGGAGTTGCTCTAAGGCTGTCCAGCTAACCTTTGGAGTGCGCCGTGAGTATTACATACCGATTCGAACCTTTCAATCGAGGGAGGGACAGCTTGTAGACTGACCGTTTGGGGAGTTTTAGCAGAAATTTCTTGCCGCCTTACTCAGGAGTTGCTCTAAGGCTGTCCAGCTAACCTTTGGAGTCCGCCGTGAACATTGCATACAGATTCAAACCTTTCAATCGAGGGAGGGACAGCTTGTAGACTGACCGTTTGGAGAGTTTTGTCAGAAATTTCTTGCCGCCTTACTCAGGAGTTGCTCTAAGGCTGTCCAGCTAACCTTTGGAGTGCGCCGTGAATATTACATACCGATTAGAACCTTTCAATCGAGGGAGGGACAGCTTGTAGACTGACCGTTTGGGGAGTTTAGCAGAAATTTCTTGCCGCCTTACTCAGGAGTTGCTCTAAGGCTGTCCAGCTAACCTTTGGAGTGCGCCGTGAATATTACATACCGATTCGAACCTTTCAATCGAGGGAGGGACAGCTTGTAGACTGACCGTTTGGAGAGTTTTGTCAGAAATTTCTTGCCGCCTTACTCAGGAGTTGCTCTAAGGCTGTCCAGCTAACCTTTGGAGTGCGCCGTGAATATTACATACCGATTCGAACCTTTCTATCGAGGGAGGGACAGCTTGTAGACTGACCGTTTGGAGAGTTTTGTCAGAAATTTCTTGCCGCCTTACTCAGGAGTTGCTCCAAGGCTGTCCAGCTAACCTTCGGAGTGCGCCGTGAATATTACATACCGATTCGAACCTTTCAATCGAGGGAGGGACAGCTTGTAGACTGACCGTTTGGGGAGTTTTAGCAGAAATTTCTTGCCGCCTTACTCAGGAGTTGCTCTAAGGCTGTCCAGCTAACCTTTGCAGTGCGCCGTGAATATTACATACCGATTCGAACCTTTCAATCGAGGGAGGGACAGCTTGTAGACTGACCGTTTGGGGAGTTTTAGCAGAAATTTCTTGCCGCCTTACTCAGGAGTTGCTCCAAGGCGGGCCATAGAGCGTTTGGAGTCCGCCGTGAACATTGCATACAGATTCGAACCTTTCAATCGAGGGAGGGACAGCTTGTAGACTGACCGTTTGGAGAGTTTTGTCAGAAATTTCTTGCCGCCTTACTCAGGAGTTGCTCTAAGGCTGTCCAGCTAACCTTTGGAGTGCGCCGTGAATATTACATACCGATTCGAACCTTTCAATCGAGGGAGGGACAGCTTGTAGACTGACCGTTTGGGGAGTTTTAGCAGAAATTTCTTGCCGCCTTACTCAGGAGTTGCTCTAAGGCTGTCCAGCTAACCTTTGGAGTGCGCCGTGAATATTACATACCGATTCGAACCTTTCAATCGAGGGAGGGACAGCTTGTAGACTGACCGTTTGGGGAGTTTTAGCAGAAATTTCTTGCCGCCTTACTCAGGAGTTGCTCTAAGGCTGTCCAGCTAACCTTTGGAGTGCGCCGTGAATATTACATACCGATTCGAACCTTTCAATCGAGGGAGGGACAGCTTGTAGACTGACCGTTCGGGGAGTTTTAGCAGAAATTTCTTGCCGCCTTACTCAGGAGTTGCTCTAAGGCTGTCCAGCTAACCTTTGGAGTCCGCCGTGAAAATTGCATACAGATTCAAACCTTTCAATCGAGGGAGGGACAGCTTGTAGACTGACCGTTTGGAGAGTTTTGTCAGAAATTTCTTGCCGCCTTACTCAGGAGTTGCTCTAAGGCTGTCCAGCTAACCTTTGGAGTGCGCCGTGAATATTACATACCGATTCGAACCTTTCAATCGAGGGAGGGACAGCTTGTAGACTGACCGTTTGGAGAGTTTTGTCAGAAATTTCTTGCCGCCTTACTCAGGAGTTGCTCTAAGGCTGTCCAGCTAACCTTTGGAGTGCGCCGTGAATATTACATACCGATTCGAACCTTTCAATCGAGGGAGGGACAGCTTGTAGACTGACCGTTTGGAGAGTTTTGTCAGAAATTTCTTGCCGCCTTACTCAGGAGTTGCTCCAAGGCTGTCCAGCTAACCTTTGGAGTGCGCCGTGAATATTACATACCGATTCGAACCTTTCAATCGAGGGAGGGACAGCTTGTAGACTGACCGTTTGGGGAGTTTTAGCAGAAATTTCTTGCCGCCTTACTCAGGAGTTGCTCTAAGGCTGTCCAGCTAACCTTTGGAGTGCGCCGTGAATATTACATACCGATTCGAACCTTTCAATCGAGGGAGGGACAGCTTGTAGACTGACCGTTTGGGGAGTTTTAGCAGAAATTTCTTGCCGCCTTACTCAGGAGTTGCTCTAAGGCTGTCCAGCTAACCTTTGGAGTCCGCCGTGAAAATTGCATACAGATTCAAACCTTTCAATCGAGGGAGGGACAGCTTGTAGACTGACCGTTTGGAGAGTTTTGTCAGAAATTTCTTGCCGCCTTACTCAGGAGTTGCTCTAAGGCTGTCCAGCTAACCTTTGGAGTGCGCCGTGAATATTACATACCGATTCGAACCTTTCAATCGAGGGAGGGACAGCTTGTAGACTGACCGTTTGGGGAGTTTTAGCAGAAATTTCTTGCCGCCTTACTCAGGAGTTGCTCTAAGGCTGTCAAGCTAACCTTTGGAGTGCGCCGTGAATATTACATACCGATTCGAACCTTTCAATCGAGGGAGGGACAGCTTGTAGACTGACCGTTTGGGGAGTTTTAGCAGAAATTTCTTGCCGCCTTACTCAGGAGTTGCTCTAAGGCTGTCCAGCTAACCTTTGGAGTCCGCCGTGAAAATTGCATACAGATTCAAACCTTTCAATCGAGGGAGGGACAGCTTGTAGACTGACCGTTTGGGGAGTTTTAGCAGAAATTTCTTGCCGCCTTACTCAGGAGTTGCTCTAAGGCTGTCCAGCTAACCTTTGGAGTGCGCCGTGAATATTACATACCGATTCGAACCTTTCAATCGAGGGAGGGACAGCTTGTAGACTGACCGTTTGGGGAGTTTTAGCAGAAATTTCTTGCCGCCTTACTCAGGAGTTGCTCTAAGGCTGTCCAGCTAACCTTTGGAGTGCGCCGTGAATATTACATACCGATTCGAACCTTTCAATCGAGGGAGGGACAGCTTGTAGACTGACCGTTTGAGGAGTTTTAGCAGAAATTTCTTGCCGCCTTACTCAGGAGTTGCTCTAAGGCTGTCCAGCTAACCATTGGAGTGCGCCGTGAATATTACATACCGATTCGAACCTTTCAATCGAGGGAGGGACAGCTTGTAGACTGACCGTTTGGGGAGTTTTAGCAGAAATTTCTTGCCGCCTTACTCAGGAGTTGCTCTAAGGCTGTCCAGCTAACCTTTGGAGTCCGCCGTGAACATTGCATACAGATTCAAACCTTTCAATCGAGGGAGGGACAGCTTGTAGACTGACCGTTTGGAGAGTTTTGTCAGAAATTTCTTGCCGCCTTACTCAGGAGTTGCTCTAAGGCTGTCCAGCTAACCTTTGGAGTGCGCCGTGAATATTACATACCGATTCGAACCTTTCAATCGAGGGAGGGACAGCTTGTAGACTGACCGTTTGGAGAGTTTTGTCAGAAATTTCTTGCCGCCTTACTCAGGAGTCGCTCTAAGGCTGTCCAGCTAACCTTTGGAGTGCGCCGTGAATATTACATACCGATTAGAACCTTTCAATCGAGGGAGGGACAGCTTGTAGACTGACCGTTTGGGGAGTTTTGTCAGAAATTTCTTGCCGCCTTACTCAGGAGTTGCTCCAAGGCTGTCCAGCTAACCTTTGGAGTGCGCCGTGAATATTACATACCGATTCGAACCTTTCAATCGAGGGAGGGACAGCTTGTAGACTGACCGTTTGGGGAGTTTTAGCAGAAATTTCTTGCCGCCTTACTCAGGAGTTGCTCTAAGGCTGTCCAGCTAACCTTTGGAGTGCGCCGTGAATATTACATACCGATTCGAACCTTTCAATCGAGGGAGGGACAGCTTGTAGACTGACCGTTTGGAGAGTTTTGTCAGAAATTTCTTGCCGCCTTACTCAGGAGTTGCTCTAAGGCTGTCCAGCTAACCTTTGGAGTGCGCCGTGAATATTACATACCGATTCGAACCTTTCAATCGAGGGAGGGACAGCTTGTAGACTGACCGTTTGGGGAGTTTTAGCAGAAATTTCTTGCCGCCTTACTCAGGAGTTGCTCTAAGGCTGTCCAGCTAACCATTGGAGTGCGCCGTGAATATTACATACCGATTCGAACCTTTCAATCGAGGGAGGGACAGCTTGTAGACTGACCGTTTGGGGAGTTTTAGCAGAAATTTCTTGCCGCCTTACTCAGGAGTTGCTCTAAGGCTGTCCAGCTAACCTTTGGAGTGCGCCGTGAATATTACATACCGATTCGAACCTTTCAATCGAGGGAGGGACAGCTTGTAGACTGACCGTTTGGGGAGTTTTAGCAGAAATTTCTTGCCGCCTTACTCAGGAGTTGCTCTAAGGCTGTCCAGCTAACCTTTGGAGTGCGCCGTGAATATTACATACCGATTCGAACCTTTCAATCGAGGGAGGGACAGCTTGTAGACTGACCGTTTGGAGAGTTTTGTCAGAAATTTCTTGCCGCCTTACACAGGAGTTGCTCTAAGGCGGGCCAGAGAGCGTTTGGAGTGCGCCGTGAACATTGCATACAGATTCGAACCTTTCAATCGAGGGAGGGACAGCTTGTAGACTGACCGTTTGGAGAGTTTTGTCAGAAATTTCTTGCCGCCTTACTCAGGAGTTGCTCCAAGGCGGGCCATAGAGCGTTTGGAGTGCGCCGTGAACATTGCATACAGATTCGAACCTTTTGGTCGAGGGAGGGACAGCTTGTAGACTGAGCGTTTGGGGAGTTTTATCAGAAATTTCTTGCCGCCTTACTCAGGAGTTGCTCCAAGGCGGGCCATAGAGCGTTTGGAGTCCGCCGTGACAATGCATACAGATTCGAACCTTTCAATCGAGGGAGGGACAGCTTGTAGACTGAGCGTTTGGGGAGTTTTGTCAGAAATTTCTTGCCGCCTTACTCAGGAGTTGCTCCAAGGCTGTCCAGCTAACCTTTGGAGTGCGCCGTGAATATTACATACCGATTCGAACCTTTTAATCGAGGGAGGGACAGCTTGTAGACTGACCGTTTGGGGAGTTTTAGCAGAAATTTCTTGCCGCCTTACTCAGGAGTTGCTCTAAGGCTGTCTAGCTAACCTTTGGAGTGCGCCGTGAATATTACATACCGATTCGAACCTTTTAATCGAGGGAGGGACAGCTTGTAGACTGACCGTTTGGGGAGTTTTATCAGAAATTTCTTGCCGCCTTACTCAGGAGTTGCTCCAAGGCGGGCCATAGAGTGTTTGGAGTCCGCCGTGAACAATGCATACAGAATCGAACATTTCAATCGAGGGGGGGGGCTATTTGTAGACTGAGCGTTTGGGGAGTTTTGTCAGAAATTTCTTGCCGCCTTACTCAGGAGTTGCTCTAAGGCTGTCCAGCTAACCTTTGGAGTGCGCCGTGAATATTACATACCGATTCGAACCTTTCAATCGAGGGAGGGACAGCTTGTAGACTGACCGTTTGGGGAGTTTTAGCAGAAATTTCTTGCCGCCTTACTCAGGAGTTGCTCTAAGGCTGTCCAGCTAACCTTTGGAGTGCGCCGTGAATATTACATACCGATTCGAACCTTTTGGTCGAGGGAGGGACAGCTTGTAGACTGAGCGTTTGGGGAGTTTTATCAGAAATTTCTTGCCGCCTTACTCAGGAGTTGCTCTAAGGCGGGGCAGAGAGCGTTTGGAGTGCGCCGTGAACATTGCATACAGATTCGAACCTTTCAATCGAGGGAGGGACAGCTTGTAGACTGACCGTTTGGAGAGTTTTGTCAGAAATTTCTTGCCGCCTTACTCAGGAGTTGCTCCAAGGCTGTCCAGCTAACCTTTGGAGTGCGCCGTGAAAATTACATACCGATTCGAACCTTTCAATCGAGGGAGGGACAGCTTGTAGACTGACCGTTTGGAGAGTTTTGTCAGAAATTTCTTGCCGCCTTACTCAGGAGTTGCTCCAAGGCTGTCCAGCTAACCTTTGGAGTGCGCCGTGAATATTACATACCGATTCGAACCTTTCAATCGAGGGAGGGACAGCTTGTAGACTGACCGTTTGGAGAGTTTTGTCAGAAATTTCTTGCCGCCTTACTCAGGAGTTGCTCTAAGGCTGTCCAGCTAACCTTTGGAGTGCGCCGTGAATATTACATACCGATTCGAAACTTTCAATCGAGGGAGGGACAGCTTGTAGACTGACCGTTTGGAGAGTTTTGTCAGAAATTTCTTGCCGCATTACTCAGGAGTTGCTCCAAGGCTGTCCAGCTAACCTTTGCAGTGCGTCGTGAATATTACATACCGATTCGAACCTTTCAATCGAGGGAGGGACAGCTTGTAGACTGACCGTTTGGGGAGTTTTAGCAGAAATTTCTTGCCGCCTTACTCAGGAGTTGCTCCAAGGCGGGCCATAGAGCGTTTGGAGTCCGCCGTGAACATTGCATACAGATTCGAACCTTTCAATCGAGGGAGGGACAGCTTGTAGACTGAGCGTTTGGGGAGTTTTATCAGAAATTTCTTGCCGCCTTACTCAGGAGTTGCTCTAAGGCGGGGCAGAGAGCGTTTGGAGTGCGCCGTGAACATTGCATACAGATGCGAACCTTTTGGTCGAGGGAGGGACAGCTTGTAGACTGAGCGTTTGGGGAGTTTTATCAGAAATTTCTTGCCGCCTTACTCAGGAGTTGCTCCAAGGCGGGCCATAGAGCGTTTGGAGTCCGCCGTGAACATTGCATACAGATTCGAACCTTTCAATCGAGGGAGGGACAGCTTGTAGACTGAGCGTTTGGGGAGTTTTATCAGAAATTTCTTGCCGCCTTACTCAGGAGTTGCTCTAAGGCGGGGCAGAGAGCGTTTGGAGTGCGCCGTGAACATTGCATACAGATGCGAACCTTTTGGTCGAGGGAGGGACAGCTTGTAGACTGAGCGTTTGGGGAGTTTTATCAGAAATTTCTTGCCGCCTTACTCAGGAGTTGCTCCAAGGCGGGCCATAGAGCGTTTGGAGTCCGCCGTGACAATGCATACAGATTCGAACCTTTCAATCGAGGGAGGGACAGCTTGTAGACTGAGCGTTTGGGGAGTTTTGTCAGAAATTTCTTGCCGCCTTACTCAGGAGTTGCTCTAAGGCTGTCCAGCTAACCTTTGGAGTGCGCCGTGAATATTACATACCGATTCGAACCTTTTAATCGAGGGAGGGACAGCTTGTAGACTGACCGTTTGGGGAGTTTTAGCAGAAATTTCTTGCCGCCTTACTCAGGAGTTGCTCTAAGGCTGTCCAGCTAACCTTTGGAGTGCGCCGTGAATATTACATACCGATTCTAACCTTTTAATCGAGGGAGGGACAGCTTGTAGACTGACCGTTTGGGGAGTTTTATCAGAAATTTCTTGCCGCCTTACTCAGGAGTTGCTCCAAGGCGGGCCATAGAGCGTTTGGAGTCCGCCGTGACAATGCATACAGATTCGAACCTTTCAATCGAGGGAGGGACAGCTTGTAGACTGAGCGTTTGGGGAGTTTTGTCAGAAATTTCTTGCCGCCTTACTCAGGAGTTGCTCTAAGGCTGTCCAGCTAACCTTTGGAGTGCGCCGTGAATATTATATACCGATTCGAACCTTTCAATCGAGGGAGGGACAGCTTGTAGACTGACCGTTTGGGGAGTTTTAGCAGAAATTTCTTGCCGCCTTACTCAGGAGTTGCTCTAAGGCTGTCCAGCTAACCTTTGGAGTGCGCCGTGAATATTACATACCGATTCGAACCTTTCAATCGAGGGAGGGACAGCTTGTAGACTGACCGTTTGGGGAGTTTTAGCAGAAATTTCTTGCCGCCTTACTCAGGAGTTGCTCCAAGGCTGTCCAGCTAACCTTTGGAGTGCGCCGTGAATATTACATACCGATTCGAACCTTTCAATCGAGGGAGGGACAGCTTGTAGACTGACCGTTTGGGGAGTTTTAGCAGAAATTTCTTGCCGCCTTACTCAGGAGTTGCTCTAAGGCTGTCCAGCTAACCTTTGGAGTGCGCCGTGAATATTATATACCGATTCGAACCTTTCAATCGAGGGAGGGACAGCTTGTAGACTGACCGTTTGGGGAGTTTTAGCAGAAATTTCTTGCCGCCTTACTCAGGAGTTGCTCTAAGGCTGTCCAGCTAACCATTGGAGTGCGCCGTGAATATTACATACCGATTCGAACCTTTCAATCGAGGGAGGGACAGCTTGTAGACTGACCGTTTGGAGAGTTTTGTCAGAAATTTCTTGCCGCCTTACTCAGGAGTTGCTCTAAGGCTGTCCAGCTAACCTTTGGAGTGCGCCGTGAATATTACATACCGATTCGAACCTTTCAATCGAGGGAGGGACAGCTTGTAGACTGACCGTTTGGAGAGTTTTGTCAGAAATTTCTTGCCGCCTTACTCAGGAGTTGCTCCAAGGCTGTCCAGCTAACCTTTGGAGTGCGCCGTGAATATTACATACCGATTCGAACCTTTCAATCGAGGGAGGGACAGCTTGTAGACTGACCGTTTGGGGAGTTTTAGCAGAAATTTCTTGCCGCCTTACTCAGGAGTTGCTCTAAGGCTGTCCAGCTAACCTTTGGAGTGCGCCGTGAATATTACATACCGATTCGAACCTTTCAATCGAGGGAGGGACAGCTTGTAGACTGACCGTTTGGAGAGTTTTGTCAGAAATTTCTTGCCGCCTTACTCAGGAGTTGCTCCAAGGCTGTCCAGCTAACCTTTGGAGTGCGCCGTGAATATTACATACCGATTAGAACCTTTCAATCGAGGGAGGGACAGCTTGTAGACTGACCGTTTGGGGAGTTTAGCAGAAATTTCTTGCCGCCTTACTCAGGAGTTGCTCTAAGGCTGTCCAGCTAACCTTTGGAGTGCGCCGTGAATATTACATACCGATTCGAACCTTTCAATCGAGGGAGGGACAGCTTGTAGACTGACCGTTTGGAGAGTTTTGTCAGAAATTTCTTGCCGCCTTACTCAGGAGTGGCTCTAAGGCTGTCCAGCTAACCTTTGGAGTGCGCCGTGAATATTACATACCGATTCGAACCTTTCAATCGAGGGAGGGACAGCTTGTAGACTGACCGTTTGGGGAGTTTTAGCAGAAATTTCTTGCCGCCTTACTCAGGAGTTGCTCTAAGGCTGTCCAGCTAACCATTGGAGTGCGCCGTGAATATTACATACCGATTCGAACCTTTCAATCGAGGGAGGGACAGCTTGTAGACTGACCGTTTGGAGAGTTTTGTCAGAAATTTCTTGCCGCCTTACTCAGGAGTTGCTCTAAGGCTGTCCAGCTAACCTTTGGAGTGCGCCGTGAATATTACATACCGATTCGAACCTTTCAATCGAGGGAGGGACAGCTTGTAGACTGACCGTTTGGAGAGTTTTGTCAGAAATTTCTTGCCGCCTTACTCAGGAGTTGCTCCAAGGCTGTCCAGCTAACCTTTGGAGTGCGCCGTGAATATTACATACCGATTCGAACCTTTCAATCGAGGGAGGGACAGCTTGTAGACTGACCGTTTGGGGAGTTTTAGCAGAAATTTCTTGCCGCCTTACTCAGGAGTTGCTCTAAGGCTGTCCAGCTAACCTTTGGAGTGCGCCGTGAATATTACATACCGATTCGAACCTTTCAATCGAGGGAGGGACAGCTTGTAGACTGACCGTTTGGAGAGTTTTGTCAGAAATTTCTTGCCGCCTTACTCAGGAGTTGCTCCAAGGCTGTCCAGCTAACCTTTGGAGTGCGCCGTGAATATTACATACCGATTAGAACCTTTCAATCGAGGGAGGGACAGCTTGTAGACTGACCGTTTGGGGAGTTTAGCAGAAATTTCTTGCCGCCTTACTCAGGAGTTGCTCTAAGGCTGTCCAGCTAACCTTTGGAGTGCGCCGTGAATATTACATACCGATTCGAACCTTTCAATCGAGGGAGGGACAGCTTGTAGACTGACCGTTTGGAGAGTTTTGTCAGAAATTTCTTGCCGCCTTACTCAGGAGTTGCTCTAAGGCTGTCCAGCTAACCTTTGGAGTGCGCCGTGAATATTACATACCGATTCGAACCTTTCAATCGAGGGAGGGACAGCTTGTAGACTGACCGTTTGGGGAGTTTTAGCAGAAATTTCTTGCCGCCTTACTCAGGAGTTGCTCCAAGGCTGTCCAGCTAACCTTTGGAGTGCGCCGTGAATATTACATACCGATTCGAACCTTTCAATCGAGGGAGGGACAGCTTGTAGACTGACCGTTTGGGGAGTTTTAGCAGAAATTTCTTGCCGCCTTACTCAGGAGTTGCTCTAAGGCTGTCCAGCTAACCTTTGGAGTGCGCCGTGAATATTACATACCGATTCGAACCTTTCAATCGAGGGAGGGACAGCTTGTAGACTGACCGTTTGGGGAGTTTTAGCAGAAATTTCTTGCCGCCTTACTCAGGAGTTGCTCTAAGGCTGTCCAGCTAACCTTTGGAGTGCGCCGTGAATATTACATACCGATTCGAACCTTTCAATCGAGGGAGGGACAGCTTGTAGACTGACCGTTTGGGGAGTTTTAGCAGAAATTTCTTGCCGCCTTACTCAGGAGTTGCTCTAAGGCTGTCCAGCTAACCTTTGGAGTCCGCCGTGAACATTGCATACCGATTCGAAACTTTCAATCGAGGGAGGGACAGCTTGTAGACTGACCGTTTGGAGAGTTTTAGCAGAAATTTCTTGCCGCCTTACTCAGGAGTTGCTCTAAGGCTGTCCAGCTAACCTTTGGAGTGCGCCGTGAATATTACATACCGATTCGAACCTTTCAATCGAGGGAGGGACAGCTTGTAGACTGACCGTTTGGAGAGTTTTAGCAGAAATTTCTTGCCGCCTTACTCAGGAGTTGCTCTAAGGCTGTCCAGCTAACCTTTGGAGTGCGCCGTGAATATTACATACCGATTCGAACCTTTCAATCGAGGGAGGGACAGCTTGTAGACTGACCGTTTGGAGAGTTTTGTCAGAAATTTCTTGCCGCCTTACTCAGGAGTTGCTCTAAGGCTGTCCAGCTAACCTTTGGAGTGCGCCGTGAATATTACATACCGATTCGAACCTTTCAATCGAGGGAGGGACAGCTTGTAGACTGACCGTTTGGAGAGTTTTGTCAGAAATTTCTTGCCGCCTTACTCAGGAGTTGCTCTAAGGCTGTCCAGCTAACCTTTGGAGTCCGCCGTGAACATTGCATACCGATTCGAAACTTTCAATCGAGGGAGGGACAGCTTGTAGACTGACCGTTTGGAGAGTTTTAGCAGAAATTTCTTGCCGCCTTACTCAGGAGTTGCTCTAAGGCTGTCCAGCTAACCTTTGGAGTGCGCCGTGAATATTACATACCGATTCGAACCTTTCAATCGAGGGAGGGACAGCTTGTAGACTGACCGTTTGGGGAGTTTTAGCAGAAATTTCTTGCCGCCTTACTCAGGAGTTGCTCCAAGGCTGTCCAGCTAACCTTTGGAGTGCGCCGTGAATATTACATACCGATTCAAACCTTTCAATCGAGGGAGGGACAGCTTGTAGACTGACCGTTTGGAGAGTTTTGTCAGAAATTTCTTGCCGCCTTACTCAGGAGTTGCTCTAAGGCTGTCCAGCTAACCTTTGGAGTGCGCCGTGAATATTACATACCGATTCGAACCTTTCAATCGAGGGAGGGACAGCTTGTAGACTGACCGTTTGGGGAGTTTTAGCAGAAATTTCTTGCCGCCTTACTCAGGAGTTGCTCTAAGGCTGTCCAGCTAACCTTTGGAGTGCGCCGTGAATATTACATACCGATTCGAACCTTTCAATCGAGGGAGGGACAGCTTGTAGACTGACCGTTTGGGGAGTTTTAGCAGAAATTTCTTGCCGCCTTACTCAGGAGTTGCTCTAAGGCTGTCCAGCTAACCTTTGGAGTCCGCCGTGAACATTGCATACCGATTCGAAACTTTCAATCGAGGGAGGGACAGCTTGTAGACTGACCGTTTGGAGAGTTTTAGCAGAAATTTCTTGCCGCCTTACTCAGGAGTTGCTCCAGGGCGGGCCATAGAGCGTTTGGAGTCCGCCGTGAACATTGCATACAGATTCGAACCTTTCAATCGAGGGAGGGACAGCTTGTAGACTGAGCGTTTGGGGAGTTTTATCAGAAATTTCTTGCCGCCTTACTCAGGAGTTGCTCTAAGGCGGGGCAGAGAGCGTTTGGAGTGCGCCGTGAACATTGCATACAGATGCGAACCTTTTGGTCGAGGGAGGGACAGCTTGTAGACTGAGCGTTTGGGGAGTTTTATCAGAAATTTCTTGCCGCCTTACTCAGGAGTTGCTCCAAGGCGGGCCATAGAGCGTTTGGAGTCCGCCGTGACAATGCATACAGATTCGAACCTTTCAATCGAGGGAGGGACAGCTTGTAGACTGAGCGTTTGGGGAGTTTTGACAGAAATTTCTTGCCGCCTTACTCAGGAGTTGCTCTAAGGCTGTCCAGCTAACCTTTGGAGTGCGCCGTGAATATTACATACCGATTCGAACCTTTTAATCGAGGGAGGGACAGCTTGTAGACTGACCGTTTGGGGAGTTTTAGCAGAAATTTCTTGCCGCCTTACTCAGGAGTTGCTCTAAGGCTGTCCAGCTAACCTTTGGAGTGCGCCGTGAATATTACATACCGATTCGAACCTTTTAATCGAGGGAGGGACAGCTTGTAGACTGACCGTTTGGGGAGTTTTATCAGAAATTTCTTGCCGCCTTACTCAGGAGTTGCTCCAAGGCGGGCCATAGAGTGTTTGGAGTCCGCCGTGAACAATGCATACAGAATCGAACATTTCAATCGAGGGGGGGGGGGGCTATTTGTAGACTGAGCGTTTGGGGAGTTTTGTCAGAAATTTCTTGCCGCCTTACTCAGGAGTTGCTCTAAGGCTGTCCAGCTAACCTTTGGAGTGCGCCGTGAATATTACATACCGATTCGAACCTTTCAATCGAGGGAGGGACAGCTTGTAGACTGACCGTTTGGGGAGTTTTAGCAGAAATTTCTTGCCGCCTTACTCAGGAGTTGCTCTAAGGCTGTCCAGCTAACCATTGGAGTGCGCCGTGAATATTACATACCGATTCGAACCTTTCAATCGAGGGAGGGACAGCTTGTAGACTGACCGTTTGGAGAGTTTTGTCAGAAATTTCTTGCCGCCTTACTCAGGAGTTGCTCTAAGGCTGTCCAGCTAACCTTTGGAGTGCGCCGTGAATATTACATACCGATTCGAACCTTTCAATCGAGGGAGGGACAGCTTGTAGACTGACCGTTTGGAGAGTTTTGTCAGAAATTTCTTGCCGCCTTACTCAGGAGTTGCTCTAAGGCTGTCCAGCTAACCATTGGAGTGCGCCGTGAATATTACATACCGATTCGAACCTTTCAATCGAGGGAGGGACAGCTTGTAGACTGACCGTTTGGGGAGTTTTAGCAGAAATTTCTTGCCGCCTTACTCAGGAGTTGCTCTAAGGCTGTCCAGCTAACCTTTGGAGTCCGCCGTGAACATTGCATACCGATTCGAAACTTTCAATCGAGGGAGGGACAGCTTGTAGACTGACCGTTTGGAGAGTTTTAGCAGAAATTTCTTGCCGCCTTACTCAGGAGTTGCTCCAAGGCGGGCCATAGAGCGTTTGGAGTCCGCCGTGAACATTGCATACAGATTCGAACCTTTCAATCGAGGGAGGGACAGCTTGTAGACTGAGCGTTTGGGGAGTTTTATCAGAAATTTCTTGCCGCCTTACTCAGGAGTTGCTCTAAGGCGGGGCAGAGAGCGTTTGGAGTGCGCCGTGAACATTGCATACAGATGCGAACCTTTTGGTCGAGGGAGGGACAGCTTGTAGACTGAGCGTTTGGGGAGTTTTATCAGAAATTTCTTGCCGCCTTACTCAGGAGTTGCTCCAAGGCGGGCCATAGAGCGTTTGGAGTCCGCCGTGACAATGCATACAGATTCGAACCTTTCAATCGAGGGAGGGACAGCTTGTAGACTGAGCGTTTGGGGAGTTTTGACAGAAATTTCTTGCCGCCTTACTCAGGAGTTGCTCTAAGGCTGTCCAGCTAACCTTTGGAGTGCGCCGTGAATATTACATACCGATTCGAACCTTTTAATCGAGGGAGGGACAGCTTGTAGACTGACCGTTTGGGGAGTTTTAGCAGAAATTTCTTGCCGCCTTACTCAGGAGTTGCTCTAAGGCTGTCCAGCTAACCTTTGGAGTGCGCCGTGAATATTACATACCGATTCGAACCTTTTAATCGAGGGAGGGACAGCTTGTAGACTGACCGTTTGGGGAGTTTTATCAGAAATTTCTTGCCGCCTTACTCAGGAGTTGCTCCAAGGCGGGCCATAGAGTGTTTGGAGTCCGCCGTGAACAATGCATACAGAATCGAACATTTCAATCGAGGGGGGGGGGCTATTTGTAGACTGAGCGTTTGGGGAGTTTTGTCAGAAATTTCTTGCCGCCTTACTCAGGAGTTGCTCTAAGGCTGTCCAGCTAACCTTTGGAGTGCGCCGTGAATATTACATACCGATTCGAACCTTTCAATCGAGGGAGGGACAGCTTGTAGACTGACCGTTTGGGGAGTTTTAGCAGAAATTTCTTGCCGCCTTACTCAGGAGTTGCTCTAAGGCTGTCCAGCTAACCATTGGAGTGCGCCGTGAATATTACATACCGATTCGAACCTTTCAATCGAGGGAGGGACAGCTTGTAGACTGACCGTTTGGAGAGTTTTGTCAGAAATTTCTTGCCGCCTTACTCAGGAGTTGCTCCAAGGCTGTCCAGCTAACCTTTGGAGTGCGCCGTGAATATTACATACCGATTCGAACCTTTCAATCGAGGGAGGGACAGCTTGTAGACTGACCGTTTGGGGAGTTTTAGCAGAAATTTCTTGCCGCCTTACTCAGGAGTTGCTCTAAGGCTGTCCAGCTAACCTTTGGAGTGCGCCGTGAATATTACATACCGATTCGAACCTTTCAATCGAGGGAGGGACAGCTTGTAGACTGACCGTTTGGAGAGTTTTGTCAGAAATTTCTTGCCGCCTTACTCAGGAGTTGCTCCAAGGCTGTCCAGCTAACCTTTGGAGTGCGCCGTGAATATTACATACCGATTAGAACCTTTCAATCGAGGGAGGGACAGCTTGTAGACTGACCGTTTGGGGAGTTTAGCAGAAATTTCTTGCCGCCTTACTCAGGAGTTGCTCTAAGGCTGTCCAGCTAACCTTTGGAGTGCGCCGTGAATATTACATACCGATTCGAACCTTTCAATCGAGGGAGGGACAGCTTGTAGACTGACCGTTTGGAGAGTTTTGTCAGAAATTTCTTGCCGCCTTACTCAGGAGTGGCTCTAAGGCTGTCCAGCTAACCTTTGGAGTGCGCCGTGAATATTACATACCGATTCGAACCTTTCAATCGAGGGAGGGACAGCTTGTAGACTGACCGTTTGGGGAGTTTTAGCAGAAATTTCTTGCCGCCTTACTCAGGAGTTGCTCTAAGGCTGTCCAGCTAACCATTGGAGTGCGCCGTGAATATTACATACCGATTCGAACCTTTCAATCGAGGGAGGGACAGCTTGTAGACTGACCGTTTGGAGAGTTTTGTCAGAAATTTCTTGCCGCCTTACTCAGGAGTTGCTCTAAGGCTGTCCAGCTAACCTTTGGAGTGCGCCGTGAATATTACATACCGATTCGAACCTTTCAATCGAGGGAGGGACAGCTTGTAGACTGACCGTTTGGAGAGTTTTGTCAGAAATTTCTTGCCGCCTTACTCAGGAGTTGCTCCAAGGCTGTCCAGCTAACCTTTGGAGTGCGCCGTGAATATTACATACCGATTCGAACCTTTCAATCGAGGGAGGGACAGCTTGTAGACTGACCGTTTGGGGAGTTTTAGCAGAAATTTCTTGCCGCCTTACTCAGGAGTTGCTCTAAGGCTGTCCAGCTAACCTTTGGAGTGCGCCGTGAATATTACATACCGATTCGAACCTTTCAATCGAGGGAGGGACAGCTTGTAGACTGACCGTTTGGAGAGTTTTGTCAGAAATTTCTTGCCGCCTTACTCAGGAGTTGCTCCAAGGCTGTCCAGCTAACCTTTGGAGTGCGCCGTGAATATTACATACCGATTAGAACCTTTCAATCGAGGGAGGGACAGCTTGTAGACTGACCGTTTGGGGAGTTTAGCAGAAATTTCTTGCCGCCTTACTCAGGAGTTGCTCTAAGGCTGTCCAGCTAACCTTTGGAGTGCGCCGTGAATATTACATACCGATTCGAACCTTTCAATCGAGGGAGGGACAGCTTGTAGACTGACCGTTTGGAGAGTTTTGTCAGAAATTTCTTGCCGCCTTACTCAGGAGTTGCTCTAAGGCTGTCCAGCTAACCTTTGGAGTGCGCCGTGAATATTACATACCGATTCGAACCTTTCAATCGAGGGAGGGACAGCTTGTAGACTGACCGTTTGGGGAGTTTTAGCAGAAATTTCTTGCCGCCTTACTCAGGAGTTGCTCCAAGGCTGTCCAGCTAACCTTTGGAGTGCGCCGTGAATATTACATACCGATTCGAACCTTTCAATCGAGGGAGGGACAGCTTGTAGACTGACCGTTTGGGGAGTTTTAGCAGAAATTTCTTGCCGCCTTACTCAGGAGTTGCTCTAAGGCTGTCCAGCTAACCTTTGGAGTGCGCCGTGAATATTACATACCGATTCGAACCTTTCAATCGAGGGAGGGACAGCTTGTAGACTGACCGTTTGGGGAGTTTTAGCAGAAATTTCTTGCCGCCTTACTCAGGAGTTGCTCTAAGGCTGTCCAGCTAACCTTTGGAGTGCGCCGTGAATATTACATACCGATTCGAACCTTTCAATCGAGGGAGGGACAGCTTGTAGACTGACCGTTTGGGGAGTTTTAGCAGAAATTTCTTGCCGCCTTACTCAGGAGTTGCTCTAAGGCTGTCCAGCTAACCTTTGGAGTCCGCCGTGAACATTGCATACCGATTCGAAACTTTCAATCGAGGGAGGGACAGCTTGTAGACTGACCGTTTGGAGAGTTTTAGCAGAAATTTCTTGCCGCCTTACTCAGGAGTTGCTCTAAGGCTGTCCAGCTAACCTTTGGAGTGCGCCGTGAATATTACATACCGATTCGAACCTTTCAATCGAGGGAGGGACAGCTTGTAGACTGACCGTTTGGAGAGTTTTAGCAGAAATTTCTTGCCGCCTTACTCAGGAGTTGCTCTAAGGCTGTCCAGCTAACCTTTGGAGTGCGCCGTGAATATTACATACCGATTCGAACCTTTCAATCGAGGGAGGGACAGCTTGTAGACTGACCGTTTGGAGAGTTTTGTCAGAAATTTCTTGCCGCCTTACTCAGGAGTTGCTCTAAGGCTGTCCAGCTAACCTTTGGAGTGCGCCGTGAATATTACATACCGATTCGAACCTTTCAATCGAGGGAGGGACAGCTTGTAGACTGACCGTTTGGAGAGTTTTGTCAGAAATTTCTTGCCGCCTTACTCAGGAGTTGCTCTAAGGCTGTCCAGCTAACCTTTGGAGTCCGCCGTGAACATTGCATACCGATTCGAAACTTTCAATCGAGGGAGGGACAGCTTGTAGACTGACCGTTTGGAGAGTTTTAGCAGAAATTTCTTGCCGCCTTACTCAGGAGTTGCTCTAAGGCTGTCCAGCTAACCTTTGGAGTGCGCCGTGAATATTACATACCGATTCGAACCTTTCAATCGAGGGAGGGACAGCTTGTAGACTGACCGTTTGGGGAGTTTTAGCAGAAATTTCTTGCCGCCTTACTCAGGAGTTGCTCCAAGGCTGTCCAGCTAACCTTTGGAGTGCGCCGTGAATATTACATACCGATTCAAACCTTTCAATCGAGGGAGGGACAGCTTGTAGACTGACCGTTTGGAGAGTTTTGTCAGAAATTTCTTGCCGCCTTACTCAGGAGTTGCTCTAAGGCTGTCCAGCTAACCTTTGGAGTGCGCCGTGAATATTACATACCGATTCGAACCTTTCAATCGAGGGAGGGACAGCTTGTAGACTGACCGTTTGGGGAGTTTTAGCAGAAATTTCTTGCCGCCTTACTCAGGAGTTGCTCTAAGGCTGTCCAGCTAACCTTTGGAGTGCGCCGTGAATATTACATACCGATTCGAACCTTTCAATCGAGGGAGGGACAGCTTGTAGACTGACCGTTTGGGGAGTTTTAGCAGAAATTTCTTGCCGCCTTACTCAGGAGTTGCTCTAAGGCTGTCCAGCTAACCTTTGGAGTCCGCCGTGAACATTGCATACCGATTCGAAACTTTCAATCGAGGGAGGGACAGCTTGTAGACTGACCGTTTGGAGAGTTTTAGCAGAAATTTCTTGCCGCCTTACTCAGGAGTTGCTCCAAGGCGGGCCATAGAGCGTTTGGAGTCCGCCGTGAACATTGCATACAGATTCGAACCTTTCAATCGAGGGAGGGACAGCTTGTAGACTGAGCGTTTGGGGAGTTTTATCAGAAATTTCTTGCCGCCTTACTCAGGAGTTGCTCTAAGGCGGGGCAGAGAGCGTTTGGAGTGCGCCGTGAACATTGCATACAGATGCGAACCTTTTGGTCGAGGGAGGGACAGCTTGTAGACTGAGCGTTTGGGGAGTTTTATCAGAAATTTCTTGCCGCCTTACTCAGGAGTTGCTCCAAGGCGGGCCATAGAGCGTTTGGAGTCCGCCGTGACAATGCATACAGATTCGAACCTTTCAATCGAGGGAGGGACAGCTTGTAGACTGAGCGTTTGGGGAGTTTTGACAGAAATTTCTTGCCGCCTTACTCAGGAGTTGCTCTAAGGCTGTCCAGCTAACCTTTGGAGTGCGCCGTGAATATTACATACCGATTCGAACCTTTTAATCGAGGGAGGGACAGCTTGTAGACTGACCGTTTGGGGAGTTTTAGCAGAAATTTCTTGCCGCCTTACTCAGGAGTTGCTCTAAGGCTGTCCAGCTAACCTTTGGAGTGCGCCGTGAATATTACATACCGATTCGAACCTTTTAATCGAGGGAGGGACAGCTTGTAGACTGACCGTTTGGGGAGTTTTATCAGAAATTTCTTGCCGCCTTACTCAGGAGTTGCTCCAAGGCGGGCCATAGAGTGTTTGGAGTCCGCCGTGAACAATGCATACAGAATCGAACATTTCAATCGAGGGGGGGGGGCTATTTGTAGACTGAGCGTTTGGGGAGTTTTGTCAGAAATTTCTTGCCGCCTTACTCAGGAGTTGCTCTAAGGCTGTCCAGCTAACCATTGGAGTGCGCCGTGAATATTACATACCGATTCGAACCTTTCAATCGAGGGAGGGACAGCTTGTAGACTGACCGTTTGGGGAGTTTTAGCAGAAATTTCTTGCCGCCTTACTCAGGAGTTGCTCTAAGGCTGTCCAGCTAACCTTTGGAGTCCGCCGTGAACATTGCATACCGATTCGAAACTTTCAATCGAGGGAGGGACAGCTTGTAGACTGACCGTTTGGAGAGTTTTAGCAGAAATTTCTTGCCGCCTTACTCAGGAGTTGCTCCAAGGCGGGCCATAGAGCGTTTGGAGTCCGCCGTGAACATTGCATACAGATTCGAACCTTTCAATCGAGGGAGGGACAGCTTGTAGACTGAGCGTTTGGGGAGTTTTATCAGAAATTTCTTGCCGCCTTACTCAGGAGTTGCTCTAAGGCGGGGCAGAGAGCGTTTGGAGTGCGCCGTGAACATTGCATACAGATGCGAACCTTTTGGTCGAGGGAGGGACAGCTTGTAGACTGAGCGTTTGGGGAGTTTTATCAGAAATTTCTTGCCGCCTTACTCAGGAGTTGCTCCAAGGCGGGCCATAGAGCGTTTGGAGTCCGCCGTGACAATGCATACAGATTCGAACCTTTCAATCGAGGGAGGGACAGCTTGTAGACTGAGCGTTTGGGGAGTTTTGACAGAAATTTCTTGCCGCCTTACTCAGGAGTTGCTCTAAGGCTGTCCAGCTAACCTTTGGAGTGCGCCGTGAATATTACATACCGATTCGAACCTTTTAATCGAGGGAGGGACAGCTTGTAGACTGACCGTTTGGGGAGTTTTAGCAGAAATTTCTTGCCGCCTTACTCAGGAGTTGCTCTAAGGCTGTCCAGCTAACCTTTGGAGTGCGCCGTGAATATTACATACCGATTCGAACCTTTTAATCGAGGGAGGGACAGCTTGTAGACTGACCGTTTGGGGAGTTTTATCAGAAATTTCTTGCCGCCTTACTCAGGAGTTGCTCCAAGGCGGGCCATAGAGTGTTTGGAGTCCGCCGTGAACAATGCATACAGAATCGAACATTTCAATCGAGGGGGGGGGGCTATTTGTAGACTGAGCGTTTGGGGAGTTTTGTCAGAAATTTCTTGCCGCCTTACTCAGGAGTTGCTCTAAGGCTGTCCAGCTAACCTTTGGAGTGCGCCGTGAATATTACATACCGATTCGAACCTTTCAATCGAGGGAGGGACAGCTTGTAGACTGACCGTTTGGGGAGTTTTAGCAGAAATTTCTTGCCGCCTTACTCAGGAGTTGCTCTAAGGCTGTCCAGCTAACCATTGGAGTGCGCCGTGAATATTACATACCGATTCGAACCTTTCAATCGAGGGAGGGACAGCTTGTAGACTGACCGTTTGGAGAGTTTTGTCAGAAATTTCTTGCCGCCTTACTCAGGAGTTGCTCTAAGGCTGTCCAGCTAACCTTTGGAGTGCGCCGTGAATATTACATACCGATTCGAACCTTTCAATCGAGGGAGGGACAGCTTGTAGACTGACCGTTTGGAGAGTTTTGTCAGAAATTTCTTGCCGCCTTACTCAGGAGTTGCTCTAAGGCTGTCCAGCTAACCATTGGAGTGCGCCGTGAATATTACATACCGATTCGAACCTTTCAATCGAGGGAGGGACAGCTTGTAGACTGACCGTTTGGGGAGTTTTAGCAGAAATTTCTTGCCGCCTTACTCAGGAGTTGCTCTAAGGCTGTCCAGCTAACCTTTGGAGTCCGCCGTGAACATTGCATACCGATTCGAAACTTTCAATCGAGGGAGGGACAGCTTGTAGACTGACCGTTTGGAGAGTTTTAGCAGAAATTTCTTGCCGCCTTACTCAGGAGTTGCTCCAAGGCGGGCCATAGAGCGTTTGGAGTCCGCCGTGAACATTGCATACAGATTCGAACCTTTCAATCGAGGGAGGGACAGCTTGTAGACTGAGCGTTTGGGGAGTTTTATCAGAAATTTCTTGCCGCCTTACTCAGGAGTTGCTCTAAGGCGGGGCAGAGAGCGTTTGGAGTGCGCCGTGAACATTGCATACAGATGCGAACCTTTTGGTCGAGGGAGGGACAGCTTGTAGACTGAGCGTTTGGGGAGTTTTATCAGAAATTTCTTGCCGCCTTACTCAGGAGTTGCTCCAAGGCGGGCCATAGAGCGTTTGGAGTCCGCCGTGACAATGCATACAGATTCGAACCTTTCAATCGAGGGAGGGACAGCTTGTAGACTGAGCGTTTGGGGAGTTTTGACAGAAATTTCTTGCCGCCTTACTCAGGAGTTGCTCTAAGGCTGTCCAGCTAACCTTTGGAGTGCGCCGTGAATATTACATACCGATTCGAACCTTTTAATCGAGGGAGGGACAGCTTGTAGACTGACCGTTTGGGGAGTTTTATCAGAAATTTCTTGCCGCCTTACTCAGGAGTTGCTCCAAGGCGGGCCATAGAGTGTTTGGAGTCCGCCGTGAACAATGCATACAGAATCGAACATTTCAATCGAGGGGGGGGGGGCTATTTGTAGACTGAGCGTTTGGGGAGTTTTGTCAGAAATTTCTTGCCGCCTTACTCAGGAGTTGCTCTAAGGCTGTCCAGCTAACCTTTGGAGTGCGCCGTGAATATTACATACCGATTCGAACCTTTCAATCGAGGGAGGGACAGCTTGTAGACTGACCGTTTGGGGAGTTTTAGCAGAAATTTCTTGCCGCCTTACTCAGGAGTTGCTCTAAGGCTGTCCAGCTAACCATTGGAGTGCGCCGTGAATATTACATACCGATTCGAACCTTTCAATCGAGGGAGGGACAGCTTGTAGACTGACCGTTTGGAGAGTTTTGTCAGAAATTTCTTGCCGCCTTACTCAGGAGTTGCTCTAAGGCTGTCCAGTATACTTGTGCTCGAATAATCGAATTCGAATAATTATTCGAATAATTTATTCGAATTCGATTTTCGATTATTCGATTATTCGAGTTTCGCAAATTCGAATAATTATTCGAATTCGATTATTCGAGTTTCAAAAATTCGAATAATTATTCGAATTCGATTACTCGAGTTTCGAAAATTCGAATAATTATTCGAATTCGATTATTCGAGTTTCGAAAATTCGAATAATTATTCGAATTCGATTATTCGAGGTTCGAAAATTCGAATAATTATTCGAATTCGATTATTTGGGACTCGAAAATTCGAATATTATTCGAATTTCGAATACATGGTTGTTCCGAATGTGACATAATAATGATTTTTGTAAGCGAGTTCATTCCGGTGACGATTGTTTTCGATAGCACAGCGTCGGGGATCTCGCCGTTACGCAAACACATTCAAATATGTATTTATTTATCTACTTTTATACGCGGACGGACAAAATAAGTTCAAATATGATTCAAACACAAGACAACAGGTGACTAAATAAGTGACTTGTGGCTTGCACAATAACCACAAAAACAACAGCAAACTACAAAGTTTTCTAGTGATACCCGTCAACCAGCCTTTCAAACTGCCTTTGGGTGTTTGGTATATTGTTTTCCTTTGAAGGCTTCAAAAATTCAATCCCTGCTCCATATGTGAAAAATGCGGATCTTACCTTGCTTTTGCTCTGGGAATTTGAATTTTCCATTGAGCACCTCTTGTAGGAGAAGAAGAGATCAGTGCCTTCGTCCCCAAGGTCATTCGACGACCCACTTGATGCCCCGAAGCACGGTCCTCCACTTCACTCTAGCCCCAAATTGACTGCAGGCAGCTCCACTACCCATCCTCGAACAGTCGACCTCGGGCAAAAATTGAAATTCTCTATAGGTATTGAGCTTCTGATCAATTTTGATCCTAGGACGAAATGCCTTTTTGTCAGAACCGATCGTTCCCAGCGCATCTACTAGGTTGGTGCAAAAGTAATGTAGGTTTTTTTGTTTTCCTTGTTTCAACAATATTTTTTAAAAATAAACTGAGACCATTTCATAAGGCATTACACATTGTTGGAAAGGGTATTACATGCGCTTTTTATGTATGTATTAGGTTGACCAGAAAGCTCTCTGCGTTTTGAGTGAACTACCATAACTGTCTCAAATCTTATCGGATTTAGTCGAAATAAGCACCGTTCGAATCAGCACAATGTTACCAACGGGCCAACAACCGACTTATTCCATCAGCGAAAAAATTATGTGATCGAGATTAGACAAACTCCACGAAAGCTGTTTTGGCTTGGTCCTGATTGATGAAGGTTTTACCAGCGAGAAAGATCTGAAAGTGTTTGAAAAGGTGAGGCAGAACTTCAACCCTTAATTCGTTCCATTTTCGAACAGTGATTTGTGAAACGTGTGGCGTTATCGTACAAAGGAATCGGGCTTCTTCTGTTGGCCAATGCTGGCTGAAGTTGACGCAATTTTCGGTGCATTTCGTCGATTTCGTTACAGTAGGACCTTGCTGTGATCGTTTGGCCAGACGCTAAAAAGTTGTAATGGATCACAGCAGCCGCCGACCACCACACAGTGACCGTTCCCTTTTTTTGGTGGAGGATCGCCTTTGTAAAATGCCTAGGGGGTTCGTCGGCGTCCAACCACTGTCCGGAATGTTTCGTGTTATCATACAGAATCCACTTTTCATCACAAGTGATGATTCGATCCCGAAACGGGTCAGCTTTGTTGCGTAAAAGTAGAGAAGAACAAGCCTCAAAACGTGACAATTTTTGCCGATCATTCAACTCGTGGGGCACCCACTTTTCGAGCTTTTTCACCTTCCCAAGGCGTTTCAAAGCACCTTCGAGGCTGAAGTCTCCGGTCCGAAATTTAATGAACCACTGGCACACAGTGCTTTCTCCATCACTATTAGGCCCCCACACTTGGTTAATTTGTCGGGCTGTCTCGGCTACGGATTGTCCCAATTTGAAGTTAAAATAAGATATCTTTCGGAATTACTCCTTCGACATCCTTCAAAAAGTCCTTCAGGAACAAAATTGTAAAAAAACGTTGAAATTTATTTAGCCAGATAGAGCGAAAAATTCTGTACAGAAAGTAGCATTAATGCGCAATGCGAGTTGAATTTTTACTTAATAATAGACGATGAAGAACAAACAGTAACAAGAACAAACAGTAGTAACGCAAAACGCTGAGAACTTTCCGCACAACCTAATATATGGAATTTGATTTAAGTCGGTTGTTTAAAAAATAATCTGGTTTTTATTTTTAGATGTCCAAACGCGATTTTCGTCAAATTTTCCGGCTTTGGCTGATGTCGGGGAACTTCTTTTTGATTCAGCCACTAGGCGCACGCACCTGTTATCATTAAGTATTCATTTCTCATCGGAAGTCACAATCCGTTCGAGAAACGGATCGTTGGCATTGGGCAAAAGATGGGCCGACGATATCTCAAGACGACGATTTTTCTGACCTTCGGTCAATTTAGTTTCTTGGTCTTCCCAGTTTGCTTCAAATGGCGTACAACTGTAGTGTGATCGACGTCGAGATCCTCGGCAATATCTCGCGTGGTTTGCGCGGATCAGCTTCGACTGACGCCTTCTGTGGATCATTATCAACGGCTGCCATGTGGTTCGTCTTCGAGGCTGATGTTGCCGGCACGAAACTTTTGGAACCATCTCGTACTGTACATTCGTTGATGGTTCCCTGGCCCCATACTTCGTTTATATTTTGAGAGGTCTGAGCGGAAGTCCGGCCCAGTTTTAACTCGCAGAAGTAAATCTGACGAAAATCGCGTTTAGGCATCTGAAAATAAAAACCAAATTATTTTTTTAAATACGCGATTTAAACTAAATTCCATATACATACATAGAAATCGCATATAATGAGTTTTCCAACAATGTATAATACCTTATGAAAAGTCTTACTTTATTGAAAAATTGTGTTGAAACCAATAAGACAGAAAACCTTAACTCCTTTGGCACCAATCTAATAGTGCTAAGTTGAACAGAAAATTTTTTTCCACACGGGGCCGCTACGTCAGGGACGGACTGCTTAACTGTCATCGACATACAAACAAAGAAACGTCACTTTCGAGCTACAATCAACAATATCGATCGATATTGACCTCTCGATGAAAACCTTTCACTCGCTGTAAAGCACAAGCTTTTTGCATTCCTCCATCACTGCTGAAGAAGGCTGTTGCATCATTAGCTATACTTACCAGTTGGTTAGCACATTTTTGATTCCATTCGTGTAAAGAATATAATTTGTCTACAACACCTCTTCATCCTAAAACAACTTGGCTGTTGTAAAATCAAAAAGGGCCCATGCACTGTACTACCGAGGTCGAAAAAATAGTTATTCATACTTCGATACGGATTGGGTTGCTCATCACGAATCAGACATCGGTTTCTGAATATCCGGTTTCTTATGGCAGGTTAACTCTTTCATGACACGCGTGTTTTTCTCGCGCGCCGAATGAATACAGTTTTTGGCTTGCTTAACCGGGAAATCAGAAATGCTCACCATTCCACTTACAAGGAGCTCGATGAACGTAAATGACATTTGTTGGCATGCTTTTGTTCAAAAATGTGTTGGAAATGGCGATAAAAGATCTCACTAACGATAAATCGCAAAACGCAATAACACTGGTGTGCGGGAATTGAACCCAAGATCACTCTCTGTGAAGCGAGAACACTTCTACTGCGCCTCCGCCTAAGGTGGCCACTGGCCTAACGACAATGCTGATTACGCAGCACTGCGTCCACGCGGCATCAACGCGCGCGGCACACAGTCCGCAGACTTTGGCCAGCTAGAACTTGCTTATGAAATCCATCTGGCAAATTTGGTCTAAATATTTGTAATCAGCGTTTCGACCTCTTTCACAACACGTAGGGGTCTGTCCGAAGTTCCATGGAAAGCTGAAGGCATTCCGCGGTTAGTGGTTCCTCTTTTACGGGTCTCGCTTACTTCCAAATTGCCAAGCACGTTGGACGACGTCTTCGGCACGTCAGCTGAACTCCGACC
Organism: Heligmosomoides polygyrus bakeri; assembly: GCA_947359475.1. Lineage (NCBI taxonomy): Eukaryota > Metazoa > Nematoda > Chromadorea > Rhabditida > Heligmosomidae > Heligmosomoides > Heligmosomoides polygyrus. Next base: position 34,246,832 of record OX375870.1, on the reverse strand, counting down.
ACCTTTGGACGACGTCTTCGGCATGTCTGCTGAACCCAACCAACGTTAGATGACGTTTTCGGCCTATCTGTTGAACCTCGACCCACGTTGGACGACGTCTTAGTTAAACGAAAAATCTCCGCGTCCTTATTATGTGTGCAGTTTATTCGATTATTCGATTTATTCGAATATTCGATTATTCGTTCGTTCGAATAACTGAAAAATTGGGTTATTCGATTATTCGGAAATTCGAATAACCAAAAAACGGGGTTATTCGATTATTCGGAAATTCGAATAAGCGAAAAACGGGGTTATTCGATTATTCGGAAATTCGAATAAACGAAAAATGGGGTTATTCGATTATTCGGAAATTCGAATAACTGAAAAATTGGGGTTATTCGATTACTCGTTCATTCGAATTTTCGAAAAATGGGGTTATTCGATTATTCGGAAATTCGAATAACCGAAAAAATGAGGTTATTCGATTATTCGTTCATTCGAAAATTTTTGGAAAAGCACAAGTATACTGTCCAGCTAACCTTTGGAGTGCGCCGTGAATATTACATACCGATTCGAACCTTTCAATCGAGGGAGGGACAGCTTGTAGACTGACCGTTTGGAGAGTTTTGTCAGAAATTTCTTGCCGCCTTACTCAGGAGTTGCTCTAAGGCTGTCCAGCTAACCATTGGAGTGCGCCGTGAATATTACATACCGATTCGAACCTTTCAATCGAGGGAGGGACAGCTTGTAGACTGACCGTTTGGGGAGTTTTAGCAGAAATTTCTTGCCGCCTTACTCAGGAGTTGCTCTAAGGCTGTCCAGCTAACCTTTGGAGTCCGCCGTGAACATTGCATACCGATTCGAAACTTTCAATCGAGGGAGGGACAGCTTGTAGACTGACCGTTTGGAGAGTTTTAGCAGAAATTTCTTGCCGCCTTACTCAGGAGTTGCTCCAAGGCGGGCCATAGAGCGTTTGGAGTCCGCCGTGAACATTGCATACAGATTCGAACCTTTCAATCGAGGGAGGGACAGCTTGTAGACTGAGCGTTTGGGGAGTTTTATCAGAAATTTCTTGCCGCCTTACTCAGGAGTTGCTCTAAGGCGGGGCAGAGAGCGTTTGGAGTGCGCCGTGAACATTGCATACAGATGCGAACCTTTTGGTCGAGGGAGGGACAGCTTGTAGACTGAGCGTTTGGGGAGTTTTATCAGAAATTTCTTGCCGCCTTACTCAGGAGTTGCTCCAAGGCGGGCCATAGAGCGTTTGGAGTCCGCCGTGACAATGCATACAGATTCGAACCTTTCAATCGAGGGAGGGACAGCTTGTAGACTGAGCGTTTGGGGAGTTTTGACAGAAATTTCTTGCCGCCTTACTCAGGAGTTGCTCTAAGGCTGTCCAGCTAACCTTTGGAGTGCGCCGTGAATATTACATACCGATTCGAACCTTTTAATCGAGGGAGGGACAGCTTGTAGACTGACCGTTTGGGGAGTTTTAGCAGAAATTTCTTGCCGCCTTACTCAGGAGTTGCTCTAAGGCTGTCCAGCTAACCTTTGGAGTGCGCCGTGAATATTACATACCGATTCGAACCTTTTAATCGAGGGAGGGACAGCTTGTAGACTGACCGTTTGGGGAGTTTTATCAGAAATTTCTTGCCGCCTTACTCAGGAGTTGCTCCAAGGCGGGCCATAGAGTGTTTGGAGTCCGCCGTGAACAATGCATACAGAATCGAACATTTCAATCGAGGGGGGGGGGCTATTTGTAGACTGAGCGTTTGGGGAGTTTTGTCAGAAATTTCTTGCCGCCTTACTCAGGAGTTGCTCTAAGGCTGTCCAGCTAACCTTTGGAGTGCGCCGTGAATATTACATACCGATTCGAACCTTTCAATCGAGGGAGGGACAGCTTGTAGACTGACCGTTTGGGGAGTTTTAGCAGAAATTTCTTGCCGCCTTACTCAGGAGTTGCTCTAAGGCTGTCCAGCTAACCATTGGAGTGCGCCGTGAATATTACATACCGATTCGAACCTTTCAATCGAGGGAGGGACAGCTTGTAGACTGACCGTTTGGAGAGTTTTGTCAGAAATTTCTTGCCGCCTTACTCAGGAGTTGCTCTAAGGCTGTCCAGCTAACCTTTGGAGTGCGCCGTGAATATTACATACCGATTCGAACCTTTCAATCGAGGGAGGGACAGCTTGTAGACTGACCGTTTGGAGAGTTTTGTCAGAAATTTCTTGCCGCCTTACTCAGGAGTTGCTCCAAGGCTGTCCAGCTAACCTTTGGAGTGCGCCGTGAATATTACATACCGATTAGAACCTTTCAATCGAGGGAGGGACAGCTTGTAGACTGACCGTTTGGGGAGTTTAGCAGAAATTTCTTGCCGCCTTACTCAGGAGTTGCTCTAAGGCTGTCCAGCTAACCTTTGGAGTGCGCCGTGAATATTACATACCGATTCGAACCTTTCAATCGAGGGAGGGACAGCTTGTAGACTGACCGTTTGGAGAGTTTTGTCAGAAATTTCTTGCCGCCTTACTCAGGAGTTGCTCTAAGGCTGTCCAGCTAACCTTTGGAGTGCGCCGTGAATATTACATACCGATTCGAACCTTTCTATCGAGGGAGGGACAGCTTGTAGACTGACCGTTTGGAGAGTTTTGTCAGAAATTTCTTGCCGCCTTACTCAGGAGTTGCTCCAAGGCTGTCCAGCTAACCTTTGGAGTGCGCCGTGAATATTACATACCGATTCGAACCTTTCAATCGAGGGAGGGACAGCTTGTAGACTGACCGTTTGGGGAGTTTTAGCAGAAATTTCTTGCCGACTTACTCAGGAGTTGCTCTAAGGCTGTCCAGCTAACCTTTGGAGTGCGCCGTGAATATTACATACCGATTCGAACCTTTCAATCGAGGGAGGGACAGCTTGTAGACTGACCGTTTGGGGAGTTTTAGCAGAAATTTCTTGCCGCCTTACTCAGGAGTTGCTCTAAGGCTGTCCAGCTAACCTTTGGAGTGCGCCGTGAATATTACATACCGATTCGAACCTTTCAATCGAGGGAGGGACAGCTTGTAGACTGACCGTTTGGGGAGTTTTAGCAGAAATTTCTTGCCGCCTTACTCAGGAGTTGCTCTAAGGCTGTCCAGCTAACCTTTGGAGTCCGCCGTGAAAATTGCATACAGATTCAAACCTTTCAATCGAGGGAGGGACAGCTTGTAGACTGACCGTTTGGAGAGTTTTGTCAGAAATTTCTTGCCGCCTTACTCAGGAGTTGCTCTAAGGCTGTCCAGCTAACCTTTGGAGTGCGCCGTGAATATTACATACCGATTCGAACCTTTCAATCGAGGGAGGGACAGCTTGTAGACTGACCGTTTGGAGAGTTTTGTCAGAAATTTCTTGCCGCCTTACTCAGGAGTTGCTCTAAGGCTGTCCAGCTAACCTTTGGAGTGCGCCGTGAATATTACATACCGATTCGAACCTTTCAATCGAGGGAGGGACAGCTTGTAGACTGACCGTTTGGAGAGTTTTGTCAGAAATTTCTTGCCGCCTTACTCAGGAGTTGCTCCAAGGCTGTCCAGCTAACCTTTGGAGTGCGCCGTGAATATTACATACCGATTCGAACCTTTCAATCGAGGGAGGGACAGCTTGTAGACTGACCGTTTGGGGAGTTTTAGCAGAAATTTCTTGCCGCCTTACTCAGGAGTTGCTCTAAGGCTGTCCAGCTAACCTTTGGAGTGCGCCGTGAATATTACATACCGATTCGAACCTTTCAATCGAGGGAGGGACAGCTTGTAGACTGACCGTTTGGGGAGTTTTAGCAGAAATTTCTTGCCGCCTTACTCAGGAGTTGCTCTAAGGCTGTCCAGCTAACCTTTGGAGTGCGCCGTGAGTATTACATACCGATTCGAACCTTTCAATCGAGGGAGGGACAGCTTGTAGACTGACCGTTTGGGGAGTTTTAGCAGAAATTTCTTGCCGCCTTACTCAGGAGTTGCTCTAAGGCTGTCCAGCTAACCTTTGGAGTCCGCCGTGAACATTGCATACAGATTCAAACCTTTCAATCGAGGGAGGGCAGCTTGTAGACTGACCGTTTGGAGAGTTTTGTCAGAAATTTCTTGCCGCCTTACTCAGGAGTTGCTCTAAGGCTGTCCAGCTAACCTTTGGAGTGCGCCGTGAATATTACATACCGATTCGAACCTTTCAATCGAGGGAGGGACAGCTTGTAGACTGACCGTTTGGGGAGTTTTAGCAGAAATTTCTTGCCGCCTTACTCAGGAGTTGCTCTAAGGCTGTCCAGCTAACCTTTGGAGTGCGCCGTGAATATTACATACCGATTCGAACCTTTCAATCGAGGGAGGGACAGCTTGTAGACTGACCGTTTGGGGAGTTTTAGCAGAAATTTCTTGCCGCCTTACTCAGGAGTTGCTCTAAGGCTGTCCAGCTAACCTTTGGAGTGCGCCGTGAGTATTACATACCGATTCGAACCTTTCAATCGAGGGAGGGACAGCTTGTAGACTGACCGTTTGGGGAGTTTTAGCAGAAATTTCTTGCCGCCTTACTCAGGAGTTGCTCTAAGGCTGTCCAGCTAACCTTTGGAGTCCGCCGTGAACATTGCATACAGATTCAAACCTTTCAATCGAGGGAGGGACAGCTTGTAGACTGACCGTTTGGAGAGTTTTGTCAGAAATTTCTTGCCGCCTTACTCAGGAGTTGCTCTAAGGCTGTCCAGCTAACCTTTGGAGTGCGCCGTGAATATTACATACCGATTAGAACCTTTCAATCGAGGGAGGGACAGCTTGTAGACTGACCGTTTGGGGAGTTTAGCAGAAATTTCTTGCCGCCTTACTCAGGAGTTGCTCTAAGGCTGTCCAGCTAACCTTTGGAGTGCGCCGTGAATATTACATACCGATTCGAACCTTTCAATCGAGGGAGGGACAGCTTGTAGACTGACCGTTTGGGGAGTTTTAGCAGAAATTTCTTGCCGCCTTACTCAGGAGTTGCTCTAAGGCTGTCCAGCTAACCTTTGGAGTCCGCCGTGAAAATTGCATACAGATTCAAACCTTTCAATCGAGGGAGGGACAGCTTGTAGACTGACCGTTTGGAGAGTTTTGTCAGAAATTTCTTGCCGCCTTACTCAGGAGTTGCTCTAAGGCTGTCCAGCTAACCTTTGGAGTGCGCCGTGAATATTACATACCGATTCGAACCTTTCAATCGAGGGAGGGACAGCTTGTAGACTGACCGTTTGGAGAGTTTTGTCAGAAATTTCTTGCCGCCTTACTCAGGAGTTGCTCTAAGGCTGTCCAGCTAACCTTTGGAGTGCGCCGTGAATATTACATACCGATTCGAACCTTTCAATCGAGGGAGGGACAGCTTGTAGACTGACCGTTTGGAGAGTTTTGTCAGAAATTTCTTGCCGCCTTACTCAGGAGTTGCTCCAAGGCTGTCCAGCTAACCTTTGGAGTGCGCCGTGAATATTACATACCGATTCGAACCTTTCAATCGAGGGAGGGACAGCTTGTAGACTGACCGTTTGGGGAGTTTTAGCAGAAATTTCTTGCCGCCTTACTCAGGAGTTGCTCTAAGGCTGTCCAGCTAACCTTTGGAGTGCGCCGTGAATATTACATACCGATTCGAACCTTTCAATCGAGGGAGGGACAGCTTGTAGACTGACCGTTTGGGGAGTTTTAGCAGAAATTTCTTGCCGCCTTACTCAGGAGTTGCTCTAAGGCTGTCCAGCTAACCTTTGGAGTGCGCCGTGAGTATTACATACCGATTCGAACCTTTCAATCGAGGGAGGGACAGCTTGTAGACTGACCTTTTGGGGAGTTTTAGCAGAAATTTCTTGCCGCCTTACTCAGGAGTTGCTCTAAGGCTGTCCAGCTAACCTTTGGAGTCCGCCGTGAACATTGCATACAGATTCAAACCTTTCAATCGAGGGAGGGACAGCTTGTAGACTGACCGTTTGGAGAGTTTTGTCAGAAATTTCTTGCCGCCTTACTCAGGAGTTGCTCTAAGGCTGTCCAGCTAACCTTTGGAGTGCGCCGTGAATATTACATACCGATTAGAACCTTTCAATCGAGGGAGGGACAGCTTGTAGACTGACCGTTTGGGGAGTTTAGCAGAAATTTCTTGCCGCCTTACTCAGGAGTTGCTCTAAGGCTGTCCAGCTAACCTTTGGAGTGCGCCGTGAATATTACATACCGATTCGAACCTTTCAATCGAGGGAGGGACAGCTTGTAGACTGACCGTTTGGAGAGTTTTGTCAGAAATTTCTTGCCGCCTTACTCAGGAGTTGCTCTAAGGCTGTCCAGCTAACCTTTGGAGTGCGCCGTGAATATTACATACCGATTCGAACCTTTCTATCGAGGGAGGGACAGCTTGTAGACTGACCGTTTGGGGAGTTTTAGCAGAAATTTCTTGCCGCCTTACTCAGGAGTTGCTCTAAGGCTGTCCAGCTAACCTTTGGAGTGCGCCGTGAATATTACATACCGATTCGAACCTTTCAATCGAGGGAGGGACAGCTTGTAGACTGACCGTTCGGGGAGTTTTAGCAGAAATTTCTTGCCGCCTTACTCAGGAGTTGCTCTAAGGCTGTCCAGCTAACCTTTGGAGTCCGCCGTGAAAATTGCATACAGATTCAAACCTTTCAATCGAGGGAGGGACAGCTTGTAGACTGACCGTTTGGAGAGTTTTGTCAGAAATTTCTTGCCGCCTTACTCAGGAGTTGCTCTAAGGCTGTCCAGCTAACCTTTGGAGTGCGCCGTGAATATTACATACCGATTCGAACCTTTCAATCGAGGGAGGGACAGCTTGTAGACTGACCGTTTGGAGAGTTTTGTCAGAAATTTCTTGCCGCCTTACTCAGGAGTTGCTCTAAGGCTGTCCAGCTAACCTTTGGAGTGCGCCGTGAATATTACATACCGATTCGAACCTTTCAATCGAGGGAGGGACAGCTTGTAGACTGACCGTTTGGAGAGTTTTGTCAGAAATTTCTTGCCGCCTTACTCAGGAGTTGCTCCAAGGCTGTCCAGCTAACCTTTGGAGTGCGCCGTGAATATTACATACCGATTCGAACCTTTCAATCGAGGGAGGGACAGCTTGTAGACTGACCGTTTGGGGAGTTTTAGCAGAAATTTCTTGCCGCCTTACTCAGGAGTTGCTCTAAGGCTGTCCAGCTAACCTTTGGAGTGCGCCGTGAATATTACATACCGATTCGAACCTTTCAATCGAGGGAGGGACAGCTTGTAGACTGACCGTTTGGGGAGTTTTAGCAGAAATTTCTTGCCGCCTTACTCAGGAGTTGCTCTAAGGCTGTCCAGCTAACCTTTGGAGTCCGCCGTGAAAATTGCATACAGATTCAAACCTTTCAATCGAGGGAGGGACAGCTTGTAGACTGACCGTTTGGAGAGTTTTGTCAGAAATTTCTTGCCGCCTTACTCAGGAGTTGCTCTAAGGCTGTCCAGCTAACCTTTGGAGTGCGCCGTGAATATTACATACCGATTCGAACCTTTCAATCGAGGGAGGGACAGCTTGTAGACTGACCGTTTGGGGAGTTTTAGCAGAAATTTCTTGCCGCCTTACTCAGGAGTTGCTCTAAGGCTGTCCAGCTAACCTTTGGAGTGCGCCGTGAATATTACATACCGATTCGAACCTTTCAATCGAGGGAGGGACAGCTTGTAGACTGACCGTTTGGGGAGTTTTAGCAGAAATTTCTTGCCGCCTTACTCAGGAGTTGCTCTAAGGCTGTCCAGCTAACCTTTGGAGTCCGCCGTGAAAATTGCATACAGATTCAAACCTTTCAATCGAGGGAGGGACAGCTTGTAGACTGACCGTTTGGAGAGTTTTGTCAGAAATTTCTTGCCGCCTTACTCAGGAGTTGCTCTAAGGCTGTCCAGCTAACCTTTGGAGTGCGCCGTGAATATTACATACCGATTCGAACCTTTCAATCGAGGGAGGGACAGCTTGTAGACTGACCGTTTGGAGAGTTTTGTCAGAAATTTCTTGCCGCCTTACTCAGGAGTTGCTCCAAGGCTGTCCAGCTAACCTTTGGAGTGCGCCGTGAATATTACATACCGATTAGAACCTTTCAATCGAGGGAGGGACAGCTTGTAGACTGACCGTTTGGGGAGTTTAGCAGAAATTTCTTGCCGCCTTACTCAGGAGTTGCTCTAAGGCTGTCCAGCTAACCTTTGGAGTGCGCCGTGAATATTACATACCGATTCGAACCTTTCAATCGAGGGAGGGACAGCTTGTAGACTGACCGTTTGGAGAGTTTTGTCAGAAATTTCTTGCCGCCTTACTCAGGAGTTGCTCTAAGGCTGTCCAGCTAACCTTTGGAGTGCGCCGTGAATATTACATACCGATTCGAACCTTTCTATCGAGGGAGGGACAGCTTGTAGACTGACCGTTTGGAGAGTTTTGTCAGAAATTTCTTGCCGCCTTACTCAGGAGTTGCTCCAAGGCTGTCCAGCTAACCTTTGGAGTGCGCCGTGAATATTACATACCGATTCGAACCTTTCAATCGAGGGAGGGACAGCTTGTAGACTGACCGTTTGGGGAGTTTTAGCAGAAATTTCTTGCCGACTTACTCAGGAGTTGCTCTAAGGCTGTCCAGCTAACCTTTGGAGTGCGCCGTGAATATTACATACCGATTCGAACCTTTCAATCGAGGGAGGGACAGCTTGTAGACTGACCGTTTGGGGAGTTTTAGCAGAAATTTCTTGCCGCCTTACTCAGGAGTTGCTCTAAGGCTGTCCAGCTAACCTTTGGAGTGCGCCGTGAATATTACATACCGATTCGAACCTTTCAATCGAGGGAGGGACAGCTTGTAGACTGACCGTTTGGGGAGTTTTAGCAGAAATTTCTTGCCGCCTTACTCAGGAGTTGCTCTAAGGCTGTCCAGCTAACCTTTGGAGTCCGCCGTGAAAATTGCATACAGATTCAAACCTTTCAATCGAGGGAGGGACAGCTTGTAGACTGACCGTTTGGAGAGTTTTGTCAGAAATTTCTTGCCGCCTTACTCAGGAGTTGCTCTAAGGCTGTCCAGCTAACCTTTGGAGTGCGCCGTGAATATTACATACCGATTCGAACCTTTCAATCGAGGGAGGGACAGCTTGTAGACTGACCGTTTGGAGAGTTTTGTCAGAAATTTCTTGCCGCCTTACTCAGGAGTTGCTCTAAGGCTGTCCAGCTAACCTTTGGAGTGCGCCGTGAATATTACATACCGATTCGAACCTTTCAATCGAGGGAGGGACAGCTTGTAGACTGACCGTTTGGAGAGTTTTGTCAGAAATTTCTTGCCGCCTTACTCAGGAGTTGCTCCAAGGCTGTCCAGCTAACCTTTGGAGTGCGCCGTGAATATTACATACCGATTCGAACCTTTCAATCGAGGGAGGGACAGCTTGTAGACTGACCGTTTGGGGAGTTTTAGCAGAAATTTCTTGCCGCCTTACTCAGGAGTTGCTCTAAGGCTGTCCAGCTAACCTTTGGAGTGCGCCGTGAATATTACATACCGATTCGAACCTTTCAATCGAGGGAGGGACAGCTTGTAGACTGACCGTTTGGGGAGTTTTAGCAGAAATTTCTTGCCGCCTTACTCAGGAGTTGCTCTAAGGCTGTCCAGCTAACCTTTGGAGTGCGCCGTGAGTATTACATACCGATTCGAACCTTTCAATCGAGGGAGGGACAGCTTGTAGACTGACCGTTTGGGGAGTTTTAGCAGAAATTTCTTGCCGCCTTACTCAGGAGTTGCTCTAAGGCTGTCCAGCTAACCTTTGGAGTCCGCCGTGAACATTGCATACAGATTCAAACCTTTCAATCGAGGGAGGGACAGCTTGTAGACTGACCGTTTGGAGAGTTTTGTCAGAAATTTCTTGCCGCCTTACTCAGGAGTTGCTCTAAGGCTGTCCAGCTAACCTTTGGAGTGCGCCGTGAATATTACATACCGATTCGAACCTTTCAATCGAGGGAGGGACAGCTTGTAGACTGACCGTTTGGGGAGTTTTAGCAGAAATTTCTTGCCGCCTTACTCAGGAGTTGCTCTAAGGCTGTCCAGCTAACCTTTGGAGTGCGCCGTGAATATTACATACCGATTCGAACCTTTCAATCGAGGGAGGGACAGCTTGTAGACTGACCGTTTGGGGAGTTTTAGCAGAAATTTCTTGCCGCCTTACTCAGGAGTTGCTCTAAGGCTGTCCAGCTAACCTTTGGAGTGCGCCGTGAGTATTACATACCGATTCGAACCTTTCAATCGAGGGAGGGACAGCTTGTAGACTGACCGTTTGGGGAGTTTTAGCAGAAATTTCTTGCCGCCTTACTCAGGAGTTGCTCTAAGGCTGTCCAGCTAACCTTTGGAGTCCGCCGTGAACATTGCATACAGATTCAAACCTTTCAATCGAGGGAGGGACAGCTTGTAGACTGACCGTTTGGAGAGTTTTGTCAGAAATTTCTTGCCGCCTTACTCAGGAGTTGCTCTAAGGCTGTCCAGCTAACCTTTGGAGTGCGCCGTGAATATTACATACCGATTAGAACCTTTCAATCGAGGGAGGGACAGCTTGTAGACTGACCGTTTGGGGAGTTTAGCAGAAATTTCTTGCCGCCTTACTCAGGAGTTGCTCTAAGGCTGTCCAGCTAACCTTTGGAGTGCGCCGTGAATATTACATACCGATTCGAACCTTTCAATCGAGGGAGGGACAGCTTGTAGACTGACCGTTTGGGGAGTTTTAGCAGAAATTTCTTGCCGCCTTACTCAGGAGTTGCTCTAAGGCTGTCCAGCTAACCTTTGGAGTCCGCCGTGAAAATTGCATACAGATTCAAACCTTTCAATCGAGGGAGGGACAGCTTGTAGACTGACCGTTTGGAGAGTTTTGTCAGAAATTTCTTGCCGCCTTACTCAGGAGTTGCTCTAAGGCTGTCCAGCTAACCTTTGGAGTGCGCCGTGAATATTACATACCGATTCGAACCTTTCAATCGAGGGAGGGACAGCTTGTAGACTGACCGTTTGGAGAGTTTTGTCAGAAATTTCTTGCCGCCTTACTCAGGAGTTGCTCTAAGGCTGTCCAGCTAACCTTTGGAGTGCGCCGTGAATATTACATACCGATTCGAACCTTTCAATCGAGGGAGGGACAGCTTGTAGACTGACCGTTTGGAGAGTTTTGTCAGAAATTTCTTGCCGCCTTACTCAGGAGTTGCTCCAAGGCTGTCCAGCTAACCTTTGGAGTGCGCCGTGAATATTACATACCGATTCGAACCTTTCAATCGAGGGAGGGACAGCTTGTAGACTGACCGTTTGGGGAGTTTTAGCAGAAATTTCTTGCCGCCTTACTCAGGAGTTGCTCTAAGGCTGTCCAGCTAACCTTTGGAGTGCGCCGTGAATATTACATACCGATTCGAACCTTTCAATCGAGGGAGGGACAGCTTGTAGACTGACCGTTTGGGGAGTTTTAGCAGAAATTTCTTGCCGCCTTACTCAGGAGTTGCTCTAAGGCTGTCCAGCTAACCTTTGGAGTGCGCCGTGAGTATTACATACCGATTCGAACCTTTCAATCGAGGGAGGGACAGCTTGTAGACTGACCTTTTGGGGAGTTTTAGCAGAAATTTCTTGCCGCCTTACTCAGGAGTTGCTCTAAGGCTGTCCAGCTAACCTTTGGAGTCCGCCGTGAACATTGCATACAGATTCAAACCTTTCAATCGAGGGAGGGACAGCTTGTAGACTGACCGTTTGGAGAGTTTTGTCAGAAATTTCTTGCCGCCTTACTCAGGAGTTGCTCTAAGGCTGTCCAGCTAACCTTTGGAGTGCGCCGTGAATATTACATACCGATTAGAACCTTTCAATCGAGGGAGGGACAGCTTGTAGACTGACCGTTTGGGGAGTTTAGCAGAAATTTCTTGCCGCCTTACTCAGGAGTTGCTCTAAGGCTGTCCAGCTAACCTTTGGAGTGCGCCGTGAATATTACATACCGATTCGAACCTTTCAATCGAGGGAGGGACAGCTTGTAGACTGACCGTTTGGAGAGTTTTGTCAGAAATTTCTTGCCGCCTTACTCAGGAGTTGCTCTAAGGCTGTCCAGCTAACCTTTGGAGTGCGCCGTGAATATTACATACCGATTCGAACCTTTCTATCGAGGGAGGGACAGCTTGTAGACTGACCGTTTGGGGAGTTTTAGCAGAAATTTCTTGCCGCCTTACTCAGGAGTTGCTCTAAGGCTGTCCAGCTAACCTTTGGAGTGCGCCGTGAATATTACATACCGATTCGAACCTTTCAATCGAGGGAGGGACAGCTTGTAGACTGACCGTTCGGGGAGTTTTAGCAGAAATTTCTTGCCGCCTTACTCAGGAGTTGCTCTAAGGCTGTCCAGCTAACCTTTGGAGTCCGCCGTGAAAATTGCATACAGATTCAAACCTTTCAATCGAGGGAGGGACAGCTTGTAGACTGACCGTTTGGAGAGTTTTGTCAGAAATTTCTTGCCGCCTTACTCAGGAGTTGCTCTAAGGCTGTCCAGCTAACCTTTGGAGTGCGCCGTGAATATTACATACCGATTCGAACCTTTCAATCGAGGGAGGGACAGCTTGTAGACTGACCGTTTGGAGAGTTTTGTCAGAAATTTCTTGCCGCCTTACTCAGGAGTTGCTCTAAGGCTGTCCAGCTAACCTTTGGAGTGCGCCGTGAATATTACATACCGATTCGAACCTTTCAATCGAGGGAGGGACAGCTTGTAGACTGACCGTTTGGAGAGTTTTGTCAGAAATTTCTTGCCGCCTTACTCAGGAGTTGCTCCAAGGCTGTCCAGCTAACCTTTGGAGTGCGCCGTGAATATTACATACCGATTCGAACCTTTCAATCGAGGGAGGGACAGCTTGTAGACTGACCGTTTGGGGAGTTTTAGCAGAAATTTCTTGCCGCCTTACTCAGGAGTTGCTCTAAGGCTGTCCAGCTAACCTTTGGAGTGCGCCGTGAATATTACATACCGATTCGAACCTTTCAATCGAGGGAGGGACAGCTTGTAGACTGACCGTTTGGGGAGTTTTAGCAGAAATTTCTTGCCGCCTTACTCAGGAGTTGCTCTAAGGCTGTCCAGCTAACCTTTGGAGTCCGCCGTGAAAATTGCATACAGATTCAAACCTTTCAATCGAGGGAGGGACAGCTTGTAGACTGACCGTTTGGAGAGTTTTGTCAGAAATTTCTTGCCGCCTTACTCAGGAGTTGCTCTAAGGCTGTCCAGCTAACCTTTGGAGTGCGCCGTGAATATTACATACCGATTCGAACCTTTCAATCGAGGGAGGGACAGCTTGTAGACTGACCGTTTGGGGAGTTTTAGCAGAAATTTCTTGCCGCCTTACTCAGGAGTTGCTCTAAGGCTGTCCAGCTAACCTTTGGAGTGCGCCGTGAATATTACATACCGATTCGAACCTTTCAATCGAGGGAGGGACAGCTTGTAGACTGACCGTTTGGGGAGTTTTAGCAGAAATTTCTTGCCGCCTTACTCAGGAGTTGCTCTAAGGCTGTCCAGCTAACCTTTGGAGTCCGCCGTGAAAATTGCATACAGATTCAAACCTTTCAATCGAGGGAGGGACAGCTTGTAGACTGACCGTTTGGAGAGTTTTGTCAGAAATTTCTTGCCGCCTTACTCAGGAGTTGCTCTAAGGCTGTCCAGCTAACCTTTGGAGTGCGCCGTGAATATTACATACCGATTCGAACCTTTCAATCGAGGGAGGGACAGCTTGTAGACTGACCGTTTGGAGAGTTTTGTCAGAAATTTCTTGCCGCCTTACTCAGGAGTTGCTCCAAGGCTGTCCAGCTAACCTTTGGAGTGCGCCGTGAATATTACATACCGATTCGAACCTTTCAATCGAGGGAGGGACAGCTTGTAGACTGACCGTTTGGAGAGTTTTGTCAGAAATTTCTTGCCGCCTTACTCAGGAGTTGCTCCAAGGCTGTCCAGCTAACCTTTGGAGTGCGCCGTGAATATTACATACCGATTCGAACCTTTCAATCGAGGGAGGGACAGCTTGTAGACTGACCGTTTGGGGAGTTTTAGCAGAAATTTCTTGCCGCCTTACTCAGGAGTTGCTCTAAGGCTGTCCAGCTAACCTTTGGAGTGCGCCGTGAATATTACATACCGATTCGAACCTTTCAATCGAGGGAGGGACAGCTTGTAGACTGACCGTTTGGGGAGTTTTAGCAGAAATTTCTTGCCGCCTTACTCAGGAGTTGCTCTAAGGCTGTCCAGCTAACCTTTGGAGTCCGCCGTGAAAATTGCATACAGATTCAAACCTTTCAATCGAGGGAGGGACAGCTTGTAGACTGACCGTTTGGAGAGTTTTGTCAGAAATTTCTTGCCGCCTTACTCAGGAGTTGCTCTAAGGCTGTCCAGCTAACCTTTGGAGTGCGCCGTGAATATTACATACCGATTCGAACCTTTCAATCGAGGGAGGGACAGCTTGTAGACTGACCGTTTGGGGAGTTTTAGCAGAAATTTCTTGCCGCCTTACTCAGGAGTTGCTCTAAGGCTGTCCAGCTAACCTTTGGAGTGCGCCGTGAATATTACATACCGATTCGAACCTTTCAATCGAGGGAGGGACAGCTTGTAGACTGACCGTTTGGGGAGTTTTAGCAGAAATTTCTTGCCGCCTTACTCAGGAGTTGCTCTAAGGCTGTCCAGCTAACCTTTGGAGTCCGCCGTGAAAATTGCATACAGATTCAAACCTTTCAATCGAGGGAGGGACAGCTTGTAGACTGACCGTTTGGGGAGTTTTAGCAGAAATTTCTTGCCGCCTTACTCAGGAGTTGCTCTAAGGCTGTCCAGCTAACCTTTGGAGTGCGCCGTGAATATTACATACCGATTCGAACCTTTCAATCGAGGGAGGGACAGCTTGTAGACTGACCGTTTGGGGAGTTTTAGCAGAAATTTCTTGCCGCCTTACTCAGGAGTTGCTCTAAGGCTGTCCAGCTAACCTTTGGAGTGCGCCGTGAATATTACATACCGATTCGAACCTTTCAATCGAGGGAGGGACAGCTTGTAGACTGACCGTTTGGAGAGTTTTGTCAGAAATTTCTTGCCGCCTTACTCAGGAGTTGCTCTAAGGCTGTCCAGCTAACCTTTGGAGTGCGCCGTGAATATTACATACCGATTCGAACCTTTCAATCGAGGGAGGGACAGCTTGTAGACTGACCGTTTGGGGAGTTTTAGCAGAAATTTCTTGCCGCCTTACTCAGGAGTTGCTCTAAGGCTGTCCAGCTAACCTTTGGAGTGCGCCGTGAATATTACATACCGATTCGAACCTTTCAATCGAGGGAGGGACAGCTTGTAGACTGACCGTTTGGAGAGTTTTGTCAGAAATTTCTTGCCGCCTTACTCAGGAGTTGCTCTAAGGCTGTCCAGCTAACCTTTGGAGTGCGCCGTGAATATTACATACCGATTCGAACCTTTCAATCGAGGGAGGGACAGCTTGTAGACTGACCGTTTGGGGAGTTTTAGCAGAAATTTCTTGCCGCCTTACTCAGGAGTTGCTCTAAGGCTGTCCAGCTAACCATTGGAGTGCGCCGTGAATATTACATACCGATTCGAACCTTTCAATCGAGGGAGGGACAGCTTGTAGACTGACCGTTTGGGGAGTTTTAGCAGAAATTTCTTGCCGCCTTACTCAGGAGTTGCTCTAAGGCTGTCCAGCTAACCTTTGGAGTGCGCCGTGAATATTACATACCGATTCGAACCTTTCAATCGAGGGAGGGACAGCTTGTAGACTGACCGTTTGGGGAGTTTTAGCAGAAATTTCTTGCCGCCTTACTCAGGAGTTGCTCTAAGGCTGTCCAGCTAACCTTTGGAGTGCGCCGTGAATATTACATACCGATTCGAACCTTTCAATCGAGGGAGGGACAGCTTGTAGACTGACCGTTTGGGGAGTTTTAGCAGAAATTTCTTGCCGCCTTACTCAGGAGTTGCTCTAAGGCTGTCCAGCTAACCATTGGAGTGCGCCGTGAATATTACATACCGATTCGAACCTTTCAATCGAGGGAGGGACAGCTTGTAGACTGACCGTTTGGGGAGTTTTAGCAGAAATTTCTTGCCGCCTTACTCAGGAGTTGCTCTAAGGCTGTCCAGCTAACCTTTGGAGTCCGCCGTGAACATTGCATACAGATTCAAACCTTTCAATCGAGGGAGGGACAGCTTGTAGACTGACCGTTTGGAGAGTTTTGTCAGAAATTTCTTGCCGCCTTACTCAGGAGTTGCTCTAAGGCTGTCCAGCTAACCTTTGGAGTGCGCCGTGAATATTACATACCGATTCGAACCTTTCAATCGAGGGAGGGACAGCTTGTAGACTGACCGTTTGGAGAGTTTTGTCAGAAATTTCTTGCCGCCTTACTCAGGAGTTGCTCTAAGGCTGTCCAGCTAACCTTTGGAGTGCGCCGTGAATATTACATACCGATTAGAACCTTTCAATCGAGGGAGGGACAGCTTGTAGACTGACCGTTTGGGGAGTTTTGTCAGAAATTTCTTGCCGCCTTACTCAGGAGTTGCTCCAAGGCTGTCCAGCTAACCTTTGGAGTGCGCCGTGAATATTACATACCGATTCGAACCTTTCAATCGAGGGAGGGACAGCTTGTAGACTGACCGTTTGGGGAGTTTTAGCAGAAATTTCTTGCCGCCTTACTCAGGAGTTGCTCTAAGGCTGTCCAGCTAACCTTTGGAGTGCGCCGTGAATATTACATACCGATTCGAACCTTTCAATCGAGGGAGGGACAGCTTGTAGACTGACCGTTTGGGGAGTTTTAGCAGAAATTTCTTGCCGCCTTACTCAGGAGTTGCTCTAAGGCTGTCCAGCTAACCATTGGAGTGCGCCGTGAATATTACATACCGATTCGAACCTTTCAATCGAGGGAGGGACAGCTTGTAGACTGACCGTTTGGGGAGTTTTAGCAGAAATTTCTTGCCGCCTTACTCAGGAGTTGCTCTAAGGCTGTCCAGCTAACCTTTGGAGTGCGCCGTGAATATTACATACCGATTCGAACCTTTCAATCGAGGGAGGGACAGCTTGTAGACTGACCGTTTGGAGAGTTTTGTCAGAAATTTCTTGCCGCCTTACTCAGGAGCTGCTCCAAGGCTGTCCAGCTAACCTTTGGAGTGCGCCGTGAATATTACATACCGATTCGAACCTTTCAATCGAGGGAGGGACAGCTTGTAGACTGACCGTTTGGGGAGTTTTAGCAGAAATTTCTTGCCGCCTTACTCAGGAGCTGCTCCAAGGCTGTCCAGCTAACCTTTGGAGTGCGCCGTGAATATTACATACCGATTCGAACCTTTCAATCGAGGGAGGGACAGCTTGTAGACTGACCGTTTGGAGAGTTTTGTCAGAAATTTCTTGCCGCCTTACCCAGGAGTTGCTCCAAGGCTGTCCAGCTAACCTTTGGAGTGCGCCGTGAATATTACATACCGATTAGAACCTTTCAATCGAGGGAGGGACAGCTTGTAGACTGACCGTTTGGGGAGTTTTGTCAGAAATTTCTTGCCGCCTTACCCAGGAGTTGCTCCAAGGCTGTCCAGCTAACCTTTGGAGTGCGCCGTGAATATTACATACCGATTCGAACCTTTCAATCGAGGGAGGGACAGCTTGTAGACTGACCGTTTGGGGAGTTTTAGCAGAAATTTCTTGCCGCCTTACTCAGGAGTTGCTCTAAGGCTGTCCAGCTAACCTTTGGAGTGCGCCGTGAATATTACATACCGACTCGAACCTTTCAATCGAGGGAGGGACAGCTTGTAGACTGACCGTTTGGGGAGTTTTAGCAGAAATTTCTTGCCGCCTTACTCAGGAGTTGCTCTAAGGCTGTCCAGCTAACCTTTGGAGTCCGCCGTGAACATTGCATACAGATTCAAACCTTTCAATCGAGGGAGGGACAGCTTGTAGACTGACCGTTTGGGGAGTTTTAGCAGAAATTTCTTGCCGCCTTACTCAGGAGTTGCTCTAAGGCTGTCTAGCTAACCTTTGGAGTGCGCCGTGAATATTACATACCGATTCGAACCTTTCAATCGAGGGAGGGACAGCTTGTAGACTGACCGTTTGGGGAGTTTTAGCAGAAATTTCTTGCCGCCTTACTCAGGAGTTGCTCTAAGGCTGTCCAGCTAACCTTTGGAGTCCGCCGTGAACATTGCATACAGATTCAAACCTTTCAATCGAGGGAGGGACAGCTTGTAGACTGACCGTTTGGGGAGTTTTAGCAGAAATTTCTTGCCGCCTTACTCAGGAGTTGCTCTAAGGCTGTCCAGCTAACCTTTGGAGTCCGCCGTGAACATTGCATACAGATTCAAACCTTTCAATCGAGGGAGGGACAGCTTGTAGACTGACCGTTTGGGGAGTTTTAGCAGAAATTTCTTGCCGCCTTACTCAGGAGTTGCTCTAAGGCTGTCCAGCTAACCTTTGGAGTGCGCCGTGAATATTACATACCGATTCGAACCTTTCAATCGAGGGAGGGACAGCTTGTAGACTGACCGTTTGGGGAGTTTTAGCAGAAATTTCTTGCCGCCTTACTCAGGAGTTGCTCTAAGGCTGTCCAGCTAACCTTTGGAGTCCGCCGTGAACATTGCATACAGATTCAAACCTTTCAATCGAGGGAGGGACAGCTTGTAGACTGACCGTTTGGAGAGTTTTGTCAGAAATTTCTTGCCGCCTTACTCAGGAGTTGCTCTAAGGCTGTCCAGCTAACCTTTGGAGTGCGCCGTGAATATTACATACCGATTCGAACCTTTCAATCGAGGGAGGGACAGCTTGTAGACTGACCGTTTGGGGAGTTTTAGCAGAAATTTCTTGCCGCCTTACTCAGGAGTTGCTCTAAGGCTGTCCAGCTAACCTTTGGAGTGCGCCGTGAATATTACATACCGATTCGAACCTTTCAATCGAGGGAGGGACAGCTTGTAGACTGACCGTTTGGGGAGTTTTAGCAGAAATTTCTTGCCGCCTTGCTCAGGAGTTGCTCTAAGGCTGTCCAGCTAACCTTTGGAGTGCGCCGTGAATATTACATACCGATTCGAACCTTTCAATCGAGGGAGGGACAGCTTGTAGACTGACCGTTTGGGGAGTTTTAGCAGAAATTTCTTGCCGCCTTACTCAGGAGTTGCTCTAAGGCTGTCCAGCTAACCTTTGGAGTGCGCCGTGAATATTACATACCGATTCGAACCTTTCAATCGAGGGAGGGACAGCTTGTAGACTGACCGTTTGGGGAGTTTTAGCAGAAATTTCTTGCCGCCTTACTCAGGAGTTGCTCTAAGGCTGTCCAGCTAACCATTGGAGTGCGCCGTGAATATTACATACCGATTCGAACCTTTCAATCGAGGGAGGGACAGCTTGTAGACTGACCGTTTGGGGAGTTTTAGCAGAAATTTCTTGCCGCCTTACTCAGGAGTTGCTCTAAGGCTGTCCAGCTAACCTTTGGAGTGCGCCGTGAATATTACATACCGATTCGAACCTTTCAATCGAGGGAGGGACAGCTTGTAGACTGACCGTTTGGAGAGTTTTGTCAGAAATTTCTTGCCGCCTTACTCAGGAGCTGCTCCAAGGCTGTCCAGCTAACCTTTGGAGTGCGCCGTGAATATTACATACCGATTCGAACCTTTCAATCGAGGGAGGGACAGCTTGTAGACTGACCGTTTGGGGAGTTTTAGCAGAAATTTCTTGCCGCCTTACTCAGGAGCTGCTCCAAGGCTGTCCAGCTAACCTTTGGAGTGCGCCGTGAATATTACATACCGATTCGAACCTTTCAATCGAGGGAGGGACAGCTTGTAGACTGACCGTTTGGAGAGTTTTGTCAGAAATTTCTTGCCGCCTTACCCAGGAGTTGCTCCAAGACTGTCCAGCTAACCTTTGGAGTGCGCCGTGAATATTACATACCGATTAGAACCTTTCAATCGAGGGAGGGACAGCTTGTAGACTGACCGTTTGGGGAGTTTTGTCAGAAATTTCTTGCCGCCTTACCCAGGAGTTGCTCCAAGGCTGTCCAGCTAACCTTTGGAGTGCGCCGTGAATATTACATACCGATTCGAACCTTTCAATCGAGGGAGGGACAGCTTGTAGACTGACCGTTTGGGGAGTTTTAGCAGAAATTTCTTGCCGCCTTACTCAGGAGTTGCTCTAAGGCTGTCCAGCTAACCTTTGGAGTGCGCCGTGAATATTACATACCGATTCGAACCTTTCAATCGAGGGAGGGACAGCTTGTAGACTGACCGTTTGGGGAGTTTTAGCAGAAATTTCTTGCCGCCTTACTCAGGAGTTGCTCTAAGGCTGTCCAGCTAACCTTTGGAGTCCGCCGTGAACATTGCACACAGATTCAAACCTTTCAGTCGAGGGAGGGACAGCTTGTAGACTGACCGTTTGGAGAGTTTTGTCAGAAATTTCTTGCCGCCTTACTCAGGAGTTGCTCTAAGGCTGTCCAGCTAACCTTTGGAGTGCGCCGTGAATATTACATACCGATTCGAACCTTTCAATCGAGGGAGGGACAGCTTGTAGACTGACCGTTTGGGGAGTTTTAGCAGAAATTTCTTGCCGCCTTACCCAGGAGTTGCTCCAAGGCTGTCCAGCTAACCTTTGGAGTGCGCCGTGAATATTACATACCGATTCGAACCTTTCAATCGAGGGAGGGACAGCTTGTAGACTGACCGTTTGGGGAGTTTTAGCAGAAATTTCTTGCCGCCTTACTCAGGAGTTGCTCTAAGGCTGTCCAGCTAACCTTTGGAGTGCGCCGTGAATATTACATACCGATTCGAACCTTTCAATCGAGGGAGGGACAGCTTGTAGACTGACCGTTTGGGGAGTTTTAGCAGAAATTTCTTGCCGCCTTACTCAGGAGTTGCTCTAAGGCTGTCCAGCTAACCTTTGGAGTCCGCCGTGAACATTGCATACAGATTCAAACCTTTCAGTCGAGGGAGGGACAGCTTGTAGACTGACCGTTTGGAGAGTTTTGTCAGAAATTTCTTGCCGCCTTACTCAGGAGTTGCTCTAAGGCTGTCCAGCTAACCTTTGGAGTGCGCCGTGAATATTACATACCGATTCGAACCTTTCAATCGAGGGAGGGACAGCTTGTAGACTGACCGTTTGGGGAGTTTTAGCAGAAATTTCTTGCCGCCTTACTCAGGAGTTGCTCTAAGGCTGTCCAGCTAACCTTTGGAGTCCGCCGTGAACATTGCATACAGATTCAAACCTTTCAATCGAGGGAGGGTCAGCTTGTAGACTGACCGTTTGGGGAGTTTTAGCAGAAATTTCTTGCCGCCTTACTCAGGAGTTGCTCTAAGGCTGTCCAGCTAACCTTTGGAGTGCGCCGTGAATATTACATACCGATTCAAACCTTTCAATCGAGGGAGGGACAGCTTGTAGACTGACCGTTTGGAGAGTTTTGTCAGAAATTTCTTGCCGCCTTACTCAGGAGTTGCTCTAAGGCTGTCCAGCTAACCTTTGGAGTGCGCCGTGAATATTACATACCGATTCGAACCTTTCAATCGAGGGAGGGACAGCTTGTAGACTGACCGTTTGGGGAGTTTTAGCAGAAATTTCTTGCCGCCTTACTCAGGAGTTGCTCTAAGGCTGTCCAGCTAACCTTTGGAGTCCGCCGTGAACATTGCATACAGATTCAAACCTTTCAATCGAGGGAGGGACAGCTTGTAGACTGACCGTTTGGGGAGTTTTAGCAGAAATTTCTTGCCGCCTTACTCAGGAGTTGCTCTAAGGCTGTCCAGCTAACCTTTGGAGTGCGCCGTGAATATTACATACCGATTCGAACCTTTCAATCGAGGGAGGGACAGCTTGTAGACTGACCGTTTGGAGAGTTTTGTCAGAAATTTCTTGCCGCCTTACTCAGGAGCTGCTCCAAGGCTGTCCAGCTAACCTTTGGAGTGCGCCGTGAATATTACATACCGATTCGAACCTTTCAATCGAGGGAGGGACAGCTTGTAGACTGACCGTTTGGGGAGTTTTAGCAGAAATTTCTTGCCGCCTTACTCAGGAGCTGCTCCAAGGCTGTCCAGCTAACCTTTGGAGTGCGCCGTGAATATTACATACCGATTCGAACCTTTCAATCGAGGGAGGGACAGCTTGTAGACTGACCGTTTGGAGAGTTTTGTCAGAAATTTCTTGCCGCCTTACTCAGGAGTTGCTCTAAGGCTGTCCAGCTAACCTTTGGAGTCCGCCGTGAACATTGCATACAGATTCAAACCTTTCAATCGAGGGAGGGACAGCTTGTAGACTGACCGTTTGGAGAGTTTTGTCAGAAATTTCTCGCCGCCTTACTCAGGAGTTGCTCTAAGGCTGTCCAGCTAACCTTTGGAGTGCGCCGTGAATATTACATACCGATTCGAACCTTTCAATCGAGGGAGGGACAGCTTGTAGACTGACCGTTTGGGGAGTTTTAGCAGAAATTTCTTGCCGCCTTACTCAGGAGTTGCTCTAAGGCTGTCCAGCTAACCTTTGGAGTCCGCCGTGAACATTGCATACAGATTCAAACCTTTCAATCGAGGGAGGGACAGCTTGTAGACTGACCGTTTGGGGAGTTTTAGCAGAAATTTCTTGCCGCCTTACTCAGGAGTTGCTCTAAGGCTGTCCAGCTAACCTTTGGAGTGCGCCGTGAATATTACATACCGATTCGAACCTTTCAATCGAGGGAGGGACAGCTTGTAGACTGACCGTTTGGAGAGTTTTGTCAGAAATTTCTTGCCGCCTTACTCAGGAGTTGCTCTAAGGCTGTCCAGCTAACCTTTGGAGTGCGCCGTGAATATTACATACCGATTCGAACCTTTCAATCGAGGGAGGGACAGCTTGTAGACTGACCGTTTGGAGAGTTTTGTCAGAAATTTCTTGCCGCCTTACTCAGGAGTTGCTCCAAGGCTGTCCAGCTAACCTTTGGAGTGCGCCGTGAATATTACATACCGATTCGAACCTTTCAATCGAGGGAGGGACAGCTTGTAGACTGACCGTTTGGGGAGTTTTAGCAGAAATTTCTTGCCGCCTTACTCAGGAGTTGCTCCAAGGCGGGCCATAGAGCGTTTGGAGTCCGCCGTGAACATTGCATACAGATTCGAACCTTTCAATCGAGGGAGGGACAGCTTGTAGACTGACCGTTTGGGGAGTTTTAGCAGAAATTTCTTGCCGCCTTACTCAGGAGTTGCTCTAAGGCTGTCCAGCTAACCTTTGGAGTGCGCCGTGAATATTACATACCGATTCGAACCTTTCAATCGAGGGAGGGACAGCTTGTAGACTGACCGTTTGGAGAGTTTTGTCAGAAATTTCTTGCCGCCTTACTCAGGAGTTGCTCCAAGGCTGTCCAGCTAACCTTTGGAGTGCGCCGTGAATATTACATACCGATTCGAACCTTTCAATCGAGGGAGGGACAGCTTGTAGACTGACCGTTTGGGGAGTTTTAGCAGAAATTTCTTGCCGCCTTACTCAGGAGTTGCTCCAAGGCGGGCCATAGAGCGTTTGGAGTCCGCCGTGAACATTGCATACAGATTCGAACCTTTCAATCGAGGGAGGGACAGCTTGTAGACTGACCGTTTGGGGAGTTTTAGCAGGAATTTCTTGCCGCCTTACTCAGGAGTTGCTCTAAGGCTGTCCAGCTAACCTTTGGAGTGCGCCGTGAATATTACATACCGATTCGAACCTTTCAATCGAGGGAGGGACAGCTTGTAGACTGACCGTTTGGAGAGTTTTGTCAGAAATATCTTGCCGCCTTACTCAGGAGTTGCTCCAAGGCTGTCCAGCTAACCTTTGGAGTGCGCCGTGAATATTACATACCGATTCGAACCTTTCAATCGAGGGAGGGACAGCTTGTAGACTGACCGTTTGGGGAGTTTTAGCAGAAATTTCTTGCCGCCTTACTCAGGAGTTGCTCTAAGGCTGTCCAGCTAACCTTTGGAGTCCGCCGTGAACATTGCATACAGATTCAAACCTTTCAATCGAGGGAGGGACAGCTTGTAGACTGACCGTTTGGAGAGTTTTGTCAGAAATTTCTTGCCGCCTTACTCAGGAGTTGCTCTAAGGCTGTCCAGCTAACCTTTGGAGTGCGCCGTGAATATTACATACCGATTCGAACCTTTCAATCGAGGGAGGGACAGCTTGTAGACTGACCGTTTGGGGAGTTTTAGCAGAAATTTCTTGCCGCCTTACTCAGGAGTTGCTCTAAGGCTGTCCAGCTAACCTTTGGAGTCCGCCGTGAACATTGCATACAGATTCAAACCTTTCAGTCGAGGGAGGGACAGCTTGTAGACTGACCGTTTGGAGAGTTTTGTCAGAAATTTCTTGCCGCCTTACCCAGGAGTTGCTCCAAGGCTGTCCAGCTAACCTTTGGAGTGCGCCGTGAATATTACATACCGATTAGAACCTTTCAATCGAGGGAGGGACAGCTTGTAGACTGACCGTTTGGGGAGTTTTGTCAGAAATTTCTTGCCGCCTTACCCAGGAGTTGCTCCAAGGCTGTCCAGCTAACCTTTGGAGTGCGCCGTGAATATTACATACCGATTCGAACCTTTCAATCGAGGGAGGGACAGCTTGTAGACTGACCGTTTGGGGAGTTTTAGCAGAAATTTCTTGCCGCCTTACTCAGGAGTTGCTCTAAGGCTGTCCAGCTAACCTTTGGAGTGCGCCGTGAATATTACATACCGATTCGAACCTTTCAATCGAGGGAGGGACAGCTTGTAGACTGACCGTTTGGGGAGTTTTAGCAGAAATTTCTTGCCGCCTTACTCAGGAGTTGCTCTAAGGCTGTCCAGCTAACCTTTGGAGTCCGCCGTGAACATTGCATACAGATTCAAACCTTTCAATCGAGGGAGGGACAGCTTGTAGACTGACCGTTTGGGGAGTTTTAGCAGAAATTTCTTGCCGCCTTACTCAGGAGTTGCTCTAAGGCTGTCTAGCTAACCTTTGGAGTGCGCCGTGAATATTACATACCGATTCGAACCTTTCAATCGAGGGAGGGACAGCTTGTAGACTGACCGTTTGGGGAGTTTTAGCAGAAATTTCTTGCCGCCTTACTCAGGAGTTGCTCTAAGGCTGTCCAGCTAACCTTTGGAGTCCGCCGTGAACATTGCATACAGATTCAAACCTTTCAATCGAGGGAGGGACAGCTTGTAGACTGACCGTTTGGAGAGTTTTGTCAGAAATTTCTTGCCGCCTTACTCAGGAGTTGCTCTAAGGCTGTCCAGCTAACCTTTGGAGTGCGCCGTGAATATTACATACCGATTCGAACCTTTCAATCGAGGGAGGGACAGCTTGTAGACTGACCGTTTGGGGAGTTTTAGCAGAAATTTCTTGCCGCCTTACTCAGGAGTTGCTCTAAGGCTGTCCAGCTAACCTTTGGAGTCCGCCGTGAACATTGCATACAGATTCAAACCTTTCAATCGAGGGAGGGACAGCTTGTAGACTGACCGTTTGGGGAGTTTTAGCAGAAATTTCTTGCCGCCTTACTCAGGAGTTGCTCTAAGGCTGTCCAGCTAACCTTTGGAGTGCGCCGTGAATATTACATACCGATTCGAACCTTTCAATCGAGGGAGGGACAGCTTGTAGACTGACCGTTTGGGGAGTTTTAGCAGAAATTTCTTGCCGCCTTACTCAGGAGTTGCTCTAAGGCTGTCCAGCTAACCTTTGGAGTCCGCCGTGAACATTGCATACAGATTCAAACCTTTCAATCGAGGGAGGGACAGCTTGTAGACTGACCGTTTGGAGAGTTTTGTCAGAAATTTCTCGCCGCCTTACTCAGGAGTTGCTCTAAGGCTGTCCAGCTAACCTTTGGAGTGCGCCGTGAATATTACATACCGATTCGAACCTTTCAATCGAGGGAGGGACAGCTTGTAGACTGACCGTTTGGGGAGTTTTAGCAGAAATTTCTTGCCGCCTTACTCAGGAGTTGCTCTAAGGCTGTCCAGCTAACCTTTGGAGTCCGCCGTGAACATTGCATACAGATTCAAACCTTTCAATCGAGGGAGGGACAGCTTGTAGACTGACCGTTTGGGGAGTTTTAGCAGAAATTTCTTGCCGCCTTACTCAGGAGTTGCTCTAAGGCTGTCTAGCTAACCTTTGGAGTGCGCCGTGAATATTACATACCGATTCGAACCTTTCAATCGAGGGAGGGACAGCTTGTAGACTGACCGTTTGGGGAGTTTTAGCAGAAATTTCTTGCCGCCTTACTCAGGAGTTGCTCTAAGGCTGTCCAGCTAACCTTTGGAGTCCGCCGTGAACATTGCATACAGATTCAAACCTTTCAATCGAGGGAGGGACAGCTTGTAGACTGACCGTTTGGAGAGTTTTGTCAGAAATTTCTTGCCGCCTTACTCAGGAGTTGCTCTAAGGCTGTCCAGCTAACCTTTGGAGTGCGCCGTGAATATTACATACCGATTCGAACCTTTCAATCGAGGGAGGGACAGCTTGTAGACTGACCGTTTGGGGAGTTTTAGCAGAAATTTCTTGCCGCCTTACTCAGGAGTTGCTCTAAGGCTGTCCAGCTAACCTTTGGAGTCCGCCGTGAACATTGCATACAGATTCAAACCTTTCAATCGAGGGAGGGACAGCTTGTAGACTGACCGTTTGGGGAGTTTTAGCAGAAATTTCTTGCCGCCTTACTCAGGAGTTGCTCTAAGGCTGTCCAGCTAACCTTTGGAGTGCGCCGTGAATATTACATACCGATTCGAACCTTTCAATCGAGGGAGGGACAGCTTGTAGACTGACCGTTTGGGGAGTTTTAGCAGAAATTTCTTGCCGCCTTACTCAGGAGTTGCTCTAAGGCTGTCCAGCTAACCTTTGGAGTCCGCCGTGAACATTGCATACAGATTCAAACCTTTCAATCGAGGGAGGGACAGCTTGTAGACTGACCGTTTGGAGAGTTTTGTCAGAAATTTCTCGCCGCCTTACTCAGGAGTTGCTCTAAGGCTGTCCAGCTAACCTTTGGAGTGCGCCGTGAATATTACATACCGATTCGAACCTTTCAATCGAGGGAGGGACAGCTTGTAGACTGACCGTTTGGGGAGTTTTAGCAGAAATTTCTTGCCGCCTTACTCAGGAGTTGCTCTAAGGCTGTCCAGCTAACCTTTGGAGTCCGCCGTGAACATTGCATACAGATTCAAACCTTTCAATCGAGGGAGGGACAGCTTGTAGACTGACCGTTTGGGGAGTTTTAGCAGAAATTTCTTGCCGCCTTACTCAGGAGTTGCTCTAAGGCTGTCCAGCTAACCTTTGGAGTGCGCCGTGAATATTACATACCGATTCGAACCTTTCAATCGAGGGAGGGACAGCTTGTAGACTGACCGTTTGGAGAGTTTTGTCAGAAATTTCTTGCCGCCTTACTCAGGAGTTGCTCTAAGGCTGTCCAGCTAACCTTTGGAGTGCGCCGTGAATATTACATACCGATTCGAACCTTTCAATCGAGGGAGGGACAGCTTGTAGACTGACCGTTTGGAGAGTTTTGTCAGAAATTTCTTGCCGCCTTACTCAGGAGTTGCTCCAAGGCTGTCCAGCTAACCTTTGGAGTGCGCCGTGAATATTACATACCGATTCGAACCTTTCAATCGAGGGAGGGACAGCTTGTAGACTGACCGTTTGGGGAGTTTTAGCAGAAATTTCTTGCCGCCTTACTCAGGAGTTGCTCCAAGGCGGGCCATAGAGCGTTTGGAGTCCGCCGTGAACATTGCATACAGATTCGAACCTTTCAATCGAGGGAGGGACAGCTTGTAGACTGACCGTTTGGGGAGTTTTAGCAGGAATTTCTTGCCGCCTTACTCAGGAGTTGCTCTAAGGCTGTCCAGCTAACCTTTGGAGTGCGCCGTGAATATTACATACCGATTCGAACCTTTCAATCGAGGGAGGGACAGCTTGTAGACTGACCGTTTGGAGAGTTTTGTCAGAAATATCTTGCCGCCTTACTCAGGAGTTGCTCCAAGGCTGTCCAGCTAACCTTTGGAGTGCGCCGTGAATATTACATACCGATTCGAACCTTTCAATCGAGGGAGGGACAGCTTGTAGACTGACCGTTTGGGGAGTTTTAGCAGAAATTTCTTGCCGCCTTACTCAGGAGTTGCTCTAAGGCTGTCCAGCTAACCTTTGGAGTCCGCCGTGAACATTGCATACAGATTCAAACCTTTCAATCGAGGGAGGGACAGCTTGTAGACTGACCGTTTGGAGAGTTTTGTCAGAAATTTCTTGCCGCCTTACTCAGGAGTTGCTCTAAGGCTGTCCAGCTAACCTTTGGAGTGCGCCGTGAATATTACATACCGATTCGAACCTTTCAATCGAGGGAGGGACAGCTTGTAGACTGACCGTTTGGGGAGTTTTAGCAGGAATTTCTTGCCGCCTTACTCAGGAGTTGCTCTAAGGCTGTCCAGCTAACCTTTGGAGTGCGCCGTGAATATTACATACCGATTCGAACCTTTCAATCGAGGGAGGGACAGCTTGTAGACTGACCGTTTGGAGAGTTTTGTCAGAAATATCTTGCCGCCTTACTCAGGAGTTGCTCCAAGGCTGTCCAGCTAACCTTTGGAGTGCGCCGTGAATATTACATACAGATTCAAACCTTTCAATCGAGGGAGGGACAGCTTGTAGACTGACCGTTTGGGGAGTTTTAGCAGAAATTTCTTGCCGCCTTACTCAGGAGTTGCTCTAAGGCTGTCCAGCTAACCTTTGGAGTGCGCCGTGAATATTACATACCGATTCGAACCTTTCAATCGAGGGAGGGACAGCTTGTAGACTGACCGTTTGGGGAGTTTTAGCAGAAATTTCTTGCCGCCTTACTCAGGAGTTGCTCTAAGGCTGTCCAGCTAACCTTTGGAGTGCGCCGTGAATATTACATACCGATTCGAACCTTTCAATCGAGGGAGGGACAGCTTGTAGACTGACCGTTTGGAGAGTTTTGTCAGAAATTTCTTGCCGCCTTACTCAGGAGTTGCTCTAAGGCTGTCCAGCTAACCTTTGGAGTGCGCCGTGAATATTACATACCGATTCGAACCTTTCAATCGAGGGAGGGACAGCTTGTAGACTGACCGTTTGGGGAGTTTTAGCAGGAATTTCTTGCCGCCTTACTCAGGAGTTGCTCTAAGGCTGTCCAGCTAACCTTTGGAGTGCGCCGTGAATATTACATACCGATTCGAACCTTTCAATCGAGGGAGGGACAGCTTGTAGACTGACCGTTTGGAGAGTTTTGTCAGAAATTTCTTGCCGCCTTACTCAGGAGTTGCTCCAAGGCTGTCCAGCTAACCTTTGGAGTGCGCCGTGAATATTACATACCGATTCGAACCTTTCAATCGAGGGAGGGACAGCTTGTAGACTGACCGTTTGGGGAGTTTTAGCAGAAATTTCTTGCCGCCTTACTCAGGAGTTGCTCCAAGGCGGGCCATAGAGCGTTTGGAGTCCGCCGTGAACATTGCATACAGATTCGAACCTTTCAATCGAGGGAGGGACAGCTTGTAGACTGACCGTTTGGGGAGTTTTAGCAGAAATTTCTTGCCGCCTTACTCAGGAGTTGCTCTAAGGCTGTCCAGCTAACCTTTGGAGTGCGCCGTGAATATTACATACCGATTCGAACCTTTCAATCGAGGGAGGGACAGCTTGTAGACTGACCGTTTGGAGAGTTTTGTCAGAAATTTCTTGCCGCCTTACTCAGGAGTTGCTCTAAGGCTGTCCAGCTAACCTTTGGAGTGCGCCGTGAATATTACATACCGATTCGAACCTTTCAATCGAGGGAGGGACAGCTTGTAGACTGACCGTTTGGAGAGTTTTGTCAGAAATTTCTTGCCGCCTTACTCAGGAGTTGCTCCAAGGCTGTCCAGCTAACCTTTGGAGTGCGCCGTGAATATTACATACCGATTCGAACCTTTCAATCGAGGGAGGGACAGCTTGTAGACTGACCGTTTGGGGAGTTTTAGCAGAAATTTCTTGCCGCCTTACTCAGGAGTTGCTCTAAGGCTGTCCAGCTAACCTTTGGAGTGCGCCGTGAATATTACATACCGATTCGAACCTTTCAATCGAGGGAGGGACAGCTTGTAGACTGACCGTTTGGAGAGTTTTGTCAGAAATTTCTTGCCGCCTTACTCAGGAGTTGCTCCAAGGCTGTCCAGCTAACCTTTGGAGTGCGCCGTGAATATTACATACCGATTCGAACCTTTCAATCGAGGGAGGGACAGCTTGTAGACTGACCGTTTGGGGAGTTTTAGCAGAAATTTCTTGCCGCCTTACTCAGGAGTTGCTCCAAGGCGGGCCATAGAGCGTTTGGAGTCCGCCGTGAACATTGCATACAGATTCGAACCTTTCAATCGAGGGAGGGACAGCTTGTAGACTGACCGTTTGGGGAGTTTTAGCAGAAATTTCTTGCCGCCTTACTCAGGAGTTGCTCTAAGGCTGTCCAGCTAACCTTTGGAGTGCGCCGTGAATATTACATACCGATTCGAACCTTTCAATCGAGGGAGGGACAGCTTGTAGACTGACCGTTTGGAGAGTTTTGTCAGAAATTTCTTGCCGCCTTACTCAGGAGTTGCTCCAAGGCTGTCCAGCTAACCTTTGGAGTGCGCCGTGAATATTACATACCGATTCGAACCTTTCAATCGAGGGAGGGACAGCTTGTAGACTGACCGTTTGGGGAGTTTTAGCAGAAATTTCTTGCCGCCTTACTCAGGAGTTGCTCCAAGGCGGGCCATAGAGCGTTTGGAGTCCGCCGTGAACATTGCATACAGATTCGAACCTTTCAATCGAGGGAGGGACAGCTTGTAGACTGACCGTTTGGGGAGTTTTAGCAGGAATTTCTTGCCGCCTTACTCAGGAGTTGCTCTAAGGCTGTCCAGCTAACCTTTGGAGTGCGCCGTGAATATTACATACCGATTCGAACCTTTCAATCGAGGGAGGGACAGCTTGTAGACTGACCGTTTGGAGAGTTTTGTCAGAAATATCTTGCCGCCTTACTCAGGAGTTGCTCCAAGGCTGTCCAGCTAACCTTTGGAGTGCGCCGTGAATATTACATACCGATTCGAACCTTTCAATCGAGGGAGGGACAGCTTGTAGACTGACCGTTTGGGGAGTTTTAGCAGGAATTTCTTGCCGCCTTACTCAGGAGTTGCTCTAAGGCTGTCCAGCTAACCTTTGGAGTGCGCCGTGAATATTACATACCGATTCGAACCTTTCAATCGAGGGAGGGACAGCTTGTAGACTGACCGTTTGGGGAGTTTTAGCAGAAATTTCTTGCCGCCTTACTCAGGAGTTGCTCTAAGGCTGTCCAGCTAACCTTTGGAGTCCGCCGTGAACATTGCATACAGATTCAAACCTTTCAATCGAGGGAGGGACAGCTTGTAGACTGACCGTTTGGAGAGTTTTGTCAGAAATTTCTTGCCGCCTTACTCAGGAGTTGCTCTAAGGCTGTCCAGCTAACCTTTGGAGTGCGCCGTGAATATTACATACCGATTCGAACCTTTCAATCGAGGGAGGGACAGCTTGTAGACTGACCGTTTGGGGAGTTTTAGCAGAAATTTCTTGCCGCCTTACTCAGGAGTTGCTCTAAGGCTGTCCAGCTAACCTTTGGAGTCCGCCGTGAACATTGCATACAGATTCAAACCTTTCAGTCGAGGGAGGGACAGCTTGTAGACTGACCGTTTGGAGAGTTTTGTCAGAAATTTCTTGCCGCCTTACTCAGGAGTTGCTCTAAGGCTGTCCAGCTAACCTTTGGAGTGCGCCGTGAATATTACATACCGATTCGAACCTTTCAATCGAGGGAGGGACAGCTTGTAGACTGACCGTTTGGGGAGTTTTAGCAGAAATTTCTTGCCGCCTTACTCAGGAGTTGCTCTAAGGCTGTCCAGCTAACCTTTGGAGTCCGCCGTGAACATTGCATACAGATTCAAACCTTTCAATCGAGGGAGGGACAGCTTGTAGACTGACCGTTTGGGGAGTTTTAGCAGAAATTTCTTGCCGCCTTACTCAGGAGTTGCTCTAAGGCTGTCCAGCTAACCTTTGGAGTGCGCCGTGAATATTACATACCGATTCAAACCTTTCAATCGAGGGAGGGACAGCTTGTAGACTGACCGTTTGGAGAGTTTTGTCAGAAATTTCTTGCCGCCTTACTCAGGAGTTGCTCTAAGGCTGTCCAGCTAACCTTTGGAGTGCGCCGTGAATATTACATACCGATTCGAACCTTTCAATCGAGGGAGGGACAGCTTGTAGACTGACCGTTTGGGGAGTTTTAGCAGAAATTTCTTGCCGCCTTACTCAGGAGTTGCTCTAAGGCTGTCCAGCTAACCTTTGGAGTCCGCCGTGAACATTGCATACAGATTCAAACCTTTCAATCGAGGGAGGGACAGCTTGTAGACTGACCGTTTGGGGAGTTTTAGCAGAAATTTCTTGCCGCCTTACTCAGGAGTTGCTCTAAGGCTGTCCAGCTAACCTTTGGAGTGCGCCGTGAATATTACATACCGATTCGAACCTTTCAATCGAGGGAGGGACAGCTTGTAGACTGACCGTTTGGAGAGTTTTGTCAGAAATTTCTTGCCGCCTTACTCAGGAGTTGCTCTAAGGCTGTCCAGCTAACCTTTGGAGTGCGCCGTGAATATTACATACCGATTCGAACCTTTCAATCGAGGGAGGGACAGCTTGTAGACTGACCGTTTGGAGAGTTTTGTCAGAAATTTCTTGCCGCCTTACTCAGGAGTTGCTCCAAGGCTGTCCAGCTAACCTTTGGAGTGCGCCGTGAATATTACATACCGATTCGAACCTTTCAATCGAGGGAGGGACAGCTTGTAGACTGACCGTTTGGGGAGTTTTAGCAGAAATTTCTTGCCGCCTTACTCAGGAGTTGCTCTAAGGCTGTCCAGCTAACCTTTGGAGTCCGCCGTGAACATTGCATACAGATTCAAACCTTTCAATCGAGGGAGGGACAGCTTGTAGACTGACCGTTTGGAGAGTTTTGTCAGAAATTTCTTGCCGCCTTACTCAGGAGTTGCTCTAAGGCTGTCCAGCTAACCTTTGGAGTGCGCCGTGAATATTACATACCGATTCGAACCTTTCAATCGAGGGAGGGACAGCTTGTAGACTGACCGTTTGGGGAGTTTTAGCAGAAATTTCTTGCCGCCTTACTCAGGAGTTGCTCTAAGGCTGTCCAGCTAACCTTTGGAGTCCGCCGTGAACATTGCATACAGATTCAAACCTTTCAATCGAGGGAGGGTCAGCTTGTAGACTGACCGTTTGGGGAGTTTTAGCAGAAATTTCTTGCCGCCTTACTCAGGAGTTGCTCTAAGGCTGTCCAGCTAACCTTTGGAGTCCGCCGTGAACATTGCATACAGATTCAAACCTTTCAGTCGAGGGAGGGACAGCTTGTAGACTGACCGTTTGGAGAGTTTTGTCAGAAATTTCTTGCCGCCTTACTCAGGAGTTGCTCTAAGGCTGTCCAGCTAACCTTTGGAGTGCGCCGTGAATATTACATACCGATTCGAACCTTTCAATCGAGGGAGGGACAGCTTGTAGACTGACCGTTTGGGGAGTTTTAGCAGAAATTTCTTGCCGCCTTACTCAGGAGTTGCTCTAAGGCTGTCCAGCTAACCTTTGGAGTCCGCCGTGAACATTGCATACAGATTCAAACCTTTCAATCGAGGGAGGGTCAGCTTGTAGACTGACCGTTTGGGGAGTTTTAGCAGAAATTTCTTGCCGCCTTACTCAGGAGTTGCTCTAAGGCTGTCCAGCTAACCTTTGGAGTGCGCCGTGAATATTACATACCGATACAAACCTTTCAATCGAGGGAGGGACAGCTTGTAGACTGACCGTTTGGAGAGTTTTGTCAGAAATTTCTTGCCGCCTTACTCAGGAGTTGCTCTAAGGCTGTCCAGCTAACCTTTGGAGTGCGCCGTGAATATTACATACCGATTCGAACCTTTCAATCGAGGGAGGGACAGCTTGTAGACTGACCGTTTGGGGAGTTTTAGCAGAAATTTCTTGCCGCCTTACTCAGGAGTTGCTCTAAGGCTGTCCAGCTAACCTTTGGAGTCCGCCGTGAACATTGCATACAGATTCAAACCTTTCAATCGAGGGAGGGACAGCTTGTAGACTGACCGTTTGGGGAGTTTTAGCAGAAATTTCTTGCCGCCTTACTCAGGAGTTGCTCTAAGGCTGTCCAGCTAACCTTTGGAGTGCGCCGTGAATATTACATACCGATTCGAACCTTTCAATCGAGGGAGGGACAGCTTGTAGACTGACCGTTTGGAGAGTTTTGTCAGAAATTTCTTGCCGCCTTACTCAGGAGTTGCTCTAAGGCTGTCCAGCTAACCTTTGGAGTGCGCCGTGAATATTACATACCGATTCGAACCTTTCAATCGAGGGAGGGACAGCTTGTAGACTGACCGTTTGGAGAGTTTTGTCAGAAATTTCTTGCCGCCTTACTCAGGAGTTGCTCCAAGGCTGTCCAGCTAACCTTTGGAGTGCGCCGTGAATATTACATACCGATTCGAACCTTTCAATCGAGGGAGGGACAGCTTGTAGACTGACCGTTTGGGGAGTTTTAGCAGAAATTTCTTGCCGCCTTACTCAGGAGTTGCTCCAAGGCGGGCCATAGAGCGTTTGGAGTCCGCCGTGAACATTGCATACAGATTCGAACCTTTCAATCGAGGGAGGGACAGCTTGTAGACTGACCGTTTGGGGAGTTTTAGCAGAAATTTCTTGCCGCCTTACTCAGGAGTTGCTCTAAGGCTGTCCAGCTAACCTTTGGAGTGCGCCGTGAATATTACATACCGATTCGAACCTTTCAATCGAGGGAGGGACAGCTTGTAGACTGACCGTTTGGAGAGTTTTGTCAGAAATTTCTTGCCGCCTTACTCAGGAGTTGCTCCAAGGCTGTCCAGCTAACCTTTGGAGTGCGCCGTGAATATTACATACCGATTCGAACCTTTCAATCGAGGGAGGGACAGCTTGTAGACTGACCGTTTGGGGAGTTTTAGCAGAAATTTCTTGCCGCCTTACTCAGGAGTTGCTCCAAGGCGGGCCATAGAGCGTTTGGAGTCCGCCGTGAACATTGCATACAGATTCGAACCTTTCAATCGAGGGAGGGACAGCTTGTAGACTGACCGTTTGGGGAGTTTTAGCAGAAATTTCTTGCCGCCTTACTCAGGAGTTGCTCTAAGGCTGTCCAGCTAACCTTTGGAGTGCGCCGTGAATATTACATACCGATTCGAACCTTTCAATCGAGGGAGGGACAGCTTGTAGACTGACCGTTTGGAGAGTTTTGTCAGAAATATCTTGCCGCCTTACTCAGGAGTTGCTCCAAGGCTGTCCAGCTAACCTTTGGAGAGCGCCGTGAATATTACATACCGATTCGAACCTTTCAATCGAGGGAGGGACAGCTTGTAGACTGACCGTTTGGGGAGTTTTAGCAGAAATTTCTTGCCGCCTTACTCAGGAGTTGCTCTAAGGCTGTCCAGCTAACCTTTGGAGTCCGCCGTGAACATTGCATACAGATTCAAACCTTTCAATCGAGGGAGGGACAGCTTGTAGACTGACCGTTTGGAGAGTTTTGTCAGAAATTTCTTGCCGCCTTACTCAGGAGTTGCTCTAAGGCTGTCCAGCTAACCTTTGGAGTGCGCCGTGAATATTACATACCGATTCGAACCTTTCAATCGAGGGAGGGACAGCTTGTAGACTGACCGTTTGGGGAGTTTTAGCAGAAATTTCTTGCCGCCTTACTCAGGAGTTGCTCTAAGGCTGTCCAGCTAACCTTTGGAGTCCGCCGTGAACATTGCATACAGATTCAAACCTTTCAGTCGAGGGAGGGACAGCTTGTAGACTGACCGTTTGGAGAGTTTTGTCAGAAATTTCTTGCCGCCTTACTCAGGAGTTGCTCTAAGGCTGTCCAGCTAACCTTTGGAGTGCGCCGTGAATATTACATACCGATTCGAACCTTTCAATCGAGGGAGGGACAGCTTGTAGACTGACCGTTTGGGGAGTTTTAGCAGAAATTTCTTGCCGCCTTACTCAGGAGTTGCTCTAAGGCTGTCCAGCTAACCTTTGGAGTCCGCCGTGAACATTGCATACAGATTCAAACCTTTCAATCGAGGGAGGGACAGCTTGTAGACTGACCGTTTGGGGAGTTTTAGCAGAAATTTCTTGCCGCCTTACTCAGGAGTTGCTCTAAGGCTGTCCAGCTAACCTTTGGAGTGCGCCGTGAATATTACATACCGATTCGAACCTTTCAATCGAGGGAGGGACAGCTTGTAGACTGACCGTTTGGAGAGTTTTGTCAGAAATTTCTTGCCGCCTTACTCAGGAGTTGCTCCAAGGCTGTCCAGCTAACCTTTGGAGTGCGCCGTGAATATTACATACCGATTCGAACCTTTCAATCGAGGGAGGGACAGCTTGTAGACTGACCGTTTGGGGAGTTTTAGCAGAAATTTCTTGCCGCCTTACTCAGGAATTGCTCCAAGGCGGGCCATAGAGCGTTTGGAGTCCGCCGTGAACATTGCATACAGATTCGAACCTTTCAATCGAGGGAGGGACAGCTTGTAGACTGACCGTTTGGGGAGTTTTAGCAGAAATTTCTTGCCGCCTTACTCAGGAGTTGCTCTAAGGCTGTCCAGCTAACCTTTGGAGTCCGCCGTGAACATTGCATACAGATTCAAACCTTTCAATCGAGGGAGGGACAGCTTGTAGACTGACCGTTTGGGGAGTTTTAGCAGAAATTTCTTGCCGCCTTACTCAGGAGTTGCTCTAAGGCTGTCTAGCTAACCTTTGGAGTGCGCCGTGAATATTACATACCGATTCGAACCTTTCAATCGAGGGAGGGACAGCTTGTAGACTGACCGTTTGGGGAGTTTTAGCAGAAATTTCTTGCCGCCTTACTCAGGAGTTGCTCTAAGGCTGTCCAGCTAACCTTTGGAGTCCGCCGTGAACATTGCATACAGATTCAAACCTTTCAATCGAGGGAGGGACAGCTTGTAGACTGACCGTTTGGAGAGTTTTGTCAGAAATTTCTTGCCGCCTTACTCAGGAGTTGCTCTAAGGCTGTCCAGCTAACCTTTGGAGTCCGCCGTGAACATTGCATACAGATTCAAACCTTTCAGTCGAGGGAGGGACAGCTTGTAGACTGACCGTTTGGAGAGTTTTGTCAGAAATTTCTTGCCGCCTTACTCAGGAGTTGCTCTAAGGCTGTCCAGCTAACCTTTGGAGTGCGCCGTGAATATTACATACCGATTCGAACCTTTCAATCGAGGGAGGGACAGCTTGTAGACTGACCGTTTGGGGAGTTTTAGCAGAAATTTCTTGCCGCCTTACTCAGGAGTTGCTCTAAGGCTGTCCAGCTAACCTTTGGAGTCCGCCGTGAACATTGCATACAGATTCAAACCTTTCAATCGAGGGAGGGACAGCTTGTAGACTGACCGTTTGGGGAGTTTTAGCAGAAATTTCTTGCCGCCTTACTCAGGAGTTGCTCTAAGGCTGTCCAGCTAACCTTTGGAGTGCGCCGTGAATATTACATACCGATTCAAACCTTTCAATCGAGGGAGGGACAGCTTGTAGACTGACCGTTTGGAGAGTTTTGTCAGAAATTTCTTGCCGCCTTACTCAGGAGTTGCTCTAAGGCTGTCCAGCTAACCTTTGGAGTGCGCCGTGAATATTACATACCGATTCGAACCTTTCAATCGAGGGAGGGACAGCTTGTAGACTGACCGTTTGGGGAGTTTTAGCAGAAATTTCTTGCCGCCTTACTCAGGAGTTGCTCTAAGGCTGTCCAGCTAACCTTTGGAGTCCGCCGTGAACATTGCATACAGATTCAAACCTTTCAATCGAGGGAGGGACAGCTTGTAGACTGACCGTTTGGGGAGTTTTAGCAGAAATTTCTTGCCGCCTTACTCAGGAGTTGCTCTAAGGCTGTCCAGCTAACCTTTGGAGTGCGCCGTGAATATTACATACCGATTCGAACCTTTCAATCGAGGGAGGGACAGCTTGTAGACTGACCGTTTGGAGAGTTTTGTCAGAAATTTCTTGCCGCCTTACTCAGGAGTTGCTCTAAGGCTGTCCAGCTAACCTTTGGAGTGCGCCGTGAATATTACATACCGATTCGAACCTTTCAATCGAGGGAGGGACAGCTTGTAGACTGACCGTTTGGAGAGTTTTGTCAGAAATTTCTTGCCGCCTTACTCAGGAGTTGCTCCAAGGCTGTCCAGCTAACCTTTGGAGTGCGCCGTGAATATTACATACCGATTCGAACCTTTCAATCGAGGGAGGGACAGCTTGTAGACTGACCGTTTGGGGAGTTTTAGCAGAAATTTCTTGCCGCCTTACTCAGGAGTTGCTCCAAGGCGGGCCATAGAGCGTTTGGAGTCCGCCGTGAACATTGCATACAGATTCGAACCTTTCAATCGAGGGAGGGACAGCTTGTAGACTGACCGTTTGGGGAGTTTTAGCAGAAATTTCTTGCCGCCTTACTCAGGAGTTGCTCTAAGGCTGTCCAGCTAACCTTTGGAGTGCGCCGTGAATATTACATACCGATTCGAACCTTTCAATCGAGGGAGGGACAGCTTGTAGACTGACCGTTTGGAGAGTTTTGTCAGAAATTTCTTGCCGCCTTACTCAGGAGTTGCTCCAAGGCTGTCCAGCTAACCTTTGGAGTGCGCCGTGAATATTACATACCGATTCGAACCTTTCAATCGAGGGAGGGACAGCTTGTAGACTGACCGTTTGGGGAGTTTTAGCAGAAATTTCTTGCCGCCTTACTCAGGAGTTGCTCCAAGGCGGGCCATAGAGCGTTTGGAGTCCGCCGTGAACATTGCATACAGATTCGAACCTTTCAATCGAGGGAGGGACAGCTTGTAGACTGACCGTTTGGGGAGTTTTAGCAGAAATTTCTTGCCGCCTTACTCAGGAGTTGCTCTAAGGCTGTCCAGCTAACCTTTGGAGTGCGCCGTGAATATTACATACCGATTCGAACCTTTCAATCGAGGGAGGGACAGCTTGTAGACTGACCGTTTGGAGAGTTTTGTCAGAAATATCTTGCCGCCTTACTCAGGAGTTGCTCCAAGGCTGTCCAGCTAACCTTTGGAGTGCGCCGTGAATATTACATACCGATTCGAACCTTTCAATCGAGGGAGGGACAGCTTGTAGACTGACCGTTTGGGGAGTTTTAGCAGAAATTTCTTGCCGCCTTACTCAGGAGTTGCTCTAAGGCTGTCCAGCTAACCTTTGGAGTCCGCCGTGAACATTGCATACAGATTCAAACCTTTCAATCGAGGGAGGGACAGCTTGTAGACTGACCGTTTGGAGAGTTTTGTCAGAAATTTCTTGCCGCCTTACTCAGGAGTTGCTCTAAGGCTGTCCAGCTAACCTTTGGAGTGCGCCGTGAATATTACATACCGATTCGAACCTTTCAATCGAGGGAGGGACAGCTTGTAGACTGACCGTTTGGGGAGTTTTAGCAGAAATTTCTTGCCGCCTTACTCAGGAGTTGCTCTAAGGCTGTCCAGCTAACCTTTGGAGTCCGCCGTGAACATTGCATACAGATTCAAACCTTTCAGTCGAGGGAGGGACAGCTTGTAGACTGACCGTTTGGAGAGTTTTGTCAGAAATTTCTTGCCGCCTTACTCAGGAGTTGCTCTAAGGCTGTCCAGCTAACCTTTGGAGTGCGCCGTGAATATTACATACCGATTCGAACCTTTCAATCGAGGGAGGGACAGCTTGTAGACTGACCGTTTGGGGAGTTTTAGCAGAAATTTCTTGCCGCCTTACTCAGGAGTTGCTCTAAGGCTGTCCAGCTAACCTTTGGAGTCCGCCGTGAACATTGCATACAGATTCAAACCTTTCAATCGAGGGAGGGACAGCTTGTAGACTGACCGTTTGGGGAGTTTTAGCAGAAATTTCTTGCCGCCTTACTCAGGAGTTGCTCTAAGGCTGTCCAGCTAACCTTTGGAGTGCGCCGTGAATATTACATACCGATTCAAACCTTTCAATCGAGGGAGGGACAGCTTGTAGACTGACCGTTTGGAGAGTTTTGTCAGAAATTTCTTGCCGCCTTACTCAGGAGTTGCGCTCTAAGGCTGTCCAGCTAACCTTTGGAGTGCGCCGTGAATATTACATACCGATTCGAACCTTTCAATCGAGGGAGGGACAGCTTGTAGACTGACCGTTTGGGGAGTTTTAGCAGAAATTTCTTGCCGCCTTACTCAGGAGTTGCTCTAAGGCTGTCCAGCTAACCTTTGGAGTCCGCCGTGAACATTGCATACAGATTCAAACCTTTCAATCGAGGGAGGGACAGCTTGTAGACTGACCGTTTGGAGAGTTTTGTCAGAAATTTCTTGCCGCCTTACTCAGGAGTTGCTCTAAGGCTGTCCAGCTAACCTTTGGAGTGCGCCGTGAATATTACATACCGATTCGAACCTTTCAATCGAGGGAGGGACAGCTTGTAGACTGACCGTTTGGGGAGTTTTAGCAGAAATTTCTTGCCGCCTTACTCAGGAGTTGCTCTAAGGCTGTCCAGCTAACCTTTGGAGTCCGCCGTGAACATTGCATACAGATTCAAACCTTTCAATCGAGGGAGGGACAGCTTGTAGACTGACCGTTTGGGGAGTTTTAGCAGAAATTTCTTGCCGCCTTACTCAGGAGTTGCTCTAAGGCTGTCCAGCTAACCTTTGGAGTGCGCCGTGAATATTACATACCGATTCGAACCTTTCAATCGAGGGAGGGACAGCTTGTAGACTGACCGTTTGGGGAGTTTTAGCAGAAATTTCTTGCCGCCTTACTCAGGAGTTGCTCTAAGGCTGTCCAGCTAACCTTTGGAGTGCGCCGTGAATATTACATACCGATTCGAACCTTTCAATCGAGGGAGGGACAGCTTGTAGACTGACCGTTTGGGGAGTTTTAGCAGAAATTTCTTGCCGCCTTACTCAGGAGTTGCTCTAAGGCTGTCCAGCTAACCTTTGGAGTGCGCCGTGAATATTACATACCGATTCGAACCTTTAAATCGAGGGAGGGACAGCTTGTAGACTGACCGTTTGGGGAGTTTTAGCAGAAATTTCTTGCCGCCTTACTCAGGAGTTGCTCTAAGGCTGTCCAGCTAACCTTTGGAGTCCGCCGTGAACATTGCATACAGATTCAAACCTTTCAATCGAGGGAGGGACAGCTTGTAGACTGACCGTTTGGAGAGTTTTGTCAGAAATTTCTTGCCGCCTTACTCAGGAGTTGCTCTAAGGCTGTCCAGCTAACCTTTGGAGTGCGCCGTGAATATTACATACCGATTCGAACCTTTCAATCGAGGGAGGGACAGCTTGTAGACTGACCGTTTGGAGAGTTTTGTCAGAAATTTCTTGCCGCCTTACTCAGGAGTTGCTCCAAGGCTGTCCAGCTAACCTTTGGAGTGCGCCGTGAATATTACATACCGATTCGAACCTTTCAATCGAGGGAGGGACAGCTTGTAGACTGACCGTTTGGGGAGTTTTAGCAGAAATTTCTTGCCGCCTTACTCAGGAGTTGCTCCAAGGCGGGCCATAGAGCGTTTGGAGTCCGCCGTGAACATTGCATACAGATTCGAACCTTTCAATCGAGGGAGGGACAGCTTGTAGACTGACCGTTTGGGGAGTTTTAGCAGAAATTTCTTGCCGCCTTACTCAGGAGTTGCTCTAAGGCTGTCCAGCTAACCTTTGGAGTGCGCCGTGAATATTACATACCGATTCGAACCTTTCAATCGAGGGAGGGACAGCTTGTAGACTGACCGTTTGGAGAGTTTTGTCAGAAATTTCTTGCCGCCTTACTCAGGAGTTGCTCTAAGGCTGTCCAGCTAACCTTTGGAGTGCGCCGTGAATATTACATACCGATTCGAACCTTTAAATCGAGGGAGGGACAGCTTGTAGACTGACCGTTTGGGGAGTTTTAGCAGAAATTTCTTGCCGCCTTACTCAGGAGTTGCTCTAAGGCTGTCCAGCTAACCTTTGGAGTCCGCCGTGAACATTGCATACAGATTCAAACCTTTCAATCGAGGGAGGGACAGCTTGTAGACTGACCGTTTGGAGAGTTTTGTCAGAAATTTCTTGCCGCCTTACTCAGGAGTTGCTCTAAGGCTGTCCAGCTAACCTTTGGAGTGCGCCGTGAATATTACATACCGATTCGAACCTTTCAATCGAGGGAGGGACAGCTTGTAGACTGACCGTTTGGAGAGTTTTGTCAGAAATTTCTTGCCGCCTTACTCAGGAGTTGCTCCAAGGCTGTCCAGCTAACCTTTGGAGTGCGCCGTGAATATTACATACCGATTCGAACCTTTCAATCGAGGGAGGGACAGCTTGTAGACTGACCGTTTGGGGAGTTTTAGCAGAAATTTCTTGCCGCCTTACTCAGGAGTTGCTCCAAGGCGGGCCATAGAGCGTTTGGAGTCCGCCGTGAACATTGCATACAGATTCGAACCTTTCAATCGAGGGAGGGACAGCTTGTAGACTGACCGTTTGGGGAGTTTTAGCAGAAATTTCTTGCCGCCTTACTCAGGAGTTGCTCTAAGGCTGTCCAGCTAACCTTTGGAGTGCGCCGTGAATATTACATACCGATTCGAACCTTTCAATCGAGGGAGGGACAGCTTGTAGACTGACCGTTTGGAGAGTTTTGTCAGAAATTTCTTGCCGCCTTACTCAGGAGTTGCTCCAAGGCTGTCCAGCTAACCTTTGGAGTCCGCCGTGAACATTGCATACAGATTCAAACCTTTCAATCGAGGGAGGGACAGCTTGTAGACTGACCGTTTGGAGAGTTTTGTCAGAAATTTCTTGCCGCCTTACTCAGGAGTTGCTCTAAGGCTGTCCAGCTAACCTTTGGAGTGCGCCGTGAATATTACATACCGATTCGAACCTTTCAATCGAGGGAGGGACAGCTTGTAGACTGACCGTTTGGGGAGTTTTAGCAGAAATTTCTTGCCGCCTTACTCAGGAGTTGCTCTAAGGCTGTCCAGCTAACCTTTGGAGTGCGCCGTGAATATTACATACCGATTCGAACCTTTAAATCGAGGGAGGGACAGCTTGTAGACTGACCGTTTGGGGAGTTTTAGCAGAAATTTCTTGCCGCCTTACTCAGGAGTTGCTCTAAGGCTGTCCAGCTAACCTTTGGAGTCCGCCGTGAACATTGCATACAGATTCAAACCTTTCAATCGAGGGAGGGACAGCTTGTAGACTGACCGTTTGGAGAGTTTTGTCAGAAATTTCTTGCCGCCTTACTCAGGAGTTGCTCTAAGGCTGTCCAGCTAACCTTTGGAGTGCGCCGTGAATATTACATACCGATTCGAACCTTTCAATCGAGGGAGGGACAGCTTGTAGACTGACCGTTTGGAGAGTTTTGTCAGAAATTTCTTGCCGCCTTACTCAGGAGTTGCTCCAAGGCTGTCCAGCTAACCTTTGGAGTGCGCCGTGAATATTACATACCGATTCGAACCTTTCAATCGAGGGAGGGACAGCTTGTAGACTGACCGTTTGGGGAGTTTTAGCAGAAATTTCTTGCCGCCTTACTCAGGAGTTGCTCCAAGGCGGGCCATAGAGCGTTTGGAGTCCGCCGTGAACATTGCATACAGATTCGAACCTTTCAATCGAGGGAGGGACAGCTTGTAGACTGACCGTTTGGGGAGTTTTAGCAGAAATTTCTTGCCGCCTTACTCAGGAGTTGCTCTAAGGCTGTCCAGCTAACCTTTGGAGTGCGCCGTGAATATTACATACCGATTCGAACCTTTCAATCGAGGGAGGGACAGCTTGTAGACTGACCGTTTGGAGAGTTTTGTCAGAAATTTCTTGCCGCCTTACTCAGGAGTTGCTCCAAGGCTGTCCAGCTAACCTTTGGAGTCCGCCGTGAACATTGCATACAGATTCAAACCTTTCAATCGAGGGAGGGACAGCTTGTAGACTGACCGTTTGGAGAGTTTTGTCAGAAATTTCTT
Source organism: Heligmosomoides polygyrus bakeri (assembly GCA_947359475.1). Classification (NCBI taxonomy): domain Eukaryota; kingdom Metazoa; phylum Nematoda; class Chromadorea; order Rhabditida; family Heligmosomidae; genus Heligmosomoides; species Heligmosomoides polygyrus. The sequence goes on along the minus strand of OX375870.1, from coordinate 34,203,015 downwards.
GCCGCCTTACTCAGGAGTTGCTCTAAGGCTGTCCAGCTAACCTTTGGAGTGCGCCGTGAATATTACATACCGATTCGAACCTTTCAATCGAGGGAGGGACAGCTTGTAGACTGACCGTTTGGGGAGTTTTAGCAGAAATTTCTTGCCGCCTTACTCAGGAGTTGCTCTAAGGCTGTCCAGCTAACCTTTGGAGTGCGCCGTGAATATTACATACCGATTCGAACCTTTAAATCGAGGGAGGGACAGCTTGTAGACTGACCGTTTGGGGAGTTTTAGCAGAAATTTCTTGCCGCCTTACTCAGGAGTTGCTCTAAGGCTGTCCAGCTAACCTTTGGAGTCCGCCGTGAACATTGCATACAGATTCAAACCTTTCAATCGAGGGAGGGACAGCTTGTAGACTGACCGTTTGGAGAGTTTTGTCAGAAATTTCTTGCCGCCTTACTCAGGAGTTGCTCTAAGGCTGTCCAGCTAACCTTTGGAGTGCGCCGTGAATATTACATACCGATTCGAACCTTTCAATCGAGGGAGGGACAGCTTGTAGACTGACCGTTTGGAGAGTTTTGTCAGAAATTTCTTGCCGCCTTACTCAGGAGTTGCTCCAAGGCTGTCCAGCTAACCTTTGGAGTGCGCCGTGAATATTACATACCGATTCGAACCTTTCAATCGAGGGAGGGACAGCTTGTAGACTGACCGTTTGGGGAGTTTTAGCAGAAATTTCTTGCCGCCTTACTCAGGAGTTGCTCCAAGGCGGGCCATAGAGCGTTTGGAGTCCGCCGTGAACATTGCATACAGATTCGAACCTTTCAATCGAGGGAGGGACAGCTTGTAGACTGACCGTTTGGGGAGTTTTAGCAGAAATTTCTTGCCGCCTTACTCAGGAGTTGCTCTAAGGCTGTCCAGCTAACCTTTGGAGTGCGCCGTGAATATTACATACCGATTCGAACCTTTCAATCGAGGGAGGGACAGCTTGTAGACTGACCGTTTGGAGAGTTTTGTCAGAAATTTCTTGCCGCCTTACTCAGGAGTTGCTCTAAGGCTGTCCAGCTAACCTTTGGAGTGCGCCGTGAATATTACATACCGATTCGAACCTTTAAATCGAGGGAGGGACAGCTTGTAGACTGACCGTTTGGGGAGTTTTAGCAGAAATTTCTTGCCGCCTTACTCAGGAGTTGCTCTAAGGCTGTCCAGCTAACCTTTGGAGTCCGCCGTGAACATTGCATACAGATTCAAACCTTTCAATCGAGGGAGGGACAGCTTGTAGACTGACCGTTTGGAGAGTTTTGTCAGAAATTTCTTGCCGCCTTACTCAGGAGTTGCTCTAAGGCGGGCCATAGAGCGTTTGGAGTCCGACGTGAACATTGCATACAGATTCGAACCTTTCAATCGAGGGAGGGACAGCTTGTAGACTGACCGTTTGGGGAGTTTTAGCAGAAATTTCTTGCCGCCTTACTCAGGAGTTGCTCCAAGGCTGTCCAGCTAACCTTTGGAGTGCGCCGTGAATATTACATACCGATTCGAACCTTTCAATCGAGGGAGGGACAGCTTGTAGACTGACCGTTTGGAGAGTTTTGTCAGAAATTTCTTGCCGCCCTACTCAGGAGTTGCTCCAAGGCTGTCCAGCTAACCTTTGGAGTGCGCCGTGAATATTACATACCGATTCGAACCTTTCAATCGAGGGAGGGACAGCTTGTAGACTGACCGTTTGGGGAGTTTTAGCAGAAATTTCTTGCCGCCTTACTCAGGAGTTGCTCTAAGGCTGTCCAGCTAACCTTTGGAGTGCGCCGTGAATATTACATACCGATTCGAACCTTTCAATCGAGGGAGGGACAGCTTGTAGACTGACCGTTTGGGGAGTTTTAGCAGAAATTTCTTGCCGCCATACTCAGGAGTTGCTCTAAGGCTGTCCAGCTAACCTTTGGAGTGCGCCGTGAATATTACATACCGATTCGAACCTTTCAATCGAGGGAGGGACAGCTTGTAGACTGACCGTTTGGGGAGTTTTAGCAGAAATTTCTTGCCGCCTTACTCAGGAGTTGCTCTAAGGCTGTCCAGCTAACCTTTGGAGTCCGCCGTGAACATTGCATACAGATTCAAACCTTTCAATCGAGGGAGGGACAGCTTGTAGACTGACCGTTTGGAGAGTTTTGTCAGAAATTTCTTGCCGCCTTACTCAGGAGTTGCTCTAAGGCTGTCCAGCTTACCTTTGGAGTGCGCCGTGAATATTACATACCGATTCGAACCTTTCAATCGAGGGAGGGACAGCTTGTTGACTGACCGTTTGGAGAGTTTTGTCAGAAATTTCTTGCCGCCTTACTCAGGAGTTGCTCTAAGGCTGTCCAGCTAACCTTTGGAGTCCGCCGTGAACATTGCATACAGATTCAAACCTTTCAATCGAGGGAGGGACAGCTTGTAGACTGACCGTTTGGAGAGTTTTGTCAGAAATTTCTTGCCGCCTTACTCAGGAGTTGCTCTAAGGCTGTCCAGCTAACCTTTGGAGTGCGCCGTGAATATTACATACCGATTCGAACCTTTCAATCGAGGGAGGGACAGCTTGTAGACTGACCGTTTGGAGAGTTTTGTCAGAAATTTCTTGCCGCCCTACTCAGGAGTTGCTCCAAGGCGGGCCATAGAGCGTTTGGAGTCCGCCGTGAACATTGCATACAGATTCGAACCTTTCAATCGAGGGAGGGACAGCTTGTAGACTGACCGTTTGGGGAGTTTTAGCAGAAATTTCTTGCCGCCTTACTCAGGAGTTGCTCCAAGGCTGTCCAGCTAACCTTTGGAGTGCGCCGTGAATATTACATACCGATTCGAACCTTTCAATCGAGGGAGGGACAGCTTGTAGACTGACCGTTTGGAGAGTTTTGTCAGAAATTTCTTGCCGCCCTACTCAGGAGTTGCTCCAAGGCTGTCCAGCTAACCTTTGGAGTGCGCCGTGAATATTACATACCGATTCGAACCTTTCAATCGAGGGAGGGACAGCTTGTAGACTGACCGTTTGGGGAGTTTTAGCAGAAATTTCTTGCCGCCTTACTCAGGAGTTGCTCTAAGGCTGTCCAGCTAACCTTTGGAGTGCGCCGTGAATATTACATACCGATTCGAACCTTTCAATCGAGGGAGGGACAGCTTGTAGACTGACCGTTTGGGGAGTTTTAGCAGAAATTTCTTGCCGCCTTACTCAGGAGTTGCTCTAAGGCTGTCCAGCTAACCTTTGGAGTCCGCCGTGAACATTGCATACAGATTCAAACCTTTCAATCGAGGGAGGGACAGCTTGTAGACTGACCGTTTGGAGAGTTTTGTCAGAAATTTCTTGCCGCCTTACTCAGGAGTTGCTCTAAGGCTGTCCAGCTAACCTTTGGAGTGCGCCGTGAATATTACATACCGATTCGAACCTTTCAATCGAGGGAGGGACAGCTTGTTGACTGACCGTTTGGAGAGTTTTGTCAGAAATTTCTTGCCGCCTTACTCAGGAGTTGCTCTGAGGCTGTCCAGCTAACCTTTGGAGTCCGCCGTGAACATTGCATACAGATTCAAACCTTTCAATCGAGGGAGGGACAGCTTGTAGACTGACCGTTTGGAGAGTTTTGTCAGAAATTTCTTGCCGCCTTACTCAGGAGTTGCTCTAAGGCTGTCCAGCTAACCTTTGGAGTGCGCCGTGAATATTACATACCGATTCGAACCTTTCAATCGAGGGAGGGACAGCTTGTAGACTGACCGTTTGGAGAGTTTTGTCAGAAATTTCTTGCCGCCTTACTCAGGAGTTGCTCCAAGGCTGTCCAGCTAACCTTTGGAGTGCGCCGTGAATATTACATACCGATTCGAACCTTTCAATCGAGGGAGGGACAGCTTGTAGACTGACCGTTTGGGGAGTTTTAGCAGAAATTTCTTGCCGCCTTACTCAGGAGTTGCTCCAAGGCGGGCCATAGAGCGTTTGGAGTCCGCCGTGAACATTGCATACAGATTCGAACCTTTCAATCGAGGGAGGGACAGCTTGTAGACTGACCGTTTGGGGAGTTTTAGCAGAAATTTCTTGCCGCCTTACTCAGGAGTTGCTCCAAGGCTGTCCAGCTAACCTTTGGAGTGCGCCGTGAATATTACATACCGATTCGAACCTTTCAATCGAGGGAGGGACAGCTTGTAGACTGACCGTTTGGAGAGTTTTGTCAGAAATTTCTTGCCGCCCTACTCAGGAGTTGCTCCAAGGCTGTCCAGCTAACCTTTGGAGTGCGCCGTGAATATTACATACCGATTCGAACCTTTCAATCGAGGGAGGGACAGCTTGTAGACTGACCGTTTGGGGAGTTTTAGCAGAAATTTCTTGCCGCCTTACTCAGGAGTTGCTCTAAGGCTGTCCAGCTAACCTTTGGAGTGCGCCGTGAATATTGCATACCGATTCGAACCTTTCAATCGAGGGAGGGACAGCTTGTAGACTGACCGTTTGGGGAGTTTTAGCAGAAATTTCTTGCCGCCATACTCAGGAGTTGCTCTAAGGCTGTCCAGCTAACCTTTGGAGTGCGCCGTGAATATTACATACCGATTCGAACCTTTCAATCGAGGGAGGGACAGCTTGTAGACTGACCGTTTGGGGAGTTTTAGCAGAAATTTTTTGCCGCCTTACTCAGGAGTTGCTCTAAGGCTGTCCAGCTAACCTTTGGAGTCCGCCGTGAACATTGCATACAGATTCAAACCTTTCAATCGAGGGAGGGACAGCTTGTAGACTGACCGTTTGGAGAGTTTTGTCAGAAATTTCTTGCCGCCTTACTCAGGAGTTGCTCTAAGGCTGTCCAGCTAACCTTTGGAGTGCGCCGTGAATATTACATACCGATTCGAACCTTTCAATCGAGGGAGGGACAGCTTGTAGACTGACCGTTTGGAGAGTTTTGTCAGAAATTTCTTGCCGCCTTACTCAGGAGTTGCTCCAAGGCTGTCCAGCTAACCTTTGGAGTGCGCCGTGAATATTACATACCGATTCGAACCTTTCAATCGAGGGAGGGACAGCTTGTGGACTGACCGTTTGGGGAGTTTTAGCAGAAATTTCCTGCCGCCTTACTCAGGAGTTGCTCCAAGGCTGTCCAGCTAACCTTTGGAGTCCGCCGTGAACATTGCATACAGATTCAAACCTTTCAATCGAGGGAGGGACAGCTTGTAGACTGACCGTTTGGGGAGTTTTAGCAGAAATTTCTTGCCGCCTTACTCAGGAGTTGCTCTAAGGCTGTCCAGCTAACCTTTGGAGTGCGCCGTGAATATTACATACCGATTCGAACCTTTCAATCGAGGGAGGGACAGCTTGTAGACTGACCGTTTGGGGAGTTTTAGCAGAAATTTCTTGCCGCCTTACTCAGGAGTTGCTCTAAGGCTGTCCAGCTAACCTTTGGAGTGCGCCGTGAATATTACATACCGATTCGAACCTTTCAATCGAGGGAGGGACAGCTTGTAGACTGACCGTTTGGGGAGTTTTAGCAGAAATTTTTTGCCGCCTTACTCAGGAGTTGCTCTAAGGCTGTCCAGCTAACCTTTGGAGTCCGCCGTGAACATTGCATACAGATTCAAACCTTTCAATCGAGGGAGGGACAGCTTGTAGACTGACCGTTTGGAGAGTTTTGTCAGAAATTTCTTGCCGCCTTACTCAGGAGTTGCTCTAAGGCTGTCCAGCTAACCTTTGGAGTGCGCCGTGAATATTACATACCGATTCGAACCTTTCAATCGAGGGAGGGACAGCTTGTAGACTGACCGTTTGGAGAGTTTTGTCAGAAATTTCTTGCCGCCTTACTCAGGAGTTGCTCCAAGGCTGTCCAGCTAACCTTTGGAGTGCGCCGTGAATATTACATACCGATTCGAACCTTTCAATCGAGGGAGGGACAGCTTGTGGACTGACCGTTTGGGGAGTTTTAGCAGAAATTTCCTGCCGCCTTACTCAGGAGTTGCTCCAAGGCTGTCCAGCTAACCTTTGGAGTGCGCCGTGAATATTACATACCGATTCGAACCTTTCAATCGAGGGAGGGACAGCTTGTAGACTGACCGTTTGGGGAGTTTTAGCAGAAATTTCTTGCCGCCTTACTCAGGAGTTGCTCTAAGGCTGTCCAGCTAACCTTTGGAGTGCGCCGTGAATATTACATACCGATTCGAACCTTTCAATCGAGGGAGGGACAGCTTGTAGACTGACCGTTTGGGGAGTTTTAGCAGAAATTTTTTGCCGCCTTACTCAGGAGTTGCTCTAAGGCTGTCCAGCTAACCTTTGGAGTCCGCCGTGAACATTGCATACAGATTCAAACCTTTCAATCGAGGGAGGGACAGCTTGTAGACTGACCGTTTGGAGAGTTTTGTCAGAAATTTCTTGCCGCCTTACTCAGGAGTTGCTCTAAGGCTGTCCAGCTAACCTTTGGAGTGCGCCGTGAATATTACATACCGATTCGAACCTTTCAATCGAGGGAGGGACAGCTTGTAGACTGACCGTTTGGGGAGTTTTAGCAGAAATTTTTTGCCGCCTTACTCAGGAGTTGCTCTAAGGCTGTCCAGCTAACCTTTGGAGTCCGCCGTGAACATTGCATACAGATTCAAACCTTTCAATCGAGGGAGGGACAGCTTGTAGACTGACCGTTTGGAGAGTTTTGTCAGAAATTTCTTGCCGCCTTACTCAGGAGTTGCTCTAAGGCTGTCCAGCTAACCTTTGGAGTGCGCCGTGAATATTACATACCGATTCGAACCTTTCAATCGAGGGAGGGACAGCTTGTAGACTGACCGTTTGGAGAGTTTTGTCAGAAATTTCTTGCCGCCTTACTCAGGAGTTGCTCTAAGGCTGTCCAGCTAACCTTTGGAGTGCGCCGTGAATATTACATACCGATTCGAACCTTTCAATCGAGGGAGGGACAGCTTGTAGACTGACCGTTTGGGGAGTTTTAGCAGAAATTTTTTGCCGCCTTACTCAGGAGTTGCTCTAAGGCTGTCCAGCTAACCTTTGGAGTCCGCCGTGAACATTGCATACAGATTCAAACCTTTCAATCGAGGGAGGGACAGCTTGTAGACTGACCGTTTGGAGAGTTTTGTCAGAAATTTCTTGCCGCCTTACTCAGGAGTTGCTCTAAGGCTGTCCAGCTAACCTTTGGAGTGCGCCGTGAATATTACATACCGATTCGAACCTTTCAATCGAGGGAGGGACAGCTTGTAGACTGACCGTTTGGGGAGTTTTAGCAGAAATTTTTTGCCGCCTTACTCAGGAGTTGCTCTAAGGCTGTCCAGCTAACCTTTGGAGTCCGCCGTGAACATTGCATACAGATTCAAACCTTTCAATCGAGGGAGGGACAGCTTGTAGACTGACCGTTTGGAGAGTTTTGTCAGAAATTTCTTGCCGCCTTACTCAGGAGTTGCTCTAAGGCTGTCCAGCTAACCTTTGGAGTGCGCCGTGAATATTACATACCGATTCGAACCTTTCAATCGAGGGAGGGACAGCTTGTAGACTGACCGTTTGGAGAGTTTTGTCAGAAATTTCTTGCCGCCTTACTCAGGAGTTGCTCTAAGGCTGTCCAGCTAACCTTTGGAGTGCGCCGTGAATATTACATACCGATTCGAACCTTTCAATCGAGGGAGGGACAGCTTGTAGACTGACCGTTTGGAGAGTTTTGTCAGAAATTTCTTGCCGCCTTACTCAGGAGTTGCTCCAAGGCTGTCCAGCTAACCTTTGGAGTGCGCCGTGAATATTACATACCGATTCGAACCTTTCAATCGAGGGAGGGACAGCTTGTGGACTGACCGTTTGGAGAGTTTTGTCAGAAATTTCTTGCCGCCTTACTCAGGAGTTGCTCCAAGGCTGTCCAGCTAACCTTTGGAGTGCGCCGTGAATATTACATACCGATTCGAACCTTTCAATCGAGGGAGGGACAGCTTGTGGACTGACCGTTTGGGGAGTTTTAGCAGAACTTTCCTGCCGCCTTACTCAGGAGTTGCTCCAAGGCTGTCCAGCTAACCTTTGGAGTGCGCCGTGAATATTACATACCGATTCGAACCTTTCAATCGAGGGAGGGACAGCTTGTAGACTGACCGTTTGGAGAGTTTTGTCAGAAATTTCTTGCCGCCTTACTCAGGAGTTGCTCTAAGGCTGTCCAGCTAACCTTTGGAGTGCGCCGTGAATATTACATACCGATTCGAACCTTTCAATCGAGGGAGGGACAGCTTGTAGACTGACCGTTTGGGGAGTTTTAGCAGAAATTTTTTGCCGCCTTACTCAGGAGTTGCTCTAAGGCTGTCCAGCTAACCTTTGGAGTCCGCCGTGAACATTGCATACAGATTCAAACCTTTCAATCGAGGGAGGGACAGCTTGTAGACTGACCGTTTGGAGAGTTTTGTCAGAAATTTCTTGCCGCCTTACTCAGGAGTTGCTCTAAGGCTGTCCAGCTAACCTTTGGAGTGCGCCGTGAATATTACATACCGATTCGAACCTTTCAATCGAGGGAGGGACAGCTTGTGGACTGACCGTTTGGGGAGTTTTAGCAGAAATTTCCTGCCGCCTTACTCAGGAGTTGCTCCAAGGCTGTCCAGCTAACCTTTGGAGTGCGCCGTGAATATTACATACCGATTCGAACCTTTCAATCGAGGGAGGGACAGCTTGTAGACTGACCGTTTGGGGAGTTTTAGCAGAAATTTCTTGCCGCCTTACTCAGGAGTTGCTCTAAGGCTGTCCAGCTAACCTTTGGAGTGCGCCGTGAATATTACATACCGATTCGAACCTTTCAATCGAGGGAGGGACAGCTTGTAGACTGACCGTTTGGGGAGTTTTAGCAGAAATTTTTTGCCGCCTTACTCAGGAGTTGCTCTAAGGCTGTCCAGCTAACCTTTGGAGTCCGCCGTGAACATTGCATACAGATTCAAACCTTTCAATCGAGGGAGGGACAGCTTGTAGACTGACCGTTTGGAGAGTTTTGTCAGAAATTTCTTGCCGCCTTACTCAGGAGTTGCTCTAAGGCTGTCCAGCTAACCTTTGGAGTGCGCCGTGAATATTACATACCGATTCGAACCTTTCAATCGAGGGAGGGACAGCTTGTAGACTGACCGTTTGGAGAGTTTTGTCAGAAATTTCTTGCCGCCTTACTCAGGAGTTGCTCTAAGGCTGTCCAGCTAACCTTTGGAGTGCGCCGTGAATATTACATACCGATTCGAACCTTTCAATCGAGGGAGGGACAGCTTGTAGACTGACCGTTTGGAGAGTTTTGTCAGAAATTTCTTGCCGCCTTACTCAGGAGTTGCTCCAAGGCTGTCCAGCTAACCTTTGGAGTGCGCCGTGAATATTACATACCGATTCGAACCTTTCAATCGAGGGAGGGACAGCTTGTGGACTGACCGTTTGGAGAGTTTTGTCAGAAATTTCTTGCCGCCTTACTCAGGAGTTGCTCCAAGGCTGTCCAGCTAACCTTTGGAGTGCGCCGTGAATATTACATACCGATTCGAACCTTTCAATCGAGGGAGGGACAGCTTGTGGACTGACCGTTTGGGGAGTTTTAGCAGAAATTTCCTGCCGCCTTACTCAGGAGTTGCTCCAAGGCTGTCCAGCTAACCTTTGGAGTGCGCCGTGAATATTACATACCGATTCGAACCTTTCAATCGAGGGAGGGACAGCTTGTAGACTGACCGTTTGGAGAGTTTTGTCAGAAATTTCTTGCCGCCTTACTCAGGAGTTGCTCTAAGGCTGTCCAGCTAACCTTTGGAGTGCGCCGTGAATATTACATACCGATTCGAACCTTTCAATCGAGGGAGGGACAGCTTGTAGACTGACCGTTTGGGGAGTTTTAGCAGAAATTTTTTGCCGCCTTACTCAGGAGTTGCTCTAAGGCTGTCCAGCTAACCTTTGGAGTCCGCCGTGAACATTGCATACAGATTCAAACCTTTCAATCGAGGGAGGGACAGCTTGTAGACTGACCGTTTGGAGAGTTTTGTCAGAAATTTCTTGCCGCCTTACTCAGGAGTTGCTCTAAGGCTGTCCAGCTAACCTTTGGAGTGCGCCGTGAATATTACATACCGATTCGAACCTTTCAATCGAGGGAGGGACAGCTTGTGGACTGACCGTTTGGGGAGTTTTAGCAGAAATTTCCTGCCGCCTTACTCAGGAGTTGCTCCAAGGCTGTCCAGCTAACCTTTGGAGTGCGCCGTGAATATTACATACCGATTCGAACCTTTCAATCGAGGGAGGGACAGCTTGTAGACTGACCGTTTGGGGAGTTTTAGCAGAAATTTCTTGCCGCCTTACTCAGGAGTTGCTCTAAGGCTGTCCAGCTAACCTTTGGAGTGCGCCGTGAATATTACATACCGATTCGAACCTTTCAATCGAGGGAGGGACAGCTTGTAGACTGACCGTTTGGGGAGTTTTAGCAGAAATTTCTTGCCGCCATACTCAGGAGTTGCTCTAAGGCTGTCCAGCTAACCTTTGGAGTGCGCCGTGAATATTACATACCGATTCGAACCTTTCAATCGAGGGAGGGACAGCTTGTAGACTGACCGTTTGGGGAGTTTTAGCAGAAATTTTTTGCCGCCTTACTCAGGAGTTGCTCTAAGGCTGTCCAGCTAACCTTTGGAGTCCGCCGTGAACATTGCATACAGATTCAAACCTTTCAATCGAGGGAGGGACAGCTTGTAGACTGACCGTTTGGAGAGTTTTGTCAGAAATTTCTTGCCGCCTTACTCAGGAGTTGCTCTAAGGCTGTCCAGCTAACCTTTGGAGTGCGCCGTGAATATTACATACCGATTCGAACCTTTCAATCGAGGGAGGGACAGCTTGTAGACTGACCGTTTGGGGAGTTTTAGCAGAAATTTTTTGCCGCCTTACTCAGGAGTTGCTCTAAGGCTGTCCAGCTAACCTTTGGAGTCCGCCGTGAACATTGCATACAGATTCAAACCTTTCAATCGAGGGAGGGACAGCTTGTAGACTGACCGTTTGGAGAGTTTTGTCAGAAATTTCTTGCCGCCTTACTCAGGAGTTGCTCTAAGGCTGTCCAGCTAACCTTTGGAGTGCGCCGTGAATATTACATACCGATTCGAACCTTTCAATCGAGGGAGGGACAGCTTGTAGACTGACCGTTTGGAGAGTTTTGTCAGAAATTTCTTGCCGCCTTACTCAGGAGTTGCTCTAAGGCTGTCCAGCTAACCTTTGGAGTGCGCCGTGAATATTACATACCGATTCGAACCTTTCAATCGAGGGAGGGACAGCTTGTAGACTGACCGTTTGGAGAGTTTTGTCAGAAATTTCTTGCCGCCTTACTCAGGAGTTGCTCCAAGGCTGTCCAGCTAACCTTTGGAGTGCGCCGTGAATATTACATACCGATTCGAACCTTTCAATCGAGGGAGGGACAGCTTGTGGACTGACCGTTTGGAGAGTTTTGTCAGAAATTTCTTGCCGCCTTACTCAGGAGTTGCTCCAAGGCTGTCCAGCTAACCTTTGGAGTGCGCCGTGAATATTACATACCGATTCGAACCTTTCAATCGAGGGAGGGACAGCTTGTGGACTGACCGTTTGGGGAGTTTTAGCAGAAATTTCCTGCCGCCTTACTCAGGAGTTGCTCCAAGGCTGTCCAGCTAACCTTTGGAGTGCGCCGTGAATATTACATACCGATTCGAACCTTTCAATCGAGGGAGGGACAGCTTGTAGACTGACCGTTTGGAGAGTTTTGTCAGAAATTTCTTGCCGCCTTACTCAGGAGTTGCTCCAAGGCTGTCCAGCTAACCTTTGGAGTGCGCCGTGAATATTACATACCGATTCGAACCTTTCAATCGAGGGAGGGACAGCTTGTGGACTGACCGTTTGGAGAGTTTTGTCAGAAATTTCTTGCCGCCTTACTCAGGAGTTGCTCTAAGGCTGTCCAGCTAACCTTTGGAGTCCGCCGTGAACATTGCATACAGATTCAAACCTTTCAATCGAGGGAGGGACAGCTTGTAGACTGACCGTTTGGAGAGTTTTGTCAGAAATTTCTTGCCGCCTTACTCAGGAGTTGCTCCAAGGCTGTCCAGCTAACCTTTGGAGTCCGCCGTGAACATTGCATACAGATTCAAACCTTTCAATCGAGGGAGGGACAGCTTGTAGACTGACCGTTTGGGGAGTTTTAGCAGAAATTTCTTGCCGCCTTACTCAGGAGTTGCTCTAAGGCTGTCCAGCTAACCTTTGGAGTGCGCCGTGAATATTACATACCGATTCGAACCTTTCAATCGAGGGAGGGACAGCTTGTGGACTGACCGTTTGGGGAGTTTTAGCAGAAATTTCCTGCCGCCTTACTCAGGAGTTGCTCCAAGGCTGTCCAGCTAACCTTTGGAGTGCGCCGTGAATATTACATACCGATTCGAACCTTTCAATCGAGGGAGGGACAGCTTGTAGACTGACCGTTTGGAGAGTTTTGTCAGAAATTTCTTGCCGCCTTACTCAGGAGTTGCTCTAAGGCTGTCCAGCTAACCTTTGGAGTGCGCCGTGAATATTACATACCGATTCGAACCTTTCAATCGAGGGAGGGACAGCTTGTAGACTGACCGTTTGGGGAGTTTTAGCAGAAATTTTTTGCCGCCTTACTCAGGAGTTGCTCTAAGGCTGTCCAGCTAACCTTTGGAGTCCGCCGTGAACATTGCATACAGATTCAAACCTTTCAATCGAGGGAGGGACAGCTTGTAGACTGACCGTTTGGAGAGTTTTGTCAGAAATTTCTTGCCGCCTTACTCAGGAGTTGCTCTAAGGCTGTCCAGCTAACCTTTGGAGTGCGCCGTGAATATTACATACCGATTCGAACCTTTCAATCGAGGGAGGGACAGCTTGTTGACTGACCGTTTGGAGAGTTTTGTCAGAAATTTCTTGCCGCCTTACTCAGGAGTTGCTCTGAGGCTGTCCAGCTAACCTTTGGAGTCCGCCGTGAACATTGCATACAGATTCAAACCTTTCAATCGAGGGAGGGACAGCTTGTAGACTGACCGTTTGGAGAGTTTTGTCAGAAATTTCTTGCCGCCTTACTCAGGAGTTGCTCTAAGGCTGTCCAGCTAACCTTTGGAGTGCGCCGTGAATATTACATACCGATTCGAACCTTTCAATCGAGGGAGGGACAGCTTGTAGACTGACCGTTTGGAGAGTTTTGTCAGAAATTTCTTGCCGCCTTACTCAGGAGTTGCTCCAAGGCTGTCCAGCTAACCTTTGGAGTGCGCCGTGAATATTACATACCGATTCGAACCTTTCAATCGAGGGAGGGACAGCTTGTGGACTGACCGTTTGGGGAGTTTTAGCAGAAATTTCCTGCCGCCTTACTCAGGAGTTGCTCCAAGGCTGTCCAGCTAACCTTTGGAGTCCGCCGTGAACATTGCATACAGATTCAAACCTTTCAATCGAGGGAGGGACAGCTTGTAGACTGACCGTTTGGGGAGTTTTAGCAGAAATTTCTTGCCGCCTTACTCAGGAGTTGCTCTAAGGCTGTCCAGCTAACCTTTGGAGTGCGCCGTGAATATTACATACCGATTCGAACCTTTCAATCGAGGGAGGGACAGCTTGTAGACTGACCGTTTGGGGAGTTTTAGCAGAAATTTCTTGCCGCCTTACTCAGGAGTTGCTCTAAGGCTGTCCAGCTAACCTTTGGAGTGCGCCGTGAATATTACATACCGATTCGAACCTTTCAATCGAGGGAGGGACAGCTTGTAGACTGACCGTTTGGGGAGTTTTAGCAGAAATTTTTTGCCGCCTTACTCAGGAGTTGCTCTAAGGCTGTCCAGCTAACCTTTGGAGTCCGCCGTGAACATTGCATACAGATTCAAACCTTTCAATCGAGGGAGGGACAGCTTGTAGACTGACCGTTTGGAGAGTTTTGTCAGAAATTTCTTGCCGCCTTACTCAGGAGTTGCTCTAAGGCTGTCCAGCTAACCTTTGGAGTGCGCCGTGAATATTACATACCGATTCGAACCTTTCAATCGAGGGAGGGACAGCTTGTAGACTGACCGTTTGGAGAGTTTTGTCAGAAATTTCTTGCCGCCTTACTCAGGAGTTGCTCCAAGGCTGTCCAGCTAACCTTTGGAGTGCGCCGTGAATATTACATACCGATTCGAACCTTTCAATCGAGGGAGGGACAGCTTGTGGACTGACCGTTTGGGGAGTTTTAGCAGAAATTTCCTGCCGCCTTACTCAGGAGTTGCTCCAAGGCTGTCCAGCTAACCTTTGGAGTGCGCCGTGCATATTACATACCGATTCGAACCTTTCAATCGAGGGAGGGACAGCTTGTAGACTGACCGTTTGGGGAGTTTTAGCAGAAATTTCTTGCCGCCTTACTCAGGAGTTGCTCTAAGGCTGTCCAGCTAACCTTTGGAGTCCGCCGTGAACATTGCATACAGATTCAAACCTTTCAATCGAGGGAGGGACAGCTTGTAGACTGACCGTTTGGAGAGTTTTGTCAGAAATTTCTTGCCGCCTTACTCAGGAGTTGCTCTAAGGCTGTCCAGCTAACCTTTGGAGCGCGCCGTGAATATTACATACCGATTCGAACCTTTCAATCGAGGGAGGGACAGCTTGTAGACTGACCGTTTGGAGAGTTTTGTCAGAAATTTCTTGCCGCCTTACTCAGGAGTTGCTCTAAGGCGGGCCATAGAGCGTTTGGAGTCCGCCGTGAACATTGCATACAGATTCGAACCTTTCAATCGAGGGAGGGACAGCTTGTAGACTGACCGTTTGGGGAGTTTTAGCAGAAATTTCTTGCCGCCTTACTCAGGAGTTGCTCCAAGGCTGTCCAGCTAACCTTTGGAGTGCGCCGTGAATATTACATACCGATTCGAACCTTTCAATCGAGGGAGGGACAGCTTGTAGACTGACCGTTTGGAGAGTTTTGTCAGAAATTTCTTGCCGCCCTACTCAGGAGTTGCTCCAAGGCTGTCCAGCTAACCTTTGGAGTGCGCCGTGAATATTACATACCGATTCGAACCTTTCAATCGAGGGAGGGACAGCTTGTAGACTGACCGTTTGGAGAGTTTTGTCAGAAATTTCTTGCCGCCTTACTCAGGAGTTGCTCCAAGGCTGTCCAGCTAACCTTTGGAGTGCGCCATGAATATTACATACCGATTCGAACCTTTCAATCGAGGGAGGGACAGCTTGTGGACTGACCGTTTGGGGAGTTTTAGCAGAAATTTCCTGCCGCCTTACTCAGGAGTTGCTCCAAGGCTGTCCAGCTAACCTTTGGAGTGCGCCGTGAATATTACATACCGATTCGAACCTTTCAATCGAGGGAGGGACAGCTTGTAGACTGACCGTTTGGGGAGTTTTAGCAGAAATTTCTTGCCGCCTTACTCAGGAGTTGCTCTAAGGCTGTCCAGCTAACCTTTGGAGTCCGCCGTGAACATTGCATACAGATTCAAACCTTTCAATCGAGGGAGGGACAGCTTGTAGACTGACCGTTTGGAGAGTTTTGTCAGAAATTTCTTGCCGCCTTACTCAGGAGTTGCTCTAAGGCTGTCCAGCTAACCTTTGGAGCGCGCCGTGAATATTACATACCGATTCGAACCTTTCAATCGAGGGAGGGACAGCTTGTAGACTGACCGTTTGGAGAGTTTTGTCAGAAATTTCTTGCCGCCTTACTCAGGAGTTGCTCTAAGGCTGTCCAGCTAACCTTTGGAGTGCGCCTTGAATATTACATACCGATTCGAACCTTTCAATCGAGGGAGGGACAGCTTGTAGACTGACCGTTTGGAGAGTTTTGTCAGAAATTTCTTGCCGCCTTACTCAGGAGTTGCTCCAAGGCTGTCCAGCTAACCTTTGGAGTGCGCCGTGAATATTACATACCGATTCGAACCTTTCAATCGAGGGAGGGACAGCTTGTAGACTGACCGTTTGGGGAGTTTTAGCAGAAATTTCTTGCCGCCTTACTCAGGAGTTGCTCTAAGGCTGTCCAGCTAACCTTTGGAGTCCGCCGTGAACATTGCGTACAGATTCAAACCTTTCAATCGAGGGAGGGACAGCTTGTAGACTGACCGTTTGGAGAGTTTTGTCAGAAATTTCTTGCCGCCTTACTCAGGAGTTGCTCCAAGGCTGTCCAGCTAACCTTTGGAGTGCGCCGTGAATATTACATACCGATTCGAACCTTTCAATCGAGGGAGGGACAGCTTGTAGACTGACCGTTTGGGGAGTTTTAGCAGAAATTTCTTGCCGCCTTACTCAGGAGTTGCTCTAAGGCTGTCCAGCTAACCTTTGGAGTCCGCCGTGAACATTGCATACAGATTCAAACCTTTCAATCGAGGGAGGGACAGCTTGTAGACTGACCGTTTGGAGAGTTTTGTCAGAAATTTCTTGCCGCCTTACTCAGGAGTTGCTCTAAGGCTGTCCAGCTAACCTTTGGAGTGCGCCGTGAATATTACATACCGATTCGAACCTTTCAATCGAGGGAGGGACAGCTTGTAGACTGACCGTTTGGGGAGTTTTAGCAGAAATTTCTTGCCGCCTTACTCAGGAGTTGCTCCAAGGCGGGCCATAGAGCGTTTGTAGTGCGCCGTGAACATTACATACCGATTCGAACCTTTCAATCGAGGGAGGGACAGCTTGTAGACTGACCGTTTGGAGAGTTTTGTCAGAAATTTCTTGCCGCCTTACTCAGGAGTTGCTCTAAGGCTGTCCAGCTAACCTTTGGAGTGCGCCGTGAATATTACATACCGATTCGAACCTTTCAATCGAGGGAGGGACAGCTTGTAGACTGACCGTTTGGAGAGTTTTTCAGAAATTTCTTGCCGCCTTACTCAGGAGTTGCTCCAAGGCTGTCCAGCTAACCTTTGGAGTGCGCCGTGAATATTACATACCGATTCGAACCTTTCAATCGAGGGAGGGACAGCTTGTAGACTGACCGTTTGGGGAGTTTTAGCAGAAATTTCTTGCCGCCTTACTCAGGAGTTGCTCTAAGGCTGTCCAGCTAACCTTTGGAGTGCGCCGTGAATATTACATACCGATTCGAACCTTTCAATCGAGGGAGGGACAGCTTGTAGACTGACCGTTTGGGGAGTTTAAGCAGAAATTTCTTGCCGCCTTACTCAGGAGTTGCTCTAAGGCTGTCCAGCTAACCTTTGGAGTGCGCCGTGAATATTACATACCGATTCGAACCTTTCAATCGAGGGAGGGACAGCTTGTAGACTGACCGTTTGGGGAGTTTTAGCAGAAATTTCTTGCCGCCATACTCAGGAGTTGCTCTAAGGCTGTCCAGCTAACCTTTGGAGTCCGCCGTGAACATTGCATACAGATTCAAACCTTTCAATCGAGGGAGGGACAGCTTGTAGACTGACCGTTTGGAGAGTTTTGTCAGAAATTTCTTGCCGCCTTACTCAGGAGTTGCTCTAAGGCTGTCCAGCTAACCTTTGGAGTGCGCCGTGAATATTACATACCGATTCGAACCTTTCAATCGAGGGAGGGACAGCTTGTAGACTGACCGTTTGGAGAGTTTTGTCAGAAATTTCTTGCCGCCTTACTCAGGAGTTGCTCCAAGGCTGTCCAGCTAACCTTTGGAGTGCGCCGTGAATATTACATACCGATTCGAACCTTTCAATCGAGGGAGGGACAGCTTGTAGACTGACCGTTTGGGGAGTTTTAGCAGAAATTTCTTGCCGCCTTACTCAGGAGTTGCTCCAAGGCTGTCCAGCTAACCTTTGGAGTGCGCCATGAATATTACATACCGATTCGAACCTTTCAATCGAGGGAGGGACAGCTTGTGGACTGACCGTTTGGGGAGTTTTAGCAGAAATTTCCTGCCGCCTTACTCAGGAGTTGCTCCAAGGCTGTCCAGCTAACCTTTGGAGTGCGCCGTGAATATTACATACCGATTCGAACCTTTCAATCGAGGGAGGGACAGCTTGTAGACTGACCGTTTGGGGAGTTTTAGCAGAAATTTCTTGCCGCCTTACTCAGGAGTTGCTCTAAGGCTGTCCAGCTAACCTTTGGAGTCCGCCGTGAACATTGCATACAGATTCAAACCTTTCAATCGAGGGAGGGACAGCTTGTAGACTGACCGTTTGGAGAGTTTTGTCAGAAATTTCTTGCCGCCTTACTCAGGAGTTGCTCTAAGGCTGTCCAGCTAACCTTTGGAGCGCGCCGTGAATATTACATACCGATTCGAACCTTTCAATCGAGGGAGGGACAGCTTGTAGACTGACCGTTTGGAGAGTTTTGTCAGAAATTTCTTGCCGCCTTACTCAGGAGTTGCTCTAAGGCTGTCCAGCTAACCTTTGGAGTGCGCCGTGAATATTACATACCGATTCGAACCTTTCAATCGAGGGAGGGACAGCTTGTAGACTGACCGTTTGGAGAGTTTTGTCAGAAATTTCTTGCCGCCTTACT
Organism: Heligmosomoides polygyrus bakeri; assembly: GCA_947359475.1. Classification (NCBI taxonomy): domain Eukaryota; kingdom Metazoa; phylum Nematoda; class Chromadorea; order Rhabditida; family Heligmosomidae; genus Heligmosomoides; species Heligmosomoides polygyrus. The sequence goes on along the minus strand of OX375870.1, from coordinate 34,184,717 downwards.
CAGGAGTTGCTCCAAGGCTGTCCAGCTAACCTTTGGAGTGCGCCGTGAATATTACATACCGATTAGAACCTTTCAATCGAGGGAGGGACAGCTTGTAGACTGACCGTTTGGGGAGTTTTGTCAGAAATTTCTTGCCGCCTTACTCAGGAGTTGCTCCAAGGCTGTCCAGCTAACCTTTGGAGTGCGCCGTGAATATTACATACCGATTCGAACCTTTCAATCGAGGGAGGGACAGCTTGTGGACTGACCGTTTGGGGAGTTTTAGCAGAAATTTCCTGCCGCCTTACTCAGGAGTTGCTCCAAGGCTGTCCAGCTAACCTTTGGAGTCCGCCGTGAACATTGCATACAGATTCAAACCTTTCAATCGAGGGAGGGACAGCTTGTAGACTGACCGTTTGGGGAGTTTTAGCAGAAATTTCTTGCCGCCTTACTCAGGAGTTGCTCTAAGGCTGTCCAGCTAACCTTTGGAGTGCGCCGTGAATATTACATACCGATTCGAACCTTTCAATCGAGGGAGGGACAGCTTGTAGACTGACCGTTTGGGGAGTTTTAGCAGAAATTTCTTGCCGCCTTACTCAGGAGTTGCTCTAAGGCTGTCCAGCTAACCTTTGGAGTGCGCCGTGAATATTACATACCGATTCGAACCTTTCAATCGAGGGAGGGACAGCTTGTAGACTGACCGTTTGGGGAGTTTTAGCAGAAATTTTTTGCCGCCTTACTCAGGAGTTGCTCTAAGGCTGTCCAGCTAACCTTTGGAGTCCGCCGTGAACATTGCATACAGATTCAAACCTTTCAATCGAGGGAGGGACAGCTTGTAGACTGACCGTTTGGAGAGTTTTGTCAGAAATTTCTTGCCGCCTTACTCAGGAGTTGCTCTAAGGCTGTCCAGCTAACCTTTGGAGTGCGCCGTGAATATTACATACCGATTCGAACCTTTCAATCGAGGGAGGGACAGCTTGTAGACTGACCGTTTGGAGAGTTTTGTCAGAAATTTCTTGCCGCCTTACTCAGGAGTTGCTCCAAGGCTGTCCAGCTAACCTTTGGAGTGCGCCGTGAATATTACATACCGATTCGAACCTTTCAATCGAGGGAGGGACAGCTTGTGGACTGACCGTTTGGGGAGTTTTAGCAGAAATTTCCTGCCGCCTTACTCAGGAGTTGCTCCAAGGCTGTCCAGCTAACCTTTGGAGTGCGCCGTGAATATTACATACCGATTCGAACCTTTCAATCGAGGGAGGGACAGCTTGTAGACTGACCGTTTGGGGAGTTTTAGCAGAAATTTCTTGCCGCCTTACTCAGGAGTTGCTCTAAGGCTGTCCAGCTAACCTTTGGAGTCCGCCGTGAACATTGCATACAGATTCAAACCTTTCAATCGAGGGAGGGACAGCTTGTAGACTGACCGTTTGGAGAGTTTTGTCAGAAATTTCTTGCCGCCTTACTCAGGAGTTGCTCTAAGGCTGTCCAGCTAACCTTTGGAGCGCGCCGTGAATATTACATACCGATTCGAACCTTTCAATCGAGGGAGGGACAGCTTGTAGACTGACCGTTTGGAGAGTTTTGTCAGAAATTTCTTGCCGCCTTACTCAGGAGTTGCTCTAAGGCGGGCCATAGAGCGTTTGGAGTCCGCCGTGAACATTGCATACAGATTCGAACCTTTCAATCGAGGGAGGGACAGCTTGTAGACTGACCGTTTGGGGAGTTTTAGCAGAAATTTCTTGCCGCCTTACTCAGGAGTTGCTCCAAGGCTGTCCAGCTAACCTTTGGAGTGCGCCGTGAATATTACATACCGATTCGAACCTTTCAATCGAGGGAGGGACAGCTTGTAGACTGACCGTTTGGAGAGTTTTGTCAGAAATTTCTTGCCGCCCTACTCAGGAGTTGCTCCAAGGCTGTCCAGCTAACCTTTGGAGTGCGCCGTGAACATTGCATACAGATTCAAACCTTTCAATCGAGGGAGGGACAGCTTGTAGACTGACCGTTTGGGGAGTTTTAGCAGAAATTTCTTGCCGCCTTACTCAGGAGTTGCTCTAAGGCTGTCCAGCTAACCTTTGGAGTGCGCCGTGAATATTACATACCGATTCGAACCTTTCAATCGAGGGAGGGACAGCTTGTAGACTGACCGTTTGGGGAGTTTTAGCAGAAATTTTTTGCCGCCTTACTCAGGAGTTGCTCTAAGGCTGTCCAGCTAACCTTTGGAGTCCGCCGTGAACATTGCATACAGATTCAAACCTTTCAATCGAGGGAGGGACAGCTTGTAGACTGACCGTTTGGAGAGTTTTGTCAGAAATTTCTTGCCGCCTTACTCAGGAGTTGCTCCAAGGCTGTCCAGCTAACCTTTGGAGTGCGCCGTGAATATTACATACCGATTCGAACCTTTCAATCGAGGGAGGGACAGCTTGTGGACTGACCGTTTGGGGAGTTTTAGCAGAAATTTCCTGCCGCCTTACTCAGGAGTTGCTCCAAGGCTGTCCAGCTAACCTTTGGAGTGCGCCGTGAATATTACATACCGATTCGAACCTTTCAATCGAGGGAGGGACAGCTTGTAGACTGACCGTTTGGGGAGTTTTAGCAGAAATTTCTTGCCGCCTTACTCAGGAGTTGCTCTAAGGCTGTCCAGCTAACCTTTGGAGTCCGCCGTGAACATTGCATACAGATTCAAACCTTTCAATCGAGGGAGGGACAGCTTGTAGACTGACCGTTTGGAGAGTTTTGTCAGAAATTTCTTGCCGCCTTACTCAGGAGTTGCTCTAAGGCTGTCCAGCTAACCTTTGGAGCGCGCCGTGAATATTACATACCGATTCGAACCTTTCAATCGAGGGAGGGACAGCTTGTAGACTGACCGTTTGGAGAGTTTTGTCAGAAATTTCTTGCCGCCTTACTCAGGAGTTGCTCTAAGGCGGGCCATAGAGCGTTTGGAGTCCGCCGTGAACATTGCATACAGATTCGAACCTTTCAATCGAGGGAGGGACAGCTTGTAGACTGACCGTTTGGGGAGTTTTAGCAGAAATTTCTTGCCGCCTTACTCAGGAGTTGCTCCAAGGCTGTCCAGCTAACCTTTGGAGTGCGCCGTGAATATTACATACCGATTCGAACCTTTCAATCGAGGGAGGGACAGCTTGTAGACTGACCGTTTGGAGAGTTTTGTCAGAAATTTCTTGCCGCCCTACTCAGGAGTTGCTCCAAGGCTGTCCAGCTAACCTTTGGAGTGCGCCGTGAACATTGCATACAGATTCAAACCTTTCAATCGAGGGAGGGACAGCTTGTAGACTGACCGTTTGGGGAGTTTTAGCAGAAATTTCTTGCCGCCTTACTCAGGAGTTGCTCTAAGGCTGTCCAGCTAACCTTTGGAGTGCGCCGTGAATATTACATACCGATTCGAACCTTTCAATCGAGGGAGGGACAGCTTGTAGACTGACCGTTTGGGGAGTTTTAGCAGAAATTTCTTGCCGCCATACTCAGGAGTTGCTCTAAGGCTGTCCAGCTAACCTTTGGAGTCCGCCGTGAACATTGCATACAGATTCAAACCTTTCAATCGAGGGAGGGACAGCTTGTAGACTGACCGTTTGGGGAGTTTTAGCAGAAATTTCTTGCCGCCTTACTCAGGAGTTGCTCTAAGGCTGTCCAGCTAACCTTTGGAGTGCGCCGTGAATATTACATACCGATTCGAACCTTTCAATCGAGGGAGGGACAGCTTGTAGACTGACCGTTTGGGGAGTTTTAGCAGAAATTTCTTGCCGCCTTACTCAGGAGTTGCTCTAAGGCTGTCCAGCTAACCTTTGGAGTGCGCCGTGAATATTACATACCGATTCGAACCTTTCAATCGAGGGAGGGACAGCTTGTAGACTGACCGTTTGGGGAGTTTTAGCAGAAATTTTTTGCCGCCTTACTCAGGAGTTGCTCCAAGGCTGTCCAGCTAACCTTTGGAGTGCGCCGTGAATATTACATACCGATTCGAACCTTTCAATCGAGGGAGGGACAGCTTGTTGACTGACCGTTTGGGGAGTTTTAGCAAAAATTTCCTGCCGCCTTACTCAGGAGTTGCTCCAAGGCTGTCCAGCTAACCTTTGGAGTCCGCCGTGAACATTGCATACAGATTCAAACCTTTCAATCGAGGGAGAGACAGCTTGTAGACTGACCGTTTGGAGAGTTTTGTCAGAAATTTCTTGCCGCCTTACTCAGGAGTTGCTCCAAGGCTGTCCAGCTAACCTTTGGAGTGCGCCGTGAATATTACATACCGATTCGAACCTTTCAATCGAGGGAGGGACAGCTTGTGGACTGACCGTTTGGGGAGTTTTAGCAGAAATTTCCTGCCGCCTTACTCAGGAGTTGCTCCAAGGCTGTCCAGCTAACCTTTGGAGTGCGCCGTGAATATTACATACCGATTCGAACCTTTCAATCGAGGGAGGGACAGCTTGTAGACTGACCGTTTGGGGAGTTTTAGCAGAAATTTCTTGCCGCCTTACTCAGGAGTTGCTCTAAGGCTGTCCAGCTAACCTTTGGAGTCCGCCGTGAACATTGCATACAGATTCAAACCTTTCAATCGAGGGAGGGACAGCTTGTAGACTGACCGTTTGGAGAGTTTTGTCAGAAATTTCTTGCCGCCTTACTCAGGAGTTGCTCTAAGGCTGTCCAGCTAACCTTTGGAGCGCGCCGTGAATATTACATACCGATTCGAACCTTTCAATCGAGGGAGGGACAGCTTGTAGACTGACCGTTTGGAGAGTTTTGTCAGAAATTTCTTGCCGCCTTACTCAGGAGTTGCTCCAAGGCTGTCCAGCTAACCTTTGGAGTGCGCCGTGAACATTGCATACAGATTCGAACCTTTCAATCGAGGGAGGGACAGCTTGTAGACTGACCGTTTGGGGAGTTTTAGCAGAAATTTCTTGCCGCCTTACTCAGGAGTTGCTCCAAGGCTGTCCAGCTAACCTTTGGAGTGCGCCGTGAATATTACATACCGATTCGAACCTTTCAATCGAGGGAGGGACAGCTTGTAGACTGACCGTTTGGGGAGTTTTAGCAGAAATTTCTTGCCGCCTTACTCAGGAGTTGCTCTAAGGCTGTCCAGCTAACCTTTGGAGTCCGCCGTGAACATTGCATACAGATTCAAACCTTTCAATCGAGGGAGGGACAGCTTGTAGACTGACCGTTTGGAGAGTTTTGTCAGAAATTTCTTGCCGCCTTACTCAGGAGTTGCTCTAAGGCTGTCCAGCTAACCTTTGGAGCGCGCCGTGAATATTACATACCGATTCGAACCTTTCAATCGAGGGAGGGACAGCTTGTAGACTGACCGTTTGGAGAGTTTTGTCAGAAATTTCTTGCCGCCTTACTCAGGAGTTGCTCTAAGGCTGTCCAGCTAACCTTTGGAGTGCGCCGTGAATATTACATACCGATTCGAACCTTTCAATCGAGGGAGGGACAGCTTGTAGACTGACCGTTTGGAGAGTTTTGTCAGAAATTTCTTGCCGCCTTACTCAGGAGTTGCTCTAAGGCTGTCCAGCTAACCTTTGGAGTCCGCCGTGAACATTGCATACAGATTCAAACCTTTCAATCGAGGGAGGGACAGCTTGTAGACTGACCGTTTGGAGAGTTTTGTCAGAAATTTCTTGCCGCCTTACTCAGGAGTTGCTCTAAGGCTGTCCAGCTAACCTTTGGAGTGCGCCGTGAATATTACATACCGATTCGAACCTTTCAATCGAGGGAGGGACAGCTTGTGGACTGACCGTTTGGAGAGTTTTAGCAGAAATTTCCTGCCGCCTTACTCAGGAGTTGCTCCAAGGCTGTCCAGCTAACCTTTGGAGTCCGCCGTGAACATTGCATACAGATTCAAACCTTTCAATCGAGGGAGGGACAGCTTGTAGACTGACCGTTTGGGGAGTTTTAGCAGAAATTTCTTGCCGCCTTACTCAGGAGTTGCTCTAAGGCTGTCCAGCTAACCTTTGGAGTGCGCCGTGAATATTACATACCGATTCGAACCTTTCAATCGAGGGAGGGACAGCTTGTAGACTGACCGTTTGGGGAGTTTTAGCAGAAATTTCTTGCCGCCTTACTCAGGAGTTGCTCTAAGGCTGTCCAGCTAACCTTTGGAGTCCGCCGTGAACATTGCATACAGATTCAAACCTTTCAATCGAGGGAGGGACAGCTTGTAGACTGACCGTTTGGGGAGTTTTAGCAGAAATTTTTTGCCGCCTTACTCAGGAGTTGCTCTAAGGCTGTCCAGCTAACCTTTGGAGTCCGCCGTGAACATTGCATACAGATTCAAACCTTTCAATCGAGGGAGGGACAGCTTGTAGACTGACCGTTTGGAGAGTTTTGTCAGAAATTTCTTGCCGCCTTACTCAGGAGTTGCTCTAAGGCTGTCCAGCTAACCTTTGGAGTGCGCCGTGAATATTACATACCGATTCGAACCTTTCAATCGAGGGAGGGACAGCTTGTAGACTGACCGTTTGGAGAGTTTTGTCAGAAATTTCTTGCCGCCTTACTCAGGAGTTGCTCCAAGGCTGTCCAGCTAACCTTTGGAGTGCGCCATGAATATTACATACCGATTCGAACCTTTCAATCGAGGGAGGGACAGCTTGTGGACTGACCGTTTGGGGAGTTTTAGCAGAAATTTCCTGCCGCCTTACTCAGGAGTTGCTCCAAGGCTGTCCAGCTAACCTTTGGAGTGCGCCGTGAATATTACATACCGATTCGAACCTTTCAATCGAGGGAGGGACAGCTTGTAGACTGACCGTTTGGGGAGTTTTAGCAGAAATTTCTTGCCGCCTTACTCAGGAGTTGCTCTAAGGCTGTCCAGCTAACCTTTGGAGTCCGCCGTGAACATTGCATACAGATTCAAACCTTTCAATCGAGGGAGGGACAGCTTGTAGACTGACCGTTTGGAGAGTTTTGTCAGAAATTTCTTGCCGCCTTACTCAGGAGTTGCTCTAAGGCTGTCCAGCTAACCTTTGGAGCGCGCCGTGAATATTACATACCGATTCGAACCTTTCAATCGAGGGAGGGACAGCTTGTAGACTGACCGTTTGGAGAGTTTGGTCAGAAATTTCTTGCCGCCTTACTCAGGAGTTGCTCTAAGGCTGTCCAGCTAACCTTTGGAGTGCGCCGTGAATATTACATACCGATTCGAACCTTTCAATCGAGGGAGGGACAGCTTGTAGACTGACCGTTTGGAGAGTTTTGTCAGAAATTTCTTGCCGCCTTACTCAGGAGTTGCTCCAAGGCTGTCCAGCTAACCTTTGGAGTGCGCCGTGAATATTACATACCGATTCGAACCTTTCAATCGAGGGAGGGACAGCTTGTAGACTGACCGTTTGGGGAGTTTTAGCAGAAATTTCTTGCCGCCTTACTCAGGAGTTGCTCTAAGGCTGTCCAGCTAACCTTTGGAGTCCGCCGTGAACATTGCATACAGATTCAAACCTTTCAATCGAGGGAGGGACAGCTTGTAGACTGACCGTTTGGAGAGTTTTGTCAGAAATTTCTTGCCGCCTTACTCAGGAGTTGCTCCAAGGCTGTCCAGCTAACCTTTGGAGTGCGCCGTGAATATTACATACCGATTCGAACCTTTCAATCGAGGGAGGGACAGCTTGTAGACTGACCGTTTGGGGAGTTTTAGCAGAAATTTCTTGCCGCCTTACTCAGGAGTTGCTCTAAGGCTGTCCAGCTAACCTTTGGAGTCCGCCGTGAACATTGCATACAGATTCAAACCTTTCAATCGAGGGAGGGACAGCTTGTAGACTGACCGTTTGGAGAGTTTTGTCAGAAATTTCTTGCCGCCTTACTCAGGAGTTGCTCTAAGGGTGTCCAGCTAACCTTTGGAGTGCGCCGTGAATATTACATACCGATTCGAACCTTTCAATCGAGGGAGGGACAGCTTGTAGACTGACCGTTTGGGGAGTTTTAGCAGAAATTTCTTGCCGCCTTACTCAGGAGTTGCTCCAAGGCGGGCCATAGAGCGTTTGTAGTGCGCCGTGAACATTACATACCGATTCGAACCTTTCAATCGAGGGAGGGACAGCTTGTAGACTGACCGTTTGGAGAGTTTTGTCAGAAATTTCTTGCCGCCTTACTCAGGAGTTGCTCTAAGGCTGTCCAGCTAACCTTTGGAGTGCGCCGTGAATATTACATACCGATTCGAACCTTTCAATCGAGGGAGGGACAGCTTGTAGACTGACCGTTTGGAGAGTTTTTCAGAAATTTCTTGCCGCCTTACTCAGGAGTTGCTCCAAGGCTGTCCAGCTAACCTTTGGAGTGCGCCGTGAATATTACATACCGATTCGAACCTTTCAATCGAGGGAGGGACAGCTTGTAGACTGACCGTTTGGGGAGTTTTAGCAGAAATTTCTTGCCGCCTTACTCAGGAGTTGCTCTAAGGCTGTCCAGCTAACCTTTGGAGTGCGCCGTGAATATTACATACCGATTCGAACCTTTCAATCGAGGGAGGGACAGCTTGTAGACTGACCGTTTGGGGAGTTTAAGCAGAAATTTCTTGCCGCCTTACTCAGGAGTTGCTCTAAGGCTGTCCAGCTAACCTTTGGAGTGCGCCGTGAATATTACATACCGATTCGAACCTTTCAATCGAGGGAGGGACAGCTTGTAGACTGACCGTTTGGGGAGTTTTAGCAGAAATTTCTTGCCGCCTTACTCTGGAGTTGCTCTAAGGCTGTCCAGCTAACCTTTGGAGTCCGCCGTGAACATTGCATACAGATTCAAACCTTTCAATCGAGGGAGGGACAGCTTGTAGACTGACCGTTTGGAGAGTTTTGTCAGAAATTTCTTGCCGCCTTACTCAGGAGTTGCTCTAAGGCTGTCCAGCTAACCTTTGGAGTGCGCCGTGAATATTACATACCGATTCGAACCTTTCAATCGAGGGAGGGACAGCTTGTAGACTGACCGTTTGGAGAGTTTTGTCAGAAATTTCTTGCCGCCTTACTCAGGAGTTGCTCCAAGGCTGTCCAGCTAACCTTTGGAGTGCGCCGTGAATATTACATACCGATTCGAACCTTTCAATCGAGGGAGGGACAGCTTGTAGACTGACCGTTTGGGGAGTTTTAGCAGAAATTTCTTGCCGCCTTACTCAGGAGTTGCTCCAAGGCGGGCCATAGAGCGTTTGGAGTCCGCCGTGAACATTGCATACAGATTCGAACCTTTCAATCGAGGGAGGGACAGCATGTAGACTGACCGTTTGGAGAGTTTTAGCAGAAATTTCTTGCCGCCTTACTCAGGAGTTGCTCTAAGGCTGTCCAGCTAACCTTTGGAGTCCGCCGTGAACATTGCATACAGATTCAAACCTTTCAATCGAGGGAGGGACAGCTTGTAGACTGACCGTTTGGAGAGTTTTGTCAGAAATTTCTTGCCGCCTTACTCAGGAGTTGCTCTAAGGCTGTCCAGCTAACCTTTGGAGTGCGCCGTGAATATTACATACCGATTCGAACCTTTCAATCGAGGGAGGGACAGCTTGTAGACTGACCGTTTGGAGAGTTTTGTCAGAAATTTCTTGCCGCCTTACTCAGGAGTTGCTCCAAGGCTGTCCAGCTAACCTTTGGAGTGCGCCGTGAATATTACATACCGATTCGAACCTTTCAATCGAGGGAGGGACAGCTTGTAGACTGACCGTTTGGGGAGTTTTAGCAGAAATTTCTTGCCGCCTTACTCAGGAGTTGCTCCAAGGCGGGCCATAGAGCGTTTGGAGTCCGCCGTGAACATTGCATACCGATTCGAACCTTTCAATCGAGGGAGGGACAGCTTGTAGACTGACCGTTTGGAGAGTTTTGTCAGAAATTTCTTGCCGCCTTACTCAGGAGTTGCTCTAAGGCTGTCCAGCTAACCTTTGGAGTGCGCCGTGAATATTACATACCGATTCGAACCTTTCAATCGAGGGAGGGACAGCTTGTAGACTGACCGTTTGGAGAGTTTTGTCAGAAATTTCTTGCCGCCTTACTCAGGAGTTGCTCTAAGGCTGTCCAGCTAACCTTTGGAGTGCGCCGTGAATATTACATACCGATTCGAACCTTTCAATCGAGGGAGGGACAGCTTGTAGACTGACCGTTTGGAGAGTTTTGTCAGAAATTTCTTGCCGCCTTACTCAGGAGTTGCTCCAAGGCTGTCCAGCTAACCTTTGGAGTGCGCCGTGAATATTACATACCGATTCGAACCTTTCAATCGAGGGAGGGACAGCTTGTAGACTGACCGTTTGGGGAGTTTTAGCAGAAATTTCTTGCCGCCTTACTCAGGAGTTGCTCCAAGGCGGGCCATAGAGCGTTTGGAGTCCGCCGTGAACATTGCATACAGATTCGAACCTTTCAATCGAGGGAGGGACAGCATGTAGACTGACCGTTTGGAGAGTTTTAGCAGAAATTTCTTGCCGCCTTACTCAGGAGTTGCTCTAAGGCTGTCCAGCTAACCTTTGGAGTCCGCCGTGAACATTGCATACAGATTCAAACCTTTCAATCGAGGGAGGGACAGCTTGTAGACTGACCGTTTGGAGAGTTTTGTCAGAAATTTCTTGCCGCCTTACTCAGGAGTTGCTCTAAGGCTGTCCAGCTAACCTTTGGAGTGCGCCGTGAATATTACATACCGATTCGAACCTTTCAATCGAGGGAGGGACAGCTTGTAGACTGACCGTTTGGAGAGTTTTGTCAGAAATTTCTTGCCGCCTTACTCAGGAGTTGCTCCAAGGCTGTCCAGCTAACCTTTGGAGTGCGCCGTGAATATTACATACCGATTCGAACCTTTCAATCGAGGGAGGGACAGCTTGTGGACTGACCGTTTGGGGAGTTTTAGCAGAAATTTCTTGCCGCCTTACTCAGGAGTTGCTCTAAGGCTGTCCAGCTAACCTTTGGAGTGCGCCGTGAATATTACATACCGATTCGAACCTTTCAATCGAGGGAGGGACAGCTTGTAGACTGACCGTTTGGGGAGTTTTAGCAGAAATTTCTTGCCGCCTTACTCAGGAGTTGCTCTAAGGCTGTCCAGCTAACCTTTGGAGTGCGCCGTGAATATTACATACCGATTCGAACCTTTCAATCGAGGGAGGGACAGCTTGTAGACTGACCGTTTGGAGAGTTTTGTCAGAAATTTCTAGCCGCCTTACTCAGGAGTTGCTCCAAGGCTGTCCAGCTAACCTTTGGAGTGCGCCGTGAATATTACATACCGATTCGAACCTTTCAATCGAGGGAGGGACAGCTTGTAGACTGACCGTTTGGGGAGTTTTAGCAGAAATTTCTTGCCGCCTTACTCAGGAGTTGCTCCAAGGCGGGCCATAGAGCGTTTGGAGTCCGCCGTGAACATTGCATACCGATTCGAACCTTTCAATCGAGGGAGGGACAGCTTGTAGACTGACCGTTTGGAGAGTTTTGTCAGAAATTTCTTGCCGCCTTACTCAGGAGTTGCTCTAAGGCTGTCCAGCTAACCTTTGGAGTGCGCCGTGAATATTACATACCGATTCGAACCTTTCAATCGAGGGAGGGACAGCTTGTAGACTGACCGTTTGGAGAGTTTTGTCAGAAATTTCTTGCCGCCTTACTCAGGAGTTGCTCCAAGGCTGTCCAGCTAACCTTTGGAGTGCGCCGTGAATATTACATACCGATTCGAACCTTTCAATCGAGGGAGGGACAGCTTGTGGACTGACCGTTTGGGGAGTTTTAGCAGAAATTTCTTGCCGCCTTACTCAGGAGTTGCTCTAAGGCTGTCCAGCTAACCTTTGGAGTGCGCCGTGAATATTACATACCGATTCGAACCTTTCAATCGAGGGAGGGACAGCTTGTAGACTGACCGTTTGGGGAGTTTTAGCAGAAATTTCTTGCCGCCTTACTCAGGAGTTGCTCTAAGGCTGTCCAGCTAACCTTTGGAGTGCGCCGTGAATATTACATACCGATTCGAACCTTTCAATCGAGGGAGGGACAGCTTGTAGACTGACCGTTTGGAGAGTTTTGTCAGAAATTTCTAGCCGCCTTACTCAGGAGTTGCTCCAAGGCTGTCCAGCTAACCTTTGGAGTGCGCCGTGAATATTACATGCCGATTCGAACCTTTCAATCGAGGGAGGGACAGCTTGTAGACTGACCGTTTGGGGAGTTTTAGCAGAAATTTCTTGCCGCCTTACTCAGGAGTTGCTCTAAGGCTGTCCAGCTAACCTTTGGAGTGCGCCGTGAATATTACATACCGATTCGAACCTTTCAATCGAGGGAGGGACAGCTTGTAGACTGACCGTTTGGAGAGTTTTGTCAGAAATTTCTTGCCGCCTTACTCAGGAGTTGCTCCAAGGCTGTCCAGCTAACCTTTGGAGTGCGCCGTGAATATTACATACCGATTAGAACCTTTCAATCGAGGGAGGGACAGCTTGTAGACTGACCGTTTGGGGAGTTTTAGCAGAAATTTCTTGCCGCCTTACTCAGGAGTTGCTCTAAGGCTGTCCAGCTAACCTTTGGAGTCCGCCGTGAACATTGCATGCAGATTCAAACTTTTCAATCGAGGGAGGGACAGCTTGTAGACTGACCGTTTGGAGAGTTTTGTCAGAAATTTCTTGCCGCCTTACTCAGGAGTTGCTCTAAGGCTGTCCAGCTAACCTTTGGAGTGCGCCGTGAATATTACATACCGATTCGAACCTTTCAATCGAGGGAGGGACAGCTTGTAGACTGACCGTTTGGAGAGTTTTGTCAGAAATTTCTTGCCGCCTTACTCAGGAGTTGCTCCAAGGCTGTCCAGCTAACCTTTGGAGTGCGCCTGAATATTACATACCGATTCGAACCTTTCAATCGAGGGAGGGACAGCTTGTAGACTGACCGTTTGGGGAGTTTTAGCAGAAATTTCTTGCCGCCTTACTCAGGAGTTGCTCCAAGGCGGGCCATAGAGCGTTTGGAGTCCGCCGTGAACATTGCATACAGATTCGAACCTTTCAATCGAGGGAGGGACAGCTTGTAGACTGACCGTTTGGGGAGTTTTAGCAGAAATTTCTTGCCGCCTTACTCAGGAGTTGCTCTAAGGCTGTCCAGCTAACCTTTGGAGTGCGCCGTGAATATTACATACCGATTCGAACCTTTCAATCGAGGGAGGGACAGCTTGTAGACTGACCGTTTGGGGAGTTTTAGCAGAAATTTCTTGCCGCCTTACTCAGGAGTTGCTCCAAGGCGGGCCATAGAGCGTTTGTAGTGCGCCGTGAATATTACATACCGATTCGAACCTTTCAATCGAGGGAGGGACAGCTTGTAGACTGACCGTTTGGAGAGTTTTGTCAGAAATTTCTTGCCGCCTTACTCAGGAGTTGCTCCAAGGCTGTCCAGCTAACCTTTGGAGTGCGCCGTGAATATTACATACCGATTCGAACCTTTCAATCGAGGGAGGGACAGCTTGTAGACTGACCGTTTGGGGAGTTTTAGCAGAAATTTCTTGCCGCCTTACTCAGGAGTTGCTCTAAGGCTGTCCAGCTAACCTTTGGAGTGCGCCGTGAATATTACATACCGATTCGAACCTTTCAATCGAGGGAGGGACAGCTTGTAGACTGACCGTTTGGGGAGTTTTAGCAGAAATTTCTTGCCGCCTTACTCAGGAGTTGCTCTAAGGCTGTCCAGCTAACCTTTGGAGAGCGCCGTGAATATTACATACCGATTCGAACCTTTCAATCGAGGGAGGGACAGCTTGTAGACTGACCGTTTGGGGAGTTTTAGCAGAAATTTCTTGCCGCCTTACTCAGGAGTTGCTCTAAGGCTGTCCAGCTAACCTTTGGAGTCCGCCGTGAACATTGCATACAGATTCGAACCTTTCAATCGAGGGAGGGACAGCTTGTAGACTGACCGTTTGGAGAGTTTTGTCAGAAATTTCTTGCGGCCTTACTCAGTAGTTGCTCTAAGGCTGTCCAGCTAACCTTTGGAGTGCGCCGTGAATATTACATACCGATTCGAACCTTTCAATCGAGCTTGTAGACTGACCGTTTGGAGAGTTTTGTCAGAAATTTCTTGCCGCCTTACTCAGTAGTTGCTCTAAGGCTGTCCAGCTAACCTTTGGAGTGCGCCGTGAATATTACATACCGATTCGAACCTTTCAATCGAGGGAGGGACAGCTTGTAGACTGACCGTTTGGAGAGTTTTGTCAGAAATTTCTTGCCGCATTACTCAGGAGTTGCTCCAAGGCTGTCCAGCTAACCTTTGGAGTGCGCCGTGAATATTACATACCGATTCGAACCTTTCAATCGAGGGAGGGACAGCTTGTAGACTGACCGTTTGGGGAGTTTTAGCAGAAATTTCTTGCCGCCTTACTCAGGAGTTGCTCCAAGGCGGGCCATAGAGCGTTTGGAGTCCGCCGTGAACATTGCATACAGATTCGAACCTTTCAATCGAGGGAGGGACAGCTTGTAGACTGACCGTTTGGGGAGTTTTAGCAGAAATTTCTTGCCGCCTTACTCAGGAGTTGCTCTAAGGCTGTCCAGCTAACCTTTGGAGTGCGCCGTGAATATTACATACCGATTCGAACCTTTCAATCGAGGGAGGGACAGCTTGTAGACTGACCGTTTGGGGAGTTTTAGCAGAAATTTCTTGCCGCCTTACTCAGGAGTTGCTCTAAGGCTGTCCAGCTAACCTTTGGAGTGCGCCGTGAATATTACATACCGATTCGAACCTTTCAATCGAGGGAGGGACAGCTTGTAGACTGACCGTTTGGGGAGTTTTAGCAGAAATTTCTTGCCGCCTTACTCAGGAGTTGCTCTAAGGCTGTCCAGCTAACCTTTGGAGTGCGCCGTGAATATTACATACCGATTCGAACCTTTCAATCGAGCTTGTAGACTGACCGTTTGGAGAGTTTTGTCAGAAATTTCTTGCCGCCTTACTCAGGAGTTGCTCCAAGGCTGTCCAGCTAACCTTTGGAGTGCGCCGTGAATATTACATACCGATTAGAACCTTTCAATCGAGGGAGGGACAGCTTGTAGACTGACCGTTTGGAGAGTTTTGTCAGAAATTTCTTGCCGCCTTACTCAGGAGTTGCTCTAAGGCTGTCCAGCTAACCTTTGGAGTCCGCCGTGAACATTGCATGCAGATTCAAAGTTTTCAATCGAGGGAGGGACAGCTTGTAGACTGACCGTTTGGAGAGTTTTGTCAGAAATTTCTTGCCGCCTTACTCAGGAGTTGCTCTAAGGCTGTCCAGCTAACCTTTGGAGTGCGCCGTGAATATTACATACCGATTCGAACCTTTCAATCGAGGGAGGGACAGCTTGTAGACTGACCGTTTGGAGAGTTTTGTCAGAAATTTCTTGCCGCCTTACTCAGGAGTTGCTCCAAGGCTGTCCAGCTAACCTTTGGAGTGCGCCGTGAATATTACATACCGATTAGAACCTTTCAATCGAGGGAGGGACAGCTTGTAGACTGACCGTTTGGGGAGTTTTAGCAGAAATTTCTTGCCGCCTTACTCAGGAGTTGCTCTAAGGCTGTCCAGCTAACCTTTGGAGTGCGCCGTGAATATTACATACCGATTCGAACCTTTCAATCGAGGGAGGGACAGCTTGTAGACTGACCGTTTGGAGAGTTTTGTCAGAAATTTCTTGCCGCCTTACTCAGGAGTTGCTCCAAGGCTGTCCAGCTAACCTTTGGAGTGCGCCGTGAATATTACATACCGATTAGAACCTTTCAATCGAGGGAGGGACAGCTTGTAGACTGACCGTTTGGGGAGTTTTAGCAGAAATTTCTTGCCGCCTTACTCAGGAGTTGCTCTAAGGCTGTCCAGCTAACCTTTGGAGTGCGCCGTGAATATTACATACCGATTCGAACCTTTCAATCGAGGGAGGGACAGCTTGTAGACTGACCGTTTGGGGAGTTTTAGCAGAAATTTCTTGCCGCCTTACTCAGGAGTTGCTCTAAGGCTGTCCAGCTAACCTTTGGAGTCCGCCGTGAACATTGCATGCAGATTCAAACTTTTCAATCGAGGGAGGGACAGCTTGAAGACTGACCGTTTGGAGAGTTTTGTCAGAAATTTCTTGCCGCCTTACTCAGGAGTTGCTCTAAGGCTGTCCAGCTAACCTTTGGAGTGCGCCGTGAATATTACATACCGATTCGAACCTTTCAATCGAGGGAGGGACAGCTTGTAGACTGACCGTTTGGAGAGTTTTGTCAGAAATTTCTTGCCGCCTTACTCAGGAGTTGCTCCAAGGCTGTCCAGCTAACCTTTGGAGTGCGCCGTGAATATTACATACCGATTCGAACCTTTCAATCGAGGGAGGGACAGCTTGTAGACTGACCGTTTGGGGAGTTTTAGCAGAAATTTCTTGCCGCCTTACTCAGGAGTTGCTCCAAGGCGGGCCATAGAGCGTTTGGAGTCCGCCGTGAACATTGCATACAGATTCGAACCTTTCAATCGAGGGAGGGACAGCTTGTAGACTGACCGTTTGGGGAGTTTTAGCAGAAATTTCTTGCCGCCTTACTCAGGAGTTGCTCTAAGGCTGTCCAGCTAACCTTTGGAGTGCGCCGTGAATATTACATACCGATTCGAACCTTTCAATCGAGGGAGGGACAGCTTGTAGACTGACCGTTTGGAGAGTTTTGTCAGAAATTTCTTGCCGCCTTACTCAGGAGTTGCTCCAAGGCTGTCCAGCTAACCTTCGGAGTGCGCCGTGAATATTACATACCGATTCGAACCTTTCAATCGAGGGAGGGACAGCTTGTAGACTGACCGTTTGGGGAGTTTTAGCAGAAATTTCTTGCCGCCTTACTCAGGAGTTGCTCTAAGGCTGTCCAGCTAACCTTTGGAGTGCGCCGTGAATATTACATACCGATTCGAACCTTTCAATCGAGGGAGGGACAGCTTGTAGACTGACCGTTTGGGGAGTTTTAGCAGAAATTTCTTGCCGCCTTACTCAGGAGTTGCTCTAAGGCTGTCCAGCTAACCTTTGGAGTGCGCCGTGAATATTACATACCGATTCGAACCTTTCAATCGAGGGAGGGACAGCTTGTAGACTGACCGTTTGGGGAGTTTTAGCAGAAATTTCTTGCCGCCTTACTCAGGAGTTGCTCTAAGGCTGTCCAGCTAACCTTTGGAGTGCGCCGTGAATATTACATACCGATTCGAACCTTTCAATCGAGGGAGGGACAGCTTGTAGACTGACCGTTTGGAGAGTTTTGTCAGAAATTTCTTGCCGCCTTACTCAGGAGTTGCTCCAAGGCTGTCCAGCTAACCTTTGGAGTGCGCCGTGAATATTACATACCGATTAGAACCTTTCAATCGAGGGAGGGACAGCTTGTAGACTGACCGTTTGGGGAGTTTTAGCAGAAATTTCTTGCCGCCTTACTCAGGAGTTGCTCTAAGGCTGTCCAGCTAACCTTTGGAGTGCGCCGTGAATATTACATACCGATTCGAACCTTTCAATCGAGGGAGGGACAGCTTGTAGACTGACCGTTTGGGGAGTTTTAGCAGAAATTTCTTGCCGCCTTACTCAGGAGTTGCTCTAAGGCTGTCCAGCTAACCTTTGGAGTCCGCCGTGAACATTGCATGCAGATTCAAACTTTTCAATCGAGGGAGGGACAGCTTGTAGACTGACCGTTTGGAGAGTTTTGTCAGAAATTTCTTGCCGCCTTACTCAGGAGTTGCTCTAAGGCTGTCCAGCTAACCTTTGGAGTGCGCCGTGAATATTACATACCGATTCGAACCTTTCAATCGAGGGAGGGACAGCTTGTAGACTGACCGTTTGGAGAGTTTTGTCAGAAATTTCTTGCCGCCTTACTCAGGAGTTGCTCCAAGGCTGTCCAGCTAACCTTTGGAGTGCGCCTGAATATTACATACCGATTCGAACCTTTCAATCGAGGGAGGGACAGCTTGTAGACTGACCGTTTGGGGAGTTTTAGCAGAAATTTCTTGCCGCCTTACTCAGGAGTTGCTCTAAGGGTGTCCAGCTAACCTTTGGAGTGCGCCGTGAATATTACATACCGATTCGAACCTTTCAATCGAGGGAGGGACAGCTTGTAGACTGACCGTTTGGAGAGTTTTGTCAGAAATTTCTTGCCGCCTTACTCAGGAGTTGCTCCAAGGCTGTCCAGCTAACCTTTGGAGTGCGCCTGAATATTACATACCGATTCGAACCTTTCAATCGAGGGAGGGACAGCTTGTAGACTGACCGTTTGGGGAGTTTTAGCAGAAATTTCTTGCCGCCTTACTCAGGAGTTGCTCTAAGGCTGTCCAGCTAACCTTTGGAGTGCGCCGTGAATATTACATACCGATTCGAACCTTTCAATCGAGGGAGGGACAGCTTGTAGACTGACCGTTTGGGGAGTTTTAGCAGAAATTTCTTGCCGCCTTACTCAGGAGTTGCTCTAAGGCTGTCCAGCTAACCTTTGCAGTGCGCCGTGAATATTACATACCGATTCGAACCTTTCAATCGAGGGAGGGACAGCTTGTAGACTGACCGTTTGGGGAGTTTAGCAGAAATTTCTTGCCGCCTTACTCAGGAGTTGCTCCAAGGCGGGCCATAGAGCGTTTGTAGTGCGCCGTGAATATTACATACCGATTCGAACCTTTCAATCGAGGGAGGGACAGCTTGTAGACTGACCGTTTGGAGAGTTTTGTCAGAAATTTCTTGCCGCCTTACTCAGGAGTTGCTCCAAGGCTGTCCAGCTAACCTTTGGAGTGCGCCGTGAATATTACATACCGATTCGAACCTTTCAATCGAGGGAGGGACAGCTTGTAGACTGACCGTTTGGGGAGTTTTAGCAGAAATTTCTTGCCGCCTTACTCAGGAGTTGCTCTAAGGCTGTCCAGCTAACCTTTGGAGAGCGCCGTGAATATTACATACCGATTCGAACCTTTCAATCGAGGGAGGGACAGCTTGTAGACTGACCGTTTGGGGAGTTTTAGCAGAAATTTCTTGCCGCCTTACTCAGGAGTTGCTCTAAGGCTGTCCAGCTAACCTTTGGAGTCCGCCGTGAACATTGCATACAGATTCGAACCTTTCAATCGAGGGAGGGACAGCTTGTAGACTGACCGTTTGGAGAGTTTTGTCAGAAATTTCTTGCCGCCTTACTCAGTAGTTGCTCTAAGGCTGTCCAGCTAACCTTTGGAGTGCGCCGTGAATATTACATACCGATTCGAAGCTTTCAATCGAGGGAGGGACAGCTTGTAGACTGACCGTTTGGGGAGTTTAGCAGAAATTTCTTGCCGCCTTACTCAGGAGTTGCTCTAAGGCTGTCCAGCTAACCTTTGGAGTGCGCCGTGAATATTACATACCGATTCGAACCTTTCAATCGAGCTTGTAGACTGACCGTTTGGAGAGTTTTGTCAGAAATTTCTTGCCGCCTTACTCAGTAGTTGCTCTAAGGCTGTCCAGCTAACCTTTGGAGTGCGCCGTGAATATTACATACCGATTCGAACCTTTCAATCGAGGGAGGGACAGCTTGTAGACTGACCGTTTGGAGAGTTTTGTCAGAAATTTCTTGCCGCCTTACTCAGGAGTTGCTCCAAGGCTGTCCAGCTAACCTTTGGAGTGCGCCGTGAATATTACATACCGATTCGAACCTTTCAATCGAGGGAGGGACAGCTTGTAGACTGACCGTTTGGGGAGTTTTAGCAGAAATTTCTTGCCGCCTTACTCAGGAGTTGCTCTAAGGCTGTCCAGCTAACCTTTGGAGTGCGCCGTGAATATTACATACCGATTCGAACCTTTCAATCGAGGGAGGGACAGCTTGTAGACTGACCGTTTGGGGAGTTTTAGCAGAAATTTCTTGCCGCCTTACTCAGGAGTTGCTCTAAGGCTGTCCAGCTAACCTTTGGAGTGCGCCGTGAATATTACATACCGATTCGAACCTTTCAATCGAGCTTGTAGACTGACCGTTTGGAGAGTTTTGTCAGAAATTTCTTGCCGCCTTACTCAGGAGTTGCTCCAAGGCTGTCCAGCTAACCTTTGGAGTGCGCCGTGAATATTACATACCGATTAGAACCTTTCAATCGAGGGAGGGACAGCTTGTAGACTGACCGTTTGGAGAGTTTTGTCAGAAATTTCTTGCCGCCTTACTCAGGAGTTGCTCTAAGGCTGTCCAGCTAACCTTTGGAGTCCGCCGTGAACATTGCATGCAGATTCAAACTTTTCAATCGAGGGAGGGACAGCTTGTAGACTGACCGTTTGGAGAGTTTTGTCAGAAATTTCTTGCCGCCTTACTCAGGAGTTGCTCTAAGGCTGTCCAGCTAACCTTTGGAGTGCGCCGTGAATATTACATACCGATTCGAACCTTTCAATCGAGGGAGGGACAGCTTGTAGACTGACCGTTTGGAGAGTTTTGTCAGAAATTTCTTGCCGCCTTACTCAGGAGTTGCTCCAAGGCTGTCCAGCTAACCTTTGGAGTGCGCCGTGAATATTACATACCGATTAGAACCTTTCAATCGAGGGAGGGACAGCTTGTAGACTGACCGTTTGGGGAGTTTTAGCAGAAATTTCTTGCCGCCTTACTCAGGAGTTGCTCTAAGGCTGTCCAGCTAACCTTTGGAGTGCGCCGTGAATATTACATACCGATTCGAACCTTTCAATCGAGGGAGGGACAGCTTGTAGACTGACCGTTTGGGGAGTTTTAGCAGAAATTTCTTGCCGCCTTACTCAGGAGTTGCTCTAAGGCTGTCCAGCTAACCTTTGGAGTCCGCCGTGAACATTGCATGCAGATTCAAACTTTTCAATCGAGGGAGGGACAGCTTGTAGACTGACCGTTTGGAGAGTTTTGTCAGAAATTTCTTGCCGCCTTACTCAGGAGTTGCTCTAAGGCTGTCCAGCTAACCTTTGGAGTGCGCCGTGAATATTACATACCGATTCGAACCTTTCAATCGAGCTTGTAGACTGACCGTTTGGAGAGTTTTGTCAGAAATTTCTTGCCGCCTTACTCAGTAGTTGCTCTAAGGCTGTCCAGCTAACCTTTGGAGTGCGCCGTGAATATTACATACCGATTCGAACCTTTCAATCGAGGGAGGGACAGCTTGTAGACTGACCGTTTGGAGAGTTTTGTCAGAAATTTCTTGCCGCCTTACTCAGGAGTTGCTCCAAGGCTGTCCAGCTAACCTTTGGAGTGCGCCGTGAATATTACATACCGATTCGAACCTTTCAATCGAGGGAGGGACAGCTTGTAGACTGACCGTTTGGGGAGTTTTAGCAGAAATTTCTTGCCGCCTTACTCAGGAGTTGCTCTAAGGCTGTCCAGCTAACCTTTGGAGTGCGCCGTGAATATTACATACCGATTCGAACCTTTCAATCGAGGGAGGGACAGCTTGTAGACTGACCGTTTGGGGAGTTTTAGCAGAAATTTCTTGCCGCCTTACTCAGGAGTTGCTCTAAGGCTGTCCAGCTAACCTTTGGAGTGCGCCGTGAATATTACATACCGATTCGAACCTTTCAATCGAGCTTGTAGACTGACCGTTTGGAGAGTTTTGTCAGAAATTTCTTGCCGCCTTACTCAGGAGTTGCTCCAAGGCTGTCCAGCTAACCTTTGGAGTGCGCCGTGAATATTACATACCGATTAGAACCTTTCAATCGAGGGAGGGACAGCTTGTAGACTGACCGTTTGGAGAGTTTTGTCAGAAATTTCTTGCCGCCTTACTCAGGAGTTGCTCTAAGGCTGTCCAGCTAACCTTTGGAGTCCGCCGTGAACATTGCATGCAGATTCAAACTTTTCAATCGAGGGAGGGACAGCTTGTAGACTGACCGTTTGGAGAGTTTTGTCAGAAATTTCTTGCCGCCTTACTCAGGAGTTGCTCTAAGGCTGTCCAGCTAACCTTTGGAGTGCGCCGTGAATATTACATACCGATTCGAACCTTTCAATCGAGGGAGGGACAGCTTGTAGACTGACCGTTTGGAGAGTTTTGTCAGAAATTTCTTGCCGCCTTACTCAGGAGTTGCTCCAAGGCTGTCCAGCTAACCTTTGGAGTGCGCCGTGAATATTACATACCGATTAGAACCTTTCAATCGAGGGAGGGACAGCTTGTAGACTGACCGTTTGGGGAGTTTTAGCAGAAATTTCTTGCCGCCTTACTCAGGAGTTGCTCTAAGGCTGTCCAGCTAACCTTTGGAGTGCGCCGTGAATATTACATACCGATTCGAACCTTTCAATCGAGGGAGGGACAGCTTGTAGACTGACCGTTTGGGGAGTTTTAGCAGAAATTTCTTGCCGCCTTACTCAGGAGTTGCTCTAAGGCTGTCCAGCTAACCTTTGGAGTCCGCCGTGAACATTGCATGCAGATTCAAACTTTTCAATCGAGGGAGGGACAGCTTGTAGACTGACCGTTTGGAGAGTTTTGTCAGAAATTTCTTGCCGCCTTACTCAGGAGTTGCTCTAAGGCTGTCCAGCTAACCTTTGGAGTGCGCCGTGAATATTACATACCGATTCGAACCTTTCAATGGAGGGAGGGACAGCTTGTAGACTGACCGTTTGGAGAGTTTTGTCAGAAATTTCTTGCCGCCTTACTCAGGAGTTGCTCCAAGGCTGTCCAGCTAACCTTTGGAGTGCGCCGTGAATATTACATACCGATTCGAACCTTTCAATCGAGGGAGGGACAGCTTGTAGACTGACCGTTTGGGGAGTTTTAGCAGAAATTTCTTGCCGCCTTACTCAGGAGTTGCTCCAAGGCGGGCCATAGAGCGTTTGGAGTCCGCCGTGAACATTGCATACAGATTCGAACCTTTCAATCGAGGGAGGGACAGCTTGTAGACTGACCGTTTGGGGAGTTTTAGCAGAAATTTCTTGCCGCCTTACTCAGGAGTTGCTCTAAGGCTGTCCAGCTAACCTTTGGAGTGCGCCGTGAATATTACATACCGATTCGAACCTTTCAATCGAGGGAGGGACAGCTTGTAGACTGACCGTTTGGAGAGTTTTGTCAGAAATTTCTTGCCGCCTTACTCAGGAGTTGCTCCAAGGCTGTCCAGCTAACCTTCGGAGTGCGCCGTGAATATTACATACCGATTCGAACCTTTCAATCGAGGGAGGGACAGCTTGTAGACTGACCGTTTGGGGAGTTTTAGCAGAAATTTCTTGCCGCCTTACTCAGGAGTTGCTCTAAGGCTGTCCAGCTAACCTTTGGAGTGCGCCGTGAATATTACATACCGATTCGAACCTTTCAATCGAGGGAGGGACAGCTTGTAGACTGACCGTTTGGGGAGTTTTAGCAGAAATTTCTTGCCGCCTTACTCAGGAGTTGCTCTAAGGCTGTCCAGCTAACCTTTGGAGTGCGCCGTGAATATTACATACCGATTCGAACCTTTCAATCGAGCTTGTAGACTGACCGTTTGGAGAGTTTTGTCAGAAATTTCTTGCCGCCTTACTCAGGAGTTGCTCCAAGGCTGTCCAGCTAACCTTTGGAGTGCGCCGTGAATATTACATACCGATTAGAACCTTTCAATCGAGGGAGGGACAGCTTGTAGACTGACCGTTTGGAGAGTTTTGTCAGAAATTTCTTGCCGCCTTACTCAGGAGTTGCTCTAAGGCTGTCCAGCTAACCTTTGGAGTCCGCCGTGAACATTGCATGCAGATTCAAACTTTTCAATCGAGGGAGGGACAGCTTGTAGACTGACCGTTTGGAGAGTTTTGTCAGAAATTTCTTGCCGCCTTACTCAGGAGTTGCTCTAAGGCTGTCCAGCTAACCTTTGGAGTGCGCCGTGAATATTACATACCGATTCGAACCTTTCAATCGAGGGAGGGACAGCTTGTAGACTGACCGTTTGGAGAGTTTTGTCAGAAATTTCTTGCCGCCTTACTCAGGAGTTGCTCCAAGGCTGTCCAGCTAACCTTTGGAGTGCGCCGTGAATATTACATACCGATTAGAACCTTTCAATCGAGGGAGGGACAGCTTGTAGACTGACCGTTTGGGGAGTTTTAGCAGAAATTTCTTGCCGCCTTACTCAGGAGTTGCTCTAAGGCTGTCCAGCTAACCTTTGGAGTGCGCCGTGAATATTACATACCGATTCGAACCTTTCAATCGAGGGAGGGACAGCTTGTAGACTGACCGTTTGGGGAGTTTTAGCAGAAATTTCTTGCCGCCTTACTCAGGAGTTGCTCTAAGGCTGTCCAGCTAACCTTTGGAGTCCGCCGTGAACATTGCATGCAGATTCAAACTTTTCAATCGAGGGAGGGACAGCTTGTAGACTGACCGTTTGGAGAGTTTTGTCAGAAATTTCTTGCCGCCTTACTCAGGAGTTGCTCTAAGGCTGTCCAGCTAACCTTTGGAGTGCGCCGTGAATATTACATACCGATTCGAACCTTTCAATGGAGGGAGGGACAGCTTGTAGACTGACCGTTTGGAGAGTTTTGTCAGAAATTTCTTGCCGCCTTACTCAGGAGTTGCTCCAAGGCTGTCCAGCTAACCTTTGGAGTGCGCCGTGAATATTACATACCGATTCGAACCTTTCAATCGAGGGAGGGACAGCTTGTAGACTGACCGTTTGGGGAGTTTTAGCAGAAATTTCTTGCCGCCTTACTCAGGAGTTGCTCCAAGGCGGGCCATAGAGCGTTTGGAGTCCGCCGTGAACATTGCATACAGATTCGAACCTTTCAATCGAGGGAGGGACAGCTTGTAGACTGACCGTTTGGGGAGTTTTAGCAGAAATTTCTTGCCGCCTTACTCAGGAGTTGCTCTAAGGCTGTCCAGCTAACCTTTGGAGTGCGCCGTGAATATTACATACCGATTCGAACCTTTCAATCGAGGGAGGGACAGCTTGTAGACTGACCGTTTGGGGAGTTTTAGCAGAAATTTCTTGCCGCCTTACTCAGGAGTTGCTCTAAGGCTGTCCAGCTAACCTTTGGAGTGCGCCGTGAATATTACATACCGATTCGAACCTTTCAATCGAGGGAGGGACAGCTTGTAGACTGACCGTTTGGGGAGTTTTAGCAGAAATTTCTTGCCGCCTTACTCAGGAGTTGCTCTAAGGCTGTCCAGCTAACCTTTGGAGTGCGCCGTGAATATTACATACCGATTCGAACCTTTCAATCGAGCTTGTAGACTGACCGTTTGGAGAGTTTTGTCAGAAATTTCTTGCCGCCTTACTCAGGAGTTGCTCCAAGGCTGTCCAGCTAACCTTTGGAGTGCGCCGTGAATATTACATACCGATTAGAACCTTTCAATCGAGGGAGGGACAGCTTGTAGACTGACCGTTTGGAGAGTTTTGTCAGAAATTTCTTGCCGCCTTACTCAGGAGTTGCTCTAAGGCTGTCCAGCTAACCTTTGGAGTGCGCCGTGAATATTACATACCGATTCGAACCTTTCAATCGAGGGAAAGACAGCTTGTAGACTGACCGTTTGGAGAGTTTTGTCAGAAATTTCTTGCCGCCTTACTCAGGAGTTGCTCCAAGGCTGTCCAGCTAACCTTCGGAGTGCGCCGTGAATATTACATACCGATTCGAACCTTTCAATCGAGGGAGGGACAGCTTGTAGACTGACCGTTTGGGGAGTTTTAGCAGAAATTTCTTGCCGCCTTACTCAGGAGTTGCTCTAAGGCTGTCCAGCTAACCTTTGGAGTGCGCCGTGAATATTACATACCGATTCGAACCTTTCAATCGAGGGAGGGACAGCTTGTAGACTGACCGTTTGGAGAGTTTTGTCAGAAATTTCTTGCCGCCTTACTCAGGAGTTGCTCTAAGGCTGTCCAGCTAACCTTTGGAGTGCGCCGTGAATATTACATACCGATTCGAACCTTTCAATCGAGGGAAAGACAGCTTGTAGACTGACCGTTTGGGGAGTTTTAGCAGAAATTTCTTGCCGCCTTACTCAGGAGTTGCTCTAAGGCTGTCCAGCTAACCTTTGGAGTGCGCCGTGAATATTACATACCGATTCGAACCTTTCAATCGAGGGAGGGACAGCTTGTAGACTGACCGTTTGGAGAGTTTTGTCAGAAATTTCTTGCCGCCTTACTCAGGAGTTGCTCCAAGGCTGTCCAGCTAACCTTTGGAGTGCGCCGTGAATATTACATACCGATTAGAACCTTTCAATCGAGGGAGGGACAGCTTGTAGACTGACCGTTTGGGGAGTTTTAGCAGAAATTTCTTGCCGCCTTACTCAGGAGTTGCTCTAAGGCTGTCCAGCTAACCTTTGGAGTGCGCCGTGAATATTACATACCGATTCGAACCTTTCAATCGAGGGAGGGACAGCTTGTAGACTGACCGTTTGGGGAGTTTTAGCAGAAATTTCTTGCCGCCTTACTCAGGAGTTGCTCTAAGGCTGTCCAGCTAACCTTTGGAGTCCGCCGTGAACATTGCATGCAGATTCAAACTTTTCAATCGAGGGAGGGACAGCTTGTAGACTGACCGTTTGGAGAGTTTTGTCAGAAATTTCTTGCCGCCTTACTCAGGAGTTGCTCTAAGGCTGTCCAGCTAACCTTTGGAGTGCGCCGTGAATATTACATACCGATTCGAACCTTTCAATCGAGGGAGGGACAGCTTGTAGACTGACCGTTTGGAGAGTTTTGTCAGAAATTTCTTGCCGCCTTACTCAGGAGTTGCTCCAAGGCTGTCCAGCTAACCTTTGGAGTGCGCCTGAATATTACATACCGATTCGAACCTTTCAATCGAGGGAGGGACAGCTTGTAGACTGACCGTTTGGGGAGTTTTAGCAGAAATTTCTTGCCGCCTTACTCAGGAGTTGCTCTAAGGGTGTCCAGCTAACCTTTGGAGTGCGCCGTGAATATTACATACCGATTCGAACCTTTCAATCGAGGGAGGGACAGCTTGTAGACTGACCGTTTGGAGAGTTTTGTCAGAAATTTCTTGCCGCCTTACTCAGGAGTTGCTCCAAGGCTGTCCAGCTAACCTTTGGAGTCCGCCGTGAACATTGCATGCAGATTCAAACTTTTCAATCGAGGGAGGGACAGCTTGTAGACTGACCGTTTGGGGAGTTTTAGCAGAAATTTCTTGCCGCCTTACTCAGGAGTTGCTCCAAGGCTGTCCAGCTAACCTTTGGAGTGCGCCGTGAATATTACATACCGATTAGAACCTTTCAATCGAGGGAGGGACAGCTTGTAGACTGACCGTTTGGAGAGTTTTGTCAGAAATTTCTTGCCGCCTTAATCAGGAGTTGCTCCAAGGCTGTCCAGCTAACCTTTGGAGTGCGCCTGAATATTACATACCGATTCGAACCTTTCAATCGAGGGAGGGACAGCTTGTAGACTGACCGTTTGGGGAGTTTTAGCAGAAATTTCTTGCCGCCTTACTCAGGAGTTGCTCTAAGGCTGTCCAGCTAACCTTTGGAGTGCGCCGTGAATATTACATACCGATTCGAACCTTTCAATCGAGGGAGGGACAGCTTGTAGACTGACCGTTTGGGGAGTTTTAGCAGAAATTTCTTGCCGCCTTACTCAGGAGTTGCTCTAAGGCTGTCCAGCTAACCTTTGCAGTGCGCCGTGAATATTACATACCGATTCGAACCTTTCAATCGAGGGAGGGACAGCTTGTAGACTGACCGTTTGGGGAGTTTTAGCAGAAATTTCTTGCCGCCTTACTCAGGAGTTGCTCCAAGGCGGGCCATAGAGCGTTTGTAGTGCGCCGTGAATATTACATACCGATTCGAACCTTTCAATCGAGGGAGGGACAGCTTGTAGACTGACCGTTTGGAGAGTTTTGTCAGAAATTTCTTGCCGCCTTACTCAGGAGTTGCTCCAAGGCTGTCCAGCTAACCTTTGGAGTGCGCCGTGAATATTACATACCGATTAGAACCTTTCAATCGAGGGAGGGACAGCTTGTAGACTGACCGTTTGGGGAGTTTTAGCAGAAATTTCTTGCCGCCTTACTCAGGAGTTGCTCTAAGGCTGTCCAGCTAACCTTTGGAGTGCGCCGTGAATATTACATACCGATTCGAACCTTTCAATCGAGGGAGGGACAGCTTGTAGACTGACCGTTTGGGGAGTTTTAGCAGAAATTTCTTGCCGCCTTACTCAGGAGTTGCTCTAAGGCTGTCCAGCTAACCTTTGGAGTGCGCCGTGAATATTACATACCGATTCGAACCTTTCAATCGAGGGAGGGACAGCTTGTAGACTGACCGTTTGGGGAGTTTTAGCAGAAATTTCTTGCCGCCTTACTCAGGAGTTGCTCTAAGGCTGTCCAGCTAACCTTTGGAGTCCGCTGTGAACATTGCATACAGATTCAAACCTTTCAATCGAGGGAGGGACAGCTTGTAGACTGACCGTTTGGAGAGTTTTGTCAGAAATTTCTTGCCGCCTTACTCAGGAGTTGCTCTAAGGCTGTCCAGCTAACCTTTGGAGTGCGCCGTGAATATTACATACCGATTCGAACCTTTCAATCGAGGGAGGGACAGCTTGTAGACTGACCGTTTGGGGAGTTTTAGCAGAAATTTCTTGCCGCCTTACTCAGGAGTTGCTCTAAGGCTGTCCAGCTAACCTTTGCAGTGCGCCGTGAATATTACATACCGATTCGAACCTTTCAATCGAGGGAGGGACAGCTTGTAGACTGACCGTTTGGGGAGTTTTAGCAGAAATTTCTTGCCGCCTTACTCAGGAGTTGCTCCAAGGCGGGCCATAGAGCGTTTGTAGTGCGCCGTGAATATTACATACCGATTCGAACCTTTCAATCGAGGGAGGGACAGCTTGTAGACTGACCGTTTGGAGAGTTTTGTCAGAAATTTCTTGCCGCCTTACTCAGGAGTTGCTCCAAGGCTGTCCAGCTAACCTTTGGAGTGCGCCGTGAATATTACATACCGATTCGAACCTTTCAATCGAGGGAGGGACAGCTTGTAGACTGACCGTTTGGGGAGTTTTAGCAGAAATTTCTTGCCGCCTTACTCAGGAGTTGCTCTAAGGCTGTCCAGCTAACCTTTGGAGTGCGCCGTGAATATTACATACCGATTCGAACCTTTCAATCGAGGGAGGGACAGCTTGTAGACTGACCGTTTGGGGAGTTTTAGCAGAAATTTCTTGCCGCCTTACTCAGGAGTTGCTCTAAGGCTGTCCAGCTAACCTTTGGAGAGCGCCGTGAACATTACATACCGATTCGAACCTTTCAATCGAGGGAGGGACAGCTTGTAGACTGACCGTTTGGGGAGTTTTAGCAGAAATTTCTTGCCGCCTTACTCAGGAGTTGCTCTAAGGCTGTCCAGCTAACCTTTGGAGTCCGCCGTGAACATTGCATACAGATTCAAACCTTTCAATCGAGGGAGGGACAGCTTGTAGACTGACCGTTTGGGGAGTTTTAGCAGAAATTTCTTGCCGCCTTACTCAGGAGTTGCTCTAAGGCTGTCCAGCTAACCTTTGGAGTCCGCCGTGAACATTGCATACAGATTCAAACCTTTCAATCGAGGGAGGGACAGCTTGTAGACTGACCGTTTGGGGAGTTTTAGCAGAAATTTCTTGCCGCCTTACTCAGGAGTTGCTCTAAGGCTGTCCAGCTAACCTTTGGAGTCCGCCGTGAACATTGCATACAGATTCAAACCTTTCAATCGAGGGAGGGACAGCTTGTAGACTGACCGTTTGGAGAGTTTTGTCAGAAATTTCTTGCCGCCTTACTCAGGAGTTGCTCTAAGGCTGTCCAGCTAACCTTTGGAGTGCGCCGTGAATATTACATACCGATTCGAAGCTTTCAATCGAGGGAGGGACAGCTTGTAGACTGACCGTTTGGGGAGTTTAGCAGAAATTTCTTGCCGCCTTACTCAGGAGTTGCTCTAAGGCTGTCCAGCTAACCTTTGCAGTGCGCCGTGAATATTACATACCGATTCGAACCTTTCAATCGAGGGAGGGACAGCTTGTAGACTGACCGTTTGGGGAGTTTTAGCAGAAATTTCTTGCCGCCTTACTCAGGAGTTGCTCCAAGGCGGGCCATAGAGCGTTTGTAGTGCGCCGTGAATATTACATACCGATTCGAACCTTTCAATCGAGGGAGGGACAGCTTGTAGACTGACCGTTTGGAGAGTTTTGTCAGAAATTTCTTGCCGCCTTACTCAGGAGTTGCTCCAAGGCTGTCCAGCTAACCTTTGGAGTGCGCCGTGAATATTACATACCGATTAGAACCTTTCAATCGAGGGAGGGACAGCTTGTAGACTGACCGTTTGGGGAGTTTTAGCAGAAATTTCTTGCCGCCTTACTCAGGAGTTGCTCTAAGGCTGTCCAGCTAACCTTTGGAGTCCGCTGTGAACATTGCATACAGATTCAAACCTTTCAATCGAGGGAGGGACAGCTTGTAGACTGACCGTTTGGAGAGTTTTGTCAGAAATTTCTTGCCGCCTTACTCAGGAGTTGCTCTAAGGCTGTCCAGCTAACCTTTGGAGTGCGCCGTGAATATTACATACCGATTCGAACCTTTCAATCGAGGGAGGGACAGCTTGTAGACTGACCGTTTGGGGAGTTTTAGCAGAAATTTCTTGCCGCCTTACTCAGGAGTTGCTCTAAGGCTGTCCAGCTAACCTTTGCAGTGCGCCGTGAATATTACATACCGATTCGAACCTTTCAATCGAGGGAGGGACAGCTTGTAGACTGACCGTTTGGGGAGTTTTAGCAGAAATTTCTTGCCGCCTTACTCAGGAGTTGCTCCAAGGCGGGCCATAGAGCGTTTGTAGTGCGCCGTGAATATTACATACCGATTCGAACCTTTCAATCGAGGGAGGGACAGCTTGTAGACTGACCGTTTGGAGAGTTTTGTCAGAAATTTCTTGCCGCCTTACTCAGGAGTTGCTCCAAGGCTGTCCAGCTAACCTTTGGAGTGCGCCGTGAATATTACATACCGATTCGAACCTTTCAATCGAGGGAGGGACAGCTTGTAGACTGACCGTTTGGGGAGTTTTAGCAGAAATTTCTTGCCGCCTTACTCAGGAGTTGCTCTAAGGCTGTCCAGCTAACCTTTGGAGTGCGCCGTGAATATTACATACCGATTCGAACCTTTCAATCGAGGGAGGGACAGCTTGTAGACTGACCGTTTGGAGAGTTTTGTCAGAAATTTCTTGCCGCCTTACTCAGGAGTTGCTCCAAGGCTGTCCAGCTAACCTTTGGAGTGCGCCGTGAATATTACATACCGATTCGAACCTTTCAATCGAGGGAGGGACAGCTTGTAGACTGACCGTTTGGGGAGTTTTAGCAGAAATTTCTTGCCGCCTTACTCAGGAGTTGCTCTAAGGCTGTCCAGCTAACCTTTGGAGTCCGCCGTGAACATTGCATACAGATTCAAACCTTTCAATCGAGGGAGGGACAGCTTGTAGACTGACCGTTTGGGGAGTTTTAGCAGAAATTTCTTGCCGCCTTACTCAGGAGTTGCTCTAAGGCTGTCCAGCTAACCTTTGGAGTCCGCCGTGAACATTGCATACAGATTCAAACCTTTCAATCGAGGGAGGGACAGCTTGTAGACTGACCGTTTGGGGAGTTTTAGCAGAAATTTCTTGCCGCCTTACTCAGGAGTTGCTCTAAGGCTGTCCAGCTAACCTTTGGAGTCCGCCGTGAACATTGCATACAGATTCAAACCTTTCAATCGAGGGAGGGACAGCTTGTAGACTGACCGTTTGGAGAGTTTTGTCAGAAATTTCTTGCCGCCTTACTCAGGAGTTGCTCTAAGGCTGTCCAGCTAACCTTTGGAGTGCGCCGTGAATATTACATACCGATTCGAAGCTTTCAATCGAGGGAGGGACAGCTTGTAGACTGACCGTTTGGGGAGTTTAGCAGAAATTTCTTGCCGCCTTACTCAGGAGTTGCTCTAAGGCTGTCCAGCTAACCTTTGCAGTGCGCCGTGAATATTACATACCGATTCGAACCTTTCAATCGAGGGAGGGACAGCTTGTAGACTGACCGTTTGGGGAGTTTTAGCAGAAATTTCTTGCCGCCTTACTCAGGAGTTGCTCCAAGGCGGGCCATAGAGCGTTTGTAGTGCGCCGTGAATATTACATACCGATTCGAACCTTTCAATCGAGGGAGGGACAGCTTGTAGACTGACCGTTTGGAGAGTTTTGTCAGAAATTTCTTGCCGCCTTACTCAGGAGTTGCTCCAAGGCTGTCCAGCTAACCTTTGGAGTGCGCCGTGAATATTACATACCGATTAGAACCTTTCAATCGAGGGAGGGACAGCTTGTAGACTGACCGTTTGGGGAGTTTTAGCAGAAATTTCTTGCCGCCTTACTCAGGAGTTGCTCTAAGGCTGTCCAGCTAACCTTTGGAGTCCGCTGTGAACATTGCATACAGATTCAAACCTTTCAATCGAGGGAGGGACAGCTTGTAGACTGACCGTTTGGAGAGTTTTGTCAGAAATTTCTTGCCGCCTTACTCAGGAGTTGCTCTAAGGCTGTCCAGCTAACCTTTGGAGTGCGCCGTGAATATTACATACCGATTCGAACCTTTCAATCGAGGGAGGGACAGCTTGTAGACTGACCGTTTGGGGAGTTTTAGCAGAAATTTCTTGCCGCCTTACTCAGGAGTTGCTCTAAGGCTGTCCAGCTAACCTTTGCAGTGCGCCGTGAATATTACATACCGATTCGAACCTTTCAATCGAGGGAGGGACAGCTTGTAGACTGACCGTTTGGGGAGTTTTAGCAGAAATTTCTTGCCGCCTTACTCAGGAGTTGCTCCAAGGCGGGCCATAGAGCGTTTGTAGTGCGCCGTGAATATTACATACCGATTCGAACCTTTCAATCGAGGGAGGGACAGCTTGTAGACTGACCGTTTGGAGAGTTTTGTCAGAAATTTCTTGCCGCCTTACTCAGGAGTTGCTCCAAGGCTGTCCAGCTAACCTTTGGAGTGCGCCGTGAATATTACATACCGATTCGAACCTTTCAATCGAGGGAGGGACAGCTTGTAGACTGACCGTTTGGGGAGTTTTAGCAGAAATTTCTTGCCGCCTTACTCAGGAGTTGCTCTAAGGCTGTCCAGCTAACCTTTGGAGTGCGCCGTGAATATTACATACCGATTCGAACCTTTCAATCGAGGGAGGGACAGCTTGTAGACTGACCGTTTGGAGAGTTTTGTCAGAAATTTCTTGCCGCCTTACTCAGGAGTTGCTCCAAGGCTGTCCAGCTAACCTTTGGAGTGCGCCGTGAATATTACATACCGATTCGAACCTTTCAATCGAGGGAGGGACAGCTTGTAGACTGACCGTTTGGGGAGTTTTAGCAGAAATTTCTTGCCGCCTTACTCAGGAGTTGCTCTAAGGCTGTCCAGCTAACCTTTGGAGTGCGCCGTGAATATTACATACCGATTCGAACCTTTCAATCGAGGGAGGGACAGCTTGTAGACTGACCGTTTGGGGAGTTTTAGCAGAAATTTCTTGCCGCCTTACTCAGGAGTTGCTCTAAGGCTGTCCAGCTAACCTTTGGAGAGCGCCGTGAATATTACATACCGATTCGAACCTTTCAATCGAGGGAGGGACAGCTTGTAGACTGACCGTTTGGGGAGTTTTAGCAGAAATTTCTTGCCGCCTTACTCAGGAGTTGCTCTAAGGCTGTCCAGCTAACCTTTGGAGTCCGCCGTGAACATTGCATACAGATTCAAACCTTTCAATCGAGGGAGGGACAGCTTGTAGACTGACCGTTTGGGGAGTTTTAGCAGAAATTTCTTGCCGCCTTACTCAGGAGTTGCTCTAAGGCTGTCCAGCTAACCTTTGGAGTCCGCCGTGAACATTGCATACAGATTCAAACCTTTCAATCGAGGGAGGGACAGCTTGTAGACTGACCGTTTGGAGAGTTTTGTCAGAAATTTCTTGCCGCCTTACTCAGGAGTTGCTCTAAGGCTGTCCAGCTAACCTTTGGAGTGCGCCGTGAATATTACATACCGATTCG
This sequence comes from Heligmosomoides polygyrus bakeri, assembly GCA_947359475.1. Classification (NCBI taxonomy): domain Eukaryota; kingdom Metazoa; phylum Nematoda; class Chromadorea; order Rhabditida; family Heligmosomidae; genus Heligmosomoides; species Heligmosomoides polygyrus. The sequence goes on along the minus strand of OX375870.1, from coordinate 34,151,045 downwards.
AAGCTTTCAATCGAGGGAGGGACAGCTTGTAGACTGACCGTTTGGGGAGTTTAGCAGAAATTTCTTGCCGCCTTACTCAGGAGTTGCTCTAAGGCTGTCCAGCTAACCTTTGCAGTGCGCCGTGAATATTACATACCGATTCGAACCTTTCAATCGAGGGAGGGACAGCTTGTAGACTGACCGTTTGGGGAGTTTTAGCAGAAATTTCTTGCCGCCTTACTCAGGAGTTGCTCCAAGGCGGGCCATAGAGCGTTTGTAGTGCGCCGTGAATATTACATACCGATTCGAACCTTTCAATCGAGGGAGGGACAGCTTGTAGACTGACCGTTTGGAGAGTTTTGTCAGAAATTTCTTGCCGCCTTACTCAGGAGTTGCTCCAAGGCTGTCCAGCTAACCTTTGGAGTGCGCCGTGAATATTACATACCGATTAGAACCTTTCAATCGAGGGAGGGACAGCTTGTAGACTGACCGTTTGGGGAGTTTTAGCAGAAATTTCTTGCCGCCTTACTCAGGAGTTGCTCTAAGGCTGTCCAGCTAACCTTTGGAGTGCGCCGTGAATATTACCTACCGATTCGAACCTTTCAATCGAGGGAGGGACAGCTTGTAGACTGACCGTTTGGGGAGTTTTAGCAGAAATTTCTTGCCGCCTTACTCAGGAGTTGCTCTAAGGCTGTCCAGCTAACCTTTGGAGTGCGCCGTGAATATTACATACCGATTCGAACCTTTCAATCGAGGGAGGGACAGCTTGTAGACTGACCGTTTGGGGAGTTTTAGCAGAAATTTCTTGCCGCCTTACTCAGGAGTTGCTCTAAGGCTGTCCAGCTAACCTTTGGAGAGCGCCGTGAATATTACATACCGATTCGAACCTTTCAATCGAGGGAGGGACAGCTTGTAGACTGACCGTTTGGGGAGTTTTAGCAGAAATTTCTTGCCGCCTTACTCAGGAGTTGCTCTAAGGCTGTCCAGCTAACCTTTGGAGTCCGCCGTGAACATTGCATACAGATTCAAACCTTTCAATCGAGGGAGGGACAGCTTGTAGACTGACCGTTTGGGGAGTTTTAGCAGAAATTTCTTGCCGCCTTACTCAGGAGTTGCTCTAAGGCTGTCCAGCTAACCTTTGGAGTCCGCCGTGAACATTGCATACAGATTCAAACCTTTCAATCGAGGGAGGGACAGCTTGTAGACTGACCGTTTGGAGAGTTTTGTCAGAAATTTCTTGCCGCCTTACTCAGGAGTTGCTCTAAGGCTGTCCAGCTAACCTTTGGAGTGCGCCGTGAATATTACATACCGATTCGAAGCTTTCAATCGAGGGAGGGACAGCTTGTAGACTGACCGTTTGGGGAGTTTAGCAGAAATTTCTTGCCGCCTTACTCAGGAGTTGCTCTAAGGCTGTCCAGCTAACCTTTGCAGTGCGCCGTGAATATTACATACCGATTCGAACCTTTCAATCGAGGGAGGGACAGCTTGTAGACTGACCGTTTGGGGAGTTTTAGCAGAAATTTCTTGCCGCCTTACTCAGGAGTTGCTCTAAGGCTGTCCAGCTAACCTTTGCAGTGCGCCGTGAATATTACATACCGATTCGAACCTTTCAATCGAGGGAGGGACAGCTTGTAGACTGACCGTTTGGAGAGTTTTGTCAGAAATTTCTTGCCGCCTTACTCAGGAGTTGCTCCAAGGCTGTCCAGCTAACCTTTGGAGTGCGCCGTGAATATTACATACCGATTAGAACCTTTCAATCGAGGGAGGGACAGCTTGTAGACTGACCGTTTGGGGAGTTTTAGCAGAAATTTCTTGCCGCCTTACTCAGGAGTTGCTCTAAGGCTGTCCAGCTAACCTTTGGAGTGCGCCGTGAATATTACATACCGATTCGAACCTTTCAATCGAGGGAGGGACAGCTTGTAGACTGACCGTTTGGGGAGTTTTAGCAGAAATTTCTTGCCGCCTTACTCAGGAGTTGCTCCAAGGCGGGCCATAGAGCGTTTGTAGTGCGCCGTGAATATTACATACCGATTCGAACCTTTCAATCGAGGGAGGGACAGCTTGTAGACTGACCGTTTGGAGAGTTTTGTCAGAAATTTCTTGCCGCCTTACTCAGGAGTTGCTCCAAGGCTGTCCAGCTAACCTTTGGAGTGCGCCGTGAATATTACATACCGATTAGAACCTTTCAATCGAGGGAGGGACAGCTTGTAGACTGACCGTTTGGGGAGTTTTAGCAGAAATTTCTTGCCGCCTTACTCAGGAGTTGCTCTAAGGCTGTCCAGCTAACCTTTGGAGTGCGCCGTGAATATTACCTACCGATTCGAACCTTTCAATCGAGGGAGGGACAGCTTGTAGACTGACCGTTTGGGGAGTTTTAGCAGAAATTTCTTGCCGCCTTACTCAGGAGTTGCTCTAAGGCTGTCCAGCTAACCTTTGGAGTGCGCCGTGAATATTACATACCGATTCGAACCTTTCAATCGAGGGAGGGACAGCTTGTAGACTGACCGTTTGGGGAGTTTTAGCAGAAATTTCTTGCCGCCTTACTCAGGAGTTGCTCTAAGGCTGTCCAGCTAACCTTTGGAGAGCGCCGTGAATATTACATACCGATTCGAACCTTTCAATCGAGGGAGGGACAGCTTGTAGACTGACCGTTTGGGGAGTTTTAGCAGAAATTTCTTGCCGCCTTACTCAGGAGTTGCTCTAAGGCTGTCCAGCTAACCTTTGGAGTCCGCCGTGAACATTGCATACAGATTCAAACCTTTCAATCGAGGGAGGGACAGCTTGTAGACTGACCGTTTGGGGAGTTTTAGCAGAAATTTCTTGCCGCCTTACTCAGGAGTTGCTCTAAGGCTGTCCAGCTAACCTTTGGAGTCCGCCGTGAACATTGCATACAGATTCAAACCTTTCAATCGAGGGAGGGACAGCTTGTAGACTGACCGTTTGGAGAGTTTTGTCAGAAATTTCTTGCCGCCTTACTCAGGAGTTGCTCTAAGGCTGTCCAGCTAACCTTTGGAGTGCGCCGTGAATATTACATACCGATTCGAAGCTTTCAATCGAGGGAGGGACAGCTTGTAGACTGACCGTTTGGGGAGTTTTAGCAGAAATTTCTTGCCGCCTTACTCAGGAGTTGCTCTAAGGCTGTCCAGCTAACCTTTGGAGAGCGCCGTGAATATTACATACCGATTCGAACCTTTCAATCGAGGGAGGGACAGCTTGTAGACTGACCGTTTGGGGAGTTTTAGCAGAAATTTCTTGCCGCCTTACTCAGGAGTTGCTCTAAGGCTGTCCAGCTAACCTTTGGAGTCCGCCGTGAACATTGCATACAGATTCAAACCTTTCAATCGAGGGAGGGACAGCTTGTAGACTGACCGTTTGGGGAGTTTTAGCAGAAATTTCTTGCCGCCTTACTCAGGAGTTGCTCTAAGGCTGTCCAGCTAACCTTTGGAGTCCGCCGTGAACATTGCATACAGATTCAAACCTTTCAATCGAGGGAGGGACAGCTTGTAGACTGACCGTTTGGAGAGTTTTGTCAGAAATTTCTTGCCGCCTTACTCAGGAGTTGCTCTAAGGCTGTCCAGCTAACCTTTGGAGTGCGCCGTGAATATTACATACCGATTCGAAGCTTTCAATCGAGGGAGGGACAGCTTGTAGACTGACCGTTTGGGGAGTTTAGCAGAAATTTCTTGCCGCCTTACTCAGGAGTTGCTCTAAGGCTGTCCAGCTAACCTTTGCAGTGCGCCGTGAATATTACATACCGATTCGAACCTTTCAATCGAGGGAGGGACAGCTTGTAGACTGACCGTTTGGGGAGTTTTAGCAGAAATTTCTTGCCGCCTTACTCAGGAGTTGCTCCAAGGCGGGCCATAGAGCGTTTGTAGTGCGCCGTGAATATTACATACCGATTCGAACCTTTCAATCGAGGGAGGGACAGCTTGTAGACTGACCGTTTGGAGAGTTTTGTCAGAAATTTCTTGCCGCCTTACTCAGGAGTTGCTCCAAGGCTGTCCAGCTAACCTTTGGAGTGCGCCGTGAATATTACATACCGATTAGAACCTTTCAATCGAGGGAGGGACAGCTTGTAGACTGACCGTTTGGGGAGTTTTAGCAGAAATTTCTTGCCGCCTTACTCAGGAGTTGCTCTAAGGCTGTCCAGCTAACCTTTGGAGTGCGCCGTGAATATTACATACCGATTCGAACCTTTCAATCGAGGGAGGGACAGCTTGTAGACTGACCGTTTGGGGAGTTTTAGCAGAAATTTCTTGCCGCCTTACTCAGGAGTTGCTCTAAGGCTGTCCAGCTAACCTTTGGAGAGCGCCGTGAATATTACATACCGATTCGAACCTTTCAATCGAGGGAGGGACAGCTTGTAGACTGACCGTTTGGGGAGTTTTAGCAGAAATTTCTTGCCGCCTTACTCAGGAGTTGCTCTAAGGCTGTCCAGCTAACCTTTGGAGTCCGCCGTGAACATTGCATACAGATTCAAACCTTTCAATCGAGGGAGGGACAGCTTGTAGACTGACCGTTTGGAGAGTTTTGTCAGAAATTTCTTGCCGCCTTACTCAGGAGTTGCTCTAAGGCTGTCCAGCTAACCTTTGGAGTGCGCCGTGAATATTACATACCGATTCGAAGCTTTCAATCGAGGGAGGGACAGCTTGTAGACTGACCGTTTGGGGAGTTTAGCAGAAATTTCTTGCCGCCTTACTCAGGAGTTGCTCTAAGGCTGTCCAGCTAACCTTTGCAGTGCGCCGTGAATATTACATACCGATTCGAACCTTTCAATCGAGGGAGGGACAGCTTGTAGACTGACCGTTTGGGGAGTTTTAGCAGAAATTTCTTGCCGCCTTACTCAGGAGTTGCTCCAAGGCGGGCCATAGAGCGTTTGTAGTGCGCCGTGAATATTACATACCGATTCGAACCTTTCAATCGAGGGAGGGACAGCTTGTAGACTGACCGTTTGGAGAGTTTTGTCAGAAATTTCTTGCCGCCTTACTCAGGAGTTGCTCCAAGGCTGTCCAGCTAACCTTTGGAGTGCGCCGTGAATATTACATACCGATTAGAACCTTTCAATCGAGGGAGGGACAGCTTGTAGACTGACCGTTTGGGGAGTTTTAGCAGAAATTTCTTGCCGCCTTACTCAGGAGTTGCTCTAAGGCTGTCCAGCTAACCTTTGGAGTGCGCCGTGAATATTACATACCGATTCGAACCTTTCAATCGAGGGAGGGACAGCTTGTAGACTGACCGTTTGGGGAGTTTTAGCAGAAATTTCTTGCCGCCTTACTCAGGAGTTGCTCTAAGGCTGTCCAGCTAACCTTTGGAGAGCGCCGTGAATATTACATACCGATTCGAACCTTTCAATCGAGGGAGGGACAGCTTGTAGACTGACCGTTTGGGGAGTTTTAGCAGAAATTTCTTGCCGCCTTACTCAGGAGTTGCTCTAAGGCTGTCCAGCTAACCTTTGGAGTCCGCCGTGAACATTGCATACAGATTCAAACCTTTCAATCGAGGGAGGGACAGCTTGTAGACTGACCGTTTGGGGAGTTTTAGCAGAAATTTCTTGCCGCCTTACTCAGGAGTTGCTCTAAGGCTGTCCAGCTAACCTTTGGAGTCCGCCGTGAACATTGCATACAGATTCAAACCTTTCAATCGAGGGAGGGACAGCTTGTAGACTGACCGTTTGGAGAGTTTTGTCAGAAATTTCTTGCCGCCTTACTCAGGAGTTGCTCTAAGGCTGTCCAGCTAACCTTTGGAGTGCGCCGTGAATATTACATACCGATTCGAAGCTTTCAATCGAGGGAGGGACAGCTTGTAGACTGACCGTTTGGGGAGTTTAGCAGAAATTTCTTGCCGCCTTACTCAGGAGTTGCTCTAAGGCTGTCCAGCTAACCTTTGCAGTGCGCCGTGAATATTACATACCGATTCGAACCTTTCAATCGAGGGAGGGACAGCTTGTAGACTGACCGTTTGGGGAGTTTTAGCAGAAATTTCTTGCCGCCTTACTCAGGAGTTGCTCCAAGGCGGGCCATAGAGCGTTTGTAGTGCGCCGTGAATATTACATACCGATTCGAACCTTTCAATCGAGGGAGGGACAGCTTGTAGACTGACCGTTTGGAGAGTTTTGTCAGAAATTTCTTGCCGCCTTACTCAGGAGTTGCTCCAAGGCTGTCCAGCTAACCTTTGGAGTGCGCCGTGAATATTACATACCGATTAGAACCTTTCAATCGAGGGAGGGACAGCTTGTAGACTGACCGTTTGGGGAGTTTTAGCAGAAATTTCTTGCCGCCTTACTCAGGAGTTGCTCTAAGGCTGTCCAGCTAACCTTTGGAGTGCGCCGTGAATATTACATACCGATTCGAACCTTTCAATCGAGGGAGGGACAGCTTGTAGACTGACCGTTTGGGGAGTTTTAGCAGAAATTTCTTGCCGCCTTACTCAGGAGTTGCTCTAAGGCTGTCCAGCTAACCTTTGGAGAGCGCCGTGAATATTACATACCGATTCGAACCTTTCAATCGAGGGAGGGACAGCTTGTAGACTGACCGTTTGGGGAGTTTTAGCAGAAATTTCTTGCCGCCTTACTCAGGAGTTGCTCTAAGGCTGTCCAGCTAACCTTTGGAGTCCGCCGTGAACATTGCATACAGATTCAAACCTTTCAATCGAGGGAGGGACAGCTTGTAGACTGACCGTTTGGGGAGTTTTAGCAGAAATTTCTTGCCGCCTTACTCAGGAGTTGCTCTAAGGCTGTCCAGCTAACCTTTGGAGAGCGCCGTGAATATTACATACCGATTCGAACCTTTCAATCGAGGGAGGGACAGCTTGTAGACTGACCGTTTGGGGAGTTTTAGCAGAAATTTCTTGCCGCCTTACTCAGGAGTTGCTCTAAGGCTGTCCAGCTAACCTTTGGAGTCCGCCGTGAACATTGCATACAGATTCAAACCTTTCAATCGAGGGAGGGACAGCTTGTAGACTGACCGTTTGGGGAGTTTTAGCAGAAATTTCTTGCCGCCTTACTCAGGAGTTGCTCTAAGGCTGTCCAGCTAACCTTTGGAGTCCGCCGTGAACATTGCATACAGATTCAAACCTTTCAATCGAGGGAGGGACAGCTTGTAGACTGACCGTTTGGAGAGTTTTGTCAGAAATTTCTTGCCGCCTTACTCAGGAGTTGCTCTAAGGCTGTCCAGCTAACCTTTGGAGTGCGCCGTGAATATTACATACCGATTCGAAGCTTTCAATCGAGGGAGGGACAGCTTGTAGACTGACCGTTTGGGGAGTTTAGCAGAAATTTCTTGCCGCCTTACTCAGGAGTTGCTCTAAGGCTGTCCAGCTAACCTTTGCAGTGCGCCGTGAATATTACATACCGATTCGAACCTTTCAATCGAGGGAGGGACAGCTTGTAGACTGACCGTTTGGGGAGTTTTAGCAGAAATTTCTTGCCGCCTTACTCAGGAGTTGCTCCAAGGCGGGCCATAGAGCGTTTGTAGTGCGCCGTGAATATTACATACCGATTCGAACCTTTCAATCGAGGGAGGGACAGCTTGTAGACTGACCGTTTGGAGAGTTTTGTCAGAAATTTCTTGCCGCCTTACTCAGGAGTTGCTCCAAGGCTGTCCAGCTAACCTTTGGAGTGCGCCGTGAATATTACATACCGATTAGAACCTTTCAATCGAGGGAGGGACAGCTTGTAGACTGACCGTTTGGGGAGTTTTAGCAGAAATTTCTTGCCGCCTTACTCAGGAGTTGCTCTAAGGCTGTCCAGCTAACCTTTGGAGTGCGCCGTGAATATTACATACCGATTCGAACCTTTCAATCGAGGGAGGGACAGCTTGTAGACTGACCGTTTGGGGAGTTTTAGCAGAAATTTCTTGCCGCCTTACTCAGGAGTTGCTCTAAGGCTGTCCAGCTAACCTTTGGAGAGCGCCGTGAATATTACATACCGATTCGAACCTTTCAATCGAGGGAGGGACAGCTTGTAGACTGACCGTTTGGGGAGTTTTAGCAGAAATTTCTTGCCGCCTTACTCAGGAGTTGCTCTAAGGCTGTCCAGCTAACCTTTGGAGTCCGCCGTGAACATTGCATACAGATTCAAACCTTTCAATCGAGGGAGGGACAGCTTGTAGACTGACCGTTTGGGGAGTTTTAGCAGAAATTTCTTGCCGCCTTACTCAGGAGTTGCTCTAAGGCTGTCCAGCTAACCTTTGGAGTCCGCCGTGAACATTGCATACAGATTCAAACCTTTCAATCGAGGGAGGGACAGCTTGTAGACTGACCGTTTGGAGAGTTTTGTCAGAAATTTCTTGCCGCCTTACTCAGGAGTTGCTCTAAGGCTGTCCAGCTAACCTTTGGAGTGCGCCGTGAATATTACATACCGATTCGAACCTTTCAATCGAGGGAGGGACAGCTTGTAGACTGACCGTTTGGAGAGTTTTGTCAGAAATTTCTTGCCGCCTTACTCAGTAGTTGCTCTAAGGCTGTCCAGCTAACCTTTGGAGTGCGCCGTGAATATTACATACCGATTCGAACCTTTCAATCGAGGGAGGGACAGCTTGTAGACTGACCGTTTGGAGAGTTTTGTCAGAAATTTCTTGCCGCCTTACTCAGGAGTTGCTCCAAGGCTGTCCAGCTAACCTTCGGAGTGCGCCGTGAATATTATATACCGATTCGAACCTTTCAATCGAGGGAGGGACAGCTTGTAGACTGACCGTTTGGGGAGTTTTAGCAGAAATTTCTTGCCGCCTTACTCAGGAGTTGCTCTAAGGCTGTCCAGCTAACCTTTGCAGTGCGCCGTGAATATTACATACCGATTCGAACCTTTCAATCGAGGGAGGGACAGCTTGTAGACTGACCGTTTGGGGAGTTTTAGCAGAAATTTCTTGCCGCCTTACTCAGGAGTTGCTCCAAGGCGGGCCATAGAGCGTTTGTAGTGCGCCGTGAATATTACATACCGATTCGAACCTTTCAATCGAGGGAGGGACAGCTTGTAGACTGACCGTTTGGAGAGTTTTGTCAGAAATTTCTTGCCGCCTTACTCAGGAGTTGCTCCAAGGCTGTCCAGCTAACCTTTGGAGTGCGCCGTGAATATTACATACCGATTCGAACCTTTCAATCGAGGGAGGGACAGCTTGTAGACTGACCGTTTGGGGAGTTTTAGCAGAAATTTCTTGCCGCCTTACTCAGGAGTTGCTCTAAGGCTGTCCAGCTAACCTTTGGAGTCCGCCGTGAACATTGCATACAGATTCAAACCTTTCAATCGAGGGAGGGACAGCTTGTAGACTGACCGTTTGGGGAGTTTTAGCAGAAATTTCTTGCCGCCTTACTCAGGAGTTGCTCTAAGGCTGTCCAGCTAACCTTTGGAGTCCGCCGTGAACATTGCATACAGATTCAAACCTTTCAATCGAGGGAGGGACAGCTTGTAGACTGACCGTTTGGAGAGTTTTGTCAGAAATTTCTTGCCGCCTTACTCAGGAGTTGCTCTAAGGCTGTCCAGCTAACCTTTGGAGTGCGCCGTGAATATTACATACCGATTCGAAGCTTTCAATCGAGGGAGGGACAGCTTGTAGACTGACCGTTTGGGGAGTTTAGCAGAAATTTCTTGCCGCCTTACTCAGGAGTTGCTCTAAGGCTGTCCAGCTAACCTTTGGAGTGCGCCGTGAATATTACATACCGATTCGAACCTTTCAATCGAGGGAGGGACAGCTTGTAGACTGACCGTTTGGAGAGTTTTGTCAGAAATTTCTTGCCGCCTTACTCAGTAGTTGCTCTAAGGCTGTCCAGCTAACCTTTGGAGTGCGCCGTGAATATTACATACCGATTCGAACCTTTCAATCGAGGGAGGGACAGCTTGTAGACTGACCGTTTGGAGAGTTTTGTCAGAAATTTCTTGCCGCCTTACTCAGGAGTTGCTCCAAGGCTGTCCAGCTAACCTTCGGAGTGCGCCGTGAATATTACATACCGATTCGAACCTTTCAATCGAGGGAGGGACAGCTTGTAGACTGACCGTTTGGGGAGTTTTAGCAGAAATTTCTTGCCGCCTTACTCAGGAGTTGCTCCAAGGCGGGCCATAGAGCGTTTGTAGTGCGCCGTGAATATTACATACCGATTCGAACCTTTCAATCGAGGGAGGGACAGCTTGTAGACTGACCGTTTGGAGAGTTTTGTCAGAAATTTCTTGCCGCCTTACTCAGGAGTTGCTCCAAGGCTGTCCAGCTAACCTTTGGAGTGCGCCGTGAATATTGCATACAGATTCAAACCTTTCAATCGAGGGAGGGACAGCTTGTAGACTGACCGTTTGGGGAGTTTTAGCAGAAATTTCTTGCCGCCTTACTCAGGAGTTGCTCTAAGGCTGTCCAGCTAACCTTTGGAGTCCGCCGTGAACATTGCATACAGATTCAAACCTTTCAATCGAGGGAGGGACAGCTTGTAGACTGACCGTTTGGGGAGTTTTAGCAGAAATTTCTTGCCGCCTTACTCAGGAGTTGCTCTAAGGCTGTCCAGCTAACCTTTGGAGTCCGCCGTGAACATTGCATACAGATTCAAACCTTTCAATCGAGGGAGGGACAGCTTGTAGACTGACCGTTTGGGGAGTTTTAGCAGAAATTTCTTGCCGCCTTACTCAGGAGTTGCTCTAAGGCTGTCCAGCTAACCTTTGGAGTCCGCCGTGAACATTGCATACAGATTCAAACCTTTCAATCGAGGGAGGGACAGCTTGTAGACTGACCGTTTGGAGAGTTTTGTCAGAAATTTCTTGCCGCCTTACTCAGGAGTTGCTCTAAGGCTGTCCAGCTAACCTTTGGAGTGCGCCGTGAATATTACATACCGATTCGAAGCTTTCAATCGAGGGAGGGACAGCTTGTAGACTGACCGTTTGGGGAGTTTAGCAGAAATTTCTTGCCGCCTTACTCAGGAGTTGCTCTAAGGCTGTCCAGCTAACCTTTGGAGTGCGCCGTGAATATTACATACCGATTCGAACCTTTCAATCGAGGGAGGGACAGCTTGTAGACTGACCGTTTGGAGAGTTTTGTCAGAAATTTCTTGCCGCCTTACTCAGTAGTTGCTCTAAGGCTGTCCAGCTAACCTTTGGAGTGCGCCGTGAATATTACATACCGATTCGAACCTTTCAATCGAGGGAGGGACAGCTTGTAGACTGACCGTTTGGAGAGTTTTGTCAGAAATTTCTTGCCGCCTTACTCAGGAGTTGCTCCAAGGCTGTCCAGCTAACCTTCGGAGTGCGCCGTGAATATTACATACCGATTCGAACCTTTCAATCGAGGGAGGGACAGCTTGTAGACTGACCGTTTGGGGAGTTTTAGCAGAAATTTCTTGCCGCCTTACTCAGGAGTTGCTCCAAGGCGGGCCATAGAGCGTTTGTAGTGCGCCGTGAATATTACATACCGATTCGAACCTTTCAATCGAGGGAGGGACAGCTTGTAGACTGACCGTTTGGAGAGTTTTGTCAGAAATTTCTTGCCGCCTTACTCAGGAGTTGCTCCAAGGCTGTCCAGCTAACCTTTGGAGTGCGCCGTGAATATTGCATACAGATTCAAACCTTTCAATCGAGGGAGGGACAGCTTGTAGACTGACCGTTTGGGGAGTTTTAGCAGAAATTTCTTGCCGCCTTACTCAGGAGTTGCTCTAAGGCTGTCCAGCTAACCTTTGGAGTCCGCCGTGAACATTGCATACAGATTCAAACCTTTCAATCGAGGGAGGGACAGCTTGTAGACTGACCGTTTGGAGAGTTTTGTCAGAAATTTCTTGCCGCCTTACTCAGGAGTTGCTCTAAGGCTGTCCAGCTAACCTTTGGAGTGCGCCGTGAATATTACATACCGATTCGAAGCTTTCAATCGAGGGAGGGACAGCTTGTAGACTGACCGTTTGGGGAGTTTAGCAGAAATTTCTTGCCGCCTTACTCAGGAGTTGCTCTAAGGCTGTCCAGCTAACCTTTGGAGTGCGCCGTGAATATTACATACCGATTCGAACCTTTCAATCGAGGGAGGGACAGCTTGTAGACTGACCGTTTGGAGAGTTTTGTCAGAAATTTCTTGCCGCCTTACTCAGTAGTTGCTCTAAGGCTGTCCAGCTAACCTTTGGAGTGCGCCGTGAATATTACATACCGATTCGAACCTTTCAATCGAGGGAGGGACAGCTTGTAGACTGACCGTTTGGAGAGTTTTGTCAGAAATTTCTTGCCGCCTTACTCAGGAGTTGCTCCAAGGCTGTCCAGCTAACCTTCGGAGTGCGCCGTGAATATTATATACCGATTCGAACCTTTCAATCGAGGGAGGGACAGCTTGTAGACTGACCGTTTGGGGAGTTTTAGCAGAAATTTCTTGCCGCCTTACTCAGGAGTTGCTCTAAGGCTGTCCAGCTAACCTTTGCAGTGCGCCGTGAATATTACATACCGATTCGAACCTTTCAATCGAGGGAGGGACAGCTTGTAGACTGACCGTTTGGGGAGTTTTAGCAGAAATTTCTTGCCGCCTTACTCAGGAGTTGCTCCAAGGCGGGCCATAGAGCGTTTGTAGTGCGCCGTGAATATTACATACCGATTCGAACCTTTCAATCGAGGGAGGGACAGCTTGTAGACTGACCGTTTGGAGAGTTTTGTCAGAAATTTCTTGCCGCCTTACTCAGGAGTTGCTCCAAGGCTGTCCAGCTAACCTTTGGAGTGCGCCGTGAATATTACATACCGATTCGAACCTTTCAATCGAGGGAGGGACAGCTTGTAGACTGACCGTTTGGGGAGTTTTAGCAGAAATTTCTTGCCGCCTTACTCAGAAGTTGCTCTAAGGCTGTCCAGCTAACCTTTGGAGTGCGCCGTGAATATTACATACCGATTCGAACCTTTCAATCGAGGGAGGGACAGCTTGTAGACTGACCGTTTGGGGAGTTTTAGCAGAAATTTCTTGCCGCCTTACTCAGGAGTTGCTCTAAGGCTGTCCAGCTAACCTTTGGAGAGCGCCGTGAATATTACATACCGATTCGAACCTTTCAATCGAGGGAGGGACAGCTTGTAGACTGACCGTTTGGGGAGTTTTAGCAGAAATTTCTTGCCGCCTTACTCAGGAGTTGCTCTAAGGCTGTCCAGCTAACCTTTGGAGTCCGCCGTGAACATTGCATACAGATTCAAACCTTTCAATCGAGGGAGGGACAGCTTGTAGACTGACCGTTTGGAGAGTTTTGTCAGAAATTTCGTGCCGCCTTACTCAGGAGTTGCTCTAAGGCTGTCCAGCTAACCTTTGGAGTGCGCCGTGAATATTACATACCGATTCGAACCTTTCAATCGAGGGAGGGACAGCTTGTAGACTGACCGTTTGGGGAGTTTTGCAGAAATTTCTTGCCGCCTTACTCAGGAGTTGCTCTAAGGCTGTCCAGCTAACCTTTGGAGTCCGCCGTGAACATTGCATACAGATTCAAACCTTTCAATCGAGGGAGGGACAGCTTGTAGACTGACCGTTTGGGGAGTTTTAGCAGAAATTTCTTGCCGCCTTACTCAGGAGTTGCTCCAAGGCGGGCCATAGAGCGTTTGTAGTGCGCCGTGAATATTACATACCGATTCGAACCTTTCAATCGAGGGAGGGACAGCTTGTAGACTGACCGTTTGGAGAGTTTTGTCAGAAATTTCTTGCCGCCTTACTCAGGAGTTGCTCCAAGGCTGTCCAGCTAACCTTTGGAGTGCGCCGTGAATATTACATACCGATTCGAACCTTTCAATCGAGGGAGGGACAGCTTGTAGACTGACCGTTTGGGGAGTTTTAGCAGAAATTTCTTGCCGCCTTACTCAGGAGTTGCTCTAAGGCTGTCCAGCTAACCTTTGGAGTCCGCCGTGAACATTGCATACAGATTCAAACCTTTCAATCGAGGGAGGGACAGCTTGTAGACTGACCGTTTGGAGAGTTTTGTCAGAAATTTCGTGCCGCCTTACTCAGGAGTTGCTCTAAGGCTGTCCAGCTAACCTTTGGAGTGCGCCGTGAATATTACATACCGATTCGAACCTTTCAATCGAGGGAGGGACAGCTTGTAGACTGACCGTTTGGGAGTTTTGCAGAAATTTCTTGCCGCCTTACTCAGGAGTTGCTCTAAGGCTGTCCAGCTAACCTTTGGAGTCCGCCGTGAACATTGCATACAGATTCAAACCTTTCAATCGAGGGAGGGACAGCTTGTAGACTGACCGTTTGGGGAGTTTTAGCAGAAATTTCTTGCCGCCTTACTCAGGAGTTGCTCCAAGGCTGTCCAGCTAACCTTCGGAGTGCGCCGTGAATATTATATACCGATTCGAACCTTTCAATCGAGGGAGGGACAGCTTGTAGACTGACCGTTTGGGGAGTTTTAGCAGAAATTTCTTGCCGCCTTACTCAGGAGTTGCTCTAAGGCTGTCCAGCTAACCTTTGCAGTGCGCCGTGAATATTACATACCGATTCGAACCTTTCAATCGAGGGAGGGACAGCTTGTAGACTGACCGTTTGGGGAGTTTTAGCAGAAATTTCTTGCCGCCTTACTCAGGAGTTGCTCCAAGGCGGGCCATAGAGCGTTTGTAGAGCGCCGTGAATATTACATACCGATTCGAACCTTTCAATCGAGGGAGGGACAGCTTGTAGACTGACCGTTTGGAGAGTTTTGTCAGAAATTTCTTGCCGCCTTACTCAGGAGTTGCTCCAAGGCTGTCCAGCTAACCTTTGGAGTGCGCCGTGAATATTACATACCGATTCGAACCTTTCAATCGAGGGAGGGACAGCTTGTAGACTGACCGTTTGGGGAGTTTTAGCAGAAATTTCTTGCCGCCTTACTCAGGAGTTGCTCTAAGGCTGTCCAGCTAACCTTTGGAGTCCGCCGTGAACATTGCATACAGATTCAAACCTTTCAATCGAGGGAGGGACAGCTTGTAGACTGACCGTTTGGAGAGTTTTGTCAGAAATTTCGTGCCGCCTTACTCAGGAGTTGCTCTAAGGCTGTCCAGCTAACCTTTGGAGTCCGCCGTGAACATTGCATACAGATTCAAACCTTTCAATCGAGGGAGGGACAGCTTGTAGACTGACCGTTTGGAGAGTTTTGTCAGAAATTTCGTGCCGCCTTACTCAGGAGTTGCTCTAAGGCTGTCCAGCTAACCTTTGGAGTGCGCCGTGAATATTACATACCGATTCGAACCTTTCAATCGAGGGAGGGACAGCTTGTAGACTGACCGTTTGGGGAGTTTTGCAGAAATTTCTTGCCGCCTTACTCAGGAGTTGCTCTAAGGCTGTCCAGCTAACCTTTGGAGTCCGCCGTGAACATTGCATACAGATTCAAACCTTTCAATCGAGGGAGGGACAGCTTGTAGACTGACCGTTTGGGGAGTTTTAGCAGAAATTTCTTGCCGCCTTACTCAGGAGTTGCTCCAAGGCGGGCCATAGAGCGTTTGTAGTGCGCCGTGAATATTACATACCGATTCGAACCTTTCAATCGAGGGAGGGACAGCTTGTAGACTGACCGTTTGGAGAGTTTTGTCAGAAATTTCTTGCCGCCTTACTCAGGAGTTGCTCCAAGGCTGTCCAGCTAACCTTTGGAGTGCGCCGTGAATATTACATACCGATTCGAACCTTTCAATCGAGGGAGGGACAGCTTGTAGACTGACCGTTTGGGGAGTTTTAGCAGAAATTTCTTGCCGCCTTACTCAGGAGTTGCTCTAAGGCTGTCCAGCTAACCTTTGGAGTCCGCCGTGAACATTGCATACAGATTCAAACCTTTCAATCGAGGGAGGGACAGCTTGTAGACTGACCGTTTGGAGAGTTTTGTCAGAAATTTCGTGCCGCCTTACTCAGGAGTTGCTCTAAGGCTGTCCAGCTAACCTTTGGAGTGCGCCGTGAATATTACATACCGATTCGAACCTTTCAATCGAGGGAGGGACAGCTTGTAGACTGACCGTTTGGGGAGTTTTGCAGAAATTTCTTGCCGCCTTACTCAGGAGTTGCTCTAAGGCTGTCCAGCTAACCTTTGGAGTCCGCCGTGAACATTGCATACAGATTCAAACCTTTCAATCGAGGGAGGGACAGCTTGTAGACTGACCGTTTGGGGAGTTTTAGCAGAAATTTCTTGCCGCCTTACTCAGGAGTTGCTCCAAGGCTGTCCAGCTAACCTTCGGAGTGCGCCGTGAATATTATATACCGATTCGAACCTTTCAATCGAGGGAGGGACAGCTTGTAGACTGACCGTTTGGGGAGTTTTAGCAGAAATTTCTTGCCGCCTTACTCAGGAGTTGCTCTAAGGCTGTCCAGCTAACCTTTGCAGTGCGCCGTGAATATTACATACCGATTCGAACCTTTCAATCGAGGGAGGGACAGCTTGTAGACTGACCGTTTGGGGAGTTTTAGCAGAAATTTCTTGCCGCCTTACTCAGGAGTTGCTCCAAGGCGGGCCATAGAGCGTTTGTAGAGCGCCGTGAATATTACATACCGATTCGAACCTTTCAATCGAGGGAGGGACAGCTTGTAGACTGACCGTTTGGAGAGTTTTGTCAGAAATTTCTTGCCGCCTTACTCAGGAGTTGCTCCAAGGCTGTCCAGCTAACCTTTGGAGTGCGCCGTGAATATTACATACCGATTCGAACCTTTCAATCGAGGGAGGGACAGCTTGTAGACTGACCGTTTGGGGAGTTTTAGCAGAAATTTCTTGCCGCCTTACTCAGGAGTTGCTCTAAGGCTGTCCAGCTAACCTTTGGAGTCCGCCGTGAACATTGCATACAGATTCAAACCTTTCAATCGAGGGAGGGACAGCTTGTAGACTGACCGTTTGGGGAGTTTTAGCAGAAATTTCTTGCCGCCTTACTCAGGAGTTGCTCTAAGGCTGTCCAGCTAACCTTTGGAGTCCGCCGTGAACATTGCATACAGATTCAAACCTTTCAATCGAGGGAGGGACAGCTTGTAGACTGACCGTTTGGAGAGTTTTGTCAGAAATTTCTTGCCGCCTTACTCAGGAGTTGCTCTAAGGCTGTCCAGCTAACCTTTGGAGTGCGCCGTGAATATTACATACCGATTCGAAGCTTTCAATCGAGGGAGGGACAGCTTGTAGACTGACCGTTTGGGGAGTTTAGCAGAAATTTCTTGCCGCCTTACTCAGGAGTTGCTCTAAGGCTGTCCAGCTAACCTTTGGAGTGCGCCGTGAATATTACATACCGATTCGAACCTTTCAATCGAGGGAGGGACAGCTTGTAGACTGACCGTTTGGAGAGTTTTGTCAGAAATTTCTTGCCGCCTTACTCAGTAGTTGCTCTAAGGCTGTCCAGCTAACCTTTGGAGTGCGCCGTGAATATTACATACCGATTCGAACCTTTCAATCGAGGGAGGGACAGCTTGTAGACTGACCGTTTGGAGAGTTTTGTCAGAAATTTCTTGCCGCCTTACTCAGGAGTTGCTCCAAGGCTGTCCAGCTAACCTTCGGAGTGCGCCGTGAATATTATATACCGATTCGAACCTTTCAATCGAGGGAGGGACAGCTTGTAGACTGACCGTTTGGGGAGTTTTAGCAGAAATTTCTTGCCGCCTTACTCAGGAGTTGCTCTAAGGCTGTCCAGCTAACCTTTGGAGAGCGCCGTGAATATTACATACCGATTCGAACCTTTCAATCGAGGGAGGGACAGCTTGTAGACTGACCGTTTGGGGAGTTTTAGCAGAAATTTCTTGCCGCCTTACTCAGGAGTTGCTCTAAGGCTGTCCAGCTAACCTTTGGAGTCCGCCGTGAACATTGCATACAGATTCAAACCTTTCAATCGAGGGAGGGACAGCTTGTAGACTGACCGTTTGGAGAGTTTTGTCAGAAATTTCGTGCCGCCTTACTCAGGAGTTGCTCTAAGGCTGTCCAGCTAACCTTTGGAGTGCGCCGTGAATATTACATACCGATTCGAACCTTTCAATCGAGGGAGGGACAGCTTGTAGACTGACCGTTTGGGGAGTTTTGCAGAAATTTCTTGCCGCCTTACTCAGGAGTTGCTCTAAGGCTGTCCAGCTAACCTTTGGAGTCCGCCGTGAACATTGCATACAGATTCAAACCTTTCAATCGAGGGAAGGACAGCTTGTAGACTGACCGTTTGGGGAGTTTTAGCAGAAATTTCTTGCCGCCTTACTCAGGAGTTGCTCCAAGGCGGGCCATAGAGCGTTTGTAGTGCGCCGTGAATATTACATACCGATTCGAACCTTTCAATCGAGGGAGGGACAGCTTGTAGACTGACCGTTTGGAGAGTTTTGTCAGAAATTTCTTGCCGCCTTACTCAGGAGTTGCTCTAAGGCTGTCCAGCTAACCTTTGGAGTGCGCCGTGAATATTACATACCGATTCGAACCTTTCAATCGAGGGAGGGACAGCTTGTAGACTGACCGTTTGGGGAGTTTTAGCAGAAATTTCTTGCCGCCTTACTCAGGAGTTGCTCCAAGGCGGGCCATAGAGCGTTTGTAGTGCGCCGTGAATATTACATACCGATTCGAACCTTTCAATCGAGGGAGGGACAGCTTGTAGACTGACCGTTTGGAGAGTTTTGTCAGAAATTTCTTGCCGCCTTACTCAGGAGTTGCTCCAAGGCTGTCCAGCTAACCTTTGGAGTGCGCCGTGAATATTACATACCGATTCGAACCTTTCAATCGAGGGAGGGACAGCTTGTAGACTGACCGTTTGGGGAGTTTTAGCAGAAATTTCTTGCCGCCTTACTCAGGAGTTGCTCTAAGGCTGTCCAGCTAACCTTTGGAGAGCGCCGTGAATATTACATACCGATTCGAACCTTTCAATCGAGGGAGGGACAGCTTGTAGACTGACCGTTTGGGGAGTTTTAGCAGAAATTTCTTGCCGCCTTACTCAGGAGTTGCTCTAAGGCTGTCCAGCTAACCTTTGGAGTCCGCCGTGAACATTGCATACAGATTCAAACCTTTCAATCGAGGGAGGGACAGCTTGTAGACTGACCGTTTGGAGAGTTTTGTCAGAAATTTCTTGCCGCCTTACTCAGGAGTTGCTCCAAGGCTGTCCAGCTAACCTTTGGAGTGCGCCGTGAATATTACATACCGATTCGAACCTTTCAATCGAGGGAGGGACAGCTTGTAGACTGACCGTTTGGAGAGTTTTGTCAGAAATTTCTTGCCGCCTTACTCAGGAGTTGCTCCAAGGCTGTCCAGCTAACCTTCGGAGTGCGCCGTGAATATTATATACCGATTCGAACCTTTCAATCGAGGGAGGGACAGCTTGTAGACTGACCGTTTGGGGAGTTTTAGCAGAAATTTCTTGCCGCCTTACTCAGGAGTTGCTCTAAGGCTGTCCAGCTAACCTTTGGAGAGCGCCGTGAATATTACATACCGATTCGAACCTTTCAATCGAGGGAGGGACAGCTTGTAGACTGACCGTTTGGGGAGTTTTAGCAGAAATTTCTTGCCGCCTTACTCAGGAGTTGCTCTAAGGCTGTCCAGCTAACCTTTGGAGTCCGCCGTGAACATTGCATACAGATTCAAACCTTTCAATCGAGGGAGGGACAGCTTGTAGACTGACCGTTTGGAGAGTTTTGTCAGAAATTTCGTGCCGCCTTACTCAGGAGTTGCTCTAAGGCTGTCCAGCTAACCTTTGGAGTGCGCCGTGAATATTACATACCGATTCGAACCTTTCAATCGAGGGAGGGACAGCTTGTAGACTGACCGTTTGGGGAGTTTTGCAGAAATTTCTTGCCGCCTTACTCAGGAGTTGCTCTAAGGCTGTCCAGCTAACCTTTGGAGTCCGCCGTGAACATTGCATACAGATTCAAACCTTTCAATCGAGGGAAGGACAGCTTGTAGACTGACCGTTTGGGGAGTTTTAGCAGAAATTTCTTGCCGCCTTACTCAGGAGTTGCTCCAAGGCGGGCCATAGAGCGTTTGTAGTGCGCCGTGAATATTACATACCGATTCGAACCTTTCAATCGAGGGAGGGACAGCTTGTAGACTGACCGTTTGGAGAGTTTTGTCAGAAATTTCTTGCCGCCTTACTCAGGAGTTGCTCTAAGGCTGTCCAGCTAACCTTTGGAGTGCGCCGTGAATATTACATACCGATTCGAACCTTTCAATCGAGGGAGGGACAGCTTGTAGACTGACCGTTTGGGGAGTTTTAGCAGAAATTTCTTGCCGCCTTACTCAGGAGTTGCTCCAAGGCGGGCCATAGAGCGTTTGTAGTGCGCCGTGAATATTACATACCGATTCGAACCTTTCAATCGAGGGAGGGACAGCTTGTAGACTGACCGTTTGGAGAGTTTTGTCAGAAATTTCTTGCCGCCTTACTCAGGAGTTGCTCCAAGGCTGTCCAGCTAACCTTTGGAGTGCGCCGTGAATATTACATACCGATTCGAACCTTTCAATCGAGGGAGGGACAGCTTGTAGACTGACCGTTTGGGGAGTTTTAGCAGAAATTTCTTGCCGCCTTACTCAGGAGTTGCTCTAAGGCTGTCCAGCTAACCTTTGGAGAGCGCCGTGAATATTACATACCGATTCGAACCTTTCAATCGAGGGAGGGACAGCTTGTAGACTGACCGTTTGGGGAGTTTTAGCAGAAATTTCTTGCCGCCTTACTCAGGAGTTGCTCTAAGGCTGTCCAGCTAACCTTTGGAGTCCGCCGTGAACATTGCATACAGATTCAAACCTTTCAATCGAGGGAGGGACAGCTTGTAGACTGACCGTTTGGAGAGTTTTGTCAGAAATTTCGTGCCGCCTTACTCAGGAGTTGCTCTAAGGCTGTCCAGCTAACCTTTGGAGTGCGCCGTGAATATTACATACCGATTCGAACCTTTCAATCGAGGGAGGGACAGCTTGTAGACTGACCGTTTGGGGAGTTTTGCAGAAATTTCTTGCCGCCTTACTCAGGAGTTGCTCTAAGGCTGTCCAGCTAACCTTTGGAGTCCGCCGTGAACATTGCATACAGATTCAAACCTTTCAATCGAGGGAAGGACAGCTTGTAGACTGACCGTTTGGGGAGTTTTAGCAGAAATTTCTTGCCGCCTTACTCAGGAGTTGCTCCAAGGCGGGCCATAGAGCGTTTGTAGTGCGCCGTGAATATTACATACCGATTCGAACCTTTCAATCGAGGGAGGGACAGCTTGTAGACTGACCGTTTGGAGAGTTTTGTCAGAAATTTCTTGCCGCCTTACTCAGGAGTTGCTCTAAGGCTGTCCAGCTAACCTTTGGAGTGCGCCGTGAATATTACATACCGATTCGAACCTTTCAATCGAGGGAGGGACAGCTTGTAGACTGACCGTTTGGGGAGTTTTAGCAGAAATTTCTTGCCGCCTTACTCAGGAGTTGCTCCAAGGCGGGCCATAGAGCGTTTGTAGTGCGCCGTGAATATTACATACCGATTCGAACCTTTCAATCGAGGGAGGGACAGCTTGTAGACTGACCGTTTGGAGAGTTTTGTCAGAAATTTCTTGCCGCCTTACTCAGGAGTTGCTCCAAGGCTGTCCAGCTAACCTTTGGAGTGCGCCGTGAATATTACATACCGATTCGAACCTTTCAATCGAGGGAGGGACAGCTTGTAGACTGACCGTTTGGGGAGTTTTAGCAGAAATTTCTTGCCGCCTTACTCAGGAGTTGCTCTAAGGCTGTCCAGCTAACCTTTGGAGAGCGCCGTGAATATTACATACCGATTCGAACCTTTCAATCGAGGGAGGGACAGCTTGTAGACTGACCGTTTGGGGAGTTTTAGCAGAAATTTCTTGCCGCCTTACTCAGGAGTTGCTCTAAGGCTGTCCAGCTAACCTTTGGAGTCCGCCGTGAACATTGCATACAGATTCAAACCTTTCAATCGAGGGAGGGACAGCTTGTAGACTGACCGTTTGGAGAGTTTTGTCAGAAATTTCGTGCCGCCTTACTCAGGAGTTGCTCTAAGGCTGTCCAGCTAACCTTTGGAGTGCGCCGTGAATATTACATACCGATTCGAACCTTTCAATCGAGGGAGGGACAGCTTGTAGACTGACCGTTTGGGGAGTTTTGCAGAAATTTCTTGCCGCCTTACTCAGGAGTTGCTCTAAGGCTGTCCAGCTAACCTTTGGAGTCCGCCGTGAACATTGCATACAGATTCAAACCTTTCAATCGAGGGAGGGACAGCTTGTAGACTGACCGTTTGGGGAGTTTTAGCAGAAATTTCTTGCCGCCTTACTCAGGAGTTGCTCCAAGGCGGGCCATAGAGCGTTTGTAGTGCGCCGTGAATATTACATACCGATTCGAACCTTTCAATCGAGGGAGGGACAGCTTGTAGACTGACCGTTTGGAGAGTTTTGTCAGAAATTTCTTGCCGCCTTACTCAGGAGTTGCTCCAAGGCTGTCCAGCTAACCTTTGGAGTGCGCCGTGAATATTACATACCGATTCGAACCTTTCAATCGAGGGAGGGACAGCTTGTAGACTGACCGTTTGGGGAGTTTTAGCAGAAATTTCTTGCCGCCTTACTCAGGAGTTGCTCTAAGGCTGTCCAGCTAACCTTTGGAGTGCGCCGTGAATATTACATACCGATTCGAACCTTTCAATCGAGGGAGGGACAGCTTGTAGACTGACCGTTTGGGGAGTTTTAGCAGAAATTTCTTGCCGCCTTACTCAGGAGTTGCTCTAAGGCTGTCCAGCTAACCTTTGGAGTCCGCCGTGAACATTGCATACAGATTCAAACCTTTCAATCGAGGGAGGGACAGCTTGTAGACTGACCGTTTGGAGAGTTTTGTCAGAAATTTCTTGCCGCCTTACTCAGGAGTTGCTCTAAGGCTGTCCAGCTAACCTTTGGAGTGCGCCGTGAATATCACATACCGATTCGAACCTTTCAATCGAGGGAGGGACAGCTTGTAGACTGACCGTTTGGGGAGTTTTAGCAGAAATTTCTTGCCGCCTTACTCAGGAGTTGCTCTAAGGCTGTCCAGCTAACCTTTGGAGTCCGCCGTGAACATTGCATACAGATTCAAACCTTTCAATCGAGGGAGGGACAGCTTGTAGACTGACCGTTTGGAGAGTTTTGTCAGAAATTTCTTGCTGCCTTACTCAGGAGTTGCTCTAAGGCTGTCCAGCTAACCTTTGGAGTGCGCCGTGAATATTACATACCGATTCGAACCTTTCAATCGAGGGAGGGACAGCTTGTAGACTGACCGTTTGGGGAGTTTTGCAGAAATTTCTTGCCGCCTTACTCAGGAGTTGCTCTAAGGCTGTCCAGCTAACCTTTGGAGTCCGCCGTGAACATTGCATACAGATTCAAACCTTTCAATCGAGGGAGGGACAGCTTGTAGACTGACCGTTTGGGGAGTTTTAGCAGAAATTTCTTGCCGCCTTACTCAGGAGTTGCTCCAAGGCGGGCCATAGAGCGTTTGTAGTGCGCCGTGAATATTACATACCGATTCGAACCTTTCAATCGAGGGAGGGACAGCTTGTAGACTGACCGTTTGGAGAGTTTTGTCAGAAATTTCTTGCCGCCTTACTCAGGAGTTGCTCCAAGGCTGTCCAGCTAACCTTTGGAGTGCGCCGTGAATATTACATACCGATTCGAACCTTTCAATCGAGGGAGGGACAGCTTGTAGACTGACCGTTTGGGGAGTTTTAGCAGAAATTTCTTGCCGCCTTACTCAGGAGTTGCTCTAAGGCTGTCCAGCTAACCTTTGGAGTGCGCCGTGAATATTACATACCGATTCGAACCTTCCAATCGAGGGAGGGACAGCTTGTAGACTGACCGTTTGGGGAGTTTTGCAGAAATTTCTTGCCGCCTTACTCAGGAGTTGCTCTAAGGCTGTCCAGCTAACCTTTGGAGTCCGCCGTGAACATTGCATACAGATTCAAACCTTTCAATCGAGGGAGGGACAGCTTGTAGACTGACCGTTTGGAGAGTTTTGTCAGAAATTTCTTGCCGCCTTACTCAGGAGTTGCTCCAAGGCTGTCCAGCTAACCTTCGGAGTGCGCCGTGAATATTATATACCGATTCGAACCTTTCAATCGAGGGAGGGACAGCTTGTAGACTGACCGTTTGGGGAGTTTTAGCAGAAATTTCTTGCCGCCTTACTCAGGAGTTGCTCTAAGGCTGTCCAGCTAACCTTTGGAGAGCGCCGTGAATATTACATACCGATTCGAACCTTTCAATCGAGGGAGGGACAGCTTGTAGACTGACCGTTTGGGGAGTTTTAGCAGAAATTTCTTGCCGCCTTACTCAGGAGTTGCTCTAAGGCTGTCCAGCTAACCTTTGGAGTCCGCCGTGAACATTGCATACAGATTCAAACCTTTCAATCGAGGGAGGGACAGCTTGTAGACTGACCGTTTGGAGAGTTTTGTCAGAAATTTCGTGCCGCCTTACTCAGGAGTTGCTCTAAGGCTGTCCAGCTAACCTTTGGAGTGCGCCGTGAATATTACATACCGATTCGAACCTTTCAATCGAGGGAGGGACAGCTTGTAGACTGACCGTTTGGGGAGTTTTGCAGAAATTTCTTGCCGCCTTACTCAGGAGTTGCTCTAAGGCTGTCCAGCTAACCTTTGGAGTCCGCCGTGAACATTGCATACAGATTCAAACCTTTCAATCGAGGGAAGGACAGCTTGTAGACTGACCGTTTGGGGAGTTTTAGCAGAAATTTCTTGCCGCCTTACTCAGGAGTTGCTCCAAGGCGGGCCATAGAGCGTTTGTAGTGCGCCGTGAATATTACATACCGATTCGAACCTTTCAATCGAGGGAGGGACAGCTTGTAGACTGACCGTTTGGAGAGTTTTGTCAGAAATTTCTTGCCGCCTTACTCAGGAGTTGCTCTAAGGCTGTCCAGCTAACCTTTGGAGTGCGCCGTGAATATTACATACCGATTCGAACCTTTCAATCGAGGGAGGGACAGCTTGTAGACTGACCGTTTGGGGAGTTTTAGCAGAAATTTCTTGCCGCCTTACTCAGGAGTTGCTCCAAGGCGGGCCATAGAGCGTTTGTAGTGCGCCGTGAATATTACATACCGATTCGAACCTTTCAATCGAGGGAGGGACAGCTTGTAGACTGACCGTTTGGAGAGTTTTGTCAGAAATTTCTTGCCGCCTTACTCAGGAGTTGCTCCAAGGCTGTCCAGCTAACCTTTGGAGTGCGCCGTGAATATTACATACCGATTCGAACCTTTCAATCGAGGGAGGGACAGCTTGTAGACTGACCGTTTGGGGAGTTTTAGCAGAAATTTCTTGCCGCCTTACTCAGGAGTTGCTCTAAGGCTGTCCAGCTAACCTTTGGAGAGCGCCGTGAATATTACATACCGATTCGAACCTTTCAATCGAGGGAGGGACAGCTTGTAGACTGACCGTTTGGGGAGTTTTAGCAGAAATTTCTTGCCGCCTTACTCAGGAGTTGCTCTAAGGCTGTCCAGCTAACCTTTGGAGTCCGCCGTGAACATTGCATACAGATTCAAACCTTTCAATCGAGGGAGGGACAGCTTGTAGACTGACCGTTTGGAGAGTTTTGTCAGAAATTTCTTGCCGCCTTACTCAGGAGTTGCTCCAAGGCTGTCCAGCTAACCTTTGGAGTGCGCCGTGAATATTACATACCGATTCGAACCTTTCAATCGAGGGAGGGACAGCTTGTAGACTGACCGTTTGGAGAGTTTTGTCAGAAATTTCTTGCCGCCTTACTCAGGAGTTGCTCCAAGGCTGTCCAGCTAACCTTCGGAGTGCGCCGTGAATATTATATACCGATTCGAACCTTTCAATCGAGGGAGGGACAGCTTGTAGACTGACCGTTTGGGGAGTTTTAGCAGAAATTTCTTGCCGCCTTACTCAGGAGTTGCTCTAAGGCTGTCCAGCTAACCTTTGGAGAGCGCCGTGAATATTACATACCGATTCGAACCTTTCAATCGAGGGAGGGACAGCTTGTAGACTGACCGTTTGGGGAGTTTTAGCAGAAATTTCTTGCCGCCTTACTCAGGAGTTGCTCTAAGGCTGTCCAGCTAACCTTTGGAGTCCGCCGTGAACATTGCATACAGATTCAAACCTTTCAATCGAGGGAGGGACAGCTTGTAGACTGACCGTTTGGAGAGTTTTGTCAGAAATTTCTTGCCGCCTTACTCAGGAGTTGCTCCAAGGCTGTCCAGCTAACCTTTGGAGTGCGCCGTGAATATTACATACCGATTCGAACCTTTCAATCGAGGGAGGGACAGCTTGTAGACTGACCGTTTGGAGAGTTTTGTCAGAAATTTCTTGCCGCCTTACTCAGGAGTTGCTCCAAGGCTGTCCAGCTAACCTTCGGAGTGCGCCGTGAATATTATATACCGATTCGAACCTTTCAATCGAGGGAGGGACAGCTTGTAGACTGACCGTTTGGGGAGTTTTAGCAGAAATTTCTTGCCGCCTTACTCAGGAGTTGCTCTAAGGCTGTCCAGCTAACCTTTGGAGAGCGCCGTGAATATTACATACCGATTCGAACCTTTCAATCGAGGGAGGGACAGCTTGTAGACTGACCGTTTGGGGAGTTTTAGCAGAAATTTCTTGCCGCCTTACTCAGGAGTTGCTCTAAGGCTGTCCAGCTAACCTTTGGAGTCCGCCGTGAACATTGCATACAGATTCAAACCTTTCAATCGAGGGAGGGACAGCTTGTAGACTGACCGTTTGGAGAGTTTTGTCAGAAATTTCGTGCCGCCTTACTCAGGAGTTGCTCTAAGGCTGTCCAGCTAACCTTT
Organism: Heligmosomoides polygyrus bakeri; assembly: GCA_947359475.1. NCBI lineage: Eukaryota > Metazoa > Nematoda > Chromadorea > Rhabditida > Heligmosomidae > Heligmosomoides > Heligmosomoides polygyrus. The sequence continues at coordinate 34,124,459 of OX375870.1, read as the reverse complement.
GGAGTGCGCCGTGAATATTACATACCGATTCGAACCTTTCAATCGAGGGAGGGACAGCTTGTAGACTGACCGTTTGGGGAGTTTTGCAGAAATTTCTTGCCGCCTTACTCAGGAGTTGCTCTAAGGCTGTCCAGCTAACCTTTGGAGTCCGCCGTGAACATTGCATACAGATTCAAACCTTTCAATCGAGGGAAGGACAGCTTGTAGACTGACCGTTTGGGGAGTTTTAGCAGAAATTTCTTGCCGCCTTACTCAGGAGTTGCTCCAAGGCGGGCCATAGAGCGTTTGTAGTGCGCCGTGAATATTACATACCGATTCGAACCTTTCAATCGAGGGAGGGACAGCTTGTAGACTGACCGTTTGGAGAGTTTTGTCAGAAATTTCTTGCCGCCTTACTCAGGAGTTGCTCTAAGGCTGTCCAGCTAACCTTTGGAGTGCGCCGTGAATATTACATACCGATTCGAACCTTTCAATCGAGGGAGGGACAGCTTGTAGACTGACCGTTTGGGGAGTTTTAGCAGAAATTTCTTGCCGCCTTACTCAGGAGTTGCTCCAAGGCGGGCCATAGAGCGTTTGTAGTGCGCCGTGAATATTACATACCGATTCGAACCTTTCAATCGAGGGAGGGACAGCTTGTAGACTGACCGTTTGGAGAGTTTTGTCAGAAATTTCTTGCCGCCTTACTCAGGAGTTGCTCCAAGGCTGTCCAGCTAACCTTTGGAGTGCGCCGTGAATATTACATACCGATTCGAACCTTTCAATCGAGGGAGGGACAGCTTGTAGACTGACCGTTTGGGGAGTTTTAGCAGAAATTTCTTGCCGCCTTACTCAGGAGTTGCTCTAAGGCTGTCCAGCTAACCTTTGGAGAGCGCCGTGAATATTACATACCGATTCGAACCTTTCAATCGAGGGAGGGACAGCTTGTAGACTGACCGTTTGGGGAGTTTTAGCAGAAATTTCTTGCCGCCTTACTCAGGAGTTGCTCTAAGGCTGTCCAGCTAACCTTTGGAGTCCGCCGTGAACATTGCATACAGATTCAAACCTTTCAATCGAGGGAGGGACAGCTTGTAGACTGACCGTTTGGAGAGTTTTGTCAGAAATTTCGTGCCGCCTTACTCAGGAGTTGCTCTAAGGCTGTCCAGCTAACCTTTGGAGTGCGCCGTGAATATTACATACCGATTCGAACCTTTCAATCGAGGGAGGGACAGCTTGTAGACTGACCGTTTGGGGAGTTTTGCAGAAATTTCTTGCCGCCTTACTCAGGAGTTGCTCTAAGGCTGTCCAGCTAACCTTTGGAGTCCGCCGTGAACATTGCATACAGATTCAAACCTTTCAATCGAGGGAGGGACAGCTTGTAGACTGACCGTTTGGGGAGTTTTAGCAGAAATTTCTTGCCGCCTTACTCAGGAGTTGCTCCAAGGCGGGCCATAGAGCGTTTGTAGTGCGCCGTGAATATTACATACCGATTCGAACCTTTCAATCGAGGGAGGGACAGCTTGTAGACTGACCGTTTGGAGAGTTTTGTCAGAAATTTCTTGCCGCCTTACTCAGGAGTTGCTCCAAGGCTGTCCAGCTAACCTTTGGAGTGCGCCGTGAATATTACATACCGATTCGAACCTTTCAATCGAGGGAGGGACAGCTTGTAGACTGACCGTTTGGGGAGTTTTAGCAGAAATTTCTTGCCGCCTTACTCAGGAGTTGCTCTAAGGCTGTCCAGCTAACCTTTGGAGTGCGCCGTGAATATTACATACCGATTCGAACCTTTCAATCGAGGGAGGGACAGCTTGTAGACTGACCGTTTGGGGAGTTTTAGCAGAAATTTCTTGCCGCCTTACTCAGGAGTTGCTCTAAGGCTGTCCAGCTAACCTTTGGAGTCCGCCGTGAACATTGCATACAGATTCAAACCTTTCAATCGAGGGAGGGACAGCTTGTAGACTGACCGTTTGGAGAGTTTTGTCAGAAATTTCTTGCCGCCTTACTCAGGAGTTGCTCTAAGGCTGTCCAGCTAACCTTTGGAGTGCGCCGTGAATATCACATACCGATTCGAACCTTTCAATCGAGGGAGGGACAGCTTGTAGACTGACCGTTTGGGGAGTTTTAGCAGAAATTTCTTGCCGCCTTACTCAGGAGTTGCTCTAAGGCTGTCCAGCTAACCTTTGGAGTCCGCCGTGAACATTGCATACAGATTCAAACCTTTCAATCGAGGGAGGGACAGCTTGTAGACTGACCGTTTGGAGAGTTTTGTCAGAAATTTCTTGCTGCCTTACTCAGGAGTTGCTCTAAGGCTGTCCAGCTAACCTTTGGAGTGCGCCGTGAATATTACATACCGATTCGAACCTTTCAATCGAGGGAGGGACAGCTTGTAGACTGACCGTTTGGGGAGTTTTGCAGAAATTTCTTGCCGCCTTACTCAGGAGTTGCTCTAAGGCTGTCCAGCTAACCTTTGGAGTCCGCCGTGAACATTGCATACAGATTCAAACCTTTCAATCGAGGGAGGGACAGCTTGTAGACTGACCGTTTGGGGAGTTTTAGCAGAAATTTCTTGCCGCCTTACTCAGGAGTTGCTCCAAGGCGGGCCATAGAGCGTTTGTAGTGCGCCGTGAATATTACATACCGATTCGAACCTTTCAATCGAGGGAGGGACAGCTTGTAGACTGACCGTTTGGAGAGTTTTGTCAGAAATTTCTTGCCGCCTTACTCAGGAGTTGCTCCAAGGCTGTCCAGCTAACCTTTGGAGTGCGCCGTGAATATTACATACCGATTCGAACCTTTCAATCGAGGGAGGGACAGCTTGTAGACTGACCGTTTGGGGAGTTTTAGCAGAAATTTCTTGCCGCCTTACTCAGGAGTTGCTCTAAGGCTGTCCAGCTAACCTTTGGAGTGCGCCGTGAATATTACATACCGATTCGAACCTTCCAATCGAGGGAGGGACAGCTTGTAGACTGACCGTTTGGGGAGTTTTGCAGAAATTTCTTGCCGCCTTACTCAGGAGTTGCTCTAAGGCTGTCCAGCTAACCTTTGGAGTCCGCCGTGAACATTGCATACAGATTCAAACCTTTCAATCGAGGGAGGGACAGCTTGTAGACTGACCGTTTGGGGAGTTTTAGCAGAAATTTCTTGCCGCCTTACTCAGGAGTTGCTCCAAGGCGGGCCATAGAGCGTTTGTAGTGCGCCGTGAATATTACATACCGATTCGAACCTTTCAATCGAGGGAGGGACAGCTTGTAGACTGACCGTTTGGAGAGTTTTGTCAGAAATTTCTTGCCGCCTTACTCAGGAGTTGCTCCAAGGCTGTCCAGCTAACCTTTGGAGTGCGCCGTGAATATTACATACCGATTCGAACCTTTCAATCGAGGGAGGGACAGCTTGTAGACTGACCGTTTGGGGAGTTTTAGCAGAAATTTCTTGCCGCCTTACTCAGGAGTTGCTCTAAGGCTGTCCAGCTAACCTTTGGAGTGCGCCGTGAATATTACATACCGATTCGAACCTTTCAATCGAGGGAGGGACAGCTTGTAGACTGACCGTTTGGGGAGTTTTAGCAGAAATTTCTTGCCGCCTTACTCAGGAGTTGCTCTAAGGCTGTCCAGCTAACCTTTCGAGTGCGCCGTGAATATTACATACCGATTCGAACCTTTCAATCGAGGGAGGGACAGCTTGTAGACTGACCGTTTGGGGAGTTTTAGCAGAAATTTCTTGCCGCCTTACTCAGGAGTTGCTCTAAGGCTGTCCAGCTAACCTTTGGAGTCCGCCGTGAACATTGCATACAGATTCAAACCTTTCAATCGAGGGAGGGACAGCTTGTAGACTGACCGTTTGGAGAGTTTTGTCAGAAATTTCTTGCCGCCTTACTCAGGAGTTGCTCTAAGGCTGTCCAGCTAACCTTTGGAGTGCGCCGTGAATATTACATACCGATTCGAACCTTTCAATCGAGGGAGGGACAGCTTGTAGACTGACCGTTTGGGGAGTTTTAGCAGAAATTTCTTGCCGCCTTACTCAGGAGTTGCTCTAAGGCTGTCCAGCTAACCTTTGGAGTCCGCCGTGAACATTGCATACAGATTCAAACCTTTCAATCGAGGGAGGGACAGCTTGTAGACTGACCGTTTGGAGAGTTTTGTCAGAAATTTCTTGCCGCCTTACTCAGGAGTTGCTCTAAGGCTGTCCAGCTAACCTTTGGAGTCCGCCGTGAACATTGCATACAGATTCAAACCTTTCAATCGAGGGAGGGACAGCTTGTAGACTGACCGTTTGGGGAGTTTTGCAGAAATTTCTTGCCGCCTTACTCAGGAGTTGCTCTAAGGCTGTCCAGCTAACCTTTGGAGTCCGCCGTGAACATTGCATACAGATTCAAACCTTTCAATCGAGGGAGGGACAGCTTGTAGACTGACCGTTTGGGGAGTTTTAGCAGAAATTTCTTGCCGCCTTACTCAGGAGTTGCTCCAAGGCGGGCCATAGAGCGTTTGTAGTGCGCCGTGAATATTACATACCGATTCGAACCTTTCAATCGAGGGAGGGACAGCTTGCAGACTGACCGTTTGGAGAGTTTTGTCAGAAATTTCTTGCCGCCTTACTCAGGAGTTGCTCCAAGGCTGTCCAGCTAACCTTTGGAGTGCGCCGTGAATATTACATACCGATTCGAACCTTTCAATCGAGGGAGGGACAGCTTGTAGACTGACCGTTTGGGGAGTTTTGCAGAAATTTCTTGCCGCCTTACTCAGGAGTTGCTCTAAGGCTGTCCAGCTAACCTTTGGAGTCCGCCGTGAACATTGCATACAGATTCAAACCTTTCAATCGAGGGAGGGACAGCTTGTAGACTGACCGTTTGGAGAGTTTTGTCAGAAATTTCTTGCCGCCTTACTCAGGAGTTGCTCCAAGGCTGTCCAGCTAACCTTTGGAGTGCGCCGTGAATATTACATACCGATTCGAACCTTTCAATCGAGGGAGGGACAGCTTGTAGACTGACCGTTTGGGGAGTTTTGCAGAAATTTCTTGCCGCCTTACTCAGGAGTTGCTCTAAGGCTGTCCAGCTAACCTTTGGAGTCCGCCGTGAACATTGCATACAGATTCAAACCTTTCAATCGAGGGAGGGACAGCTTGCAGACTGACCGTTTGGAGAGTTTTGTCAGAAATTTCTTGCCGCCTTACTCAGGAGTTGCTCCAAGGCTGTCCAGCTAACCTTTGGAGTGCGCCGTGAATATTACATACCGATTCGAACCTTTCAATCGAGGGAGGGACAGCTTGTAGACTGACCGTTTGGGGAGTTTTGCAGAAATTTCTTGCCGCCTTACTCAGGAGTTGCTCTAAGGCTGTCCAGCTAACCTTTGGAGTGCGCCGTGAATATTACATACCGATTCGAACCTTTCAATCGAGGGAGGGACAGCTTGTAGACTGACCGTTTGGGGAGTTTTGCAGAAATTTCTTGCCGCCTTACTCAGGAGTTGCTCTAAGGCTGTCCAGCTAACCTTTGGAGTCCGCCGTGAACATTGCATACAGATTCAAACCTTTCAATCGAGGGAGGGACAGCTTGTAGACTGACCGTTTGGGGAGTTTTAGCAGAAATTTCTTGCCGCCTTACTCAGGAGTTGCTCCAAGGCTGTCCAGCTAACCTTTGGAGTGCGCCGTGAATATTACATACTGATTCAAACCTTTCAATCGAGGGAGGGACAGCTTGTAGACTGACCGTTTGGGGAGTTTTGTCAGAAATTTCTTGCCGCCTTACTCAGGAGTTGCTCTAAGGCTGTCCAGCTAACCTTTGGAGTGCGCCGTGAATATTACATACCGATTCGAACCTTTCAATCGAGGGAGGGACAGCTTGTAGACTGACCGTTTGGGGAGTTTTAGCAGAAATTTCTTGCCGCCTTACTCAGGAGTTGCTCTAAGGCTGTCCAGCTAACCTTTGGAGTCCGCCGTGAACATTGCATACAGACTCAAACCTTTCAATCGAGGGAGGGACAGCTTGTAGACTGACCGTTTGGAGAGTTTTGTCAGAAATTTCTTGCCGCCTTACTCAGGAGTTGCTCTAAGGCTGTCCAGCTAACCTTTGGAGTCCGCCGTGAACATTGCATACAGATTCAAACCTTTCAATCGAGGGAGGGACAGCTTGTAGACTGACCGTTTGGGGAGTTTTGCAGAAATTTCTTGCCGCCTTACTCAGGAGTTGCTCTAAGGCTGTCCAGCTAACCTTTGGAGTCCGCCGTGAACATTGCATACAGATTCAAACCTTTCAATCGAGGGAGGGACAGCTTGTAGACTGACCGTTTGGGGAGTTTTAGCAGAAATTTCTTGCCGCCTTACTCAGGAGTTGCTCCAAGGCGGGCCATAGAGCGTTTGTAGTGCGCCGTGAATATTACATACCGATTCGAACCTTTCAATCGAGGGAGGGACAGCTTGCAGACTGACCGTTTGGAGAGTTTTGTCAGAAATTTCTTGCCGCCTTACTCAGGAGTTGCTCCAAGGCTGTCCAGCTAACCTTTGGAGTGTGCCGTGAATATTACATACCGATTCGAACCTTTCAATCGAGGGAGGGACAGCTTGTAGACTGACCGTTTGGGGAGTTTTGCAGAAATTTCTTGCCGCCTTACTCAGGAGTTGCTCTAAGGCTGTCCAGCTAACCTTTGGAGTCCGCCGTGAACATTGCATACAGATTCAAACCTTTCAATCGAGGGAGGGACAGCTTGTAGACTGACCGTTTGGGGAGTTTTAGCAGAAATTTCTTGCCGCCTTACTCAGGAGTTGCTCCAAGGCGGGCCATAGAGCGTTTGTAGTGCGCCGTGAATATTACATACCGATTCGAACCTTTCAATCGAGGGAGGGACAGCTTGTAGACTGACCGTTTGGAGAGTTTTGTCAGAAATTTCTTGCCGCCTTACTCAGGAGTTGCTCCAAGGCTGTCCAGCTAACCTTTGGAGTGCGCCGTGAATATTACATACCGATTCGAACCTTTCAATCGAGGGAGGGACAGCTTGTAGACTGACCGTTTGGGGAGTTTTAGCAGAAATTTCTTGCCGCCTTACTCAGGAGTTGCTCTAAGGCTGTCCAGCTAACCTTTGGAGTGCGCCGTGAATATTACATACCGATTCGAACCTTTCAATCGAGGGAGGGACAGCTTGTAGACTGACCGTTTGGGGAGTTTTAGCAGAAATTTCTTGCCGCCTTACTCAGGAGTTGCTCTAAGGCTGTCCAGCTAACCTTTGGAGTGCGCCGTGAATATTACATACCGATTCGAACCTTTCAATCGAGGGAGGGACAGCTTGTAGACTGACCGTTTGGGGAGTTTTAGCAGAAATTTCTTGCCGCCTTACTCAGGAGTTGCTCTAAGGCTGTCCAGCTAACCTTTGGAGTCCGCCGTGAACATTGCATACAGATTCAAACCTTTCAATCGAGGGAGGGACAGCTTGTAGACTGACCGTTTGGAGAGTTTTGTCAGAAATTTCTTGCCGCCTTACTCAGGAGTTGCTCTAAGGCTGTCCAGCTAACCTTTGGAGTGCGCCGTGAATATTACATACCGATTCGAACCTTTCAATCGAGGGAGGGACAGCTTGTAGACTGACCGTTTGGGGAGTTTTAGCAGAAATTTCTTGCCGCCTTACTCAGGAGTTGCTCTAAGGCTGTCCAGCTAACCTTTGGAGTCCGCCGTGAACATTGCATACAGATTCAAACCTTTCAATCGAGGGAGGGCCAGCTTGTAGACTGACCGTTTGGAGAGTTTTGTCAGAAATTTCTTGCCGCCTTACTCAGGAGTTGCTCTAAGGCTGTTCAGCTAACCTTTGGAGTCCGCCGTGAACATTGCATACAGATTCAAACCTTTCAATCGAGGGAGGGACAGCTTGTAGACTGACCGTTTGGGGAGTTTTGCAGAAATTTCTTGCCGCCTTACTCAGGAGTTGCTCTAAGGCTGTCCAGCTAACCTTTGGAGTCCGCCGTGAACATTGCATACAGATTCAAACCTTTCAATCGAGGGAGGGACAGCTTGTAGACTGACCGTTTGGGGAGTTTTAGCAGAAATTTCTTGCCGCCTTACTCAGGAGTTGCTCCAAGGCGGGCCATAGAGCGTTTGTAGTGCGCCGTGAATATTACATACCGATTCGAACCTTTCAATCGAGGGAGGGACAGCTTGTAGACTGACCGTTTGGAGAGTTTTGTCAGAAATTTCTTGCCGCCTTACTCAGGAGTTGCTCCAAGGCTGTCCAGCTAACCTTTGGAGTGCGCCGTGAATATTACATACCGATTCGAACCTTTCAATCGAGGGAGGGACAGCTTGTAGACTGACCGTTTGGGGAGTTTTAGCAGAAATTTCTTGCCGCCTTACTCAGGAGTTGCTCTAAGGCTGTCCAGCTAACCTTTGGAGTGCGCCGTGAATATTACATACCGATTCGAACCTTTCAATCGAGGGAGGGACAGCTTGTAGACTGACCGTTTGGGGAGTTTTAGCAGAAATTTCTTGCCGCCTTACTCAGGAGTTGCTCTAAGGCTGTCCAGCTAACCTTTGGAGTGCGCCGTGAATATTACATACCGATTCGAACCTTTCAATCGAGGGAGGGACAGCTTGTAGACTGACCGTTTGGGGAGTTTTAGCAGAAATTTCTTGCCGCCTTACTCAGGAGTTGCTCTAAGGCTGTCCAGCTAACCTTTGGAGTCCGCCGTGAACATTGCATACAGATTCAAACCTTTCAATCGAGGGAGGGACAGCTTGTAGACTGACCGTTTGGAGAGTTTTGTCAGAAATTTCTTGCCGCCTTACTCAGGAGTTGCTCTAAGGCTGTCCAGCTAACCTTTGGAGTGCGCCGTGAATATTACATACCGATTCGAACCTTTCAATCGAGGGAGGGACAGCTTGTAGACTGACCGTTTGGGGAGTTTTAGCAGAAATTTCTTGCCGCCTTACTCAGGAGTTGCTCTAAGGCTGTCCAGCTAACCTTTGGAGTCCGCCGTGAACATTGCATACAGATTCAAACCTTTCAATCGAGGGAGGGCCAGCTTGTAGACTGACCGTTTGGAGAGTTTTGTCAGAAATTTCTTGCCGCCTTACTCAGGAGTTGCTCTAAGGCTGTTCAGCTAACCTTTGGAGTCCGCCGTGAACATTGCATACAGATTCAAACCTTTCAATCGAGGGAGGGACAGCTTGTAGACTGACCGTTTGGGGAGTTTTGCAGAAATTTCTTGCCGCCTTACTCAGGAGTTGCTCTAAGGCTGTCCAGCTAACCTTTGGAGTCCGCCGTGAACATTGCATACAGATTCAAACCTTTCAATCGAGGGAGGGACAGCTTGTAGACTGACCGTTTGGGGAGTTTTAGCAGAAATTTCTTGCCGCCTTACTCAGGAGTTGCTCCAAGGCGGGCCATAGAGCGTTTGTAGTGCGCCGTGAATATTACATACCGATTCGAACCTTTCAATCGAGGGAGGGACAGCTTGTAGACTGACCGTTTGGAGAGTTTTGTCAGAAATTTCTTGCCGCCTTACTCAGGAGTTGCTCCAAGGCTGTCCAGCTAACCTTTGGAGTGCGCCGTGAATATTACATACCGATTCGAACCTTTCAATCGAGGGAGGGACAGCTTGTAGACTGGCCGTTTGGGGAGTTTTAGCAGAAATTTCTTGCCGCCTTACTCAGGAGTTGCTCCAAGGCTGTCCAGCTAACCTTTGGAGTGCGCCGTGAATATTACATACCGATTCGAACCTTTCAATCGAGGGAGGGACAGCTTGTAGACTGACCGTTTGGGGAGTTTTAGCAGAAATTTCTTGCCGCCTTACTCAGGAGTTGCTCCAAGGCGGGCCATAGAGCGTTTGTAGTGCGCCGTGAATATTACATACCGATTCGAACCTTTCAATCGAGGGAGGGACAGCTTGTAGACTGACCGTTTGGAGAGTTTTGTCAGAAATTTCTTGCCGCCTTACTCAGGAGTTGCTCCAAGGCTGTCCAGCTAACCTTTGGAGTGCGCCGTGAATATTACATACCGATTCGAACCTTTCAATCGAGGGAGGGACAGCTTGTAGACTGACCGTTTGGGGAGTTTTAGCAGAAATTTCTTGCCGCCTTACTCAGGAGTTGCTCTAAGGCTGTCCAGCTAACCTTTGGAGTGCGCCGTGAATATTACATACCGATTCGAACCTTTCAATCGAGGGAGGGACAGCTTGTAGACTGACCGTTTGGGGAGTTTTAGCAGAAATTTCTTGCCGCCTTACTCAGGAGTTGCTCTAAGGCTGTCCAGCTAACCTTTGGAGTGCGCCGTGAATATTACATACCGATTCGAACCTTTCAATCGAGGGAGGGACAGCTTGTAGACTGACCGTTTGGGGAGTTTTAGCAGAAATTTCTTGCCGCCTTACTCAGGAGTTGCTCTAAGGCTGTCCAGCTAACCTTTGGAGTCCGCCGTGAACATTGCATACAGATTCAAACCTTTCAATCGAGGGAGGGACAGCTTGTAGACTGACCGTTTGGAGAGTTTTGTCAGAAATTTCTTGCCGCCTTACTCAGGAGTTGCTCTAAGGCTGTCCAGCTAACCTTTGGAGTGCGCCGTGAATATTACATACCGATTCGAACCTTTCAATCGAGGGAGGGACAGCTTGTAGACTGACCGTTTGGGGAGTTTTAGCAGAAATTTCTTGCCGCCTTACTCAGGAGTTGCTCTAAGGCTGTCCAGCTAACCTTTGGAGTCCGCCGTGAACATTGCATACAGATTCAAACCTTTCAATCGAGGGAGGGCCAGCTTGTAGACTGACCGTTTGGAGAGTTTTGTCAGAAATTTCTTGCCGCCTTACTCAGGAGTTGCTCTAAGGCTGTCCAGCTAACCTTTGGAGTCCGCCGTGAACATTGCATACAGATTCAAACCTTTCAATCGAGGGAGGGACAGCTTGTAGACTGACCGTTTGGGGAGTTTTGCAGAAATTTCTTGCCGCCTTACTCAGGAGTTGCTCTAAGGCTGTCCAGCTAACCTTTGGAGTCCGCCGTGAACATTGCATACAGATTCAAACCTTTCAATCGAGGGAGGGACAGCTTGTAGACTGACCGTTTGGGGAGTTTTAGCAGAAATTTCTTGCCGCCTTACTCAGGAGTTGCTCCAAGGCGGGCCATAGAGCGTTTGTAGTGCGCCGTGAATATTACATACCGATTCGAACCTTTCAATCGAGGGAGGGACAGCTTGTAGACTGACCGTTTGGAGAGTTTTGTCAGAAATTTCTTGCCGCCTTACTCAGGAGTTGCTCCAAGGCTGTCCAGCTAACCTTTGGAGTGCGCCGTGAATATTACATACCGATTCGAACCTTTCAATCGAGGGAGGGACAGCTTGTAGACTGGCCGTTTGGGGAGTTTTAGCAGAAATTTCTTGCCGCCTTACTCAGGAGTTGCTCTAAGGCTGTCCAGCTAACCTTTGGAGTGCGCCGTGAATATTACATACCGATTCGAACCTTTCAATCGAGGGAGGGACAGCTTGTAGACTGACCGTTTGGGGAGTTTTAGCAGAAATTTCTCGCCGCCTTACTCAGGAGTTGCTCTAAGGCTGTCCAGCTAACCTTTGGAGTGCGCCGTGAATATTACATACCGATTCGAACCTTTCAATCGAGGGAGGGACAGCTTGTAGACTGACCGTTTGGGGAGTTTTAGCAGAAATTTCTTGCCGCCTTACTCAGGAGTTGCTCTAAGGCTGTCCAGCTAACCTTTGGAGTCCGCCGTGAACATTGCATACAGATTCAAACCTTTCAATCGAGGGAGGGACAGCTTGTAGACTGACCGTTTGGAGAGTTTTGTCAGAAATTTCTTGCCGCCTTACTCAGAAGTTGCTCTAAGGCTGTCCAGCTAACCTTTGGAGTGCGCCGTGAATATTACATACCGATTCGAACCTTTCAATCGAGGGAGGGACAGCTTGTAGACTGACCGTTTGGGGAGTTTTAGCAGAAATTTCTTGCCGCCTTACTCAGGAGTTGCTCTAAGGCTGTCCAGCTAACCTTTGGAGTCCGCCGTGAACATTGCATACAGATTCAAACCTTTCAATCGAGGGAGGGACAGCTTGTAGACTGACCGTTTGGAGAGTTTTGTCAGAAATTTCTTGCCGCCTTACTCAGGAGTTGCTCTAAGGCTGTCCAGCTAACCTTTGGAGTCCGCCGTGAACATTGCATACAGATTCAAACCTTTCAATCGAGGGAGGGACAGCTTGTAGACTGACCGTTTGGGGAGTTTTGCAGAAATTTCTTGCCGCCTTACTCAGGAGTTGCTCTAAGGCTGTCCAGCTAACCTTTGGAGTCCGCCGTGAACATTGCATACAGATTCAAACCTTTCAATCGAGGGAGGGACAGCTTGTAGACTGACCGTTTGGGGAGTTTTAGCAGAAATTTCTTGCCGCCTTACTCAGGAGTTGCTCCAAGGCGGGCCATAGAGCGTTTGTAGTGCGCCGTGAATATTACATACCGATTCGAACCTTTCAATCGAGGGAGGGACAGCTTGTAGACTGACCGTTTGGAGAGTTTTGTCAGAAATTTCTTGCCGCCTTACTCAGGAGTTGCTCCAAGGCTGTCCAGCTAACATTTGGAGTGCGCCGTGAATATTACATACCGATTCGAACCTTTCAATCGAGGGAGGGACAGCTTGTAGACTGACCGTTTGGGGAGTTTTAGCAGAAATTTCTTGCCGCCTTACTCAGGAGTTGCTCTAAGGCTGTCCAGCTAACCTTTGGAGTGCGCCGTGAATATTACATACCGATTCGAACCTTTCAATCGAGGGAGGGACAGCTTGTAGACTGACCGTTTGGGGAGTTTTAGCAGAAATTTCTTGCCGCCTTACTCAGGAGTTGCTCTAAGGCTGTCCAGCTAACCTTTGGAGTCCGCCGTGAACATTGCATACAGATTCAAACCTTTCAATCGAGGGAGGGAGAGCTTGTAGACTGACCGTTTGGAGAGTTTTGTCAGAAATTTCTTGCCGCCTTACTCAGGAGTTGCTCTAAGGCTGTCCAGCTAACCTTTGGAGTGCGCCGTGAATATTACATACCGATTCGAACCTTTCAATCGAGGGAGGGACAGCTTGTAGACTGACCGTTTGGGGAGTTTTAGCAGAAATTTCTTGTCGCCTTACTCAGGAGTTGCTCTAAGGCTGTCCAGCTAACCTTTGGAGTCCGCCGTGAACATTGCATACAGATTCAAACCTTTCAATCGAGGGAGGGACAGCTTGTAGACTGACCGTTTGGGGAGTTTTAGCAGAAATTTCTTGCCGCCTTACTCAGGAGTTGCTCCAAGGCGGGCCATAGAGCGTTTGTAGTGCGCCGTGAATATTACATACCGATTCGAACCTTTCAATCGAGGGAGGGACAGCTTGTAGACTGACCGTTTGGAGAGTTTTGTCAGAAATTTCTTGCCGCCTTACTCAGGAGTTGCTCCAAGGCTGTCCAGCTAACCTTTGGAGTGCGCCGTGAATATTACATACCGATTCGAACCTTTCAATCGAGGGAGGGACAGCTTGTAGACTGACCGTTTGGGGAGTTTTAGCAGAAATTTCTTGCCGCCTTACTCAGGAGTTGCTCTAAGGCTGTCCAGCTAACCTTTGGAGTGCGCCGTGAATATTACATACCGATTCGAACCTTTCAATCGAGGGAGGGACAGCTTGTAGACTGACCGTTTGGGGAGTTTTAGCAGAAATTTCTTGCCGCCTTACTCAGGAGTTGCTCTAAGGCTGTCCAGCTAACCTTTGGAGTGCGCCGTGAATATTACATACCGATTCGAACCTTTCAATCGAGGGAGGGACAGCTTGTAGACTGACCGTTTGGGGAGTTTTAGCAGAAATTTCTTGCCGCCTTACTCAGGAGTTGCTCTAAGGCTGTCCAGCTAACCTTTGGAGTCCGCCGTGAACATTGCATACAGATTCAAACCTTTCAATCGAGGGAGGGACAGCTTGTAGACTGACCGTTTGGAGAGTTTTGTCAGAAATTTCTTGCCGCCTTACTCAGGAGTTGCTCTAAGGCTGTCCAGCTAACCTTTGGAGTGCGCCGTGAATATTACATACCGATTCGAACCTTTCAATCGAGGGAGGGACAGCTTGTAGACTGACCGTTTGGGGAGTTTAGCAGAAATTTCTTGCCGCCTTACTCAGGAGTTGCTCTAAGGCTGTCCAGCTAACCTTTGGAGTGCGCCGTGAATATTACATACCGATTCGAACCTTTCAATCGAGGGAGGGACAGCTTGTAGACTGACCGTTTGGAGAGTTTTGTCAGAAATTTCTTGCCGCCTTACTCAGTAGTTGCTCTAAGGCTGTCCAGCTAACCTTTGGAGTGCGCCGTGAATATTACATACCGATTCGAACCTTTCAATCGAGGGAGGGACAGCTTGTAGACTGACCGTTTGGAGAGTTTTGTCAGAAATTTCTTGCCGCCTTACTCAGGAGTTGCTCCAAGGCTGTCCAGCTAACCTTCGGAGTGCGCCGTGAATATTACATACCGATTCGAACCTTTCAATCGAGGGAGGGACAGCTTGTAGACTGACCGTTTGGGGAGTTTTAGCAGAAATTTCTTGCCGCCTTACTCAGGAGTTGCTCTAAGGCGGGGCAGAGAGCGTTTGGAGTGCGCCGTGAACATTGCATACAGATTCGAACCTTTCAATCGAGGGAGGGACAGCTTGTAGACTGACCGTTTGGGGAGTTTTAGCAGAAATTTCTTGCCGCCTTACTCAGGAGTTGCTCTAAGGCTGTCCAGCTAACCTTTGGAGTGCGCCGTGAATATTACATACCGATTCGAACCTTTTAATCGAGGGAGGGACAGCTTGTAGACTGACCGTTTGGGGAATTTTAGCAGAAATTTCTTGCCGCCTTACTCAGGAGTTGCTCCAAGGCGGGCCATAGAGCGTTTGGAGTCCGCCGTGAATATTGCATACAGATTCGAACCTTTCAATCGAGGGAGGGACAGCTTGTAGACTGACCGTTTGGGGAGTTTTGTCAGAAATTTCTGGCCACCTTACTCAGGAGTTGCTCTAAGGCGGGCCAGCTAACCTCTGGAGTGCGCCGTCACAATGCATTCAGAATCGAACATTTCAATTGAGGGGGGGGGGGGGGGCAGCTTGTAGACTGAGCGTTTGGGGAGATTTGTCAGAAATTTCTTGCCACCTTACTCAGGAGTTGCTCCAAGGCGGGGCAGAGACCGTTTGGAGTCCGCCGTGAACAATACATACAGACTCGAACCTTTTAATCGAGGGAGGGACAGCTTGTAGACTGAGCGTTTGGGGAGTTTTATCAGAAATTTCTTGCCGCCTTACTCAGGAGTTGCTCCAAGGCGGACCATAGAGCGTTTGGAGTCCGCCGTGAACAACGCATACAGATTCGAACCTTTCAATCGAGGGAGGGACAGCTTGTAGACTGACCGTTTGGGGAGTTTTGTCAGAAATTTCTGGCCACCTTACTCAGGAGTTGCTCTAAGGCGGGCCAGCTAACCTTTGGAGTGCGCCGTGAATATTACATATTGATTCGAACCTTTTAATCGAGGGAGGGACAGCTTGTAGACTGAGCGTTTGGGGAGTTTTATCAGAAATTTCTTGCCGCCTTACTCAGGAGTTGCTCCAAGGCGGGCCAGCTAACCTCTGGAGTGCGCCGTCACAATGCATTCAGAATCGAACCTTTCAATCGAGGGAGGGACAGCTTGTAGACTGACCGTTTGGGGAGTTTTAGCAGAAATTTCTTGACGCCTTACTCAGGAGTTGCTCCAAGGCTGTCCAACTAACCTTTGGAGTGCGCCGTGAATATTACATATTGATTCGAACCTTTTAATCGAGGGAGGGACAGCTTGTAGACTGAGCGTTTGGGGAGTTTTATCAGAAATTTCTTGCCGCCTTACTCAGGAGTTGCTCCAAGGCGGACCATAGAGCGTTTGGAGTCCGCCGTGAACAACGCATACAGACTCGAACCTTTCAATCGAGGGAGGGACAGCTTGTAGACTGAGCGTTTGGGGAGTTTCATCAGAAATTTCTTGCCACCTTACTCAGCAGTTGCTCCAAGGCGGGGCAGAGAGCGTTTGGAGTCCGCCGGGAACAACGCATACAGATTCGAACCTTTCAATCGAGGGAGGGACAGCTTGTAGACTGACCGTTTGGGGAGTTTTGTCAGAAATTTCTGGCCACCTTACTCAGGAGTTGCTCTAAGGCGGGCCAGCTAACCTCTGGAGTGCGCCGTCACAATGCATTCAGAATCGAACATTTCAATTGAGGGGGGGGGGGGGCAGCTTGTAGACTGAGCGTTTGGGGAGATTTGTCAGAAATTTCTTGCCACCTTACTCAGGAGTTGCTCCAAGGCGGGGCAGAGACCGTTTGGAGTCCGCCGTGAACAATACATACAGACTCGAACCTTTCAATCGAGGGAGGGACAGCTTGTAGACTGAGCGTTTAGGTAGTTTTAGCAGAAATTTCTTGACGCCTTACTCAGGAGTTGCTCCAAGGCTGTCCAACTAACCTTTGGAGTGCGCCGTGAATATTACATATTGATTCGAACCTTTTAATCGAGGGAGGGACAGCTTGTAGACTGAGCGTTTGGGGAGTTTTATCAGAAATTTCTTGCCGCCTTACTCAGGAGTTGCTCCAAGGCGGACCATAGAGCGTTTGGAGTCCGCCGTGAACAACGCATACAGACTCGAACCTTTCAATCGAGGGAGGGACAGCTTGTAGACTGAGCGTTTGGGGAGTTTCATCAGAAATTTCTTGCCACCTTACTCAGCAGTTGCTCCAAGGCGGGGCAGAGAGCGTTTGGAGTCCGCCGGGAACAACGCATACAGACTCGAACCTTTCAATCGAGGGAGGGACAGCTTGTAGACTGAGCGTTTGGGGAGTTTTATCAGAAATTTCTTGCCGCCTTGCTCAGGAGTTGCTCTAAGGCGGCCCAGCGAGCCTTTGGGGTGCGCCGTGACAATGCATACAGAATCGAACATTTCAATTGAGGGGGGGGGCAGCTTGTAGACTGAGCGTTTGGGGAGTTTTAGCAGAAATTTCTTGCCGCCTTACTCAGGAGTTGCTCCAAGGCTGTCCAGCTAACCTTTGTAGTGCGCCGTGAATATTACATACCGATTCGAACCTTTTAATCGAGGGAGGGACAGCTTGTAGACTGAGCGTTTGGGGAGTTTTATCAGAAATTTCTTGCCGCCTTACTCAGGAGTTGCTCCAAGGCGGGCCATAGAGCCTTTGGAGTGCGCCGTGACAATGCATACAGAATCGAACATTTCAATTGAGGGGGGGGGGCAGCTTGTAGACTGAGCGTTTGGGGAGTTTTAGCAGAAATTTCTTGCCGCCTTACTCAGGAGTTGCTCTAAGGCGGGGCAGAGAGCGTTTGGAGTGCGCCGTGAACATTGCATACAGATTCGAACCTTTCAATCGAGGGAGGGACAGCTTGTAGACTGACCGTTTGGGGAGTTTTAGCAGAAATTTCTTGCCGCCTTACTCAGGAGTTGCTCTAAGGCTGTCCAGCTAACCTTTGGAGTGCGCCGTGAATATTACATACCGATTCGAACCTTTTAATCGAGGGAGGGACAGCTTGTAGACTGACCGTTTGGGGAATTTTAGCAGAAATTTCTTGCCGCCTTACTCAGGAGTTGCTCCAAGGCGGGCCATAGAGCGTTTGGAGTCCGCCGTGAATATTGCATACAGATTCGAACCTTTCAATCGAGGGAGGGACAGCTTGTAGACTGAGCGTTTGGGGAGTTTCATCAGAAATTTCTTGCCACCTTACTCAGGAGTTGCTCCAAGGCGGGGCAGAGAGCGTTTGGAGTCCGCCGGGAACAACGCATACAGACTCGAACCTTTCAATCGAGGGAGGGACAGCTTGTAGACTGAGCGTTTAGGGAGTTTTAGCAGAAATTTCTTGCCGCCTTACTCAGGAGTTGCTCCAAGGCTGTCCAGCTAACCTTTGGAGTGCGCCGTGAATATTACATACCGATTCGAACCTTTTAATCGAGGGAGGGACAGCTTGTAGACTGACCGTTTGGGGAGTTTTGTCAGAAATTTCTGGCCACCTTACTCAGGAGTTGCTCTAAGGCGGGCCAGCTAACCTCTGGAGTGCGCCGTCACAATGCATTCAGAATCGAACATTTCAATTGAGGGGGGGGGGGCAGCTTGTAGACTGAGCGTTTGGGGAGATTTGTCAGAAATTTCTTGCCACCTTACTCAGGAGTTGCTCCAAGGCGGGGCAGAGACCGTTTGGAGTCCGCCGTGAACAACACATACAGACTCGAACCTTTCAATCGAGGGAGGGACAGCTTGTAGACTGAGCGTTTAGGGAGTTTTAGCAGAAATTTCTTGACGCCTTACTCAGGAGTTGCTCCAAGGCTGTCCAACTAACCTTTGGAGTGCGCCGTGAATATTACATATTGATTCGAACCTTTTAATCGAGGGAGGGACAGCTTGTAGACTGAGCGTTTGGGGAGTTTTATCAGAAATTTCTTGCCGCCTTACTCAGGAGTTGCTCCAAGGCGGACCATAGAGCGTTTGGAGTCCGCCGTGAACAACGCATACAGACTCGAACCTTTCAATCGAGGGAGGGACAGCTTGTAGACTGAGCGTTTGGGGAGTTTCATCAGAAATTTCTTGCCACCTTACTCAGCAGTTGCTCCAAGGCGGGGCAGAGAGCGTTTGGAGTCCGCCGGGAACAACGCATACAGACTCGAACCTTTCAATCGAGGGAGGGACAGCTTGTAGACTGAGCGTTTGGGGAGTTTTATCAGAAATTTCTTGCCGCCTTACTCAGGAGTTGCTCCAAGGCGGACCATAGAGCGTTTGGAGTGCGCCGTGAATATTACATATTGATTCGAACCTTTTAATCGAGGGAGGGACAGCTTGTAGACTGAGCGTTTGGGGAGTTTCATCAGAAATTTCTTGCCGCCTTACTCAGGAGTTGCTCTAAGGCTGTCCAGCTAACCTTTGGAGTGCGCCGTGAATATTACATACCGATTCGAACCTTTCAATCGAGGGAGGGACAGCTTGTAGACTGACCGTTTGGAGAGTTTTGTCAGAAATTTCTTGCCGCCTTACTCAGGAGTTGCTCTAAGGCTGTCCAGCTAACCTTTGGAGTGCGCCGTGAATATTACATACCGATTCGAACCTTTCAATCGAGGGAGGGACAGCTTGTAGACTGACCGTTTGGGGAGTTTAGCAGAAATTTCTTGCCGCCTTACTCAGGAGTTGCTCTAAGGCTGTCCAGCTAACCTTTGGAGTGCGCCGTGAATATTACATACCGATTCGAACCTTTCAATCGAGGGAGGGACAGCT
The DNA here is from genome assembly GCA_947359475.1 of Heligmosomoides polygyrus bakeri. Taxonomy (NCBI): domain Eukaryota; kingdom Metazoa; phylum Nematoda; class Chromadorea; order Rhabditida; family Heligmosomidae; genus Heligmosomoides; species Heligmosomoides polygyrus. Next base: position 34,105,253 of record OX375870.1, on the reverse strand, counting down.
TGTAGACTGACCGTTTGGAGAGTTTTGTCAGAAATTTCTTGCCGCCTTACTCAGTAGTTGCTCTAAGGCTGTCCAGCTAACCTTTGGAGTGCGCCGTGAATATTACATACCGATTCGAACCTTTCAATCGAGGGAGGGACAGCTTGTAGACTGACCGTTTGGAGAGTTTTGTCAGAAATTTCTTGCCGCCTTACTCAGGAGTTGCTCCAAGGCTGTCCAGCTAACCTTCGGAGTGCGCCGTGAATATTACATACCGATTCGAACCTTTCAATCGAGGGAGGGACAGCTTGTAGACTGACCGTTTGGGGAGTTTTAGCAGAAATTTCTTGCCGCCTTACTCAGGAGTTGCTCTAAGGCTGTCCAGCTAACCTTTGGAGTGCGCCGTGAATATTACATACCGATTCGAACCTTTTAATCGAGGGAGGGACAGCTTGTAGACTGACCGTTTGGGGAATTTTAGCAGAAATTTCTTGCCGCCTTACTCAGGAGTTGCTCCAAGGCGGGCCATAGAGCGTTTGGAGTCCGCCGTGAATATTGCATACAGATTCGAACCTTTCAATCGAGGGAGGGACAGCTTGTAGACTGAGCGTTTGGGGAGTTTCATCAGAAATTTCTTGCCACCTTACTCAGGAGTTGCTCCAAGGCGGGGCAGAGAGCGTTTGGAGTCCGCCGTGAACAACACATACAGACTCGAACCTTTCAATCGAGGGAGGGACAGCTTGTAGACTGAGCGTTTAGGGAGTTTTAGCAGAAATTTCTTGCCGCCTTACTCAGGAGTTGCTCCAAGGCTGTCCAGCTAACCTTTGGAGTGCGCCGTGAATATTACATACCGATTCGAACCTTTTAATCGAGGGAGGGACAGCTTGTAGACTGACCGTTTGGGGAGTTTTGTCAGAAATTTCTGGCCACCTTACTCAGGAGTTGCTCTAAGGCGGGCCAGCTAACCTCTGGAGTGCGCCGTCACAATGCATTCAGAATCGAACATTTCAATTGAGGGGGGGGGGGCAGCTTGTAGACTGAGCGTTTGGGGAGATTTGTCAGAAATTTCTTGCCACCTTACTCAGGAGTTGCTCCAAGGCGGGGCAGAGACCGTTTGGAGTCCGCCGTGAACAACACATACAGACTCGAACCTTTCAATCGAGGGAGGGACAGCTTGTAGACTGAGCGTTTAGGTAGTTTTAGCAGAAATTTCTTGACGCCTTACTCAGGAGTTGCTCCAAGGCTGTCCAACTAACCTTTGGAGTGCGCCGTGAATATTACATATTGATTCGAACCTTTTAATCGAGGGAGGGACAGCTTGTAGACTGAGCGTTTGGGGAGTTTTATCAGAAATTTCTTGCCGCCTTACTCAGGAGTTGCTCCAAGGCGGACCATAGAGCGTTTGGAGTCCGCCGTGAACAACGCATACAGACTCGAACCTTTCAATCGAGGGAGGGACAGCTTGTAGACTGAGCGTTTGGGGAGTTTCATCAGAAATTTCTTGCCACCTTACTCAGCAGTTGCTCCAAGGCGGGGCAGAGAGCGTTTGGAGTCCGCCGGGAACAACGCATACAGACTCGAACCTTTCAATCGAGGGAGGGACAGCTTGTAGACTGAGCGTTTGGGGAGTTTTATCAGAAATTTCTTGCCGCCTTGCTCAGGAGTTGCTCTAAGGCGGCCCAGCGAGCCTTTGGGGTGCGCCGTGACAATGCATACAGAATCGAACATTTCAATTGAGGGGGGGGGGGGGGCAGCTTGTAGACTGAGCGTTTGGGGAGTTTTAGCAGAAATTTCTTGCCGCCTTACTCAGGAGTTGCTCCAAGGCTGTCCAGCTAACCTTTGTAGTGCGCCGTGAATATTACATACCGATTCGAACCTTTTAATCGAGGGAGGGACAGCTTGTAGACTGAGCGTTTGGGGAGTTTTATCAGAAATTTCTTGCCGCCTTACTCAGGAGTTGCTCCAAGGCGGGCCATAGAGCCTTTGGAGTGCGCCGTGACAATGCATACAGAATCGAACATTTCAATTGAGGGGGGGGGGCAGCTTGTAGACTGAGCGTTTGGGGAGTTTTAGCAGAAATTTCTTGCCACCTTACTCAGGAGTTGCTCCAAGGCGGGGCAGAGACCGTTTGGAGTCCGCCGTGAACAACACATGCAGACTCGAACCTTTCAATCGAGGGAGGGACAGCTTGTAGACTGAGCGTTTAGGGAGTTTTAGCAGAAATTTCTTGACGCCTTACTCAGGAGTTGCTCTAAGGCGGGCCAGCTAACCTCTGGAGTGCGCCGTCACAATGCATTCAGAATCGAACATTTCAATTGAGGGGGGGGGGGCAGCTTGTAGACTGAGCGTTTGGGGAGATTTGTCAGAAATTTCTTGCCACCTTACTCAGGAGTTGCTCCAAGGCGGGGCAGAGACCGTTTGGAGTCCGCCGTGAACAACACATACAGACTCGAACCTTTCAATCGAGGGAGGGACAGCTTGTAGACTGAGCGTTTAGGTAGTTTTAGCAGAAATTTCTTGACGCCTTACTCAGGAGTTGCTCCAAGGCTGTCCAACTAACCTTTGGAGTGCGCCGTGAATATTACATATTGATTCGAACCTTTTAATCGAGGGAGGGACAGCTTGTAGACTGAGCGTTTGGGGAGTTTTATCAGAAATTTCTTGCCGCCTTACTCAGGAGTTGCTCCAAGGCGGACCATAGAGCGTTTGGAGTCCGCCGTGAACAACGCATACAGACTCGAACCTTTCAATCGAGGGAGGGACAGCTTGTAGACTGAGCGTTTGGGGAGTTTCATCAGAAATTTCTTGCCACCTTACTCAGCAGTTGCTCCAAGGCGGGGCAGAGAGCGTTTGGAGTCCGCCGGGAACAACGCATACAGACTCGAACCTTTCAATCGAGGGAGGGACAGCTTGTAGACTGAGCGTTTGGGGAGTTTTATCAGAAATTTCTTGCCGCCTTGCTCAGGAGTTGCTCTAAGGCGGCCCAGCGAGCCTTTGGGGTGCGCCGTGACAATGCATACAGAATCGAACATTTCAATTGAGGGGGGGGGGGGCAGCTTGTAGACTGAGCGTTTGGGGAGTTTTAGCAGAAATTTCTTGCCGCCTTACTCAGGAGTTGCTCCAAGGCTGTCCAGCTAACCTTTGTAGTGCGCCGTGAATATTACATACCGATTCGAACCTTTTAATCGAGGGAGGGACAGCTTGTAGACTGAGCGTTTGGGGAGTTTTATCAGAAATTTCTTGCCGCCTTACTCAGGAGTTGCTCCAAGGCGGGCCATAGAGCCTTTGGAGTGCGCCGTGACAATGCATACAGAATCGAACATTTCAATTGAGGGGGGGGGGCAGCTTGTAGACTGAGCGTTTGGGGAGTTTTAGCAGAAATTTCTTGCCACCTTACTCAGGAGTTGCTCCAAGGCGGGGCAGAGACCGTTTGGAGTCCGCCGTGAACAACACATGCAGACTCGAACCTTTCAATCGAGGGAGGGACAGCTTGTAGACTGAGCGTTTAGGGAGTTTTAGCAGAAATTTCTTGACGCCTTACTCAGGAGTTGCTCTAAGGCGGGCCAGCTAACCTCTGGAGTGCGCCGTCACAATGCATTCAGAATCGAACATTTCAATTGAGGGGGGGGGCAGCTTGTAGACTGAGCGTTTGGGGAGATTTGTCAGAAATTTCTTGCCACCTTACTCAGGAGTTGCTCCAAGGCGGGGCAGAGACCGTTTGGAGTCCGCCGTGAACAACACATGCAGACTCGAACCTTTCAATCGAGGGAGGGACAGCTTGTAGACTGAGCGTTTAGGGAGTTTTAGCAGAAATTTCTTGACGCCTTACTCAGGAGTTGCTCCAAGGCTGTCCAACTAACCTTTGGAGTGCGCCGTGAATATTACATATTGATTCGAACCTTTTAATCGAGGGAGGGACAGCTTGTAGACTGAGCGTTTGGGGAGTTTTATCAGAAATTTCTTGCCGCCTTACTCAGGAGTTGCTCCAAGGCGGACCATAGAGCGTTTGGAGTCCGCCGTGAACAACGCATACAGACTCGAACCTTTCAATCGAGGGAGGGACAGCTTGTAGACTGAGCGTTTGGGGAGTTTCATCAGAAATTTCTTGCCACCTTACTCAGCAGTTGCTCCAAGGCGGGGCAGAGAGCGTTTGGAGTCCGCCGGGAACAACGCATACAGACTCGAACCTTTCAATCGAGGGAGGGACAGCTTGTAGACTGAGCGTTTGGGGAGTTTTATCAGAAATTTCTTGCCGCCTTACTCAGGAGTTGCTCCAAGGCGGACCATAGAGCGTTTGGAGTGCGCCGTGAATATTACATATTGATTCGAACCTTTTAATCGAGGGAGGGACAGCTTGTAGACTGAGCGTTTGGGGAGTTTCATCAGAAATTTCTTGCCACCTTACTCAGCAGTTGCTCCAAGGCGGACCATAGAGCGTTTGGAGTCCGCCGTGAACAACGCATACAGACTCGAACCTTTCAATCGAGGGAGGGACAGCTTGTAGACTGAGCGTTTGGGGAGTTTCATCAGAAATTTCTTGCCACCTTACTCAGCAGTTGCTCCAAGGCGGGGCAGAGAGCGTTTGGAGTCCGCCGGGAACAACACATACAGACTCGAACCTTTCAATCGAGGGAGGGACAGCTTGTAGACTGAGCGTTTAGGGAGTTTTAGCAGAAATTTCTTGACGCCTTACTCAGGAGTTGCTCCAAGGCTGTCCAACTAACCTTTGGAGTGCGCCGTGAATATTACATATTGATTCGAACCTTTTAATCGAGGGAGGGACAGCTTGTAGACTGAGCGTTTGGGGAGTTTTATCAGAAATTTCTTGCCGCCTTACTCAGGAGTTGCTCCAAGGCGGACCATAGAGCGTTTGGAGTCCGCCGTGAACAACGCATACAGACTCGAACCTTTCAATCGAGGGAGGGACAGCTTGTAGACTGAGCGTTTGGGGAGTTTCATCAGAAATTTCTTGCCACCTTACTCAGCAGTTGCTCCAAGGCGGGGCAGAGAGCGTTTGGAGTCCGCCGGGAACAACGCATACAGACTCGAACCTTTCAATCGAGGGAGGGACAGCTTGTAGACTGAGCGTTTGGGGAGTTTCATCAGAAATTTCTTGCCACCTTACTCAGCAGTTGCTCCAAGGCGGGGCAGAGAGCGTTTGGAGTCCGCCGGGAACAACGCATACAGACTCGAACCTTTCAATCGAGGGAGGGACAGCTTGTAGACTGAGCGTTTGGGGAGTTTTAGCAGAAATTTCTTGCCGCCTTACTCAGGAGTTGCTCCAAGGCGGGCCATAGAGCGTTTGGAGTCCGCCGTGAACAATGCATACAGAATCGAACATTTCAATTGAGGGGGGGGGGGGGCAGCTTGTAGACTGAGCGTTTGGGGAGTTTTAGCAGAAATTTCTTGCCGCCTTACTCAGGAGTTGCTCCAAGGCGGGCCATAGAGCGTTTGGAGTCCGCCGTGAACAATGCATACAGAATCGAACATTTCAATTGAGGGGGGGGGCAGCTTGTAGACTGAGCGTTTGGGGAGTTTTAGCAGAAATTTCTTGCCGCCTTACTCAGGAGTTGCTCCAAGGCGGGCCATAGAGCGTTTGGAGTCCGCCGTGAACATTGCATACAGATTCGAACCTTTCAATCGAGGGAGGGGCAGCTTGTAGACTGAGGGTTTGGGGAGTTTTGTCAGAAATTTCTTGCCGCCTTACACAGGAGTTGCTCTAAGGCGGGCCAGAGAGCGTCTGGAGTCCGCCGTGAACATTGCATACAGATTCGAACCTTTCAATCGAGGGAGGGGCAGCTTGTAGACTGAGGGTTTGGGGAGTTTCATCAGAAATTTCTTGCCACCTTACTCAGGAGTTGCTCTAAGGCGGCCCAGCGAGCCTTTGGAGTCCGCCGTGACAATGCATACAGAATCGAACATTTCAATTGAGGGGGGGGCAGCTTGTAGACTGAGCGTTTGGGGAGTTTTAGCAGAAATTTCTTGCCGCCTTACTCAGGAGTTGCTCCAAGGCGGGCCATAGAGCGTTTGGAGTCCGCCGTGAACAATGCATACAGAATCGAACATTTCAATCGAGGGGGGGGGGGGGCTATTTGTAGACTGAGCGTTTGGGGAGTTTTGTCAGAAATTTCTTGCCGCCTTACACAGGAGTTGCTCTAAGGCGGGCCAGAGAGCGTCTGGAGTCCGCCGTGAACATTGCATACAGATTCGAACCTTTCAATCGAGGGAGGGACAGCTTGTAGACTCACCGTTTGGAGAGTTTTGTCAGAAATTCTTGCCGCCCTACTCAGGAGTTGCTCTAAGGCGGCCCAGCGAGCCTTTGGAGTGCGCCGTGACAATGCATACAGAATCGAACATTTCAATTGAGGGGGGGGGGGGGCAGCTTGTAGACTGAGCGTTTGGGGAGTTTTATCAGAAATTTCTTGCCGCCTTGCTCAGGAGTTGCTCTAAGGCGGGGCAGAGAGCGTTTGGAGTGCGCCGTGAACATTGCATACAGATTCGAACCTTTCAATCGAGGGAGGGACAGCTTGTAGACTGACCGTTTGGGGAGTTTTAGCAGAAATTTCTTGCCGCCTTACTCAGGAGTTGCTCTAAGGCTGTCCAGCTAACCTTTGGAGTGCGCCGTGAATATTACATACCGATTCGAACCTTTTAATCGAGGGAGGGACAGCTTGTAGACTGAGCGTTTGGGGAGATTTGTCAGAAATTTCTTGCCACCTTACTCAGGAGTTGCTCCAAGGCGGGGCAGAGACCGTTTGGAGTCCGCCGTGAACAACACATACAGACTCGAACCTTTCAATCGAGGGAGGGACAGCTTGTAGACTGAGCGTTTAGGGAGTTTTAGCAGAAATTTCTTGACGCCTTACTCAGGAGTTGCTCCAAGGCTGTCCAACTAACCTTTGGAGTGCGCCGTGAATATTACATATTGATTCGAACCTTTTAATCGAGGGAGGGACAGCTTGTAGACTGAGCGTTTGGGGAGTTTTATCAGAAATTTCTTGCCGCCTTACTCAGGAGTTGCTCCAAGGCGGACCATAGAGCGTTTGGAGTCCGCCGTGAACAACGCATACAGACTCGAACCTTTCAATCGAGGGAGGGACAGCTTGTAGACTGAGCGTTTGGGGAGTTTCATCAGAAATTTCTTGCCACCTTACTCAGCAGTTGCTCCAAGGCGGGGCAGAGAGCGTTTGGAGTCCGCCGGGAACAACGCATACAGACTCGAACCTTTCAATCGAGGGAGGGACAGCTTGTAGACTGAGCGTTTGGGGAGTTTTATCAGAAATTTCTTGCCGCCTTGCTCAGGAGTTGCTCTAAGGCGGCCCAGCGAGGAGCCTTTGGGGTGCGCCGTGACAATGCATACAGAATCGAACATTTCAATTGAGGGGGGGGGCAGCTTGTAGACTGAGCGTTTGGGGAGTTTTAGCAGAAATTTCTTGCCGCCTTACTCAGGAGTTGCTCCAAGGCTGTCCAGCTAACCTTTGTAGTGCGCCGTGAATATTACATACCGATTCGAACCTTTTAATCGAGGGAGGGACAGCTTGTAGACTGAGCGTTTGGGGAGTTTTATCAGAAATTTCTTGCCGCCTTACTCAGGAGTTGCTCCAAGGCGGGCCATAGAGCGTTTGGAGTCCGCCGTGAACAATGCATACAGAATCGAACATTTCAATCGAGGGGGGGGGGGGGCTATTTGTAGACTGAGCGTTTGGGGAGTTTTGTCAGAAATTTCTTGCCGCCTTACACAGGAGTTGCTCTAAGGCGGGCCAGAGAGCGTTTGGAGTCCGCCGTGAACATTGCATACAGATTCGAACCTTTCAATCGAGGGAGGGACAGCTTGTAGACTGAGGGTTTGGGGAGTTTCATCAGAAATTTCTTGCCACCTTACTCAGGAGTTGCTCCAAGGCGGGGCAGAGAGCGTTTGGAGTCCGCCGTGAACAACGCATACAGATTCGAACCTTTCAATCGAGGGAGGGACAGCTTGTAGACTGAGGGTTTGGGGAGTTTCATCAGAAATTTCTTGCCACCTTACTCAGGAGTTGCTCCAAGGCGGGGCAGAGAGCGTTTGGAGTCCGCCGTGAACAACGCATACAGATTCGAACCTTTCAATCGAGGGAGGGACAGCTTGTAGACTGAGCGTTTGGGGAGTTTTATCAGAAATTTCTTGCCGCCTTACTCAGGAGTTGCTCCAAGGCGGGCCATAGAGCGTTTGGAGTCCGCCGTGAACAATGCATACAGAATCGAACATTTCAATCGAGGGGGGGGGGGGCTATTTGTAGACTGAGCGTTTGGGGAGTTTTGTCAGAAATTTCTTGCCGCCTTACACAGGAGTTGCTCTAAGGCGGGCCAGAGAGCGTTTGGAGTCCGCCGTGAACATTGCATACAGATTCGAACCTTTCAATCGAGGGAGGGACAGCTTGTAGACTGAGGGTTTGGGGAGTTTTATCAGAAATTTCTTGCCACCTTACTCAGGAGTTGCTCCAAGGCGGGGCAGAGAGCGTTTGGAGTCCGCCGTGAACAACGCATACAGATTCGAACCTTTCAATCGAGGGAGGGACAGCTTGTAGACTGAGCGTTTGGGGAGTTTTATCAGAAATTTCTTGCCACCTTACTCAGGAGTTGCTCCAAGGCGGGGCAGAGAGCGTTTGGAGTCCGCCGTGAACAACGCATACAGATTCGAACCTTTCAATCGAGGGAGGGACAGCTTGTAGACTGAGCGTTTGGGGAGTTTTATCAGAAATTTCTTGCCACCTTACTCAGGAGTTGCTCCAAGGCGGGGCAGAGAGCGTTTGGAGTCCGCCGTGAACAACGCATACAGATTCGAACCTTTCAATCGAGGGAGGGACAGCTTGTAGACTGAGCGTTTGGGGAGTTTTATCAGAAATTTCTTGCCACCTTACTCAGGAGTTGCTCCAAGGCGGGGCAGAGAGCGTTTGGAGTCCGCCGTGAACAACGCATACAGATTCGAACCTTTCAATCGAGGGAGGGACAGCTTGTAGACTGAGCGTTTGGGGAGTTTTATCAGAAATTTCTTGCCACCTTACTCAGGAGTTGCTCCAAGGCGGGGCAGAGAGCGTTTGGAGTCCGCCGTGAACAACGCATACAGACTCGAACCTTTCAATCGAGGGAGGGACAGCTTGTAGACTGAGCGTTTGGGGAATTTTATCAGAAATTTCTTGCCACCTTACTCAGGAGTTGCTCCAAGGCGGGGCAGAGAGCGTTTGGAGTCCGCCGTGAACAACGCATACAGATTCGAACCTTTCAATCGAGGGAGGGACAGCTTGTAGACTGAGGGTTTGGGGAGTTTTATCAGAAATTTCTTGCCACCTTACTCAGGAGTTGCTCTAAGGCGGGCCAGAGAGCGTTTGGAGTCCGCCGTGAACATTGCATACAGATTCGAACCTTTCAATCGAGGGAGGGACAGCTTGTAGACTGAGCGTTTGGGGAGTTTCATCAGAAATTTCTTGCCACCTTACTCAGGAGTTGCTCTAAGGCGGGCCAGAGAGCGTTTGGAGTCCGCCGTGAACAACGCATACAGACTCGAACCTTTCAATCGAGGGAGGTACAGCTTGTAGACTGAGCGTTTGGGGAGTTTCATCAGAAATTTCCTGCCACCTTACTCAGCAGTTGCTCCAAGGCGGGGCAGAGAGCGTTTGGAGTCCGCCGGGAACAACGCATACAGACTCGAACCTTTCAATCGAGGGAGGGACAGCTTGTAGACTGAGCGTTTGGGGAGTTTTATCAGAAATTTCTTGCCGCCTTGCTCAGGAGTTGCTCTAAGGCGGCCCAGCGAGCCTTTGGGGTGCGCCGTGACAATGCATACAGAATCGAACATTTCAATTGAGGGGGGGGGGGGGGCAGCTTGTAGACTGAGCGTTTGGGGAGTTTTAGCAGAAATTTCTTGCCGCCTTACTCAGGAGTTGCTCCAAGGCTGTCCAGCTAACCTTTGTAGTGCGCCGTGAATATTACATACCGATTCGAACCTTTCAATCGAGGGAGGGACAGCTTGTAGACTGAGCGTTTGGGGAGTTTTATCAGAAATTTCTTGCCGCCTTACTCAGGAGTTGCTCCAAGGCGGGGCAGAGAGCGTTTGGAGTCCGCCGTGAACAATGCATACAGAATCGAACATTTCAATCGAGGGGGGGGGGGGGCTATTTGTAGACTGAGCGTTTGGGGAGTTTTGTCAGAAATTTCTTGCCGCCTTACACAGGAGTTGCTCTAAGGCGGGCCAGAGAGCGTTTGGAGTCCGCCGTGAACAACGCATACAGATTCGAACCTTTCAATCGAGGGAGGGACAGCTTGTAGACTGAGCGTTTGGGGAGTTTTATCAGAAATTTCTTGCCGCCTTACTCAGGAGTTGCTCCAAGGCGGGCCATAGAGCGTTTGGAGTCCGCCGTGAACAATGCATACAGAATCGAACATTTCAATCGAGGGGGGGGGGGGGGGCTATTTGTAGACTGAGCGTTTGGGGAGTTTTGTCAGAAATTTCTTGCCGCCTTACACAGGAGTTGCTCTAAGGCGGGCCAGAGAGCGTTTGGAGTCCGCCGTGAACATTGCATACAGATTCGAACCTTTCAATCGAGGGAGGGACAGCTTGTAGACTGAGGGTTTGGGGAGTTTTATCAGAAATTTCTTGCCACCTTACTCAGGAGTTGCTCCAAGGCGGGGCAGAGAGCGTTTGGAGTCCGCCGTGAACAACGCATACAGATTCGAACCTTTCAATCGAGGGAGGGACAGCTTGTAGACTGAGCGTTTGGGGAGTTTTATCAGAAATTTCTTGCCACCTTACTCAGGAGTTGCTCCAAGGCGGGGCAGAGAGCGTTTGGAGTCCGCCGTGAACAACGCATACAGATTCGAACCTTTCAATCGAGGGAGGGACAGCTTGTAGACTGAGCGTTTGGGGAGTTTTATCAGAAATTTCTTGCCACCTTACTCAGGAGTTGCTCCAAGGCGGGGCAGAGAGCGTTTGGAGTCCGCCGTGAACAACGCATACAGAATCGAACATTTCAATTGAGGGGGGGGGGCAGCTTGTAGACTGAGCGTTTGGGGAGTTTTGTCAGAAATTTCTTGCCGCCTTACACAGGAGTTGCTCTAAGGCGGGCCAGAGAGCGTTTGGAGTCCGCCGTGAACATTGCATACAGATTCGAACCTTTCAATCGAGGGAGGGACAGCTTGTAGACTGAGCGTTTGGGGAGTTTCATCAGAAATTTCTTGCCACCTTACTCAGGAGTTGCTCTAAGGCGGGCCAGAGAGCGTTTGGAGTCCGCCGTGAACAACGCATACAGACTCGAACCTTTCAATCGAGGGAGGGACAGCTTGTAGACTGAGCGTTTGGGGAGTTTCATCAGAAATTTCTTGCCACCTTACTCAGCAGTTGCTCCAAGGCGGGGCAGAGAGCGTTTGGAGTCCGCCGGGAACAACGCATACAGACTCGAACCTTTCAATCGAGGGAGGGACAGCTTGTAGACTGAGCGTTTGGGGAGTTTTATCAGAAATTTCTTGCCGCCTTGCTCAGGAGTTGCTCTAAGGCGGCCCAGCGAGCCTTTGGAGTCCGCCGTGAACATTGCATACAGATTCGAACCTTTCAATCGAGGGAGGGACAGCTTGTAGACTGAGCGTTTGGGGAGTTTCATCAGAAATTTCTTGCCACCTTACTCAGGAGTTGCTCTAAGGCGGGCCAGAGAGCGTTTGGAGTCCGCCGTGAACAACGCATACAGACTCGAACCTTTCAATCGAGGGAGGGACAGCTTGTAGACTGAGCGTTTGGGGAGTTTCATCAGAAATTTCTTGCCACCTTACTCAGCAGTTGCTCCAAGGCGGGGCAGAGAGCGTTTGGAGTCCGCCGGGAACAACGCATACAGACTCGAACCTTTCAATCGAGGGAGGGACAGCTTGTAGACTGAGCGTTTGGGGAGTTTTATCAGAAATTTCTTGCCGCCTTGCTCAGGTGTTGCTCTGAGGCGGCCCAGCGAGCCTTTGGGGTGCGCCGTGACAATGCATACAGAATCGAACATTTCAATTGAGGGGGGGGGGGGCAGCTTGTAGACTGAGCGTTTGGGGAGTTTTAGCAGAAATTTCTTGCCGCCTTACTCAGGAGTTGCTCCAACGCTGTCCAGCTAACCTTTGTAGTGCGCCGTGAATATTACATACCGATTCGAACCTTTTAATCGAGGGAGGGACAGCTTGTAGACTGAGCGTTTGGGGAGTTTTATCAGAAATTTCTTGCCGCCTTACTCAGGAGTTGCTCCAAGGCGGGCCATAGAGCGTTTGGAGTCCGCCGTGAACAATGCATACAGAATCGAACATTTCAATCGAGGGGGGGGGGGGGGGCTATTTGTAGACTGAGCGTTTGGGGAGTTTTGTCAGAAATTTCTTGCCACCTTACTCAGGAGTTGCTCCAAGGCGGGGCAGAGAGCGTTTGGAGTCCGCCGTGAACAACGCATACAGATTCGAACCTTTCAATCGAGGGAGGGACAGCTTGTAGACTGAGCGTTTGGGGAGTTTTATCAGAAATTTCTTGCCACCTTACTCAGGAGTTGCTCCAAGGCGGGGCAGAGAGCGTTTGGAGTCCGCCGTGAACAACGCATACAGATTCGAACCTTTCAATCGAGGGAGGGACAGCTTGTAGACTGAGCGTTTGGGGAGTTTTATCAGAAATTTCTTGCCGCCTTACTCAGGAGTTGCTCCAAGGCGGGCCATAGAGCGTTTGGAGTCCGCCGTGAACAATGCATACAGAATCGAACATTTCAATCGAGGGGGGGGGGGCTATTTGTAGACTGAGCGTTTGGGGAGTTTTGTCAGAAATTTCTTGCCGCCTTACACAGGAGTTGCTCTAAGGCGGGCCAGAGAGCGTTTGGAGTCCGCCGTGAACATTGCATACAGATTCGAACCTTTCAATCGAGGGAGGGACAGCTTAGACTGAGGGTTTGGGGAGTTTTATCAGAAATTTCTTGCCACCTTACTCAGGAGTTGCTCCATGGCGGGGCAGAGAGCGTTTGGAGTCCGCGTGAACAACGCATACAGATTCGAACCTTTCAATCGAGGGAGGGACAGCTTGTAGACTGAGCGTTTGGGGAGTTTTATCAGAAATTTCTTGCCACCTTACTCAGGAGTTGCTCCAAGGCGGGCAGAGAGCGTTTGGAGTCCGCCGTGAACAACGCATGCATACAGATTCGAACCTTTCAATCGAGGGAGGGACAGCTTGTAGACTGAGCGTTTGGGGAGTTTTATCAGAAATTTCTTGCCACCTTACTCAGGAGTTGCTCCAAGGCGGGGCAGAGAGCGTTTGGAGTCCGCCGTGAACAACGCATACAGAATCGAACATTTCAATTGAGGGGGGGGGGGGGGGGCAGCTTGTAGACTGAGCGTTTGGGGAGTTTTGTCAGAAATTTCTTGCCGCCTTACACAGGAGTTGCTCTAAGGCGGGCCAGAGAGCGTTTGGAGTCCGCCGTGAACATTGCATACAGATTCGAACCTTTCAATCGAGGGAGGGACAGCTTGTAGACTGAGCGTTTGGGGAGTTTCATCAGAAATTTCTTGCCACCTTACTCAGGAGTTGCTCTAAGGCGGGCCAGAGAGCGTTTGGAGTCCGCCGTGAACAACGCATACAGACTCGAACCTTTCAATCGAGGGAGGGACAGCTTGTAGACTGAGCGTTTGGGGAGTTTTCATCAGAAATTTCTTGCCACCTTACTCAGCAGTTGCTCCAAGGCGGGGCAGAGAGCGTTTGGAGTCCGCCGGGAACAACGCATACAGACTCGAACCTTTCAATCGAGGGAGGGACAGCTTGTAGACTGAGCGTTTGGGGAGTTTTATCAGAAATTTCTTGCCGCCTTGCTCAGGAGTTGCTCTAAGGCGGCCCAGCGAGCCTTTGGGGGTGCGCCGTGACAATGCATACAGAATCGAACATTTCAATTGAGGGGGGGGGGGGGGCAGCTTGTAGACTGAGCGTTTGGGGAGTTTTATCAGAAATTTCTTGCCACCTTACTCAGGAGTTGCTCCAAGGCGGGGCAGAGAGCGTTTGGAGTCCGCCGTGAACAACGCATACAGAATCGAACATTTCAATTGAGGGGGGGGGGGGGGCAGCTTGTAGACTGAGCGTTTGGGGAGTTTTGTCAGAAATTTCTTGCCGCCTTACACAGGAGTTGCTCTAAGGCGGGCCAGAGAGCGTTTGGAGTCCGCCGTGAACATTGCATACAGATTCGAACCTTTCAATCGAGGGAGGGACAGCTTGTAGACTGAGCGTTTGGGTAGGTTTCATCAGAAATTTCTTGCCACCTTACTCAGGAGTTGCTCTAAGGCGGGCCAGAGAGCGTTTGGAGTCCGCCGTGAACAACGCATACAGACTCGAACCTTTCAATCGAGGGAGGGACAGCTTGTAGACTGAGCGTTTGGGGAGTTTCATCAGAAATTTCTTGCCACCTCTTACTCAGCAGTTGCTCCAAGGCGGGGCAGAGAGCGTTTGGAGTCCGCCGGGGAACAACGCATACAGACTCGAACCTTTCAATCGAGGGAGGGACAGCTTGTAGACTGAGCGTTTGGGGAGTTTTATCAGAAATTTCTTGCCGCCTTGCTCAGGAGTTGCTCTAAGGCGGCCCAGCGAGCCTTTGGGGTGCGCCGTGAATATTACATACCGATTCGAACCTTTCAATCGAGGGAGGGACAGCTTGTAGACTGACCGTTTGGGGAGTTTAGCAGAAATTTCTTGCACTCAGGAGTTGCTCCAAGGCGGGCCATAGAGCGTTTGGAGTCCGCCGTGAACAACGCATACAGATTCGAACCTTTCAATCGAGGGAGGGACAGCTTGTAGACTGAGCGTTTGGGGAGTTTTATCAGAAATTTCTTGCCACCTTACACAGGAGTTGCTCTAAGGCGGGCCAGAGAGCGTTTGGAGTCCGCCGTGAACATTGCATACAGATTCGAACCTTTCAATCGAGGGAGGGACAGCTTGTAGACTGAGCGTTTGGGGAGTTTCATCAGAAATTTCTTGCCACCTTACTCAGGAGTTGCTCTAAGGCGGGCCAGAGAGCGTTTGGAGTCCGCCGTGAACAACGCATACAGATTCGAACCTTTCAATCGAGGGAGGGACAGCTTGTAGTCTGAGCGTTTGGGGAGTTTTATCAGAAATTTCTTGCCACCTTACTCAGGAGTTGCTCCAAGGCGGGGCAGAGAGCGTTTGGAGTCCGCCGTGAACAACGCATACAGATTCGAACCTTTCAATCGAGGGAGGGACAGCTTGTAGACTGAGCGTTTGGGGAGTTTTATCAGAAATTTCTTGCCACCTTACTCAGGAGTTGCTCCAAGGCGGGGCAGAGAGCGTTTGGAGTCCGCCGTGAACAACGCATACAGAATCGAACATTTCAATTGAGGGGGGGGCAGCTTGTAGACTGAGCGTTTGGGGAGTTTTGTCAGAAATTTCTTGCCGCCTTACACAGGAGTTGCTCTAAGGCGGGCCAGAGAGCGTTTGGAGTCCGCCGTGAACATTGCATACAGATTCGAACCTTTCAATCGAGGGAGGGACAGCTTGTAGACTGAGCGTTTGGGGAGTTTCATCAGAAATTTCTTGCCACCTTACTCAGGAGTTGCTCTAAGGCGGGCCAGAGAGCGTTTGGAGTCCGCCGTGAACATTGCATACAGATTCGAACCTTTCAATCGAGGGAGGGACAGCTTGTAGACTGAGGGTTTGGGGAGTTTCATCAGAAATTTCTTGCCACCTTACTCAGGAGTTGCTCCAAGGCGGGGCAGAGAGCGTTTGGAGTCCGCCGTGAACAACGCATACAGATTCGAACCTTTCAATCGAGGGAGGGACAGCTTGTAGACTGAGCGTTTGGGGAGTTTTATCAGAAATTTCTTGCCACCTTACTCAGGAGTTGCTCCAAGGCGGGGCAGAGAGCGTTTGGAGTCCGCCGTGAACAACGCATACAGATTCGGACCTTTCAATCGAGGGAGGGACAGCTTGTAGACTGAGCGTTTGGGGAGTTTCATCAGAAATTTCTTGCCACCTTACTCAGGAGTTGCTCCAAGGCGGGGCAGAGAGCGTTTGGAGTCCGCCGTGAACAACGCATACAGATTCGAACCTTTCAATCGAGGGAGGGACAGCTTGTAGACTGAGCGTTTGGGGAGTTTCATCAGAAATTTCTTGCCACCTTACTCAGGAGTTGCTCCAAGGCGGGGCAGAGAGCGTTTGGAGTCCGCCGTGAACAACGCATACAGAATCGAACATTTCAATTGAGGGGGGGGGGGCAGCTTGTAGACTGAGCGTTTGGGGAGTTTTGTCAGAAATTTCTTGCCGCCTTACACAGGAGTTGCTCTAAGGCGGGCCAGAGAGCGTTTGGAGTCCGCCGTGAACATTGCATACAGATTCGAACCTTTCAATCGAGGGAGGGACAGCTTGTAGACTGAGCGTTTGGGGAGTTTCATCAGAAATTTCTTGCCACCTTACTCAGGAGTTGCTCTAAGGCGGGCCAGAGAGCGTTTGGAGTCCGCCGTGAACAACGCATACAGAATCGAACATTTCAATTGAGGGGGGGGGGCAGCTTGTAGACTGAGCGTTTGGGGAGTTTTGTCAGAAATTTCTTGCCGCCTTACACAGGAGTTGCTCTAAGGCGGGCCAGAGAGCGTTTGGAGTCCGCCGTGAACATTGCATACAGATTCGAACCTTTCAATCGAGGGAGGGACAGCTTGTAGACTGAGCGTTTGGGGAGTTTCATCAGAAATTTCTTGCCACCTTACTCAGGAGTTGCTCTAAGGCGGGCCAGAGAGCGTTTGGAGTCCGCCGTGAACAACGCATACAGACTCGAACCTTTCAATCGAGGGAGGGACAGCTTGTAGACTGAGCGTTTGGGGAGTTTCATCAGAAATTTCTTGCCACCTTACTCAGCAGTTGCTCCAAGGCGGGGCAGAGAGCGTTTGGAGTCCGCCGGGAACAACGCATACAGACTCGAACCTTTCAATCGAGGGAGGGACAGCTTGTAGACTGAGCGTTTGGGGAGTTTTATCAGAAATTTCTTGCCGCCTTGCTCAGGAGTTGCTCTAAGGCGGCCCAGCGAGCCTTTGGGGTGCGCCGTGACAATGCATACAGAATCGAACATTTCAATTGAGGGGGGGGGGGGGGCAGCTTGTAGATTGAGCGTTTGGGGAGTTTTATCAGAAATTTCTTGCCGCCTTACACAGGAGTTGCTCTAAGGCGGGCCAGAGAGCGTTTGGAGTCCGCCGTGAACATTGCATACAGAATCGAACATTTCAATTGAGGGGGGGGGGGGCAGCTTGTAGACTGAGCGTTTGGGAAGTTTTGTCAGAAATTTCTTGCCACCTTACTCAGGAGTTGCTCCAAGGCGGGGCAGAGAGCGTTTGGAGTCCGCCGTGAACAACGCATACAGAATCGAACATTTCAATTGAGGGGGGGGGGGCAGCTTGTAGACTGAGCGTTTGGGGAGTTTTATCAGAAATTTCTTGCCACCTTACTCAGGAGTTGCTCCAAGGCGGGCCAGAGAGCGTTTGGAGTCCGCCGTGAACATTGCATACAGATTCGAACCTTTCAATCGAGGGAGGGACAGCTTGTAGACTGAGCGTTTGGGGAGTTTCATCAGAAATTTCTTGCCACCTTACTCAGGAGTTGCTCTAAGGCGGGCCAGAGAGCGTTTGGAGTCCGCCGTGAACAACGCATACAGACTCGAACCTTTCAATCGAGGGAGGGACAGCTTGTAGACTGAGCGTTTGGGGAGTTTCATCAGAAATTTCTTGCCACCTTACTCAGCAGTTGCTCCAAGGCGGGGCAGAGAGCGTTTGGAGTCCGCCGGGAACAACGCATACAGACTCGAACCTTTCAATCGAGGGAGGGACAGCTTGTAGACTGAGCGTTTGGGGAGTTTTATCAGAAATTTCTTGCCGCCTTGCTCAGGAGTTGCTCTAAGGCGGCCCAGCGAGCCTTTGGGGTGCGCCGTGACAATGCATACAGAATCGAACATTTCAATTGAGGGGGGGGGCAGCTTGTAGACTGAGCGTTTGGGGAGTTTTAGCAGAAATTTCTTGCCGCCTTGCTCAGGAGTTGCTCCAAGGCTGTCCAGCTAACCTTTGTAGTGCGCCGTGAATATTACATACCGATTCGAACCTTTTAATCGAGGGAGGGACAGCTTGTAGACTGAGCGTTTGGGGAGTTTTATCAGAAATTTCTTGCCACCTTACACAGGAGTTGCTCTAAGGCGGGCCAGAGAGCGTTTGGAGTCCGCCGTGAACATTGCATACAGATTCGAACCTTTCAATCGAGGGAGGGACAGCTTGTAGACTGAGCGTTTGGGGAGTTTGATCAGAAATTTCTTGCCACCTTACTCAGGAGTTGCTCTAAGGCGGGCCAGAGAGCGTTTGGAGTCCGCCGTGAACAACGCATACAGATTCGAACCTTTCAATCGAGGGAGGGACAGCTTGTAGACTGAGCGTTTGGGGAGTTTTATCAGAAATTTCTTGCCACCTTACTCAGGAGTTGCTCCAAGGCGGGGCAGAGAGCGTTTGGAGTCCGCCGTGAACAACGCATACAGATTCGAACCTTTCAATCGAGGGAGGGACAGCTTGTAGACTGAGCGTTTGGGGAGTTTTATCAGAAATTTCTTGCCACCTTACTCAGGAGTTGCTCCAAGGCGGGGCAGAGAGCGTTTGGAGTCCGCCGTGAACAACGCATACAGAATCGAACATTTCAATTGAGGGGGGGGGGGCAGCTTGTAGACTGAGCGTTTGGGGAGTTTTGTCAGAAATTTCTTGCCGCCTTACACAGGAGTTGCTCTAAGGCGGGCCAGAGAGCGTTTGGAGTCCGCCGTGAACATTGCATACAGATTCGAACCTTTCAATCGAGGGAGGGACAGCTTGTAGACTGAGCGTTTGGGGAGTTTCATCAGAAATTTCTTGCCACCTTACTCAGGAGTTGCTCTAAGGCGGGCCAGAGAGCGTTTGGAGTCCGCCGTGAACATTGCATACAGATTCGAACCTTTCAATCGAGGGAGGGACAGCTTGTAGACTGAGGGTTTGGGGAGTTTCATCAGAAATTTCTTGCCACCTTACTCAGGAGTTGCTCCAAGGCGGGGCAGAGAGCGTTTGGAGTCCGCCGTGAACAACGCATACAGATTCGAACCTTTCAATCGAGGGAGGGACAGCTTGTAGACTGAGCGTTTGGGGAGTTTTATCAGAAATTTCTTGCCACCTTACTCAGGAGTTGCTCCAAGGCGGGGCAGAGAGCGTTTGGAGTCCGCCGTGAACAACGCATACAGATTCGAACCTTTCAATCGAGGGAGGGACAGCTTGTAGACTGAGCGTTTGGGGAGTTTCATCAGAAATTTCTTGCCACCTTACTCAGGAGTTGCTCCAAGGCGGGGCAGAGAGCGTTTGGAGTCCGCCGTGAACAACGCATACAGATTCGAACCTTTCAATCGAGGGAGGGACAGCTTGTAGACTGAGCGTTTGGGGAGTTTCATCAGAAATTTCTTGCCACCTTACTCAGGAGTTGCTCCAAGGCGGGGCAGAGAGCGTTTGGAGTCCGCCGTGAACAACGCATACAGAATCGAACATTTCAATTGAGGGGGGGGGGGCAGCTTGTAGACTGAGCGTTTGGGGAGTTTTGTCAGAAATTTCTTGCCGCCTTACACAGGAGTTGCTCTAAGGCGGGCCAGAGAGCGTTTGGAGTCCGCCGTGAACATTGCATACAGATTCGAACCTTTCAATCGAGGGAGGGACAGCTTGTAGACTGAGCGTTTGGGGAGTTTCATCAGAAATTTCTTGCCACCTTACTCAGGAGTTGCTCTAAGGCGGGCCAGAGAGCGTTTGGAGTCCGCCGTGAACAACGCATACAGAATCGAACATTTCAATTGAGGGGGGGGGGGCAGCTTGTAGACTGAGCGTTTGGGGAGTTTTGTCAGAAATTTCTTGCCGCCTTACACAGGAGTTGCTCTAAGGCGGGCCAGAGAGCGTTTGGAGTCCGCCGTGAACATTGCATACAGATTCGAACCTTTCAATCGAGGGAGGGACAGCTTGTAGACTGAGCGTTTGGGGAGTTTCATCAGAAATTTCTTGCCACCTTACTCAGGAGTTGCTCTAAGGCGGGCCAGAGAGCGTTTGGAGTCCGCCGTGAACAACGCATACAGACTCGAACCTTTCAATCGAGGGAGGGACAGCTTGTAGACTGAGCGTTTGGGGAGTTTCATCAGAAATTTCTTGCCACCTTACTCAGCAGTTGCTCCAAGGCGGGGCAGAGAGCGTTTGGAGTCCGCCGGGAACAACGCATACAGACTCGAACCTTTCAATCGAGGGAGGGACAGCTTGTAGACTGAGCGTTTGGGGAGTTTTATCAGAAATTTCTTGCCGCCTTGCTCAGGAGTTGCTCTAAGGCGGCCCAGCGAGCCTTTGGGGTGCGCCGTGACAATGCATACAGAATCGAACATTTCAATTGAGGGGGGGGGGGGGGGCAGCTTGTAGACTGAGCGTTTGGGGAGTTTTATCAGAAATTTCTTGCCACCTTACTCAGGAGTTGCTCCAAGGCGGGGCAGAGAGCGTTTGGAGTCCGCCGTGAACAACGCATACAGAATCGAACATTTCAATTGAGGGGGGGGGGGCAGCTTGTAGACTGAGCGTTTGGGGAGTTTTGTCAGAAATTTCTTGCCGCCTTACACAGGAGTTGCTCCAAGGCGGGGCAGAGAGCGTTTGGAGTCCGCCGTGAACAACGCATACAGAATCGAACATTTCAATTGAGGGGGGGGGGGGGCAGCTTGTAGACTGAGCGTTTGGGAAGTTTTGTCAGAAATTTCTTGCCACCTTACTCAGGAGTTGCTCCAAGGCGGGGCAGAGAGCGTTTGGAGTCCGCCGTGAACAACGCATACAGAATCGAACATTTCAATTGAGGGGGGGGCAGCTTGTAGACTGAGCGTTTGGGGAGTTTTATCAGAAATTTCTTGCCACCTTACTCAGGAGTTGCTCCAAGGCGGGCCAGAGAGCGTTTGGAGTCCGCCGTGAACATTGCATACAGATTCGAACCTTTCAATCGAGGGAGGGACAGCTTGTAGACTGGCGTTTGGGGAGTTTCATCAGAAATTTCTTGCCACCTTACTCAGGAGTTGCTCTAAGGCGGGCCAGAGAGCGTTTGGAGTCCGCCGTGAACAACGCATACAGACTCGAACCTTTCAATCGAGGGAGGGACAGCTTGTAGACTGAGCGTTTGGGGAGTTTCATCAGAAATTTCTTGCCACCTTACTCAGCAGTTGCTCCAAGGCGGGGCAGAGAGCGTTTGGAGTCCGCCGGGAACAACGCATACAGACTCGAACCTTTCAATCGAGGGAGGG
Organism: Heligmosomoides polygyrus bakeri; assembly: GCA_947359475.1. NCBI lineage: Eukaryota > Metazoa > Nematoda > Chromadorea > Rhabditida > Heligmosomidae > Heligmosomoides > Heligmosomoides polygyrus. The sequence goes on along the minus strand of OX375870.1, from coordinate 34,083,963 downwards.
ACAGCTTGTAGACTGAGCGTTTGGGGAGTTTTATCAGAAATTTCTTGCCGCCTTGCTCAGGAGTTGCTCTAAGGCGGCCCAGCGAGCCTTTGGGGTGCGCCGTGACAATGCATACAGAATCGAACATTTCAATTGAGGGGGGGGGGGCAGCTTGTAGACTGAGCGTTTGGGGAGTTTTAGCAGAAATTTCTTGCCGCCTTGCTCAAGAGTTGCTCCAAGGCTGTCCAGCTAACCTTTGTAGTGCGCCGTGAATATTACATACCGATTCGAACCTTTTAATCGAGGGAGGGACAGCTTGTAGACTGAGCGTTTGGGGAGTTTTATCAGAAATTTCTTGCCGCCTTACTCAGGAGTTGCTCCAAGGCGGGCCATAGAGCGTTTGGAGTCCGCCGTGAACAATGCATACAGAATCGAACATTTCAATCGAGGGGGGGGGGGGCTATTTGTAGACTGAGCGTTTGGGGAGTTTTGTCAGAAATTTCTTGCCACCTTACTCAGGAGTTGCTCCAAGGCGGGGCAGAGAGCGTTTGGAGTCCGCCCGTGAACAACGCATACAGATTCGAACCTTTCAATCGAGGGAGGGACAGCTTGTAGACTGAGCGTTTGGGGAGTTTTATCAGAAATTTCTTGCCACCTTACTCAGGAGTTGCTCCAAGGCGGGGCAGAGAGCGTTTGGAGTCCGCCGTGAACAACGCATACAGATTCGAACCTTTCAATCGAGGGAGGGACAGCTTGTAGACTGAGCGTTTGGGGAGTTTTATCAGAAATTTCTTGCCGCCTTACTCAGGAGTTGCTCCAAGGCGGGCCATAGAGCGTTTGGAGTCCGCCGTGAACAATGCATACAGAATCGAACATTTCAATCGAGGGGGGGGGCTATTTGTAGACTGAGCGTTTGGGGAGTTTTGTCAGAAATTTCTTGCCGCCTTACACAGGAGTTGCTCTAAGGCGGGCCAGAGAGCGTTTGGAGTCCGCCGTGAACATTGCATACAGATTCGTACCTTTCAATCGAGGGAGGGACAGCTTGTAGACTGAGGGTTTGGGGAGTTTTATCAGAAATTTCTTGCCACCTTACTCAGGAGTTGCTCCAAGGCGGGGCAGAGAGCGTTTGGAGTCCGCCGTGAACAACGCATACAGATTCGAACCTTTCAATCGAGGGAGGGGACAGCTTGTAGACTGAGCGTTTGGGGAGTTTTATCAGAAAATTTCTTGCCACCTTACTCAGGAGTTGCTCCAAGGCGGGGCAGAGAGCGTTTGGAGTCCGCCGTGAACAACGCATACAGATTCGAACCTTTCAATCGAGGGGAGGGACAGCTTGTAGACTGAGCGTTTGGGGAGTTTTATCAGAAATTTCTTGCCACCTTACTCAGGAGTTGCTCCAAGGCGGGGCAGAGAGCGTTTGGAGTCCGCCGTGAACAACGCATACAGAATCGAACATTTCAATTGAGGGGGGGGGGGCAGCTTGTAGACTGAGCGTTTGGGGAGTTTTGTCAGAAATTTCTTGCCGCCTTACACAGGAGTTGCTCTAAGGCGGGCCAGAGAGCGTTTGGAGTCCGCCGTGAACATTGCATACAGATTCGAACCTTTCAATCGAGGGAGGGACAGCTTGTAGACTGAGCGTTTGGGAGTTTCATCAGAAATTTCTTGCCACCTTACTCAGGAGTTGCTCTAAGGCGGGCAGCAGAGAGCGTTTGGAGTCCGCCGTGAACAACGCATACAGACTCGAACCTTTCAATCGAGGGAGGGACAGCTTGTAGACTGAGCGTTTGGGGAGTTTCATCAGAAATTTCTTGCCACCTTACTCAGCAGTTGCTCCAAGGCGGGGCAGAGAGCGTTTGGAGTCCGCCGGGAACAACGCATACAGGCTCGAACCTTTCAATCGAGGGAGGGACAGCTTGTAGACTGAGCGTTTGGGGAGTTTTATCAGAAATTTCTTGCCGCCTTGCTCAGGAGTTGCTCTAAGGCGGCCCAGCGAGCCTTTGGGGTGCGCCGTGACAATGCATACAGAATCGAACATTTCAATTGAGGGGGGGGGGGGCAGCTTGTAGACTGAGCGTTTGGGGAGTTTTAGCAGGAATTTCTTGCCGCCTTACTCAGGAGTTGCTCCAAGGCTGTCCAGCTAACCTTTGTAGTGCGCCGTGAATATTACATACCGATTCGAACCTTTTAATCGAGGGAGGGACAGCTTGTAGACTGAGCGTTTGGGGAGTTTTATCAGAAATTTCTTGCCGCCTTACTCAGGAGTTGCTCCAAGGCGGGCCATAGAGCGTTTGGAGTCCGCCGTGAACAATGCATACAGAATCGAACATTTCAATCGAGGGGGGGGGGGCTATTTGTAGACTGGAGCGTTTGGGGAGTTTTGTCAGAAATTTCTTGCCACCTTACTCAGGAGTTGCTCCAAGGCGGGGCAGAGAGCGTTTGGAGTCCGCCGTGAACAACGCATACAGATTCGAACTTTCAATCGAGGGAGGGACAGCTTGTAGACTGAGCGTTTGGGGAGTTTTATCAGAAATTTCTTGCCACCTTACTCAGGAGTTGCTCCAAGGCGGGGCAGAGAGCGTTTGGAGTCCGCCGTGAACAACGCATACAGACTCGAACCTTTCAATCGAGGGAGGGACAGCTTGTAGACTGAGCGTTTGGGGAGTTTCATCAGAAATTTCTTGCCACCTTACTCAGCAGTTGCTCCAAGGCGGGGCAGAGAGCGTTTGGAGTCCGCCGGGAACAACGCATACAGACTCGAATCTTTCAATCGAGGGAGGGACAGCTTGTAGACTGAGCGTTTGGGGAGTTTTATCAGAAATTTCTTGTCGCCTTGCTCAGGAGTTGCTCTAAGGCGGCCCAGCGAGCCTTTGGGTGCGCCGTGACAATGCATACAGAATCGAACATTTCAATTGAGGGGGGGGGGGCAGCTTGTAGACTGAGCGTTTGGGGAGTTTTAGCAGAAATTTCTTGCCGCCTTACTCAGGAGTTGCTCCAAGGCTGTCCAGCTAACCTTTGTAGTGCGCCGTGAATATTACATACCGATTCGAACCTTTTAATCGAGGGAGGGACAGCTTGTAGACTGAGCGTTTGGGGAGTTTTATCAGAAATTTCTTGCCGCCTTACTCAGGAGTTGCTCCAAGGCGGGCCATAGAGCGTTTGGAGTCCGCCGTGAACAATGCATACAGAATCGAACATTTCAATCGAGGGGGGGGGGGGGGGCTATTTGTAGACTGAGCGTTTGGGGAGTTTTTGTCAGAAATTTCTTGCCACCTTACTCAGGAGTTGCTCCAAGGCGGGGCAGAGAGCGTTTGGAGTCCGCCGTGAACAACGCATACAGATTCGAACCTTTCAATCGAGGGAGGGACAGCTTGTAGACTGAGCGTTTGGGGAGTTTTATCAGAAATTTCTTGCCACCTTACTCAGGAGTTGCTCCAAGGCGGGGCAGAGAGCGTTTGGAGTCCGCCGTGAACAACGCATACAGATTCGAACCTTTCAATCGAGGGAGGGACAGCTTGTAGACTGAGCGTTTGGGGAGTTTTATCAGAAATTCTTGCCGCCTTACTCAGGAGTTGCTCCAAGGCGGGCCATAGAGCGTTTGGAGTCCGCCGTGAACAATGCATACAGAATCGAACATTTTCAATCGAGGGGGGGGGGCTATTTGTAGACTGAGCGTTTGGGGAGTTTTGTCAGAAATTTCTTGCCGCCTTACACAGGAGTTGCTCTAAGGCGGGCCAGAGAGCGTTTGGAGTCCGCCGTGAACAACGCATACAGATTCGAACCTTTCAATCGAGGGAGGACAGCTTGTAGACTGAGGGTTTGGGGAGTTTTATCAGAAATTTCTTGCCACCTTACTCAGGAGTTGCTCCAAGGCGGGGCAGAGAGCGTTTGGAGTCCGCCGTGAACAACGCATACAGATTCGAACCTTTCAATCGAGGGAGGGACAGCTTGTAGACTGAGCGTTTGGGGAGTTTTATCAGAAATTTCTTGCCACCTTACTCAGGAGTTGCTCCAAGGCGGGGCAGAGAGCGTTTGGAGTCCGCCGTGAACAACGCATACAGATTCGAACCTTTCAATCGAGGGAGGGACAGCTTGTAGACTGAGCGTTTGGGGAGTTTTATCAGAAATTTCTTGCCACCTTACTCAGGAGTTGCTCCAAGGCGGGGCAGAGAGCGTTTGGAGTCCGCCGTGAACAACGCATACAGAATCGAACATTTCAATTGGGGGGGGGGGCCAGCTTGTAGACTGAGCGTTTGGGGATTTTTGTCAGAAATTTCTTGCCACCTTACTCAGGAGTTGCTCTAAGGCGGGCAGAGAGCGTTTGGAGTCCGCCGTGAACAACGCATACAGACTCGAACCTTTCAATCGAGGGAGGGACAGCTTGTAGACTGAGCGTTTGGGGAGTTTATCAGAAATTTCTTGCCACCTTACTCAGGAGTTGCTCCAAGGCGGGGCAGAGAGCGTTTGGAGTCCGCCGTGAACAACGCATACAGATTCGAACCTTTCAATTGAGGGGGGGGGGGGCAGCTTGTAGACTGAGCGTTTGGGGAGTTTTGTCAGAAATTTCTTGCCGCCTTACACAGGAGTTGCTCTAAGGCGGGCCAGAGAGCGTTTGGAGTCCGCCGTGAACATTGCATACAGATTCGAACCTTTCAATCGAGGGAGGGACAGCTTGTAGACTGAGGGTTTGGGGAGTTTTATCAGAAATTTCTTGCCGCCTTACTCAGGGAGTTGCTCCAAGGCGGGCCATAGAGCGTTTGGAGTCCGCCGTGAACAACGCATACAGATTCCGAACCTTTCAATCGAGGGAAGGGACAGCTTGTAGACTGAGCGTTTGGGGAGTTTTATCAGAAATTTCTTGCCACCTTACACAGGAGTTTGCTCTAAGGCGGGCCAGAGAGCGTTTGGAGTCCGCCGTGAACATTGCATACAGATTCGAACCTTTCAATCGAGGGAGGGACAGCTTGTAGACTGAGCGTTTGGGGAGTTTCATCAGAAATTTCTTGCCACCTTACTCAGGAGTTGCTCTAAGGCGGGCCAGAGAGCGTTTGGAGTCCGCCGTGAACAACGCATACAGATTCGAACCTTTCAGAGGGAGGGACAGCTTGTAGACTGAGCGTTTGGGGAGTTTTATCAGAAATTTCTTGCCACCTTACTCAGGAGTTGCTCCAAGGCGGGGCAGAGAGCGTTTGGAGTCCGCCGTGAACAACGCATACAGATTCGAACCTTTCAATCGAGGGAGGGACAGCTTGTAGACTGAGCGTTTGGGGAGTTTTATCAGAAATTTCTTGCCACCTTACTCAGGAGTTGCTCCAAGGCGGGGCAGAGAGCGTTTGGAGTCCGCTGTGAACAACGCATACAGAATCGAACATTTCAATTGAGGGGGGGGGGGGCAGCTTGTAGACTGAGCGTTTGGGGAGTTTTGTCAGAAATTTCTTGCCGCCTTACACAGGAGTTGCTCTAAGGCGGGCCAGAGAGCGTTTGGAGTCCGCCGTGAACATTGCATACAGATTCGAACCTTTCAATCGAGGGAGGGACAGCTTGTAGACTGAGCGTTTGGGGAGTTTCATCAGAAATTTCTTGCCACCTTACTCAGGAGTTGCTCTAAGGCGGGCCAGAGAGCGTTTGGAGTCCGCCGTGAACATTGCATACAGATTCGAACCTTTCAATCGAGGGAGGGACAGCTTGTAGACTGAGGGTTTGGGGAGTTTCATCAGAAATTTCTTGCCACCTTACTCAGGAGTTGCTCCAAGGCGGGGCAGAGAGCGTTTGGAGTCCGCCGTGAACAACGCATACAGATTCGAACCTTTCAATCGAGGGAGGGACAGCTTGTAGACTGAGCGTTTGGGGAGTTTTATCAGAAATTTCTTGCCACCTTACTCAGGAGTTGCTCCAAGGCGGGGCAGAGAGCGTTTGGAGTCCGCCGTGAACAACGCATACAGATTCGAACCTTTCAATCGAGGGAGGGACAGCTTGTAGACTGAGCGTTTGGGGAGTTTTATCAGAAATTTCTTGCCACCTTACTCAGGAGTTGCTCCAAGGCGGGGCAGAGAGCGTTTGGAGTCCGCCGTGAACATTGCATACAGATTCGAACCTTTCAATCGAGGGAGGGACAGCTTGTAGACTGAGCGTTTGGGGAATTTTATCAGAAATTTCTTGCCGCCTTACTCAGGAGTTGCTCTAAGGCGGGCCAGAGAGCGTTTGGAGTCCGCCGTGAACAACGTATACAGAATCGAACATTTCAATTGAGGGGGGGGGGGGCAGCTTGTAGACTGAGCGTTTGGGGAGTTTTGTCAGAAATTTCTTGCCGCCTTACACAGGAGTTGCTCTAAGGCGGGCCAGAGAGCGTTTGGAGTCCGCCGTGAACATTGCATACAGATTCGAACCTTTCAATCGAGGGAGGGACAGCTTGTAGACTGAGCGTTTGGGGAGTTTCATCAGAAATTTCTTGCCACCTTACTCAGGAGTTGCTCTAAGGCGGGCCAGCTAACCTCTGGAGTGCGCCGTCACAATGCATACAGAATCGAAGCTTTTAATCGAGGGAGGGACAGCTTGTAGACTGACCGTTTGGAGAGTTTTGTCAGAAATTTCTTGCCAACTTACTCACGAGTTGCTCCAAGGCGGGGCAGAGAGCGTTTGGAGTCCGCCGTGAACACTGCATACAGATTCGAACCTTTCAATCGAGGGAGGGACAGCTTGTAGACTGAGCGTTTGGGGAGTTTCATCAGAAATTTCTTGCCACCTTACTCAGCAGTTGCTCCAAGGCGGGGCAGAGAGCGTTTGGAGTCCGCCGTGAACAACGCACACAGACTCGAACCTTTCAATCGAGGGAGGGACAGCTTGTAGACTGAGCGTTTGGGGAATTTTATCAGAAATTTCTTGCCGCCTTGCTCAGGAGTTGCTCTAAGGCGGCCCAGCGAGCCTTTGGGGTGCGCCGTGACAATGCATACAGAATCGAACATTTCAATTGAGGGGGGGGGCAGCTTGTAGACTGAGCGTTTGGGGAGTTTTAGCAGAAATTTCTTGCCGCCTTACTCAGGAGTTGCTCCAAGGCTGTCTAGCTAACCTTTGTAGTGCGCCGTGAATATTACATACCGATTCGAACCTTTTAATCGAGGGAGGGACAGCTTGTAGACTGAGCGTTTGGGGAGTTTTATCAGAAATTTCTTGTCGCCTTACTCAGGAGATGCTCTAAGGCGGCCCAGCGAGCCTTTGGAGTGCGCCGTGACAATGCATACAGAATCGAACATTTCAATTGAGGGGGGGGGGGGCAGCTTGTAGTCTGAGCGTTTGGGGAGTTTCATCAGAAATTTCTTGCCACCTTACACAGGAGTTGCTCCAAGGCGGGGCAGAGAGCGTTTGGAGTGCGCCGTGAACATTGCATACAGATTCGAACCTTTCAATCGAGGGAGGGACAGCTTGTAGACTGAGCGTTTGGGGAGTTTCATCAGAAATTTCTTGCCGCCTTACTCAGGAGTTGCTCCAAGGCGGGCCATAGAGCGTTTGGAGTCCGCCGTGAACAATGCATACAGAATCGAACATTTCAATTGAGGGGGGGGGGGGCAGCTTGTAGTCTGAGCGTTTGGGGAGTTTCATCAGAAATTTCTTGCCACCTTACACAGGAGTTGCTCCAAGGCGGGCCAGAGAGCGTTTGGAGTGCGCCGTGACAATGCATACAGAATCGAACATTTCAATCGAGGGAGGGACAGCTTGTAGACTGAGCGTTTGGGGAGTTTCATCAGAAATTTCTTGCCACCTTACTCAGGAGTTGCTCCAAGGCGGGCCAGCTAACCTCTGGAGAGCGACGTGAACATTTCATACCGATTCGAACCTTTTAATCGAGGGAGGGACAGCTTGTAGACTGAGCGTTTGGGGAGTTTCATCAGAAATTTCTTGCCGCCTTACTCAGGAGTTGCTCCAAGGCGGGCCAGAGAGCGTTTGGAGTGCGCCGTGACAATGCATACAGAATCGAACATTTCAATTGAGGGGGGGGGGGGGGCAGCTTGTAGTCTGAGCGTTTGGGGAGTTTCATCAGAAATTTCTTGCCACCTTACACAGGAGTTGCTCCAAGGCGGGGCAGAGAGCGTTTGGAGTGCGCCGTGAACATTGCATACAGATTCGAACCTTTCAATCGAGGGAGGGACAGCTTGTAGACTGAGCGTTTGGGGAGTTTCATCAGAAATTTCTTCCCGCCTTACTCAGGAGTTGCTCCAAGGCGGGCCATAGAGCGTTTGGAGTCCGCCGTGAACAATGCATACAGAATCGAACATTTCAATTGAGGGGGGGGCAGCTTGTAGTCTGAGCGTTTGGGGAGTTTCATCAGAAATTTCTTGCCACCTTACACAGGAGTTGCTCCAAGGCGGGCCAGAGAGCGTTTGGAGTGCGCCGTGACAATGCATACAGAATCGAACATTTCAATCGTGGGAGGGACAGATTGTAGACTGAGCGTTTGGGGAGTTTCATCAGAAATTTCTTGCCACCTTACTCAGGAGTTGCTCCAAGGCGGGGCAGAGAGCGTTTGGAGTCCGCCGTGAACATTGCATACAGATTCGAACCTTTTAATCGAGGGAGGGACAGATTGTAGACTGAGCGTTTGGGGAGTTTCATCAGAAATTTCTTGCCACCTTACTCAGGAGTTGCTCCAAGGCGGGGCAGAGAGCGTTTGGAGTGCGCCGTGAACATTGCATACAGATTCGAACCTTTCAATCGAGGGAGGGACAGCTTGTAGACTGAGCGTTTGGGGAGTTTCATCAGAAATTTCTTGCCACCTTACTCAGGAGTTGCTCCAAGGCGGGGCAGAGAGCGTTTGGAGTCCGCCGTGAACATTGCATACAGATTCGAACCTTTTAATCGAGGGAGGGACAGATTGTAGACTGAGCGTTTGGGGAGTTTCATCAGAAATTTCTTGCCACCTTACTCAGGAGTTGCTCCAAGGCGGGGCAGAGAGCGTTTGGAGTGCGCCGTGAACATTGCATACAGATTCGAACCTTTCAATCGAGGGAGGGACAGCTTGTAGACTGAGCGTTTGGGGAGTTTCATCAGAAATTTCTTGCCGCCTTACTCAGGAGTTGCTCCAAGGCGGGCCATAGAGCGTTTGGAGTCCGCCGTGAACAATGCATACAGAATCGAACATTTCAATAGAGGGGGGGGGGCTATTTGTAGACTGAGCGTTTGGGGAGTTTTGTCAGAAATTTCTTGCCGCCTTACACAGGAGTTGCTCTAAGGCGGGCCAGAGAGCGTTTGGAGTGCGCCGTGACAATGCATACAGATTCGAACCTTTTAATCGTGGGAGGGACAGATTGTAGACTGAGCGTTTGGGGAGTTTCATCAGAAATTTCTTGCCACCTTACTCAGGAGTTGCTCCAAGGCGGGGCAGAGAGCGTTTGGAGTCCGCCGTGAACATTGCATACAGATTCGAACCTTTTAATCGAGGGAGGGACAGATTGTAGACTGAGCGTTTGGGGAGTTTCATCAGAAATTTCTTGCCACCTTACTCAGGAGTTGCTCCAAGGCGGGGCAGAGAGCGTTTGGAGTGCGCCGTGAACATTGCATACAGATTCGAACCTTTCAATCGAGGGAGGGACAGCTTGTAGACTGAGCGTTTGGGGAGTTTCATCAGAAATTTCTTGCCGCCTTACTCAGGAGTTGCTCCAAGGCGGGCCATAGAGCGTTTGGAGTCCGCCGTGAACAAAGCATACAGAATCGAACATTTCAATCGAGGGGGGGGGGCTATTTGTAGACTGAGCGTTTGGGGAGTTTCATCAGAAATTTCTTGCCACCTTACACAGGAGTTGCTCCAAGGCGGGGCAGAGAGCGTTTGGAGTGCGCCGTGAACATTGCATACAGATTCGAACCTTTCAATCGAGGGAGGGACAGCTTGTAGACTGAGCGTTTGGGGAGTTTCATCAGAAATTTCTTGCCGCCTTACTCAGGAGTTGCTCCAAGGCGGGCCATAGAGCGTTTGGAGTCCGCCGTGAACAATGCATACAGAATCGAACATTTCAATTGAGGGGGGGCAGCTTGTAGTCTGAGCGTTTGGGGAGTTTCATCAGAAATTTCTTGCCACCTTACACAGGAGTTGCTCCAAGGCGGGCCAGAGAGCGTTTGGAGTGCGCCGTGACAATGCATACAGAATCGAACATTTCAATCGAGGGAGGGACAGCTTGTAGACTGAGCGTTTGGGGAGTTTCATCAGAAATTTCTTGCCACCTTACTCAGGAGTTGCTCCAAGGCGGGCCAGCTAACCTCTGGAGAGCGACGTGAACATTTCATACAGATTCGAACCTTTTAATCGTGGGAGGGACAGATTGTAGACTGAGCGTTTGGGGAGTTTCATCAGAAATTTCTTGCCACCTTACTCACGAGTTGCTCCAAGGCGGGGCAGAGAGCGTTTGGAGTCCGCCGTGAACATTGCATACAGATTCGAACCTTTTAATCGAGGGAGGGACAGATTGTAGACTGAGCGTTTGGGGAGTTTCATCAGAAATTTCTTGCCACCTTACTCAGGAGTTGCTCCAAGGCGGGGCAGAGAGCGTTTGGAGTGCGCCGTGAACATTGCATACAGATTCGAACCTTTCAATCGAGGGAGGGACAGCTTGTAGACTGAGCGTTTGGGGAGTTTCATCAGAAATTTCTTGCCACCTTACTCAGGAGTTGCTCCAAGGCGGGGCAGAGAGCGTTTGGAGTCCGCCGTGAACATTGCATACAGATTCGAACCTTTTAATCGAGGGAGGGACAGATTGTAGACTGAGCGTTTGGGGAGTTTCATCAGAAATTTCTTGCCACCTTACTCAGGAGTTGCTCCAAGGCGGGGCAGAGAGCGTTTGGAGTGCGCCGTGAACATTGCATACAGATTCGAACCTTTCAATCGAGGGAGGGACAGCTTGTAGACTGAGCGTTTGGGGAGTTTCATCAGAAATTTCTTGCCGCCTTACTCAGGAGTTGCTCCAAGGCGGGCCATAGAGCGTTTGGAGTCCGCCGTGAACAATGCATACAGAATCGAACATTTCAATCGAGGGGGGGGGCTATTTGTAGACTGAGCGTTTGGGGAGTTTTGTCAGAAATTTCTTGCCGCCTTACACAGGAGTTGCTCTAAGGCGGGCCAGAGAGCGTTTGGAGTGCGCCGTGACAATGCATACAGATTCGAACCTTTTAATCGTGGGAGGGACAGATTGTAGACTGAGCGTTTGGGGAGTTTCATCAGAAATTTCTTGCCACCTTACTCAGGAGTTGCTCCAAGGCGGGGCAGAGAGCGTTTGGAGTCCGCCGTGAACATTGCATACAGATTCGAACCTTTTAATCGAGGGAGGGACAGATTGTAGACTGAGCGTTTGGGGAGTTTCATCAGAAATTTCTTGCCACCTTACTCAGGAGTTGCTCCAAGGCGGGGCAGAGAGCGCTTGGAGTGCGCCGTGAACATTGCATACAGATTCGAACCTTTCAATCGAGGGAGGGACAGCTTGTAGACTGAGCGTTTGGGGAGTTTCATCAGAAATTTCTTGCCGCCTTACTCAGGAGTTGCTCCAAGGCGGGCCATAGAGCGTTTGGAGTCCGCCGTGAACAATGCATACAGAATCGAACATTTCAATCGAGGGGGGGGGCTATTTGTAGACTGAGCGTTTGGGGAGTTTTGTCAGAAATTTCTTGCCGCCTTACACAGGAGTTGCTCTAAGGCGGGCCAGAGAGCGTTTGGAGTCCGCCGTGAACATTGCATACAGATTCGAACCTTTTAATCGAGGGAGGGACAGATTGTAGACTGAGCGTTTGGGGAGTTTCATCAGAAATTTCTTGCCACCTTACTCAGGAGTTGCTCCAAGGCGGGGCAGAGAGCGCTTGGAGTGCGCCGTGAACATTGCATACAGATTCGAACCTTTTAATCGTGGGAGGGACAGATTGTAGACTGAGCGTTTGGGGAGTTTCATCAGAAATTTCTTGCCACCTTACTCAGGAGTTGCTCCAAGGCGGGGCAGAGAGCGTTTGGAGTCCGCCGTGAACATTGCATACAGATTCAAACCTTTTAATCGAGGGAGGGACAGCTTGTAGACTGAGCGTTTGGGGAGTTTCATCAGAAATTTCTTGCCACCTTACTCAGGAGTTGCTCCAAGGCGGGGCAGAGAGCGTTTGGAGTGCGCCGTGAACATTGCATACAGATTCGAACCTTTCAATCGAGGGAGGGACAGCTTGTAGACTGAGCGTTTGGGGAGTTTCATCAGAAATTTCTTGCCGCCTTACTCAGGAGTTGCTCCAAGGCGGGCCATAGAGCGTTTGGAGTCCGCCGTGAACAATGCATACAGAATCGAACATTTCAATCGAGGGGGGGGGGGCTATTTGTAGACTGAGCGTTTGGGGAGTTTCATCAGAAATTTCTTGCCGCCTTACTCAGGAGTTGCTCCAAGGCGGGCCATAGAGCGTTTGGAGTCCGCCGTGAACATTGCATACAGAATCGAACATTTCAATCGAGGGGGGGGGGGGGCTATTTGTAGACTGAGCGTTTGGGGAGTTTTGTCAGAAATTTCTTGCCGCCTTACACAGGAGTTGCTCTAAGGCGGGCCAGAGAGCGTTTGGAGTGCGCCGTGACAATGCATACAGAATCGAACATTTCAATCGAGGGAGGGACAGCTTGTAGACTGAGCGTTTGGGGAGTTTCATCAGAAATTTCTTGCCACCTTACTCAGGAGTTGCTCCAAGGCGGGCCAGCTAACCTCTGGAGAGCGACGTGAACATTGCATACAGATTCGAACCTTTCAATCGAGGGAGGGACAGCTTGTAGACTGAGCGTTTGGGGAGTTTCATCAGAAATTTCTTGCCACCTTACTCAGGAGTTGCTCCAAGGCGGGGCAGAGAGCGTTTGGAGTCCGCCGTGAACATTGCATACAGATTCGAACCTTTTAATCGAGGGAGGGACAGATTGTAGACTGAGCGTTTGGGGAGTTTCATCAGAAATTTCTTGCCACCTTACTCAGGAGTTGCTCCAAGGCGGGGCAGAGAGCGTTTGGAGTGCGCCATGAACATTGCATACAGATTCGAACCTTTCAATCGAGGGAGGGACAGCTTGTAGACTGAGCGTTTGGGGAGTTTCATCAGAAATTTCTTGCCGCCTTACTCAGGAGTTGCTCCAAGGCGGGCCATAGAGCGTTTGGAGTCCGCCGTGAACAATGCATACAGAATCGAACATTTCAATCGAGGGGGGGGGGGGGTATTTGTAGACTGAGCGTTTGGGGAGTTTTGTCAGAAATTTCTTGCCGCCTTACACAGGAGTTGCTCTAAGGCGGGCCAGAGAGCGTTTGGAGTGCGCCGTGACAATGCATACAGATTCGAACCTTTTAATCGTGGGAGGGACAGATTGTAGACTGAGCGTTTGGGGAGTTTCATCAGAAAGTTCTTGCCACCTTACTCAGGAGTTGCTCCAAGGCGGGGCAGAGAGCGTTTGGAGTCCGCCGTGAACATTGCATACAGATTCGAACCTTTTAATCGAGGGAGGGACAGATTGTAGACTGAGCGTTTGGGGAGTTTCATCAGAAATTTCTTGCCACCTTACTCAGGAGTTGCTCCAAGGCGGGGCAGAGAGCGTTTGGAGTGCGCCGTGAACATTGCATACAGATTCGAACCTTTCAATCGAGGGAGGGACAGCTTGTAGACTGAGCGTTTAGGGAGTTTTAGCAGAAATTTCTTGCCGCCTTACTCAGGAGTTGCTCCAAGGCTGTCCAGCTAACCTTTGGAGAGCGACGTGAACATTGCATACAGATTCGAACCTTTCAATCGAGGGAGGGACAGCTTGTAGACTGAGCGTTTGGGGAGTTTTGTCAGAAATTTCTTGCCGCCTAACTCAGGAGTTGCTCCAAGGCTGTCCAGCTAACCTTTATAGAGCGACGTGAACATTGCATACAGATTCGAACCTTTCAATCGAGGGAGGGACAGCTTGTAGACTGAGCGTTTGGGGAGTTTTATCAGAAATTTTTTGTCGCCTTACTCAGGAGATGCTCTAAGGCGGCCCAGCGAGCCTTTGGAGTGCGCCGTGACAATGCATACAGAATCGAACATTTCAATTGAGGGGGGGGGGCAGCTTGTAGTCTGAGCGTTTGGGGAGTTTCATCAGAAATTTCTTGCCACCTTACACAGGAGTTGCTCCAAGGCGGGGCAGAGAGCGTTTGGAGTCCGCCGTGAACATTGCATACAGATTCGAACCTTTTAATCGAGGGAGGGACAGATTGTAGACTGAGCGTTTGGGGAGTTTCATCAGAAATTTCTTGCCACCTTACTCAGGAGTTGCTCCAAGGCGGGGCAGAGAGCGCTTGGAGTGCGCCGTGAACATTGCATACAGATTCGAACCTTTCAATCGAGGGAGGGACAGCTTGTAGACTGAGCGTTTGGGGAGTTTCATCAGAAATTTCTTGCCGCCTTACTCAGGAGTTGCTCCAAGGCGGGCCATAGAGCGTTTGGAGTCCGCCGTGACAATGCATACAGATTCGAACCTTTTAATCGTGGGAGGGACAGATTGTAGACTGAGCGTTTGGGGAGTTTCATCAGAAATTTCTTGCCACCTTACTCAGGAGTTGCTCCAAGGCGGGGCAGAGAGCGTTTGGAGTCCGCCGTGAACATTGCATACAGATTCAAACCTTTTAATCGAGGGAGGGACAGCTTGTAGACTGAGCGTTTGGGGAGTTTCATCAGAAATTTCTTGCCACCTTACTCAGGAGTTGCTCCAAGGCGGGGCAGAGAGCGCTTGGAGTGCGCCGTGAACATTGCATACAGAATCGAACATTTCAATCGAGGGGGGGGGGCTATTTGTAGACTGAGCGTTTGGGGAGTTTTGTCAGAAATTTCTTGCCGCCTTACACAGGAGTTGCTCTAAGGCGGGCCAGAGAGCGTTTGGAGTGCGCCGTGACAATGCATACAGATTCGAACCTTTTAATCGTGGGAGGGACAGATTGTAGACTGAGCGTTTGGGGAGTTTCATCAGAAATTTCTTGCCACCTTACTCAGGAGTTGCTCCAAGGCGGGGCAGAGAGCGTTTGGAGTCCGCCGTGAACATTGCATACAGATTCAAACCTTTTAATCGAGGGAGGGACAGCTTGTAGACTGAGCGTTTGGGGAGTTTCATCAGAAATTTCTTGCCACCTTACTCAGGAGTTGCTCCAAGGCGGGGCAGAGAGCGTTTGGAGTGCGCCGTGAACATTGCATACAGATTCGAACCTTTCAATCGAGGGAGGGACAGCTTGTAGACTGAGCGTTTGGGGAGTTTCATCAGAAATTTCTTGCCGCCTTACTCAGGAGTTGCTCCAAGGCGGGCCATAGAGCGTTTGGAGTCCGCCGTGAACAATGCATACAGAATCGAACATTTCAATCGAGGGGGGGGGGGCTATTTGTAGACTGAGCGTTTGGGGAGTTTTGTCAGAAATTTCTTGCCGCCTTACACAGGAGTTGCTCTAAGGCGGGCCAGAGAGCGTTTGGAGTGCGCCGTGACAATGCATACAGAATCGAACATTTCAATCGAGGGAGGGACAGCTTGTAGACTGAGCGTTTGGGGAGTTTCATCAGAAATTTCTTGCCACCTTACTCAGGAGTTGCTCCAAGGCGGGCCAGCTAACCTCTGGAGAGCGACGTGAACATTGCATACAGATTCGAACCTTTCAATCGAGGGAGGGACAGCTTGTAGACTGAGCGTTTGGGGAGTTTCATCAGAAATTTCTTGCCACCTTACTCAGGAGTTGCTCCAAGGCGGGGCAGAGAGCGTTTGGAGTCCGCCGTGAACATTGCATACAGATTCGAACCTTTTAATCGAGGGAGGGACAGATTGTAGACTGAGCGTTTGGGGAGTTTCATCAGAAATTTCTTGCCACCTTACTCAGGAGTTGCTCCAAGGCGGGCCATAGAGCGTTTGGAGTCCGCCGTGAACAATGCATACAGAATCGAACATTTCAATCGAGGGGGGGGGGGTATTTGTAGACTGAGCGTTTGGGGAGTTTTGTCAGAAATTTCTTGCCGCCTTACACAGGAGTTGCTCTAAGGCGGGCCAGAGAGCGTTTGGAGTGCGCCGTGACAATGCATACAGATTCGAACCTTTTAATCGTGGGAGGGACAGATTGTAGACTGAGCGTTTGGGGAGTTTCATCAGAAAGTTCTTGCCACCTTACTCAGGAGTTGCTCCAAGGCGGGGCAGAGAGCGTTTGGAGTCCGCCGTGAACATTGCATACAGATTCGAACCTTTTAATCGAGGGAGGGACAGATTGTAGACTGAGCGTTTGGGGAGTTTCATCAGAAATTTCTTGCCACCTTACTCAGGAGTTGCTCCAAGGCGGGGCAGAGAGCGTTTGGAGTGCGCCGTGAACATTGCATACAGATTCGAACCTTTCAATCGAGGGAGGGACAGCTTGTAGACTGAGCGTTTAGGGAGTTTTAGCAGAAATTTCTTGCCGCCTTACTCAGGAGTTGCTCCAAGGCTGTCCAGCTAACCTTTGGAGAGCGACGTGAACATTGCATACAGATTCGAACCTTTCAATCGAGGGAGGGACAGCTTGTAGACTGAGCGTTTGGGGAGTTTTGTCAGAAATTTCTTGCCGCCTAACTCAGGAGTTGCTCCAAGGCTGTCCAGCTAACCTTTATAGAGCGACGTGAACATTGCATACAGATTCGAACCTTTCAATCGAGGGAGGGACAGCTTGTAGACTGAGCGTTTGGGGAGTTTTATCAGAAATTTTTTGTCGCCTTACTCAGGAGATGCTCTAAGGCGGCCCAGCGAGCCTTTGGAGTGCGCCGTGACAATGCATACAGAATCGAACATTTCAATTGAGGGGGGGGGGGGGCAGCTTGTAGTCTGAGCGTTTGGGGAGTTTCATCAGAAATTTCTTGCCACCTTACACAGGAGTTGCTCCAAGGCGGGGCAGAGAGCGTTTGGAGTGCGCCGTGAACATTGCATACAGATTCGAACCTTTCAATCGAGGGAGGGACAGCTTGTAGACTGAGCGTTTGGGGAGTTTCATCAGAAATTTCTTGCCGCCTTACTCAGGAGTTGCTCCAAGGCGGGCCATAGAGCGTTTGGAGTCCGCCGTGAACAATGCATACAGAATCGAACATTTCAATTGAGGGGGGGGGGGGCAGCTTGTAGTCTGAGCGTTTGGGGAGTTTCATCAGAAATTTCTTGCCACCTTACACAGGAGTTGCTCCAAGGCGGGGCAGAGAGCGTTTGGAGTGCGCCGTGAACATTGCATACAGATTCGAACCTTTCAATCGAGGGAGGGACAGATTGTAGACTGAGCGTTTGGGGAGTTTCATCAGAAAGTTCTTGCCACCTTACTCAGGAGTTGCTCCAAGGCGGGGCAGAGAGCGTTTGGAGTCCGCCGTGAACATTGCATACAGATTCGAACCTTTCAATCGAGGGAGGGACAGCTTGTAGACTGAGCGTTTGGGGAGTTTCATCAGAAATTTCTTGCCGCCTTACTCAGGAGTTGCTCCAAGGCGGGCCATAGAGCGTTTGGAGTCCGCCGTGAACAATGCATACAGAATCGAACATTTCAATCGAGGGGGGGGGGCTATTTGTAGACTGAGCGTTTGGGGAGTTTTGTCAGAAATTTCTTGCCGCCTTACACAGGAGTTGCTCTAAGGCGGGCCAGAGAGCGTTTGGAGTGCGCCGTGACAATGCATACAGATTCGAACCTTTTAATCGTGGGAGGGACAGATTGTAGACTGAGCGTTTGGGGAGTTTCATCAGAAATTTCTTGCCACCTTACTCAGGAGTTGCTCCAAGGCGGGGCAGAGAGCGTTTGGAGTCCGCCGTGAACATTGCATACAGATTCAAACCTTTTAATCGAGGGAGGGACAGCTTGTAGACTGAGCGTTTGGGGAGTTTCATCAGAAATTTCTTGCCACCTTACTCAGGAGTTGCTCCAAGGCGGGGCAGAGAGCGTTTGGAGTGCGCCGTGAACATTGCATACAGATTCGAACCTTTCAATCGAGGGAGGGACAGCTTGTAGACTGAGCGTTTGGGGAGTTTCATCAGAAATTTCTTGCCGCCTTACTCAGGAGTTGCTCCAAGGCGGGCCATAGAGCGTTTGGAGTCCGCCGTGAACAATGCATACAGAATCGAACATTTCAATCGAGGGGGGGGGGGGCTATTTGTAGACTGAGCGTTTGGGGAGTTTTGTCAGAAATTTCTTGCCGCCTTACACAGGAGTTGCTCTAAGGCGGGCCAGAGAGCGTTTGGAGTGCGCCGTGACAATGCATACAGAATCGAACATTTCAATCGAGGGAGGGACAGCTTGTAGACTGAGCGTTTGGGGAGTTTCATCAGAAATTTCTTGCCACCTTACTCAGGAGTTGCTCCAAGGCGGGCCAGCTAACCTCTGGAGAGCGACGTGAACATTGCATACAGATTCGAACCTTTCAATCGAGGGAGGGACAGCTTGTAGACTGAGCGTTTGGGGAGTTTCATCAGAAATTTCTTGCCACCTTACTCAGGAGTTGCTCCAAGGCGGGGCAGAGAGCGTTTGGAGTCCGCCGTGAACATTGCATACAGATTCGAACCTTTTAATCGAGGGAGGGACAGATTGTAGACTGAGCGTTTGGGGAGTTTCATCAGAAATTTCTTGCCACCTTACTCAGGAGTTGCTCCAAGGCGGGCCATAGAGCGTTTGGAGTCCGCCGTGAACAATGCATACAGAATCGAACATTTCAATCGAGGGGGGGGGGGTATTTGTAGACTGAGCGTTTGGGGAGTTTTGTCAGAAATTTCTTGCCGCCTTACACAGGAGTTGCTCTAAGGCGGGCCAGAGAGCGTTTGGAGTGCGCCGTGACAATGCATACAGATTCGAACCTTTTAATCGTGGGAGGGACAGATTGTAGACTGAGCGTTTGGGGAGTTTCATCAGAAAGTTCTTGCCACCTTACTCAGGAGTTGCTCCAAGGCGGGGCAGAGAGCGTTTGGAGTCCGCCGTGAACATTGCATACAGATTCGAACCTTTTAATCGAGGGAGGGACAGATTGTAGACTGAGCGTTTGGGGAGTTTCATCAGAAATTTCTTGCCACCTTACTCAGGAGTTGCTCCAAGGCGGGGCAGAGAGCGTTTGGAGTGCGCCGTGAACATTGCATACAGATTCGAACCTTTCAATCGAGGGAGGGACAGCTTGTAGACTGAGCGTTTAGGGAGTTTTAGCAGAAATTTCTTGCCGCCTTACTCAGGAGTTGCTCCAAGGCTGTCCAGCTAACCTTTGGAGAGCGACGTGAACATTGCATACAGATTCGAACCTTTCAATCGAGGGAGGGACAGCTTGTAGACTGAGCGTTTGGGGAGTTTTGTCAGAAATTTCTTGCCGCCTAACTCAGGAGTTGCTCCAAGGCTGTCCAGCTAACCTTTATAGAGCGACGTGAACATTGCATACAGATTCGAACCTTTCAATCGAGGGAGGGACAGCTTGTAGACTGAGCGTTTGGGGAGTTTTATCAGAAATTTTTTGTCGCCTTACTCAGGAGATGCTCTAAGGCGGCCCAGCGAGCCTTTGGAGTGCGCCGTGACAATGCATACAGAATCGAACATTTCAATTGAGGGGGGGGGGGGGGGCAGCTTGTAGTCTGAGCGTTTGGGGAGTTTCATCAGAAATTTCTTGCCACCTTACACAGGAGTTGCTCCAAGGCGGGGCAGAGAGCGTTTGGAGTGCGCCGTGAACATTGCATACAGATTCGAACCTTTCAATCGAGGGAGGGACAGCTTGTAGACTGAGCGTTTGGGGAGTTTCATCAGAAATTTCTTGCCGCCTTACTCAGGAGTTGCTCCAAGGCGGGCCATAGAGCGTTTGGAGTCCGCCGTGAACAATGCATACAGAATCGAACATTTCAATTGAGGGGGGGGGGGGCAGCTTGTAGTCTGAGCGTTTGGGGAGTTTCATCAGAAATTTCTTGCCACCTTACACAGGAGTTGCTCCAAGGCGGGGCAGAGAGCGTTTGGGGTGCGCCGTGAACATTGCATACAGATTCGAACCTTTCAATCGAGGGAGGGACAGCTTGTAGACTGAGCGTTTGGGGAGTTTCATCAGAAATTTCTTGCCGCCTTACTCAGGAGTTGCTCCAAGGCGGGCCATAGAGCGTTTGGAGTCCGCCGTGAACAATGCATACAGAATCGAACATTTCAATCGAGGGGGGGGGGGGCTATTTGTAGACTGAGCGTTTGGGGAGTTTTGTCAGAAATTTCTTGCCGCCTTACACAGGAGTTGCTCTAAGGCGGGCCAGAGAGCGTTTGGAGTGCGCCGTGACAATGCATACAGATTCGAACCTTTTAATCGTGGGAGGGACAGATTGTAGACTGAGCGTTTGGGGAGTTTCATCTGAAATTTCTTGCCACCTTACTCAGGAGTTGCTCCAAGGCGGGGCAGAGAGCGTTTGGAGTCCGCCGTGAACATTGCATACAGATTCGAACCTTTTAATCGAGGGAGGGACAGATTGTAGACTGAGCGTTTGGGGAGTTTCATCAGAAATTTCTTGCCACCTTACACAGGAGTTGCTCCAAGGCGGGCCAGAGAGCGTTTGGAGTGCGCCGTGACAATGCATACAGAATCGAACATTTCAATCGAGGGAGGGACAGCTTGTAGACTGAGCGTTTGGGGAGTTTCATCAGAAATTTCTTGCCACCTTACTCAGGAGTTGCTCCAAGGCGGGGCAGAGAGCGTTTGGAGTCCGCCGTGAACATTGCATACACATTCGAACCTTTTAATCGAGGGAGGGACAGATTGTAGACTGAGCGTTTGGGGAGTTTCATCAGAAATTTCTTGCCACCTTACTCAGGAGTTGCTCCAAGGCGGGGCAGAGAGCGTTTGGAGTGCGCCGTGAACATTGCATACAGATTCGAACCTTTCAATCGAGGGAGGGACAGATTGTAGACTGAGCGTTTGGGGAGTTTCATCAGAAATTTCTTGCCACCTTACTCAGGAGTTGCTCCAAGGCGGGGCAGAGAGCGTTTGGAGTGCGCCGTGAACATTGCATACAGATTCGAACCTTTCAATCGAGGGAGGGACAGCTTGTAGACTGAGCGTTTAGGGAGTTTTGTCAGAAATTTCTTGCCGCCTAACTCAGGAGTTGCTCCAAGGCTGTCCAGCTAACCTTTGGAGAGCGACGTGAACATTGCATACAGATTCGAACCTTTCAATCGAGGGAGGGACAGCTTGTAGACTGAGCGTTTGGGGAGTTTTGTCAGAAATTTCTTGCCGCCTAACTCAGGAGTTGCTCCAAGGCTGTCCAGCTAACCTTTGGAGAGCGACGTGAACATTGCATACAGATTCGAACCTTTCAATCGAGGGAGGGACAGCTTGTAGACTGAGCGTTTGGGGAGTTTTGTCAGAAATTTCTTGCCGCCTAACTCAGGAGTTGCTCCAAGGCTGTCCAGCTAACCTTTGGAGAGCGACGTGAACATTGCATACAGATTCGAACCTTTCAATCGAGGGAGGGACAGCTTGTAGACTGAGCGTTTGGGGAGTTTTATCAGAAATTTCTTGTCGCCTTACTCAGGAGATGCTCTAAGGCGGCCCAGCGAGCCTTTGGAGTGCGCCGTGACAATGCATACAGAATCGAACATTTCAATTGAGGGGGGGGGCAGCTTGTAGTCTGAGCGTTTGGGGAGTTTCATCAGAAATTTCTTGCCACCTTACACAGGAGTTGCTCCAAGGCGGGGCAGAGAGCGTTTGGAGTGCGCCGTGAACATTGCATACAGATTCGAACCTTTCAATCGAGGGAGGGACAGCTTGTAGACTGAGCGTTTGGGGAGTTTCATCAGAAATTTCTTGCCGCCTTACTCAGGAGTTGCTCCAAGGCGGGCCATAGAGCGTTTGGAGTCCGCCGTGAACAATGCATACAGAATCGAACATTTCAATTGAGGGGGGGGGGGGCAGCTTGTAGTCTGAGCGTTTGGGGAGTTTCATCAGAAATTTCTTGCCACCTTACACAGGAGTTGCTCCAAGGCGGGCCAGAGAGCGTTTGGAGTGCGCCGTGACAATGCATACAGAATCGAACATTTCAATCGAGGGAGGGACAGCTTGTAGACTGAGCGTTTGGGGAGTTTCATCAGAAATTTCTTGCCACCTTACTCAGGAGTTGCTCCAAGGCGGGGCAGAGAGCGTTTGGAGTCCGCCGTGAACATTGCATACACATTCGAACCTTTTAATCGAGGGAGGGACAGATTGTAGACTGAGCGTTTGGGGAGTTTCATCAGAAATTTCTTGCCACCTTACTCAGGAGTTGCTCCAAGGCGGGGCAGAGAGCGTTTGGAGTGCGCCGTGAACATTGCATACAGATTCGAACCTTTCAATCGAGGGAGGGACAGCTTGTAGACTGAGCGTTTGGGGAGTTTCATCAGAAATTTCTTGCCACCTTACTCAGGAGTTGCTCCAAGGCGGGGCAGAGAGCGTTTGGAGTCCGCCGTGAACATTGCATACAGATTCGAACCTTTTAATCGAGGGAGGGACAGATTGTAGACTGAGCGTTTGGGGAGTTTCGTCAGAAATTTCTTGCCACCTTACTCAGGAGTTGCTCCAAGGCGGGGCAGAGAGCGTTTGGAGTGCGCCGTGAACATTGCATACAGATTCGAACCTTTCAATCGAGGGAGGGACAGCTTGTAGACTGAGCGTTTGGGGAGTTTCATCAGAAATTTCTTGCCGCCTTACTCAGGAGTTGCTCCAAGGCGGGCCATAGAGCGTTTGGAGTCCGCCGTGAACAATGCATACAGAATCGAACATTTCAATCGAGGGGGGGGGGGGGCTATTTGTAGACTGAGCGTTTGGGGAGTTTTGTCAGAAATTTCTTGCCGCCTTACACAGGAGTTGCTCTAAGGCGGGCCAGAGAGCGTTTGGAGTGCGCCGTGACAATGCATACAGATTCGAACCTTTTAATCGTGGGAGGGACAGATTGTAGACTGAGCGTTTGGGGAGTTTCATCAGAAATTTCTTGCCACCTTACTCAGGAGTTGCTCCAAGGCGGGGCAGAGAGCGTTTGGAGTCCGCCGTGAACATTGCATACAGATTCGAACCTTTTAATCGAGGGAGGGACAGATTGTAGACTGAGCGTTTGGGGAGTTTCATCAGAAATTTCTTGCCACCTTACTCAGGAGTTGCTCCAAGGCGGGGCAGAGAGCGTTTGGAGTGCGCCGTGAACATTGCATACAGATTCGAACCTTTCAATCGAGGGAGGGACAGCTTGTAGACTGAGCGTTTGGGGAGTTTCATCAGAAATTTCTTGCCACCTTACTCAGGAGTTGCTCCAAGGCGGGGCAGAGAGCGTTTGGAGTGCGCCGTGAACATTGCATACAGATTCGAACCTTTCAATCGAGGGAGGGACAGCTTGTAGACTGAGCGTTTGGGGAGTTTCATCAGAAATTTCTTGCCGCCTTACTCAGGAGTTGCTCCAAGGCGGGCCATAGAGCGTTTGGAGTCCGCCGTGAACAATGCATACAGAATCGAACATTTCAATCGAGGGGGGGGGGGGCTATTTGTAGACTGAGCGTTTGGGGAGTTTTGTCAGAAATTTCTTGCCGCCTTACACAGGAGTTGCTCTAAGGCGGGCCAGCTAACCTCTGGAGAGCGACGTGAACATTTCATACAGATTCGAACCTTTTAATCGTGGGAGGGACAGATTGTAGACTGAGCGTTTGGGGAGTTTCATCAGAAATTTCTTGCCACCTTACTCAGGAGTTGCTCCAAGGCGGGGCAGAGAGCGTTTGGAGTCCACCGTGAACAACGCATACAGAATCGAACATTTCAATCGAGGGAGGGACAGCTTGTAGACTGAGCGTTTGGGGAGTTTCACCAGAAATTTCTTGCCACCTTACTCAGGAGTTGCTCCAAGGCGGGCCAGCTAACCTCTGGAGAGCGACGTGAACATTTCATACAGATTCGAACCTTTCAATCGAGGGAGGGACAGCTTGTAGACTGAGCGTTTGGGGAGTTTCATCAGAAATTTCTTGCCACCTTACTCAGGAGTTGCTCCAAGGCGGGGCAGAGAGCGTTTGGAGTCCGCCGTGAACAACGCATACAGAATCGAACATTTCAATTGATGGGGGGGGGGGGGCAGCTTGTAGACTGAGCGTTTGGGGAGTTTTGTCAGAAATTTCTTGCCGCCTTACACAGGAGTTGCTCTAAGGCGGGCCAGAGAGCGTTTGGAGTCCGCCGTGAACATTTCATACAGATTCGAACCTTTCAATCGAGGGAGGGACAGCTTGTAGACTGAGCGTTTGGGGAGTTTTATCAGAAATTTCTTGCCACCTTACTCAGGAGTTGCTCCAAGGCGGGGCAGAGAGCGTTTGGAGTCCGCCGTGAACAACGCATACAGATTCGAACCTTTCAATCGAGGGAGGGACAGCTTGTAGACTGAGCGTTTGGGGAGTTTCATCAGAAATTTCTTGCCACCTTACTCAGGAGTTGCTCTAAGGCGGGCCAGAGAGCGTTTGGAGTCCGCCGTGAACATTGCATACAGATTCGAACCTTTCAATCGAGGGAGGGACAGCTTGTAGACTGAGGGTTTGGGGAGTTTCATCAGAAATTTCTTGCCACCTTACTCAGGAGTTGCTCCAAGGCGGGGCAGAGAGCGTTTGGAGTCCGCCGTGAACAACGCATACAGATTCGAACCTTTCAATCGAGGGAGGGACAGCTTGTAGACTGAGCGTTTGGGGAGTTTTATCAGAAATTTCTTGCCACCTTACTCAGGAGTTGCTCCAAGGCGGGGCAGAGAGCGTTTGGAGTCCGCCGTGAACAACGCATACAGATTCGAACCTTTCAATCGAGGGAGGGACAGCTTGTAGACTGAGCGTTTGGGGAGTTTTATCAGAAATTTCTTGCCACCTTACTCAGGAGTTGCTCCAAGGCGGGGCAGAGAGCGTTTGGAGTCCGCCGTGAACAACGCATACAGAATCGAACATTTCAATTGAGGGGGGGGGGGGGGGCAGCTTGTAGACTGAGCGTTTGGGGAGTTTTGTCAGAAATTTCTTGCCGCCTTACACAGGAGTTGCTCTAAGGCGGGCCAGAGAGCGTTTGGAGTCCGCCGTGAACATTGCATACAGATTCGAACCTTTCAATCGAGGGAGGGACAGCTTGTAGACTGAGCGTTTGGGGAGTTTCATCAGAAATTTCATGCCACCTTACTCAGGAGTTGCTCTAAGGCGGGCCAGCTAACCTGTGGAGTGCGCCGTCACAATGCATACAGAATCGAACATTTCAATTGAGGGGGGGGGGGGGGCAGCTTGTAGACTGAGCGTTTGGGGAGTTTCATCAGAAATTTCTTGCCACCTTACTCAGGAGTTGCTCCAAGGCGGGGCAGAGAGCGTTTGGAGTCCGCCGTGAACAACACATACAGACTCGAACCTTTCAATCGAGGGAGGGACAGCTTGTAGACTGAGCGTTTGGGGAGTTTTATCAGAAATTTCTTGCCGCCTTACTCAGGAGTTGCTCCAAGGCGGGCCATAGAGCGTTTGGAGTCCGCCGTGAACAACGCATACAGATTCGAACCTTTCAATCGAGGGAGGGACAGCTTGTAGACTGAGCGTTTGGGGAGTTTTATCAGAAATTTCTTGCCGCCTTGCTCAGGAGTTGCTCTAAGGCGGGGCAGAGAGCGTTTGGAGTCCGCCGTGAACAACGCATACAGACTCGAACCTTTCAATCGAGGGAGGGACAGCTTGTAGACTGAGCGTTTGGGGAGTTTTATCAGAAATTTCTTGCCGCCTTGCTCAGGAGTTGCTCTAAGGCGGCCCAGCGAGCCTTTGGGGTGCGCCGTGACAATGCATACAGAATCGAACATTTCAATTGAGGGGGGGGGGGGCAGCTTGTAGACTGAGCGTTTGGGGAGTTTTGTCAGAAATTTCTTGCCGCCTTACACAGGAGTTGCTCTAAGGCGGGCCAGAGAGCGTTTGGAGTCCGCCGTGAACATTGCGTACAGATTCGAACCTTTCAATCGAGGGAGGGACAGCTTGTAGACTGAGCGTTTGGGGAGTTTCATCAGAAATTTCTTGCCACCTTACTCAGGAGTTGCTCTAAGGCGGGCCAGAGAGCGTTTGGAGTCCGCCGTGAACATTGCATACAGATTCGAACCTTTCAATCGAGGGAGGGACAGCTTGTAGACTGAGGGTTTGGGGAGTTTCATCAGAAATTTCTTGCCACCTTACTCAGGAGTTGCTCCAAGGCGGGGCAGAGAGCGTTTGGAGTCCGCCGTGAACAACGCATACAGATTCGAACCTTTCAATCGAGGGAGGGACAGCTTGTAGACTGAGCGTTTGGGGAGTTTTATCAGAAATTTCTTGCCACCTTACTCAGGAGTTGCTCCAAGGCGGGGCAGAGAGCGTTTGGAGTCCGCCGTGAACAACGCATACAGATTCGAACCTTTCAATCGAGGGAGGGACAGCTTGTAGACTGAGCGTTTGGGGAGTTTTATCAGAAATTTCTTGCCACCTTACTCAGGAGTTGCTCCAAGGCGGGGCAGAGAGCGTTTGGAGTCCGCCGTGAACAACGCATACAGAATCGAACATTTCAATTGAGGGGGGGGGGGGGGGCAGCTTGTAGACTGAGCGTTTGGGGAGTTTTGTCAGAAATTTCTTGCCGCCTTACACAGGAGTTGCTCTAAGGCGGGCCAGAGAGCGTTTGGAGTCCGCCGTGAACATTGCATACAGATTCGAACCTTTCAATCGAGGGAGGGACAGCTTGTAGACTGAGCGTTTGGGGAGTTTCATCAGAAATTTCTTGCCACCTTACTCAGGAGTTGCTCTAAGGCGGGCCAGCTAACCTCTGGAGTGCGCCGTCACAATGCATACAGAATCGAACATTTCAATTGAGGGGGGGGCAGCTTGTAGACTGAGCGTTTGGGGAGTTTCATCAGAAATTTCTTGCCACCTTACTCAGGAGTTGCTCCAAGGCGGGGCAGAGAGCGTTTGGAGTCCGCCGTGAACAACACATACAGACTCGAACCTTTCAATCGAGGGAGGGACAGCTTGTAGACTGAGCGTTTGGGGAGTTTTATCAGAAATTTCTTGCCGCCTTACTCAGGAGTTGCTCCAAGGCGGGCCATAGAGCGTTTGGAGTCCGCCGTGAACAACGCATACAGACTCGAACCTTTCAATCGAGGGAGGGACAGCTTGTAGACTGAGCGTTTGGGGAGTTTTATCAGAAATTTCTTGTCGCCTTACTCAGGAGATGCTCTAAGGCGGCCCAGCGAGCCTTTGGAGTGCGCCGTGAACATTGCATACAGATTCGAACCTTTTAATCGAGGGAGGGACAGCTTGTAGACTGACCGTTTGGAGAGTTTTGTCAGAAATTTCTTGCCAACTTACTCACGAGTTGCTCCAAGGCGGGGCAGAGAGCGTTTGGAGTCCGCCGTGAACACTGCATACAGATTCGAACCTTTCAATCGAGGGAGGGACAGCTTGTAGACTGAGCGTTTGGGGAGTTTCATCAGAAATTTCTTGCCACCTTACTCAGCAGTTGCTCCAAGGCGGGGCAGAGAGCGTTTGGAGTCCGCCGTGAACAACGCATACAGACTCGAACCTTTCAATCGAGGGAGGGACAGCTTGTAGACTGAGCGTTTGGGGAGTTTTATCAGAAATTTCTTGCCGCCTTGCTCAGGAGTTGCTCTAAGGCGGCCCAGCGAGCCTTTGGGGTGCGCCGTGACAATGCATACAGAATCGAACATTTCAATTGAGGGGGGGGCAGCTTGTAGACTGAGCGTTTGGGGAGTTTCATCAGAAATTTCTTGCCACCTTACTCAGGAGTTGCTCCAAGGCGGGGCAGAGAGCGTTTGGAGTCCGCCGTGAACAACACATACAGACTCGAACCTTTCAATCGAGGGAGGGACAGCTTGTAGACTGAGCGTTTGGGGAGTTTTATCAGAAATTTCTTGCCGCCTTACTCAGGAGTTGCTCCAAGGCGGGCCATAGAGCGTTTGGAGTCCGCCGTGAACAACGCATACAGACTCGAACCTTTCAATCGAGGGAGGGACAGCTTGTAGACTGAGCGTTTGGGGAGTTTTATCAGAAATTTCTTGTCGCCTTACTCAGGAGATGCTCTAAGGCGGCCCAGCGAGCCTTTGGAGTGCGCCGTGAACATTGCATACAGATTCGAACCTTTTAATCGAGGGAGGGACAGCTTGTAGACTGACCGTTTGGAGAGTTTTGTCAGAAATTTCTTGCCAACTTACTCAAGAGTTGCTCCAAGGCGGGGCAGAGAGCGTTTGGAGTCCGCCGTGAACACTGCATACAGATTCGAACCTTTCAATCGAGGGAGGGACAGCTTGTAGACTGAGCGTTTGGGGAGTTTCATCAGAAATTTCTTGCCACCTTACTCAGCAGTTGCTCCAAGGCGGGGCAGAGAGCGTTTGGAGTCCGCCGTGAACAACGCATACAGACTCGAACCTTTCAATCGAGGGAGGGACAGCTTGTAGACTGAGCGTTTGGGGAGTTTTATCAGAAATTTCTTGCCGCCTTGCTCAGGAGTTGCTCTAAGGCGGCCCAGCGAGCCTTTGGGGTGCGCCGTGACAATGCATACAGAATCGAACATTTCAATTGAGGGGGGGGGCAGCTTGTAGACTGAGCGTTTGGGGAGTTTCATCAGAAATTTCTTGCCGCCTTACTCAGGAGTTGCTCCAAGGCTGTCCAGCTAACCTTTGTAGTGCGCCGTGAATATTACATACCGATTCGAACCTTTTAATCGAGGGAGGGACAGCTTGTAGACTGAGCGTTTGGGGAGTTTTATCAGAAATTTCTTGCCGCCTTACTCAGGAGTTGCTCCAAGGCGGGCCATAGAGCGTTTGGAGTCCGCCGTGAACAATGCATACAGAATCGAACATTTCAATCGAGGGGGGGGGGCTATTTGTAGACTGAGCGTTTGGGGAGTTTTGTCAGAAATTTCTTGCCGCCTTACACAGGAGTTGCTCTAAGGCGGGCCAGAGAGCGTTTGGAGTCCGCCGTGAACATTGCATACAGATTCGAACCTTTCAATCGAGGGAGGGACAGCTTGTAGACTGAGCGTTTGGGGAGTTTTATCAGAAATTTCTTGCCACCTTACTCAGGAGTTGCTCCAAGGCTGTCCAGCTAACCTTTGGAGAGCGACGTGAACATTGCATACAGATTCGAACCTTTCAATCGAGGGAGGGACAGCTTGAAGACTGAGCGTTTGGGGAGTTTCATCAGAAATTTCTTGCCACCTTACTCAGGAGTTGCTCCAAGGCGGGGCAAAGAGCGTTTGGAGTCCGCCGTGAACAACGCATACAGATTCGAACCTTTCAATCGAGGGAGGGACAGCTTGTAGACTGAGCGTTTGGGGAGTTTTCTCAGAAATTTCTTGCCGCCTTACTCAGGAGTTGCTCCAAGGCGGGCCATAGAGCTCTTGGATTCCGCCGTGAACAACGCATACAGACTCGAACCTTTCAATCGAGGGAGGGACAGCTTGTAGACTGAGCGTTTGGGGAGTTTTATCAGAAATTTCTTGCCGCCTTGCTCAGGAGTTGCTCCAAGGCTGTCCAGCTAACCTTTGGAGAGCGACGTGAACATTGCATACAGATTCGAACCTTTCAATCGAGGGAGGGACAGCTTGTAGACTGAGCGTTTGGGGAGTTTTATCAGAAATTTCTTGTCGCCTTACTCAGGAGATGCTCTAAGGCGGCCCAGCGAGCCTTTGGAGTGCGCCGTGACAATGCATACAGAATCGAACATTTCAATTGAGGGGGGGGGGGGCAGCTTGTAGTCTGAGCGTTTGGGGAGTTTTATCAGAAATTTCTTGCCGCCTTACTCAGGAGTTGCTCCAAGGCTGTCCAGCTAACCTTTGGAGAGCGACGTGAACATTGCATACAGATTCGAACCTTTCAATCGAGGGAGGGACAGCTTGTAGACTGAGCGTTTGGGGAGTTTTATCAGAAATTTCTTGTCGCCTTACTCAGGAGATGCTCCAAGGCGGGCCATAGAGCGTTTGGAGTCCGCCGTGAACAATGCATACAGAATCGAACATTTCAATCGAGGGGGGGGGGGGCTATTTGTAGACTGAGCGTTTGGGGAGTTTTGTCAGAAATTTCTTGCCGCCTTACACAGGAGTTGCTCTAAGGCGGGCCAGAGAGCGTTTGGAGTGCGCCGTGAACATTTCATACAGATTCGAACCTTTTAATCGTGGGAGGGACAGATTGTAGACTGAGCGTTTGGGGAGTTTCATCAGAAATTTCTTGCCACCTTACTCAGGAGTTGCTCCAAGGCGGGGCAGAGAGCGTTTGGAGTCCGCCGTGAACATTGCATACAGATTCGAACCTTTTAATCGAGGGAGGGACAGATTGTAGACTGAGCGTTTGGGGAGTTTCATCAGAAATTTCTTGCCACCTTACTCAGGAGTTGCTCCAAGGCGGGGCAGAGAGCGTTTGGAGTGCGCCGTGAACATTGCATACAGATTCGAACCTTTTAATCGTGGGAGGGACAGATTGTAGACTGAGCGTTTGGGGAGTTTCATCAGAAATTTCTTGCCACCTTACTCAGGAGTTGCTCCAAGGCGGGGCAGAGAGCGTTTGGAGTCCGCCGTGAACATTGCATACAGATTCGAACCTTTTAATCGAGGGAGGGACATATTGTAGACTGAGCGTTTGGGGAGTTTCATCAGAAATTTCTTGCCACCTTACTCAGGAGTTGCTCCAAGGCGGGGCAGAGAGCGTTTGGAGTGCGCCGTGAACATTGCATACAGATTCGAACCTTTCAATCGAGGGAGGGACAGCTTGTAGACTGAGCGTTTGGGGAGTTTCATCAGAAATTTCTTGCCACCTTACTCAGGAGTTGCTCCAAGGCGGGGCAGAGAGCGTTTGGAGTCCGCCGTGAACATTGCATACAGATTCGAACCTTTTAATCGAGGGAGGGACAGATTGTAGACTGAGCGTTTGGGGAGTTTCATCAGAAATTTCTTGCCACCTTACTCAGGAGTTGCTCCAAGGCGGGGCAGAGAGCGTTTGGAGTCCGCCGTGAACAACGCATACAGAATCGAACATTTCAATCGAGGGAGGGACAGCTTGTAGACTGAGCGTTTGGGGAGTTTCACCAGAAATTTCTTGCCACCTTACTCAGGAGTTGCTCCAAGGCGGGCCAGCTAACCTCTGGAGAGCGACGTGAACATTTCATACAGATTCGAACCTTTCAATCGAGGGAGGGACAGCTTGTAGACTGAGCGTTTGGGGAGTTTTATCAGAAATTTCTTGCCGCCTTGCTCAGGAGTTGCTCCAAGGCTGTCCAGCTAACCTTTGGAGAGCGACGTGAACATTGCATACAGATTCGAACCTTTCAATCGAGGGAGGGACAGCTTGTAGACTGAGCGTTTGGAGAGTTTTGTCAGAAATTTCTTGCCGCCTTACACAGGAGTTGCTCTAAGGCGGGCCAGAGAGCGTTTGGAGTCCGCCGTGAACATTGCATACAGATTCGAACCTTTCAATCGAGGGAGGGACAGCTTGTAGACTGAGCGTTTGGGGAGTTTTATCAGAAATTTCTTGCCACCTTACTCAGGAGTTGCTCCAAGGCGGGGCAGAGAGCGTTTGGAGTCCGCCGTGAACAACGCATACAGATTCGAACCTTTCAATCGAGGGAGGGACAGCTTGTAGACTGAGCGTTTGGGGAGTTTCATCAGAAATTTCTTGCCACCTTACTCAGGAATTGCTCCAAGGCGGGGCAGAGAGCGTTTGGAGTCCGCCGTGAACAACGCATACAGATTCGAACCTTTCAATCGAGGGAGGGACAGCTTGTAGACTGAGCGTTTGGGGAGTTTTATCAGAAATTTCTTGCCACCTTACTCAGGAGTTGCTCTAAGGCGGCCCAGCGAGCCCTTGGAGTGCGTCGTGACAATGCATACAGAATCGAACATTTCAATTGAGGGGGGGGGGGGGGCAGCTTGTAGACTGAGCGTTTAGGGAGTTTTAGCAGAAATTTCTTGCCGCCTTACTCAGGAGTTGCTCCAAGGCTGTCCAGCTAACCTTTGGAGAGCGACGTGAACATTGCATACAGATTCGAACCTTTCAATCGAGGGAGGGACAGCTTGTAGACTGAGCGTTTGGGGAGTTTCATCAGAAATTTCTTGCCACCTTACTCAGGAGTTGCTCCAAGGCGGGGCAAAGAGCGTTTGGAGTGCGCCGTGAACAACGCATACAGATTCGAACCTTTCAATCGAGGGAGGGACAGCTTGTAGACTGAGCGTTTGGGGAGTTTTCTCAGAAATTTCTTGCCGCCTTACTCAGGAGTTGCTCCAAGGCGGGCCATAGAGCTCTTGGAGTCCGCCGTGAACAACGCATACAGACTCGAACCTTTCAATCGAGGGAGGGACAGCTTGTAGACTGAGCGTTTGGGGAGTTTTATCAGAAATTTCTTGCCGCCTTGCTCAGGAGTTGCTCCAAGGCGGGGCAGAGAGCGTTTGGAGTCCGCCGTGAACAACGCATACAGATTCGAACCTTTCAATCGAGGGGGGGGGGGGCAGCTTGTAGTCTGAGCGTTTGGGGAGTTTCATCAGAAATTTCTTGCCACCTTACACAGGAGTTGCTCCAAGGCGGGCCATAGAGCTCTTGGAGTCCGCCGTGAACAACGCATACAGACTCGAACCTTTCAATCGAGGGAGGGACAGCTTGTAGACTGAGCGTTTGGGGAGTTTTATCAGAAATTTCTTGCCGCCTTGCTCAGGAGTTGCTCCAAGGCTGTCCAGCTAACCTTTGGAGAGCGACGTGAACATTGCATACAGATTCGAACCTTTCAATCGAGGGAGGGACAGCTTGTAGACTGAGCGTTTGGGGAGTTTTATCAGAAATTTCTTGTCGCCTTACTCAGGAGATGCTCTAAGGCGGCCCAGCGAGCCTTTGGAGTGCGCCGTGACAATGCATACAGAATCGAACATTTCAATTGAGGGGGGGGGGGGCAGCTTGTAGTCTGAGCGTTTGGGGAGTTTTATCAGAAATTTCTTGCCGCCTTACTCAGGAGTTGCTCCAAGGCTGTCCAGCTAACCTTTGGAGAGCGACATGAACATTGCATACAGATTCGAACCTTTCAATCGAGGGAGGGACAGCTTGTAGACTGAGCGTTTGGGGAGTTTTATCAGAAATTTCTTGTCGCCTTACTCAGGAGATGCTCCAAGGCGGGCCATAGAGCGTTTGGAGTCCGCCGTGAACAATGCATACAGAATCGAACATTTCAATCGAGGGGGGGGGGGGCTATTTGTAAACTGAGCGTTTGGGGAGTTTTGTCAGAAATTTCTTGCCGCCTTACTCAGGAGTTGCTCCAAGGCTGTCCAGCTAACCTTTGGAGAGCGACGTGAACATTGCATACAGATTCGAACCTTTCAATCGAGGGAGGGACAGCTTGTAGACTGAGCGTTTGGGGAGTTTTATCAGAAATTTCTTGTCGCCTTACTCAGGAGATGCTCTAAGGCGGCCCAGCGAGCCTTTGGAGTGCGCCGTGACAATGCATACAGAATCGAACATTTCAATTGAGGGGGGGGGGGCAGCTTGTAGTCTGAGCGTTTGGGGAGTTTCATCAGAAATTTCTTGCCACCTTACACAGGAGTTGCTCCAAGGCGGGGCAGAGAGCGTTTGGAGTGCGCCGTGAACATTGCATACAGATTCGAACCTTTCAATCGAGGGGGGGGGGCTATTTGTAGACTGAGCGTTTGGGGAGTTTTGTCAGAAATTTCTTGCCGCCTTACACAGGAGTTGCTCTAAGGCGGGCCAGAGAGCGTTTGGAGTGCGCCGTGAACATTGCATACAGATTCGAACCTTTTAATCGAGGGAGGGACAGATTGTAGACTGAGCGTTTGGGGAGTTTCATCAGAAATTTCTTGCCACCTTACTCAGGAGTTGCTCCAAGGCGGGGCAGAGAGCGTTTGGAGTGCGCCGTGAACATTGCATACAGATTCGAACCTTTCAATCGAGGGAGGGACAGCTTGTAGACTGAGCGTTTGGGGAGTTTCATCAGAAATTTCTTGACACCTTACTCAGGAGTTGCTCCAAGGCGGGGCAGAGAGCGTTTGGAGTCCGCCGTGAACATTGCATACAGATTCGAACCTTTTAATCGAGGGAGGGACAGATTGTAGACTGAGCGTTTGGGGAGTTTCATCAGAAATTTCTTGCCACCTTACTCAGGAGTTGCTCCAAGGCGGGGCAGAGAGCGTTTGGAGTCCGCCGTGAACAACGCATACAGAATCGAACATTTCAATCGAGGGAGGGACAGCTTGTAGACTGAGCGTTTGGGGAGTTTCACCAGAAATTTCTTGCCACCTTACTCAGGAGTTGCTCCAAGGCGGGCCAGCTAACCTCTGGAGAGCGACGTGAACATTTCATACAGATTCGAACCTTTTAATCGTGGGAGGGACAGATTGTAGACTGAGCGTTTGGGGAGTTTCATCAGAAATTTCTTGCCACCTTACTCAGGAGTTGCTCCAAGGCGGGGCAGAGAGCGTTTGGAGTCCGCCGTGAACATTGCATACAGATTCGAACCTTTTAATCGAGGGAGGGACAGATTGTAGACTGAGCGTTTGGGGAGTTTCATCAGAAATTTCTTGCCACCTTACTCAGGAGTTGCTCCAAGGCGGGGCAGAGAGCGTATGGAGTGCGCCGTGAACATTGCATACAGATTCGAACCTTTCAATCGAGGGAGGGACAGCTTGTAGACTGAGCGTTTGGGGAGTTTCATCAGAAATTTCTTGCCACCTTACTCAGGAGTTGCTCCAAGGCGGGGCAGAGAGCGTTTGGAGTCCGCCGTGAACATTGCATACAGATTCGAACCTTTCAATCGAGGGAGGGACAGCTTGTAGACTGAGCGTTTGGGGAGTTTCATCAGAAATTTCTTGCCACCTTACTCAGGAGTTGCTCTAAGGCGGGCCAGAGAGCGTTTGGAGTCCGCCGTGAACATTGCATACAGATTCGAACCTTTCAATCGAGGGAGGGACAGCTTGTAGACTGAGCGTTTGGGGAGTTTCATCAGAAATTTCTTGCCACCTTACTCAGGAGTTGCTCCAAGGCGGGCCAGCTAACCTCTGGAGAGCGACGTGAACATTTCATACAGATTCGAACCTTTTAATCGTGGGAGGGACAGATTGTAGACTGAGCGTTTGGGGAGTTTCATCAGAAATTTCTTGCCACCTTACTCAGGAGTTGCTCCAAGGCGGGGCAGAGAGCGTTTGGAGTCCGCCGTGAACATTGCATACAGATTCGAACCTTTCAATCGAGGGAGGGACAGCTTGTAGACTGAGCGTTTGGGGAGTTTCATCAGAAATTTCTTGCCACCTTACTCAGGAGTTGCTCCAAGGCGGGGCAGAGAGCGTTTGGAGTCCGCCGTGAACAACGCATACAGACTCGAACCTTTCAATCGAGGGAGGGACAGCTTGTAGACTTAGCGTTTGGGGAGTTTTATCAGAAATTTCTTGCCGCCTTACTCAGGAGTTGCTCTAAGGCGGCCCAGCGAGCCTTTGGAGTGCGCCGTGACAATGCATACAGAATCGAACATTTCAATTGAGGGGGGGGGGGGGGGCAGCTTGTAGACTGAGCGTTTGGGGAGTTTTGTCAGAAATTTCTTGCCGCCTTACTCAGGAGTTGCTCCAAGGCGGGCCATAGAGCGTTTGGAGTCCGCCGTGAACAATGCATACAGATTCGAACCTTTCAATCGAGGGAGGGACAGCTTGTAGACTGAGCGTTTGGGGAGTTTCATCAGAAATTTCTTGCCACCTTACTCAGGAGTTGCTCCAAGGCGGGGCAGAGAGCGTTTGGAGTCCGCCGTGAACAACGCATACAGATTCGAACCTTTCAATCGAGGGAGGGACAGCTTGTAGACTGAGCGTTTGGGGAGTTTTGTCAGAAATTTCTTGCGACCTTACTCAGGAGTTGCTCTAAGGCGGCCCAGCGAGCCTTTGGAGTGCGCCGTGACAATGCATACAGAATGGAACATTTCAATTGAGGGGGGGGGGGGGGGCAGCTTGTAGATTGAGCGTTTGGGGAGTTTTAGCAGAAATTTCTTGCCGCCTTACTCAGGAGTTGCTCCAAGGCTGTCCAGCTAACCTTTGGAGTGCGCCGTGAACAATGCATCCAGAATCGAACCTTTCAATCGCGTGGGCGCGACAGCTTGTAGACTGAGCGTTTGGGGAGTTTCATCAGAAATTTCTTGCCACCTTACTCAGGAGTTGCTCCAAGGCGGGGCAGAGAGCGTTTGGAGTCCGCCGTGAACAACGCATACAGATTCGAACCTTTCAATCGAGGGAGGGACAGCTTGTAGACTGAGCGTTTGGGGAGTTTTGTCAGAAATTTCTTGCGACCTTACTCAGGAGTTGCTCTAAGGCGGCCCAGCTAGCCTTTGGAGTGCGCCGTGACAATGCATCCAGAATCGAACCTTTCAATCGCGTGGGCGCGACAGCTTGTAGACTGAGCCTTTGGGGAGTTTTATCAGAAATTCTTGCCGCCCTACTCAGGTGTTGCTCTAAGGCGGGCCAGCTAACTTTTGGAGTGCGCCGTGAACAATGCATCCAGAATCGAACCTTTCAATCGCGTGGGCGCGACAGCTTGTAGACTGAGCCTTTGGGGAGTTTTATCAGAAATTCTTGCCGCCCTACTCAGGAGTTGCTCTAAGGCGGCCCAGCGAGCCTTTGGAGTGCGCCGTGACAATGCATACAGAATCGAACATTTCAATTGAGGGGGGGGGGGGGCAGCTTGTAGACTGAGCGTTTGGGGAGTTTTGTCAGAAATTTCTTGCGACCTTACTCAGGAGTTGCTCTAAGGCGGCCCAGCGAGCCTTTGGAGTGCGCCGTGACAATGCATACAGAATGGAACATTTCAATTGAGGGGAGGGGGGCAGCTTGTAGATTGAGCGTTTGGGGAGTTTTAGCAGAAATTTCTTGCCGCCTTACTCAGGAGTTGCTCCAAGGCTGTCCAGCTAACCTTTGGAGTGCGCCGTGAACAATGCATCCAGAATCGAACCTTTCAATCGCGTGGGCGCGACAGCTTGTAGACTGAGCGTTTGGGGAGTTTCATCAGAAATTTCTTGCCACCTTACTCAGGAGTTGCTCCAAGGCGGGGCAGAGAGCGTTTGGAGTCCGCCGTGAACAACGCATACAGATTCGAACCTTTCAATCGAGGGAGGGACAGCTTGTAGACTGAGCGTTTGGGGAGTTTTGTCAGAAATTTCTTGCGACCTTACTCAGGAGTTGCTCTAAGGCGGCCCAGCGAGCCTTTGGAGTGCGCCGTGACAATGCATCCAGAATCGAACCTTTCAATCGCGTGGGCGCGACAGCTTGTAGACTGAGCCTTTGGGGAGTTTTATCAGAAATTCTTGCCGCCCTACTCAGGTGTTGCTCTAAGGCGTGCCAGCTAACTTTTGGAGTGCGCCGTGAACAATGCATCCAGAATCGAACCTTTCAATCGCGTGGGCGCGACAGCTTGTAGACTGAGCCTTTGGGGAGTTTTATCAGAAATTCTTGCCGCCCTACTCAGGTGTTGCTCTAAGGCGGGCCAGCTAACTTTTGGAGTGCGCCGTGAACAATGCATCCAGAATCGAACCTTTCAATCGCGTGGGCGCGACAGCTTGTAGACTGAGCCTTTGGGGAGTTTTATCAGAAATTCTTGCCGCCCTACTCAGGAGTTGCTCTAAGGCGGCCCAGCGAGCCTTTGGAGTGCGCCGTGACAATGCATACAGAATCGAACATTTCAATTGAGGGGGGGGGCAGCTTGTAGACTGAGCGTTTGGGGAGTTTTGTCAGAAATTCTTGCCGCCCTACTCAGGAGTTGCTCTAAGGCGGCCCAGCGAGCCTTTGGAGTGCGCCGTGACAATGCATACAGAATGGAACATTTCAATTGAGGGGGGGGGGGGCAGCTTGTAGACTGAGCGTTTGGGGAGTTTCATCAGAAATTTCTTGCCACCTTACTCAGGAGTTGCTCCAAGGCGGGGCAGAGAGCGTTTGGAGTCCGCCGTGAACAACGCATACAGATTCGAACCTTTTAATCGAGGGAGGGACAGCTTGTAGACTGAGCGTTTGGGGAGTTTTATCAGAAATTCTTGTCGCCCTACTCAGGTGTTGCTCTAAGGCGGGCCAGCTAACCTTTGGAGTGCGCCGTGAACAATGCATCCAGAATCGAACCTTTCAATCGCGTGGGCGCGACAGCTTGTAGACTGAGCCTTTGGGGAGTTTTATCAGAAATTCTTGCCGCCCTACTCAGGTGTTGCTCTAAGGCGGGCCAGCTAACTTTTGGAGTCCGCCGTGAACATTGCATACAGATTCGAACCTTTCAATCGCGTGGGCGCGACAGCTTGTAGACTGAGCCTTTGGGGAGTTTTATCAGAAATTCTTGCCGCCCTACTCAGGTGTTGCTCTAAGGCGGGCCAGCTAACTTTTGGAGTGCGCCGTGAACATTGCATACAGATTCGAACCTTTCAATCGCGTGGGCGCGACAGCTTGTAGACTGACCGTTTGGAGAGTTTTGTCAGAAATTTCTTGCCGCCCTACTCAGGTGTTGCTCTAAGGCGGGCCAGCTAACTTTTGGAGTCCGCCGTGAACATTGCATACAGATTCGAACCTTTCAATCGCGCGGGCGCGACAGCTTGTAGACTGAGCCTTTGGGGAGTTTTATCAGAAATTCTTGCCGCCCTACTCAGGTGTTGCTCTAAGGCGGGCCAGCTAACTTTTGGAGTGCGCCGTGAACATTGCATACAGATTCGAACCTTTCAATCGCGTGGGCGCGACAGCTTGTAGACTGACCGTTTGGAGAGTTTTGTCAGAAATTTCTTGCCGCCTTACTCAGGAGTTGCTCTAAAGCGGGCCAGTGAGCGTTTGGAGTCCGCCGTGAACATTGCATACAGATTCGAACATTTCAATGGAGAGGGGGAGGGACAGCTTGTAGACTGAGCGTTTGGGGAGTTTTATCAGAAATTCTTGCCGCCCTACTCAGGTGTTGCTCTAAGGCGGGCCAGCTAACCTTTGGAGTGCGCCGTGAACAATGCATCCAGATTCGAACCTTTCAATCGCGTGGGCGCGACAGCTTGTAGACTGAGCCTTTGGGGAGTTTTATCAGAAATTCTTGCCGCCCTACTCAGGTGTTGCTCTAAGGCGGGCCAGCTAACTTTTGGAGTGCGCCGTGAACATTGCATACAGATTCGAACTTTTCAATCGCGTGGGCGCGACAGCTTGTAGACTGAGCCTTTGGGGAGTTTTATCAGAAATTCTTGCCGCCCTACTCAGGTGTTGCTCTAAGGCGGGCCAGCTAACTTTTGGAGTCCGCCGTGAACATTGCATACAGATTCGAACCTTTCAATCGCGTGGGCGCGACAGCTTGTAGACTGACCGTTTGGAGAGTTTTGTCAGAAATTTCTTGCCGCCCTACTCAGGTGTTGCTCTAAGGCGGGCCAGCTAACTTTTGGAGTCCGCCGTGAACATTGCATACAGATTCGAACCTTTCAATCGCGTGGGCGCGACAGCTTGTAGACTGAGCCTTTGGGGAGTTTTATCAGAAATTCTTGCCGCCCTACTCAGGTGTTGCTCTAAGGCTGGCCAGCTAACTTTTGGAGTGCGCCGTGAACATTGCATACAGATTCGAACCTTTCAATCGCGTGGGCGCGACAGCTTGTAGACTGACCGTTTGGAGAGTTTTGTCAGAAATTTCTTGCCGCCTTACTCAGGAGTTGCTCTAAAGCGGGCCAGTGAGCGTTTGGAGTCCGCCGTGAACATTGCATACAGATTCGAACATTTCAATGGAGAGGGGGAGGGACAGCTTGTAGACTGAGCCTTTGGGGAGTTTTATCAGAAATTCTTGCCGCCCTACTCAGGTGTTGCTCTAAGGCGGGCCAGCTAACTTTTGGAGTGCGCCGTGAACAACGCATACAGACTCGAACCTTTCAATCGAGGGAGGGACAGCTTGTAGACTGAGCGTTTGGGGAGTTTTGTCAGAAATTTCTTGCCGCCTTACTCAGGAGTTGCTCCAAGGCGGGCCATAGAGCGTTTGGAGTCCGCCGTGAACAATGCATACAGATTCGAACCTTTCAATCGAGGGAGGGACAGCTTGTAGATGAGCGTTTGGGGAGTTTCATCAGAAATTTCTTGCCACCTTACTCAGGAGTTGCTCCAAGGCGGGCCAGCTAACCTCTGGAGAGCGACGTGAACATTTCATACAGATTCGAACCTTTTAATCGTGGGAGGGACAGATTGTAGACTGAGCGTTTGGGGAGTTTCATCAGAAATTTCTTGCCACCTTACTCAGGAGTTGCTCCAAGGCGGGGCAGAGAGCGTTTGGAGTCCGCCGTGAACATTGCATACAGATTCGAACCTTTCAATCGAGGGAGGGACAGCTTGTAGACTGAGCGTTTGGGGAGTTTCATCAGAAATTTCTTGCCACCTTACTCAGGAGTTGCTCCAAGGCGGGGCAGAGAGCGTTTGGAGTCCGCCGTGAACAATGCATACAGATTCGAACCTTTCAATCGAGGGAGGGACAGCTTGTAGACTGAGCGTTTGGGGAGTTTCATCAGAAATTTCTTGCCACCTTACTCAGGAGTTGCTCCAAGGCGGGCCAGCTAACCTCTGGAGAGCGACGTGAACATTTCATACAGATTCGAACCTTTTAATCGTGGGAGGGACAGATTGTAGACTGAGCGTTTGGGGAGTTTCATCAGAAATTTCTTGCCACCTTACTCAGGAGTTGCTCCAAGGCGGGGCAGAGAGCGTTTGGAGTCCGCCGTGAACATTGCATACAGATTCGAACCTTTCAATCGAGGGAGGGACAGCTTGTAGACTGAGCGTTTGGGGAGTTTCATCAGAAATTTCTTGCCACCTTACTCAGGAGTTGCTCCAAGGCGGGCCATAGAGCGTTTGGAGTCCGCCGTGAACATTGCATACAGATTCGAACCTTTCAATCGAGGGAGGGACAGCTTGTAGATTGAGCGTTTGGGGAGTTTTAGCAGAAATTTCTTGCCGCCTTACTCAGGAGTTGCTCCAAGGCTGTCCAGCTAACCTTTGGAGTGCGCCGTGAACAATGCATCCAGAATCGAACCTTTCAATCGCGTGGGCGCGACAGCTTGTAGACTGAGCGTTTGGGGAGTTTCATCAGAAATTTCTTGCCACCTTACTCAGGAGTTGCTCCAAGGCGGGGCAGAGAGCGTTTGGAGTCCGCCGTGAACAACGCATACAGATTCGAACCTTTCAATCGAGGGAGGGACAGCTTGTAGACTGAGCGTTTGGGGAGTTTTGTCAGAAATTTCTTGCGACCTTACTCAGGAGTTGCTCTAAGGCGGCCCAGCGAGCCTTTGGAGTGCGCCGTGACAATGCATCCAGAATCGAACCTTTCAATCGCGTGGGCGCGACAGCTTGTAGACTGAGCCTTTGGGGAGTTTTATCAGAAATTCTTGCCGCCCTACTCAGGTGTTGCTCTAAGGCGTGCCAGCTAACTTTTGGAGTGCGCCGTGAACAATGCATCCAGAATCGAACCTTTCAATCGCGTGGGCGCGACAGCTTGTAGACTGAGCCTTTGGGGAGTTTTATCAGAAATTCTTGCCGCCCTACTCAGGTGTTGCTCTAAGGCGGGCCAGCTAACTTTTGGAGTGCGCCGTGAACAATGCATCCAGAATCGAACCTTTCAATCGCGTGGGCGCGACAGCTTGTAGACTGAGCCTTTGGGGAGTTTTATCAGAAATTCTTGCCGCCCTACTCAGGAGTTGCTCTAAGGCGGCCCAGCGAGCCTTTGGAGTGCGCCGTGACAATGCATACAGAATCGAACATTTCAATTGAGGGGGGGGGGCAGCTTGTAGACTGAGCGTTTGGGGAGTTTTGTCAGAAATTTCTTGCCGCCTTACTCAGGAGTTGCTCCAAGGCGGGCCATAGAGCGTTTGGAGTCCGCCGTGAATATTACATACCGATTCGAACCTTTTAATCGAGGGAGGGACAGCTTGTAGACTGAGCGTTTGGGGAGTTTTATCAGAAATTCTTGTCGCCCTACTCAGGTGTTGCTCTAAGGCGGGCCAGCTAACCTTTGGAGTGCGCCGTGAACAATGCATCCAGAATCGAACCTTTCAATCGCGTGGGCGCGACAGCTTGTAGACTGAGCCTTTGGGGAGTTTTATCAGAAATTCTTGCCGCCCTACTCAGGTGTTGCTCTAAGGCGGGCCAGCTAACTTTTGGAGTGCGCCGTGAACATTGCATACAGATTCGAACCTTTCAATCGCGTGGGCGCGACAGCTTGTAGACTGACCGTTTGGAGAGTTTTGTCAGAAATTTCTTGCCGCCTTACTCAGGAGTTGCTCTAAAGCGGGCCAGTGAGCGTTTGGAGTCCGCCGTGAACATTGCATACAGATTCGAACATTTCAATGGAGAGGGGGAGGGACAGCTTGTAGACTGAGCCTTTGGGGAGTTTTATCAGAAATTCTTGCCGCCCTACTCAGGTGTTGCTCTAAGGCGGGCCAGCTAACTTTTGGAGTGCGCCGTGAACAACGCATACAGACTCGAACCTTTCAATCGAGGGAGGGACAGCTTGTAGACTGAGCGTTTGGGGAGTTTTGTCAGAAATTTCTTGCCGCCTTACTCAGGAGTTGCTCCAAGGCGGGCCATAGAGCGTTTGGAGTCCGCCGTGAACAATGCATACAGATTCGAACCTTTCAATCGAGGGAGGGACAGCTTGTAGACTGAGCGTTTGGGGAGTTTCATCAGAAATTTCTTGCCACCTTACTCAGGAGTTGCTCCAAGGCGGGCCAGCTAACCTCTGGAGAGCGACGTGAACATTTCATACAGATTCGAACCTTTTAATCGTGGGAGGGACAGATTGTAGACTGAGCGTTTGGGGAGTTTCATCAGAAATTTCTTGCCACCTTACTCAGGAGTTGCTCCAAGGCGGGGCAGAGAGCGTTTGGAGTCCGCCGTGAACATTGCATACAGATTCGAACCTTTCAATCGAGGGAGGGACAGCTTGTAGACTGAGCGTTTGGGGAGTTTCATCAGAAATTTCTTGCCACCTTACTCAGGAGTTGCTCCAAGGCGGGGCAGAGAGCGTTTGGAGTCCGCCGTGAACATTGCATACAGATTCGAACCTTTCAATCGAGGGAGGGACAGCTTGTAGACTGAGCGTTTGGGGAGTTTCATCAGAAATTTCTTGCCACCTTACTCAGGAGTTGCTCCAAGGCGGGCCATAGAGCGTTTGGAGTCCGCCGTGAACATTGCATACAGATTCGAACCTTTCAATCGAGGGAGGGACAGCTTGTAGATTGAGCGTTTGGGGAGTTTTAGCAGAAATTTCTTGCCGCCTTACTCAGGAGTTGCTCCAAGGCTGTCCAGCTAACCTTTGGAGTGCGCCGTGAACAATGCATCCAGAATCGAACCTTTCAATCGCGTGGGCGCGACAGCTTGTAGACTGAGCGTTTGGGGAGTTTCATCAGAAATTTCTTGCCACCTTACTCAGGAGTTGCTCCAAGGCGGGGCAGAGAGCGTTTGGAGTCCACCGTGAACAACGCATACAGATTCGAACCTTTCAATCGAGGGAGGGACAGCTTGTAGACTGAGCGTTTGGGGAGTTTTGTCAGAAATTTCTTGCGACCTTACTCAGGAGTTGCTCTAAGGCGGCCCAGCGAGCCTTTGGAGTGCGCCGTGACAATGCATCCAGAATCGAACCTTTCAATCGCGTGGGCGCGACAGCTTGTAGACTGAGCCTTTGGGGAGTTTTATCAGAAATTCTTGCCGCCCTACTCAGGTGTTGCTCTAAGGCGGGCCAGCTAACTTTTGGAGTGCGCCGTGAACAATGCATCCAGAATCGAACCTTTCAATCGCGTGGGCGCGACAGCTTGTAGACTGAGCCTTTGGGGAGTTTTATCAGAAATTCTTGCCGCCCTACTCAGGAGTTGCTCTAAGGCGGCCCAGCGAGCCTTTGGAGTGCGCCGTGACAATGCATACAGAATCGAACATTTCAATTGAGGGGGGGGGGGGCAGCTTGTAGACTGAGCGTTTGGGGAGTTTTGTCAGAAATTTCTTGCGACCTTACTCAGGAGTTGCTCTAAGGCGGCCCAGCGAGCCTTTGGAGTGCGCCGTGACAATGCATACAGAATCGAACATTTCAATTGAGGGGGGGGGCAGCTTGTAGACTGAGCGTTTGGGGAGTTTTGTCAGAAATTTCTTGCCGCCTTACTCAGGAGTTGCTCCAAGGCGGGCCATAGAGCGTTTGGAGTCCGCCGTGAATATTACATACCGATTCGAACCTTTTAATCGAGGGAGGGACAGCTTGTAGACTGAGCGTTTGGGGAGTTTTATCAGAAATTCTTGTCGCCCTACTCAGGTGTTGCTCTAAGGCGGGCCAGCTAACCTTTGGAGTGCGCCGTGAACAATGCATCCAGAATCGAACCTTTCAATCGCGTGGGCGCGACAGCTTGTAGACTGAGCCTTTGGGGAGTTTTATCAGAAATTCTTGCCGCCCTACTCAGGTGTTGCTCTAAGGCGGGCCAGCTAACTTTTGGAGTGCGCCGTGAACATTGCATACAGATTCGAACCTTTCAATCGCGTGGGCGCGACAGCTTGTAGACTGACCGTTTGGAGAGTTTTGTCAGAAATTTCTTGCCGCCTTACTCAGGAGTTGCTCTAAAGCGGGCCAGTGAGCGTTTGGAGTCCGCCGTGAACATTGCATACAGATTCGAACATTTCAATGGAGAGGGGGAGGGACAGCTTGTAGACTGAGCCTTTGGGGAGTTTTATCAGAAATTCTTGCCGCCCTACTCAGGTGTTGCTCTAAGGCGGGCCAG
The DNA here is from genome assembly GCA_947359475.1 of Heligmosomoides polygyrus bakeri. Classification (NCBI taxonomy): domain Eukaryota; kingdom Metazoa; phylum Nematoda; class Chromadorea; order Rhabditida; family Heligmosomidae; genus Heligmosomoides; species Heligmosomoides polygyrus. The sequence continues at coordinate 34,039,303 of OX375870.1, read as the reverse complement.
CTAACTTTTGGAGTGCGCCGTGAACAACGCATACAGACTCGAACCTTTCAATCGAGGGAGGGACAGCTTGTAGACTGAGCGTTTGGGGAGTTTTGTCAGAAATTTCTTGCCGCCTTACTCAGGAGTTGCTCCAAGGCGGGCCATAGAGCGTTTGGAGTCCGCCGTGAACAATGCATACAGATTCGAACCTTTCAATCGAGGGAGGGACAGCTTGTAGACTGAGCGTTTGGGGAGTTTCATCAGAAATTTCTTGCCACCTTACTCAGGAGTTGCTCCAAGGCGGGCCAGCTAACCTCTGGAGAGCGACGTGAACATTTCATACAGATTCGAACCTTTTAATCGTGGGAGGGACAGATTGTAGACTGAGCGTTTGGGGAGTTTCATCAGAAATTTCTTGCCACCTTACTCAGGAGTTGCTCCAAGGCGGGGCAGAGAGCGTTTGGAGTCCGCCGTGAACATTGCATACAGATTCGAACCTTTCAATCGAGGGAGGGACAGCTTGTAGACTGAGCGTTTGGGGAGTTTCATCAGAAATTTCTTGCCACCTTACTCAGGAGTTGCTCCAAGGCGGGGCAGAGAGCGTTTGGAGTCCGCCGTGAACAATGCATACAGATTCGAACCTTTCAATCGAGGGAGGGACAGCTTGTAGACTGAGCGTTTGGGGAGTTTCATCAGAAATTTCTTGCCACCTTACTCAGGAGTTGCTCCAAGGCGGGGCAGAGAGCGTTTGGAGTCCGCCGTGAACATTGCATACAGATTCGAACCTTTCAATCGAGGGAGGGACAGCTTGTAGACTGAGCGTTTGGGGAGTTTCATCAGAAATTTCTTGCCACCTTACTCAGGAGTTGCTCCAAGGCGGGGCAGAGAGCGTTTGGAGTCCACCGTGAACAACGCATACAGACTCGAACCTTTCAATCGAGGGAGGGACAGCTTGTAGACTTAGCGTTTGGGGAGTTTTATCAGAAATTTCTTGCCGCCTTACTCAGGAGTTGCTCTAAGGCGGCCCAGCGAGCCTTTGGAGTGCGCCGTGACAATGCATCCAGAATCGAACCTTTCAATCGCGTGGGCGCGACAGCTTGTAGACTGAGCCTTTGGGGAGTTTTATCAGAAATTCTTGCCGCCCTACTCAGGTGTTGCTCTAAGGCGGGCCAGCTAACTTTTGGAGTGCGCCGTGAACAATGCATCCAGAATCGAACCTTTCAATCGCGTGGGCGCGACAGCTTGTAGACTGAGCCTTTGGGGAGTTTTATCAGAAATTCTTGCCGCCCTACTCAGGAGTTGCTCTAAGGCGGCCCAGCGAGCCTTTGGAGTGCGCCGTGACAATGCATACAGAATCGAACATTTCAATTGAGGGGGGGGGCAGCTTGTAGACTGAGCGTTTGGGGAGTTTTGTCAGAAATTTCTTGCGACCTTACTCAGGAGTTGCTCTAAGGCGGCCCAGCGAGCCTTTGGAGTGCGCCGTGACAATGCATACAGAATGGAACATTTCAATTGAGGGGGGGGGGCAGCTTGTAGACTGAGCGTTTGGGGAGTTTTGTCAGAAATTTCTTGCCGCCTTACTCAGGAGTTGCTCCAAGGCGGGCCATAGAGCGTTTGGAGTCCGCCGTGAATATTACATACCGATTCGAACCTTTTAATCGAGGGAGGGACAGCTTGTAGACTGAGCGTTTGGGGAGTTTTATCAGAAATTCTTGTCGCCCTACTCAGGTGTTGCTCTAAGGCGGGCCAGCTAACCTTTGGAGTGCGCCGTGAACAATGCATCCAGAATCGAACCTTTCAATCGCGTGGGCGCGACAGCTTGTAGACTGAGCCTTTGGGGAGTTTTATCAGAAATTCTTGCCGCCCTACTCAGGTGTTGCTCTAAGGCGGGCCAGCTAACTTTTGGAGTCCGCCGTGAACATTGCATACAGATTCGAACCTTTCAATCGCGTGGGCGCGACAGCTTGTAGACTGAGCCTTTGGGGAGTTTTATCAGAAATTCTTGCCGCCCTACTCAGGTGTTGCTCTAAGGCGGGCCAGCTAACTTTTGGAGTGCGCCGTGAACATTGCATACAGATTCGAACCTTTCAATCGCGTGGGCGCGACAGCTTGTAGACTGACCGTTTGGAGAGTTTTGTCAGAAATTTCTTGCCGCCCTACTCAGGTGTTGCTCTAAGGCGGGCCAGCTAACTTTTGGAGTCCGCCGTGAACATTGCATACAGATTCGAACCTTTCAATCGCGTGGGCGCGACAGCTTGTAGACTGAGCCTTTGGGGAGTTTTATCAGAAATTCTTGCCGCCCTACTCAGGTGTTGCTCTAAGGCGGGCCAGCTAACTTTTGGAGTGCGCCGTGAACATTGCATACAGATTCGAACCTTTCAATCGCGTGGGCGCGACAGCTTGTAGACTGACCGTTTGGAGAGTTTTGTCAGAAATTTCTTGCCGCCTTACTCAGGAGTTGCTCTAAAGCGGGCCAGTGAGCGTTTGGAGTCCGCCGTGAACATTGCATACAGATTCGAACATTTCAATCGAGGGAGGGACAGCTTGTAGACTTAGCGTTTGGGGAGTTTTATCAGAAATTTCTTGCCGCCTTACTCAGGAGTTGCTCTAAGGCGGCCCAGCGAGCCTTTGGAGTGCGCCGTGACAATGCATCCAGAATCGAACCTTTCAATCGCGTGGGCGCGACAGCTTGTAGACTGAGCCTTTGGGGAGTTTTATCAGAAATTCTTGCCGCCCTACTCAGGTGTTGCTCTAAGGCGGGCCAGCTAACTTTTGGAGTGCGCCGTGAACAATGCATCCAGAATCGAACCTTTCAATCGCGTGGGCGCGACAGCTTGTAGACTGAGCCTTTGGGGAGTTTTATCAGAAATTCTTGCCGCCCTACTCAGGAGTTGCTCTAAGGCGGCCCAGCGAGCCTTTGGAGTGCGCCGTGACAATGCATACAGAATCGAACATTTCAATTGAGGGGGGGGGGGCAGCTTGTAGACTGAGCGTTTGGGGAGTTTTGTCAGAAATTTCTTGCGACCTTACTCAGGAGTTGCTCTAAGGCGGCCCAGCGAGCCTTTGGAGTGCGCCGTGACAATGCATACAGAATGGAACATTTCAATTGAGGGGGGGGGGGCAGCTTGTAGACTGAGCGTTTGGGGAGTTTTGTCAGAAATTTCTTGCCGCCTTACTCAGGAGTTGCTCCAAGGCGGGCCATAGAGCGTTTGGAGTCCGCCGTGAATATTACATACCGATTCGAACCTTTTAATCGAGGGAGGGACAGCTTGTAGACTGAGCGTTTGGGGAGTTTTATCAGAAATTCTTGTCGCCCTACTCAGGTGTTGCTCTAAGGCGGGCCAGCGAGCCTTTGGAGTGCGCCGTGACAATGCATACAGAATGGAACATTTCAATTGAGGGGGGGGGGGGGGCAGCTTGTAGACTGAGCGTTTGGGGAGTTTTGTCAGAAATTTCTTGCCGCCTTACTCAGGAGTTGCTCCAAGGCGGGGCAGAGAGCCTTTGGAGTGCGCCGTGACAATGCATCCAGAATCGAACCTTTCAATCGCGTGGGCGCGACAGCTTGTAGACTGAGCGTTTGGGGAGTTTTATCAGAAATTCTTGTCGCCCTACTCAGGTGTTGCTCTAAGGCGGGCCAGCGAGCCTTTGGAGTGCGCCGTGACAATGCATCCAGAATCGAACCTTTCAATCGCGTGGGCGCGACAGCTTGTAGACTGAGCCTTTGGGGAGTTTTATCAGAAATTCTTGCCGCCCTACTCAGGTGTTGCTCTAAGGCGGGCCAGCTAACTTTTGGAGTGCGCCGTGAACAATGCATCCAGAATCGAACCTTTCAATCGCGTGGGCGCGACAGCTTGTAGACTGAGCCTTTGGGGAGTTTTATCAGAAATTCTTGCCGCCCTACTCAGGAGTTGCTCTAAGGCGGCCCAGCGAGCCTTTGGAGTGCGCCGTGACAATGCATACAGAATCGAACATTTCAATTGAGGGGGGGGGGGGGCAGCTTGTAGACTGAGCGTTTGGGGAGTTTTGTCAGAAATTTCTTGCGACCTTACTCAGGAGTTGCTCTAAGGCGGCCCAGCGAGCCTTTGGAGTGCGCCGTGACAATGCATACAGAATGGAACATTTCAATTGAGGGGGGGGGGCAGCTTGTAGACTGAGCGTTTGGGGAGTTTTGTCAGAAATTTCTTGCCGCCTTACTCAGGAGTTGCTCCAAGGCGGGCCATAGAGCGTTTGGAGTCCGCCGTGAATATTACATACAGACTCGAACCTTTCAATCGAGGGAGGGACAGCTTGTAGACTTAGCGTTTGGGGAGTTTTATCAGAAATTTCTTGCCGCCTTACTCAGGAGTTGCTCTAAGGCGGCCCAGCGAGCCTTTGGAGTGCGCCGTGACAATGCATCCAGAATCGAACCTTTCAATCGCGTGGGCGCGACAGCTTGTAGACTGAGCCTTTGGGGAGTTTTATCAGAAATTCTTGCCGCCCTACTCAGGTGTTGCTCTAAGGCGGGCCAGCTAACTTTTGGAGTGCGCCGTGAACAATGCATCCAGAATCGAACCTTTCAATCGCGTGGGCGCGACAGCTTGTAGACTGAGCCTTTGGGGAGTTTTATCAGAAATTCTTGCCGCCCTACTCAGGAGTTGCTCTAAGGCGGCCCAGCGAGCCTTTGGAGTGCGCCGTGACAATGCATACAGAATCGAACATTTCAATTGAGGGGGGGGCAGCTTGTAGACTGAGCGTTTGGGGAGTTTTGTCAGAAATTTCTTGCGACCTTACTCAGGAGTTGCTCTAAGGCGGCCCAGCGAGCCTTTGGAGTGCGCCGTGACAATGCATACAGAATGGAACATTTCAATTGAGGGGGGGGGGGCAGCTTGTAGACTGAGCGTTTGGGGAGTTTTGTCAGAAATTTCTTGCCGCCTTACTCAGGAGTTGCTCCAAGGCGGGCCATAGAGCGTTTGGAGTCCGCCGTGAATATTACATACCGATTCGAACCTTTTAATCGAGGGAGGGACAGCTTGTAGACTGAGCGTTTGGGGAGTTTTATCAGAAATTCTTGTCGCCCTACTCAGGTGTTGCTCTAAGGCGGGCCAGCTAACCTTTGGAGTGCGCCGTGAACAATGCATCCAGAATCGAACCTTTCAATCGCGTGGGCGCGACAGCTTGTAGACTGAGCCTTTGGGGAGTTTTATCAGAAATTCTTGCCGCCCTACTCAGGTGTTGCTCTAAGGCGGGCCAGCTAACTTTTGGAGTCCGCCGTGAACATTGCATACAGATTCGAACCTTTCAATCGCGTGGGCGCGACAGCTTGTAGACTGAGCCTTTGGGGAGTTTTATCAGAAATTCTTGCCGCCCTACTCAGGTGTTGCTCTAAGGCGGGCCAGCTAACTTTTGGAGTGCGCCGTGAACATTGCATACAGATTCGAACCTTTCAATCGCGTGGGCGCGACAGCTTGTAGACTGACCGTTTGGAGAGTTTTGTCAGAAATTTCTTGCCGCCCTACTCAGGTGTTGCTCTAAGGCGGGCCAGCTAACTTTTGGAGTCCGCCGTGAACATTGCATACAGATTCGAACCTTTCAATCGCGTGGGCGCGACAGCTTGTAGACTGAGCCTTTGGGGAGTTTTATCAGAAATTCTTGCCGCCCTACTCAGGTGTTGCTCTAAGGCGGGCCAGCTAACTTTTGGAGTGCGCCGTGAACATTGCATACAGATTCGAACCTTTCAATCGCGTGGGCGCGACAGCTTGTAGACTGACCGTTTGGAGAGTTTTGTCAGAAATTTCTTGCCGCCTTACTCAGGAGTTGCTCTAAAGCGGGCCAGTGAGCGTTTGGAGTCCGCCGTGAACATTGCATACAGATTCGAACATTTCAATCGAGGGAGGGACAGCTTGTAGACTTAGCGTTTGGGGAGTTTTATCAGAAATTTCTTGCCGCCTTACTCAGGAGTTGCTCTAAGGCGGCCCAGCGAGCCTTTGGAGTGCGCCGTGACAATGCATCCAGAATCGAACCTTTCAATCGCGTGGGCGCGACAGCTTGTAGACTGAGCCTTTGGGGAGTTTTATCAGAAATTCTTGCCGCCCTACTCAGGTGTTGCTCTAAGGCGGGCCAGCTAACTTTTGGAGTGCGCCGTGAACAATGCATCCAGAATCGAACCTTTCAATCGCGTGGGCGCGACAGCTTGTAGACTGAGCCTTTGGGGAGTTTTATCAGAAATTCTTGCCGCCCTACTCAGGAGTTGCTCTAAGGCGGCCCAGCGAGCCTTTGGAGTGCGCCGTGACAATGCATACAGAATCGAACATTTCAATTGAGGGGGGGGGGGGGGCAGCTTGTAGACTGAGCGTTTGGGGAGTTTTGTCAGAAATTTCTTGCGACCTTACTCAGGAGTTGCTCTAAGGCGGCCCAGCGAGCCTTTGGAGTGCGCCGTGACAATGCATACAGAATGGAACATTTCAATTGAGGGGGGGGGGGCAGCTTGTAGACTGAGCGTTTGGGGAGTTTTGTCAGAAATTTCTTGCCGCCTTACTCAGGAGTTGCTCCAAGGCGGGCCATAGAGCGTTTGGAGTCCGCCGTGAATATTACATACCGATTCGAACCTTTTAATCGAGGGAGGGACAGCTTGTAGACTGAGCGTTTGGGGAGTTTTATCAGAAATTCTTGTCGCCCTACTCAGGTGTTGCTCTAAGGCGGGCCAGCTAACCTTTGGAGTGCGCCGTGAACAATGCATCCAGAATCGAACCTTTCAATCGCGTGGGCGCGACAGCTTGTAGACTGAGCCTTTGGGGAGTTTTATCAGAAATTCTTGCCGCCCTACTCAGGTGTTGCTCTAAGGCGGGCCAGCTAACTTTTGGAGTCCGCCGTGAACATTGCATACAGATTCGAACCTTTCAATCGCGTGGGCGCGACAGCTTGTAGACTGAGCCTTTGGGGAGTTTTATCAGAAATTCTTGCCGCCCTACTCAGGTGTTGCTCTAAGGCGGGCCAGCTAACTTTTGGAGTGCGCCGTGAACATTGCATACAGATTCGAACCTTTCAATCGCGTGGGCGCGACAGCTTGTAGACTGACCGTTTGGAGAGTTTTGTCAGAAATTTCTTGCCGCCCTACTCAGGAGTTGCTCTAAAGCGGGCCAGTGAGCGTTTGGAGTCCGCCGTGAACATTGCATACAGATTCGAACATTTCAATGGAGAGGGGGAGGGACAGCTTGAAGACTGAGCGTTTGGGGAGTTTTATCAGAAATTCTTGCCGCCCTACTCAGGTGTTGCTCTAAGGCGGGCCAGCTAACTTTTGGAGTGCGCCGTGAACAATGCATACAGAATCGAACGTTTCAATCGAGGGGGGGGCAGCTTGTAGACTGAGCGTTTGTTGAGTTTTATCAGAAATTTCTTGCCGCCCTACTCAGGTGTTGCTCTAAGGTGGGCCAGCTAACTTTTGGAGTGCGCCGTGAACATTGCATACAGATTCGAACATTTCAATCGAGAGGGGGAGGGACAGCTTGTAGACTGAGCGTTTGGGGAGTTTTATCAGAAATTCTTGCCGCCCTACTCAGGTGCTGCTCTAAAGCGGGCCAGAGCGTTTGGAGTGCGCCGTGAACAATGCATCCAGAATCAAACCTTTCAATCGCCTGGGCGCGACAGCTTGTAGACTGAGCCTTTGGGGAGTTTTATCAGAAATTCTTGCCGCCCTACTCAGGTGTTGCTCTAAGGCGGGCCAGCTAACCTTTGGAGTGCGCCGTGAACAATGCATACAGAATCGAACCTTTCAATCGCCTGGGCGCGACAGCTTGTAGACTGAGCCTTTGGGGAGTTTTATCAGAAATTCTTGCCGCCCTACTCAGGTGTTGCTCTAAGGCGGGCCAGCTAACTTTTGGAGTGCGCCGTGAACAATGCATACAGAATCGAACCTTTCAATCGCGTGGGCGCGACAGCTTGTAGACTGAGCGTTTGGGGAGTTTTATCAGAAATTCTTGCCGCCCTACTCAGGTGTTGCTCTAAGGCGGGCCAGCTAACTTTTGGAGTGCGCCGTGAACAATGCATACAGAATCGAACATTTCAATCGCGTGGGCGCGACAGCTTGTAGACTGAGCGTTTGGGGGGTTTTATCAGAAATTCTTGCCGCCCTACTCAGGTGTTGCTCTAAGGCGGGCCAGCTAACTTTTGGAGTGCGCCGTGAACATTGCATACAGAATCGAACATTTCAATCGCCTGGGCGCGACAGCTTGTAGACTGAGCCTTTGGGGAGTTTTATCAGAAATTCTTGCCGCCCTACTCAGGTGTTGCTCTAAGGCGGGCCAGCTAACTTTTGGAGTGCGCCGTGAACAATGCATACAGAATCGAACATTTCAATCGAGGGGGGGGGGCAGCTTGTAGACTGAGCGTTTGGGGAGTTTTATCAGAAATTTCTTGCCGCCCTACTCAGGTGTTGCTCTAAGGCGGGCCAGCCAACTTTTGGAGTGCGCCGTGAACATTGCATACAGATTCGAACATTTCAATCGAGAGGGGGAGGGACAGCTTGTAGACTGAGCGTTTGGGGAGTTTTATCAGAAATTCTTGCTGCCCTACTCAGGTGCTGCTCTAAAGCGGGCCAGAGAGCGTTTGGAGTGCGCCGTGAACAATGCATCCAGAATCAAACCTTTCAATCGCCTGGGCGCGACAGCTTGTAGACTGAGCCTTTGGGGAGTTTTATCAGAAATTCTTGCCGCCCTACTCAGGTGTTGCTCTAAGGCGGGCCAGCTAACCTTTGGAGTGCGCCGTGAACAATGCATACAGAATCGAACCTTTCAATCGCCTGGGCGCGACAGCTTGTAGACTGAGCCTTTGGGGAGTTTTATCAGAAATTCTTGCCGCCCTACTCAGGTGTTGCTCTAAGGCGGGCCAGCTAACTTTTGGAGTGCGCCGTGAACAATGCATACAGAATCGAACATTTCAATCGAGGGGGGGGGGGCAGCTTGTAGACTGAGCGTTTGTTGAGTTTTATCAGAAATTTCTTGCCGCCCTACTCAGGTGTTGCTCTAAGGTGGGCCAGCTAACTTTTGGAGTGCGCCGTGAACATTGCATACAGATTCGAACATTTCAATCGAGAGGGGGAGGGACAGCTTGTAGACTGAGCGTTTGGGGAGTTTTATCAGAAATTCTTGCCGCCCTACTCAGGTGCTGCTCTAAAGCGGGCCAGAGAGCGTTTGGAGTGCGCCGTGAACAATGCATCCAGAATCAAACCTTTCAATCGCCTGGGCGCGACAGCTTGTAGACTGAGCCTTTGGGGAGTTTTATCAGAAATTCTTGCCGCCCTACTCAGGTGTTGCTCTAAGGCGGGCCAGCTAACCTTTGGAGTGCGCCGTGAACAATGCATACAGAATCGAACCTTTCAATCGCCTGGGCGCGACAGCTTGTAGACTGAGCCTTTGGGGAGTTTTATCAGAAATTCTTGCCGCCCTACTCAGGTGTTGCTCTAAGGCGGGCCAGCTAACTTTTGGAGTGCGCCGTGAACAATGCATACAGAATCGAACCTTTCAATCGCGTGGGCGCGACAGCTTGTAGACTGAGCGTTTGGGGAGTTTTATCAGAAATTCTTGCCGCCCTACTCAGGTGTTGCTCTAAGGCGGGCCAGCTAACTTTTGGAGTGCGCCGTGAACAATGCATACAGAATCGAACATTTCAATCGCGTGGGCGCGACAGCTTGTAGACTGAGCGTTTGGGGGGTTTTATCAGAAATTCTTGCCGCCCTACTCAGGTGTTGCTCTAAGGCGGGCCAGCTAACTTTTGGAGTGCGCCGTGAACATTGCATACAGAATCGAACATTTCAATCGCCTGGGCGCGACAGCTTGTAGACTGAGCCTTTGGGGAGTTTTATCAGAAATTCTTGCCGCCCTACTCAGGTGTTGCTCTAAGGCGGGCCAGCTAACTTTTGGAGTGCGCCGTGAACAATGCATACAGAATCGAACATTTCAATCGAGGGGGGGGGCAGCTTGTAGACTGAGCGTTTGGGGAGTTTTATCAGAAATTTCTTGCCGCCCTACTCAGGTGTTGCTCTAAGGCGGGCCAGCCAACTTTTGGAGTGCGCCGTGAACATTGCATACAGATTCGAACATTTCAATCGAGAGGGGGAGGGACAGCTTGTAGACTGAGCGTTTGGGGAGTTTTATCAGAAATTCTTGCTGCCCTACTCAGGTGCTGCTCTAAAGCGGGCCAGAGAGCGTTTGGAGTGCGCCGTGAACAATGCATCCAGAATCAAACCTTTCAATCGCCTGGGCGCGACAGCTTGTAGACTGAGCCTTTGGGGAGTTTTATCAGAAATTCTTGCCGCCCTACTCAGGTGTTGCTCTAAGGCGGGCCAGCTAACCTTTGGAGTGCGCCGTGAACAATGCATACAGAATCGAACCTTTCAATCGCCTGGGCGCGACAGCTTGTAGACTGAGCCTTTGGGGAGTTTTATCAGAAATTCTTGCCGCCCTACTCAGGTGTTGCTCTAAGGCGGGCCAGCTAACTTTTGGAGTGCGCCGTGAACAATGCATACAGAATCGAACATTTCAATCGAGGGGGGGGGGCAGCTTGTAGACTGAGCGTTTGTTGAGTTTTATCAGAAATTTCTTGCCGCCCTACTCAGGTGTTGCTCTAAGGTGGGCCAGCTAACTTTTGGAGTGCGCCGTGAACATTGCATACAGATTCGAACATTTCAATCGAGAGGGGGAGGGACAGCTTGTAGACTGAGCGTTTGGGGAGTTTTATCAGAAATTCTTGCCGCCCTACTCAGGTGCTGCTCTAAAGCGGGCCAGAGAGCGTTTGGAGTGCGCCGTGAACAATGCATCCAGAATCAAACCTTTCAATCGCCTGGGCGCGACAGCTTGTAGACTGAGCCTTTGGGGAGTTTTATCAGAAATTCTTGCCGCCCTACTCAGGTGTTGCTCTAAGGCGGGCCAGCTAACCTTTGGAGTGCGCCGTGAACAATGCATACAGAATCGAACCTTTCAATCGCCTGGGCGCGACAGCTTGTAGACTGAGCCTTTGGGGAGTTTTATCAGAAATTCTTGCCGCCCTACTCAGGTGTTGCTCTAAGGCGGGCCAGCTAACTTTTGGAGTGCGCCGTGAACAATGCATACAGAATCGAACCTTTCAATCGCGTGGGCGCGACAGCTTGTAGACTGAGCGTTTGGGGAGTTTTATCAGAAATTCTTGCCGCCCTACTCAGGTGTTGCTCTAAGGCGGGCCAGCTAACTTTTGGAGTGCGCCGTGAACAATGCATACAGAATCGAACATTTCAATCGCGTGGGCGCGACAGCTTGTAGACTGAGCGTTTGGGGGGTTTTATCAGAAATTCTTGCCGCCCTACTCAGGTGTTGCTCTAAGGCGGGCCAGCTAACTTTTGGAGTGCGCCGTGAACATTGCATACAGAATCGAACATTTCAATCGCCTGGGCGCGACAGCTTGTAGACTGAGCCTTTGGGGAGTTTTATCAGAAATTCTTGCCGCCCTACTCAGGTGTTGCTCTAAGGCGGGCCAGCTAACTTTTGGAGTGCGCCGTGAACAATGCATACAGAATCGAACATTTCAATCGAGGGGGGGGGGCAGCTTGTAGACTGAGCGTTTGGGGAGTTTTATCAGAAATTTCTTGCCGCCCTACTCAGGTGTTGCTCTAAGGCGGGCCAGCCAACTTTTGGAGTGCGCCGTGAACATTGCATACAGATTCGAACATTTCAATCGAGGGGGGGGGGCAGCTTGTAGACTGAGCGTTTGGGGAGCTTTGTCAGAAATTTCTTGCCGCCCTACTCAGGTGTTGCTCTGAGGCGGGCGAGCTAACCTTTGGAGTGCGCCGTGAACAATGCATACAGAATCGAACCTTTCAATCGCGTGGCCGCGACAGCTTGTAGACTGAGCGTTTGGGGAGTTTTATCAGAAATTTCTTGCCGCCCTACTCAGGTGTTGCTCTAAGGCGGGCCAGCTAACTTTTGGAGTGCGCCGTGAACATTGCATACAGATTCGAACATTTCAATCGAGAGGGGGAGGGACAGCTTGTAGACTGAGCGTTTGGGGAGTTTTATCAGAAATTCTTGCTGCCCTACTCAGGTGCTGCTCTAAAGCGGGCCAGAGAGCGTTTGGAGTGCGCCGTGAACAATGCATCCAGAATCAAACCTTTCAATCGCCTGGGCGCGACAGCTTGTAGACTGAGCCTTTGGGGAGTTTTATCAGAAATTCTTGCCGCCCTACTCAGGTGTTGCTCTAAGGCGGGCCAGCTAACCTTTGGAGTGCGCCGTGAACAATGCATACAGAATCGAACCTTTCAATCGCCTGGGCGCGACAGCTTGTAGACTGAGCCTTTGGGGAGTTTTATCAGAAATTCTTGCCGCCCTACTCAGGAGTTGCTCTAAAGCGGGCCAGAGAGCGTTTGGAGTCCGCCGTGAACATTGCATACAGATTCGAACATTTCAATCGAGACGGGGAGGGACACCTTGTAGACTGAGCGTTTGAGTAGTTTTATCAGAAATTTCTTGCCGCCTTACTCAGAAGTTGCTCTAAAGCGGGCCAGTGAGCGTTTGGAGTCCGCCGTGAACATTGCATACAGATTCGAACATTTCAATGGAGAGGGGGAGGGACAGCTTGTAGACTGAGCCTTTGGGGAGTTTTATCAGAAATTCTTGCCGCCCTACTCAGGTGTTGCTCTAAGGCGGGCCAGCTAACCTTTGGAGTGCGCCGTGAACAATGCATACAGAATCGAACCTTTCAATCGCCTGGGCGCGACAGCTTGTAGACTGAGCCTTTGGGGAGTTTTATCAGAAATTCTTGCCGCCCTACTCAGGTGTTGCTCTAAGGCGGGCCAGCTAACCTTTGGAGTGCGCCGTGAACAATGCATACAGAATCGAACCTTTCAATCGCCTGGGCGCGACAGCTTGTAGACTGAGCCTTTGGGGAGTTTTATCAGAAATTCTTGCCGCCCTACTCAGGTGTTGCTCTAAGGCGGGCCAGCTAACTTTTGGAGTGCGCCGTGAACAATGCATACAGAATCGAACCTTTCAATCGCGTGGGCGCGACAGCTTGTAGACTGAGCGTTTGGGGAGTTTTATCAGAAATTCTTGCCGCCCTACTCAGGTGTTGCTCTAAGGCGGGCCAGCTAACTTTTGGAGTGCGCCGTGAACAATGCATACAGAATCGAACATTTCAATCGCGTGGGCGCGACAGCTTGTAGACTGAGCGTTTGGGGGGTTTTATCAGAAATTCTTGCCGCCCTACTCAGGTGTTGCTCTAAGGCGGGCCAGCTAACTTTTGGAGTGCGCCGTGAACATTGCATACAGAATCGAACATTTCAATCGCCTGGGCGCGACAGCTTGTAGACTGAGCCTTTGGGGAGTTTTATCAGAAATTCTTGCCGCCCTACTCAGGTGTTGCTCTAAGGCGGGCCAGCTAACTTTTGGAGTGCGCCGTGAACAATGCATACAGAATCGAACATTTCAATCGAGGGGGGGGGGGCAGCTTGTAGACTGAGCGTTTGGGGAGTTTTATCAGAAATTTCTTGCCGCCCTACTCAGGTGTTGCTCTAAGGCGGGCCAGCCAACTTTTGGAGTGCGCCGTGAACATTGCATACAGATTCGAACATTTCAATCGAGGGGGGGGGGCAGCTTGTAGACTGAGCGTTTGGGGAGCTTTGTCAGAAATTTCTTGCCGCCCTACTCAGGTGTTGCTCTGAGGCGGGCGAGCTAACCTTTGGAGTGCGCCGTGAACAATGCATACAGAATCGAACCTTTCAATCGCGTGGCCGCGACAGCTTGTAGACTGAGCGTTTGGGGAGTTTTATCAGAAATTTCTTGCCGCCCTACTCAGGTGTTGCTCTAAGGCGGGCCAGCTAACTTTTGGAGTGCGCCGTGAACATTGCATACAGATTCGAACATTTCAATCGAGAGGGGGAGGGACAGCTTGTAGACTGAGCGTTTGGGGAGTTTTATCAGAAATTCTTGCTGCCCTACTCAGGTGCTGCTCTAAAGCGGGCCAGAGAGCGTTTGGAGTGCGCCGTGAACAATGCATCCAGAATCAAACCTTTCAATCGCCTGGGCGCGACAGCTTGTAGACTGAGCCTTTGGGGAGTTTTATCAGAAATTCTTGCCGCCCTACTCAGGTGTTGCTCTAAGGCGGGCCAGCTAACCTTTGGAGTGCGCCGTGAACAATGCATACAGAATCGAACCTTTCAATCGCCTGGGCGCGACAGCTTGTAGACTGAGCCTTTGGGGAGTTTTATCAGAAATTCTTGCCGCCCTACTCAGGAGTTGCTCTAAAGCGGGCCAGAGAGCGTTTGGAGTCCGCCGTGAACATTGCATACAGATTCGAACATTTCAATCGAGACGGGGAGGGACACCTTGTAGACTGAGCGTTTGAGTAGTTTTATCAGAAATTTCTTGCCGCCTTACTCAGAAGTTGCTCTAAAGCGGGCCAGTGAGCGTTTGGAGTCCGCCGTGAACATTGCATACAGATTCGAACATTTCAATCGCGTGGGCGCGACAGCTTGTAGACTGAGCGTTTGGGGGGTTTTATCAGAAATTCTTGCCGCCCTACTCAGGTGTTGCTCTAAGGCGGGCCAGCTAACTTTTGGAGTGCGCCGTGAACAATGCATACAGAATCGAACCTTTCAATCGCGTGGGCGCGACAGCTTGTAGACTGAGCGTTTGGGGGGTTTTATCAGAAATTCTTGCCGCCCTACTCAGGTGTTGCTCTAAGGCGGGCCAGCTAACCTTTGGAGTGCGCCGTGAACAATGCATGCAGAATCGAACCTTTCAATCGCCTGGGCGCGACAGCTTGTAGACTGAGCCTTTGGGGAGTTTTATCAGAAATTCTTGCCGCCCTACTCAGGAGTTGCTCTAAAGCGGGCCAGAGAGCGTTTGGAGTCCGCCGTGAACATTGTATACAGATTCGAACATTTCAATCGAGACGGGGAGGGACACCTTGTAGACTGAGCGTTTGAGTAGTTTTATCAGAAATTTCTTGCCGCCTTACTCAGAAGTTGCTCTAAAGCGGGCCAGTGAGCGTTTGGAGTCCGCCGTGAACATTGCATACAGATTCGAACATTTCAATCGCGTGGGCGCGACAGCTTGTAGACTGAGCGTTTGGGGGGTTTTATCAGAAATTCTTGCCGCCCTACTCAGGTGTTGCTCTAAGGCGGGCCAGCTAACTTTTGGAGTGCGCCGTGAACAATGCATACAGAATCGAACATTTCAATCGAGGGGGGGGGGGGCAGCTTGTAGACTGAGCGTTTGGGGAGTTTTATCAGAAATTTCTTGCCGCCTTACTCAGGTGTTGCTCTAAGGCGGGCCAGCTAACTTTTGGAGTGCGCCGTGAACAATGCATACAGAATCGAACCTTTCAATCGCGTGGGCGCGACAGCTTGTAGACTGAGCGTTTGGGGGGTTTTATCAGAAATTCTTGCCGCCCTACTCAGGTGTTGCTCTAAGGCGGGCCAGCTAACTTTTGGAGTGCGCCGTGAACAATGCATACAGAATCGAACATTTCAATCGAGGGGGGGGGCAGCTTGTAGACTGAGCGTTTGGGGAGTTTTATCAGAAATTTCTTGCCGCCCTACTCAGGAGTTGCTCTAAGGCTGGCCAGCTAACTTTTGGAGTGCGCCGTGAACAATGCATACAGAATCGAACCTTTCAATCGCCTGGGCGCGACACCTTGTAGACTGAGCCTTTGGGGAGTTTTATCAGAAATTCTTGCCGCCCTACTCAGGTGTTGCTCTAAGGCGGGCCAGCTAACTTTGGAGTGCGCCGTGAACAATGCATACAGAATCGAACATTTCAATCGAGGGGGGGGAGGGCAGCTTGTAGACTGAGCGTTTGGGGAGTTTTATCAGAAATTTCTTGCCGCCCTACTCAGGTGTTGCTCTAAGGCGGGCCAGCTAACTTTGGAGTGCGCCGTGAACAATGCATACAGAATCGAACATTTCAATCGAGGGGGGGGAGGGCAGCTTGTAGACTGAGCGTTTGGGGAGTTTTATCAGAAATTTCTTGCCGCCCTACTCAGGTGTTGCTCTAAGGCGGGCCAGCTAACTTTTGGAGTGCGCCGTGAACATTGCATACAGATTCGAACATTTCAATCGCGTGGCCGCGACAGCTTGTAGACTGAGCGTTTGGGGAGTTTTATCAGAAATTCTTGCCGCCCTACTCAGGTGTTGCTCTAAGGCGGGCCAGCTAACCTTTGGAGTGCGCCTTGAACAATGCATACAGAATCGAACCTTTCAATCGCGTGGGCGCGACAGCTTGTAGACTGAGCGTTTGGGGAGTTTTATCAGAAATTTCTTGCCGCCCTACTCAGGAGTTGCTCTAAGGCGGGCCAGCTAACTTTTGGAGTGCGCCGTGAACAATGCATACAGAATCGAACCTTTCAATCGCCTGGGCGCGACAGCTTGTAGACTGAGCCTTTGGGGAGTTTTATCAGAAATTCTTGCCGCCCTACTCAGGTGTTGCTCTAAGGCGGGCCAGCTAACTTTTGGAGTGCGCCGTGAACAATGCATACAGAATCGAACATTTCAATCGAGGGGGGGGCAGCTTGTAGACTGAGCGTTTGGGGAGTTTTATCAGAAATTTCTTGCCGCCCTACTCAGGTGTTGCTCTAAGGCGGGCCAGCTAACTTTTGGAGTCCGCCGTGAACATTGCATACAGATTCGAACATTTCAATCGAGAGGGGGAGGGACAGCTTGTAGACTGAGCGTTTGGGGAGTTTTATCAGAAATTCTTGCCGCCCTACTCAGGTGTTGCTCTAAGGCGGGCCAGCTAACTTTAGGAGTGCGCCGTGAACATTGCATACAGATTCGAACATTTCAATCGAGGGGGGGGGGCAGCTTGTAGACTGAGCGTTTGGGGAGCTTTGTCAGAAATTTCTTGCCGCCCTACTCAGGTGTTGCTCTGAGGCGGGCGAGCTAACCTTTGGAGTGCGCCGTGAACAATGCATACAGAATCGAACCTTTCAATCGCGTGGCCGCGACAGCTTGTAGACTGAGCGTTTGGGGAGTTTTATCAGAAATTCTTGCCGCCCTACTCAGGTGTTGCTCTAAGGCGGGCCAGCTAACCTTTGGAGTGCGCCTTGAACAATGCATACAGAATCGAACCTTTCAATCGCGTGGGCGCGACAGCTTGTAGACTGACCGTTTGGAGAGTTTTGTCAGAAATTTCTTGCCGCCTTACTCAGGTGTTGCTCTAAGGCGGGCCAGCTAACCTTTGGAGTGCGCCTTGAACAATGCATACAGAATCGAACCTTTCAATCGCGTGGGCGCGACAGCTTGTAGACTGAGCATTTGGGGAGTTTTATCAGAAATTCTTGCCGCCCTACTCAGGTGTTGCTCTAAGGCGGGCCAGCTAACCTTTGGAGTGCGCCTTGAACAATGCATACAGAATCGAACCTTTCAATCGCGTGGGCGCGACAGCTTGTAGACTGAGCGTTTGGGGAGTTTTATCAGAAATTCTTGCCGCCCTACTCAGGTGTTGCTCTAAGGCGGGCCAGCTAACTTTTGGAGTGCGCCGTGAACATTGCATACAGATTCGAACATTTCAATCGAGGGGGGGGGGGGCAGCTTGTAGAATGAGCGTTTGGGGAGCTTTGTCAGAAATTTCTTGCCGCCCTACTCAGGTGTTGCTCTAAGGCGGGCGAGCTAACCTTTGGAGTGCGCCGTGAACAATGCATACAGATTCGAACATTTCAATCGAGAGGAGGAGGGACAGCTTGTAGACTGAGCGTTTGGGGAGTTTCATCAGAAATTTCTTGCCACCTTACTCAGGAGTTGCTCCAAGGCGGGGCAGAGAGCGTTTGGAGTCCGCCGTGAACATTGCATACAGATTCGAACCTTTTAATCGAGGGAGGGACAGATTGTAGACTGAGCGTTTGGGGAGTTTCATCAGAAATTTCTTGCCACCTTACTCAGGAGTTGCTCCAAGGCGGGGCAGAGAGCGTTTGGAGTGCGCCGTGAACATTGCATACAGATTCGAACCTTTCAATCAAGGGAGGGACAGCTTGTAGACTGAGCGTTTGGGGAGTTTCATCAGAAATTTCTTGCCGCCTTACTCAGGAGTTGCTCCAAGGCGGGGCAGAGAGCGTTTGGAGTGCGCCGTGAACATTGCATACAGATTCGAACCTTTCAATCGAGGGAGGGACAGCTTGTAGACTGAGCGTTTGGGGAGTTTCATCAGAAATTTCTTGCCGCCTTACTCAGGAGTTGCTCCAAGGCGGGCCATAGAGCGTTTGGAGTCCGCCATGAACAATGCATACAGAATCGAACATTTCAATCGCGTGGGCGCGACAGCTTGTAGACTGAGCGTTTGGGGGGTTTTATCAGAAATTCTTGCCGCCCTACTCAGGTGTTGCTCTAAGGCGGGCCAGCTAACTTTTGGAGTGCGCCGTGAACAATGCATACAGAATCGAACATTTCAATCGAGGGGGGGGCAGCTTGTAGACTGAGCGTTTGGGGAGTTTTATCAGAAATTTCTTGCCGCCTTACTCAGGTGTTGCTCTAAGGCGGGCCAGCTAACTTTTGGAGTGCGCCGTGAACAATGCATACAGAATCGAACCTTTCAATCGCGTGGGCGCGACAGCTTGTAGACTGAGCGTTTGGGGGGTTTTATCAGAAATTCTTGCCGCCCTACTCAGGTGTTGCTCTAAGGCGGGCCAGCTAACCTTTGGAGTGCGCCGTGAACAATGCATGCAGAATCGAACCTTTCAATCGCCTGGGCGCGACAGCTTGTAGACTGAGCCTTTGGGGAGTTTTATCAGAAATTCTTGCCGCCCTACTCAGGAGTTGCTCTAAAGCGGGCCAGAGAGCGTTTGGAGTCCGCCGTGAACATTGTATACAGATTCGAACATTTCAATCGAGACGGGGAGGGACACCTTGTAGACTGAGCGTTTGAGTAGTTTTATCAGAAATTTCTTGCCGCCTTACTCAGAAGTTGCTCTAAAGCGGGCCAGTGAGCGTTTGGAGTCCGCCGTGAACATTGCATACAGATTCGAACATTTCAATCGCGTGGGCGCGACAGCTTGTAGACTGAGCGTTTGGGGGGTTTTATCAGAAATTCTTGCCGCCCTACTCAGGTGTTGCTCTAAGGCGGGCCAGCTAACTTTTGGAGTGCGCCGTGAACAATGCATACAGAATCGAACATTTCAATCGAGGGGGGGGGGCAGCTTGTAGACTGAGCGTTTGGGGAGTTTTATCAGAAATTTCTTGCCGCCTTACTCAGGTGTTGCTCTAAGGCGGGCCAGCTAACTTTTGGAGTGCGCCGTGAACAATGCATACAGAATCGAACCTTTCAATCGCGTGGGCGCGACAGCTTGTAGACTGAGCGTTTGGGGGGTTTTATCAGAAATTCTTGCCGCCCTACTCAGGTGTTGCTCTAAGGCGGGCCAGCTAACTTTTGGAGTGCGCCGTGAACAATGCATACAGAATCGAACATTTCAATCGAGGGGGGGGCAGCTTGTAGACTGAGCGTTTGGGGAGTTTTATCAGAAATTTCTTGCCGCCCTACTCAGGAGTTGCTCTAAGGCTGGCCAGCTAACTTTTGGAGTGCGCCGTGAACAATGCATACAGAATCGAACCTTTCAATCGCCTGGGCGCGACACCTTGTAGACTGAGCCTTTGGGGAGTTTTATCAGAAATTCTTGCCGCCCTACTCAGGTGTTGCTCTAAGGCGGGCCAGCTAACTTTGGAGTGCGCCGTGAACAATGCATACAGAATCGAACATTTCAATCGAGGGGGGGGAGGGCAGCTTGTAGACTGAGCGTTTGGGGAGTTTTATCAGAAATTTCTTGCCGCCCTACTCAGGTGTTGCTCTAAGGCGGGCCAGCTAACTTTGGAGTGCGCCGTGAACAATGCATACAGAATCGAACATTTCAATCGAGGGGGGGGGGAGGGCAGCTTGTAGACTGAGCGTTTGGGGAGTTTTATCAGAAATTTCTTGCCGCCCTACTCAGGTGTTGCTCTAAGGCGGGCCAGCTAACTTTTGGAGTGCGCCGTGAACATTGCATACAGATTCGAACATTTCAATCGCGTGGCCGCGACAGCTTGTAGACTGAGCGTTTGGGGAGTTTTATCAGAAATTCTTGCCGCCCTACTCAGGTGTTGCTCTAAGGCGGGCCAGCTAACCTTTGGAGTGCGCCTTGAACAATGCATACAGAATCGAACCTTTCAATCGCGTGGGCGCGACAGCTTGTAGACTGAGCGTTTGGGGAGTTTTATCAGAAATTTCTTGCCGCCCTACTCAGGAGTTGCTCTAAGGCGGGCCAGCTAACTTTTGGAGTGCGCCGTGAACAATGCATACAGAATCGAACCTTTCAATCGCCTGGGCGCGACAGCTTGTAGACTGAGCCTTTGGGGAGTTTTATCAGAAATTCTTGCCGCCCTACTCAGGTGTTGCTCTAAGGCGGGCCAGCTAACTTTTGGAGTGCGCCGTGAACAATGCATACAGAATCGAACATTTCAATCGAGGGGGGGGCAGCTTGTAGACTGAGCGTTTGGGGAGTTTTATCAGAAATTTCTTGCCGCCCTACTCAGGTGTTGCTCTAAGGCGGGCCAGCTAACTTTTGGAGTCCGCCGTGAACATTGCATACAGATTCGAACATTTCAATCGAGAGGGGGAGGGACAGCTTGTAGACTGAGCGTTTGGGGAGTTTTATCAGAAATTCTTGCCGCCCTACTCAGGTGTTGCTCTAAGGCGGGCCAGCTAACTTTAGGAGTGCGCCGTGAACATTGCATACAGATTCGAACATTTCAATCGAGGGGGGGGGGGGGCAGCTTGTAGACTGAGCGTTTGGGGAGCTTTGTCAGAAATTTCTTGCCGCCCTACTCAGGTGTTGCTCTGAGGCGGGCGAGCTAACCTTTGGAGTGCGCCGTGAACAATGCATACAGAATCGAACCTTTCAATCGCGTGGCCGCGACAGCTTGTAGACTGAGCGTTTGGGGAGTTTTATCAGAAATTCTTGCCGCCCTACTCAGGTGTTGCTCTAAGGCGGGCCAGCTAACCTTTGGAGTGCGCCTTGAACAATGCATACAGAATCGAACCTTTCAATCGCGTGGGCGCGACAGCTTGTAGACTGACCGTTTGGAGAGTTTTGTCAGAAATTTCTTGCCGCCTTACTCAGGTGTTGCTCTAAGGCGGGCCAGCTAACCTTTGGAGTGCGCCTTGAACAATGCATACAGAATCGAACCTTTCAATCGCGTGGGCGCGACAGCTTGTAGACTGAGCGTTTGGGGAGTTTTATCAGAAATTCTTGCCGCCCTACTCAGGTGTTGCTCTAAGGCGGGCCAGCTAACCTTTGGAGTGCGCCTTGAACAATGCATACAGAATCGAACCTTTCAATCGCGTGGGCGCGACAGCTTGTAGACTGAGCGTTTGGGGAGTTTTATCAGAAATTCTTGCCGCCCTACTCAGGTGTTGCTCTAAGGCGGGCCAGCTAACTTTTGGAGTGCGCCGTGAACATTGCATACAGATTCGAACATTTCAATCGAGGGGGGGGGGGCAGCTTGTAGAATGAGCGTTTGGGGAGCTTTGTCAGAAATTTCTTGCCGCCCTACTCAGGTGTTGCTCTAAGGCGGGCGAGCTAACCTTTGGAGTGCGCCGTGAACAATGCATACAGATTCGAACATTTCAATCGCCTGGGCGCGACAGCTTGTAGACTGAGCCTTTGGGGAGTTTTATCAGAAATTCTTGCCGCCCTACTCAGGTGTTGCTCTAAGGCGGGCCAGCTAACTTTGGAGTGCGCCGTGAACAATGCATACAGAATCGAACATTTCAATCGAGGGGGGGGAGGGCAGCTTGTAGACTGAGCGTTTGGGGAGTTTTATCAGAAATTTCTTGCCGCCCTACTCAGGTGTTGCTCTAAGGCGGGCCAGCTAACTTTGGAGTGCGCCGTGAACAATGCATACAGAATCGAACATTTCAATCGAGGGGGGGGGGAGGGCAGCTTGTAGACTGAGCGTTTGGGGAGTTTTATCAGAAATTTCTTGCCGCCCTACTCAGGTGTTGCTCTAAGGCGGGCCAGCTAACTTTTGGAGTGCGCCGTGAACATTGCATACAGATTCGAACATTTCAATCGCGTGGCCGCGACAGCTTGTAGACTGAGCGTTTGGGGAGTTTTATCAGAAATTCTTGCCGCCCTACTCAGGTGTTGCTCTAAGGCGGGCCAGCTAACCTTTGGAGTGCGCCTTGAACAATGCATACAGAATCGAACCTTTCAATCGCGTGGGCGCGACAGCTTGTAGACTGAGCGTTTGGGGAGTTTTATCAGAAATTTCTTGCCGCCCTACTCAGGAGTTGCTCTAAGGCGGGCCAGCTAACTTTTGGAGTGCGCCGTGAACAATGCATACAGAATCGAACCTTTCAATCGCCTGGGCGCGACAGCTTGTAGACTGAGCCTTTGGGGAGTTTTATCAGAAATTCTTGCCGCCCTACTCAGGTGTTGCTCTAAGGCGGGCCAGCTAACTTTTGGAGTGCGCCGTGAACAATGCATACAGAATCGAACATTTCAATCGAGGGGGGGGCAGCTTGTAGACTGAGCGTTTGGGGAGTTTTATCAGAAATTTCTTGCCGCCCTACTCAGGTGTTGCTCTAAGGCGGGCCAGCTAACTTTTGGAGTCCGCCGTGAACATTGCATACAGATTCGAACATTTCAATCGAGAGGGGGAGGGACAGCTTGTAGACTGAGCGTTTGGGGAGTTTTATCAGAAATTCTTGCCGCCCTACTCAGGTGTTGCTCTAAGGCGGGCCAGCTAACTTTAGGAGTGCGCCGTGAACATTGCATACAGATTCGAACATTTCAATCGAGGGGGGGGGGGGGGGGGGCAGCTTGTAGACTGAGCGTTTGGGGAGCTTTGTCAGAAATTTCTTGCCGCCCTACTCAGGTGTTGCTCTGAGGCGGGCGAGCTAACCTTTGGAGTGCGCCGTGAACAATGCATACAGAATCGAACCTTTCAATCGCGTGGCCGCGACAGCTTGTAGACTGAGCGTTTGGGGAGTTTTATCAGAAATTCTTGCCGCCCTACTCAGGTGTTGCTCTAAGGCGGGCCAGCTAACCTTTGGAGTGCGCCTTGAACAATGCATACAGAATCGAACCTTTCAATCGCGTGGGCGCGACAGCTTGTAGACTGACCGTTTGGAGAGTTTTGTCAGAAATTTCTTGCCGCCTTACTCAGGTGTTGCTCTAAGGCGGGCCAGCTAACCTTTGGAGTGCGCCTTGAACAATGCATACAGAATCGAACCTTTCAATCGCGTGGGCGCGACAGCTTGTAGACTGAGCGTTTGGGGAGTTTTATCAGAAATTCTTGCCGCCCTACTCAGGTGTTGCTCTAAGGCGGGCCAGCTAACCTTTGGAGTGCGCCTTGAACAATGCATACAGAATCGAACCTTTCAATCGCGTGGGCGCGACAGCTTGTAGACTGAGCGTTTGGGGAGTTTTATCAGAAATTCTTGCCGCCCTACTCAGGTGTTGCTCTAAGGCGGGCCAGCTAACTTTTGGAGTGCGCCGTGAACATTGCATACAGATTCGAACATTTCAATCGAGGGGGGGGGCAGCTTGTAGAATGAGCGTTTGGGGAGCTTTGTCAGAAATTTCTTGCCGCCCTACTCAGGTGTTGCTCTAAGGCGGGCGAGCTAACCTTTGGAGTGCGCCGTGAACAATGCATACAGATTCGAACATTTCAATCGAGAGGAGGAGGGACAGCTTGTAGACTGAGCGTTTGGGGAGTTTCATCAGAAATTTCTTGCCACCTTACTCAGGAGTTGCTCCAAGGCGGGGCATAGAGCGTTTGGAGTCCGCCGTGAACATTGCATACAGAATCGAACCTTTTAATCGAGGGAGGGACAGATTGTAGACTGAGCGTTTGGGGAGTTTCATCAGAAATTTCTTGCCACCTTACTCAGGAGTTGCTCCAAGGCGGGGCAGAGAGCGTTTGGAGTGCGCCGTGAACATTGCATACAGATTCGAACCTTTCAATCGAGGGAGGGACAGCTTGTAGACTGAGCGTTTGGGGAGTTTCATCAGAAATTTCTTGCCGCCTTACTCAGGAGTTGCTCCAAGGCGGGCCATAGAGCGTTTGGAGTCCGCCATGAACAATGCATACAGAATCGAACATTTCAATCGAGGGAGGGACAGCTTGTAGACTGAGCGTTTGGGGAGTTTCATCAGAAATTTCTTGCCACCTTACTCAGGAGTTGCTCCAAGGCGGGCCAGCTAACCTCTGGTGAGCGACGTGAACATTTCATACAGAATCGAACATTTCAATTGAGGGGGGGGGGGGGCAGCTTGTAGACTGAGCGTTTGGGGAGTTTTGTCAGAAATTTCTTGCCGCCTTACTCAGGAGTTGCTCCAAGGCGGGCCATAGAGCGTTTGGAGTGCGCCGTGAACATTGCATACAGATTCGAACCTTTCAATCGAGGGAGGGACAGCTTGTAGACTGAGCGTTTGGGGAGTTTCATCAGAAATTTCTTGCCACCTTACTCAGGAGTTGCTCCAAGGCGGGGCAGAGAGCGTTTGGAGTCCGCCGTGAACAACGCATACAGATTCGAACCTTTCAATCGAGGGAGGGACAGCTTGTAGACTGAGCGTTTGGGGAGTTTCATCAGAAATTTCTTGCCACCTTACTCAGGAGTTGCTCCAAGGCGGGCCAGCTAACCTCTGGTGAGCGACGTGAACATTTCATACAGAATCGAACATTTCAATTGAGGGGGGGGGGGGGGCAGCTTGTAGACTGAGCGTTTGGGGAGTTTTGTCAGAAATTTCTTGCCGCCTTACTCAGGAGTTGCTCCAAGGCGGGCCATAGAGCGTTTGGAGTGCGCCGTGAACATTGCATACAGATTCGAACCTTTCAATCGAGGGAGGGACAGCTTGTAGACTGAGCGTTTGGGGAGTTTCATCAGAAATTTCTTGCCGCCTTACTCAGGAGTTGCTCCAAGGCGGGCCATGGAGCGTTTGGAGTCCGCCATGAACAATGCATACAGAATCGAACATTTCAATCGAGGGGGGGGGCTATTTGTAGACTGAGCGTTTGGGGAGTTTTGTCAGAAATTTCTTGCCGCCTTACACAGGAGTTGCTCTAAGGCGGGCCAGAGAGCGTTTGGAGTCCGCCGTGAACATTGCATACAGATTCGAACCTTTTAATCGTGGGAGGGACAGATTGTAGACTGAGCGCTTGGGGAGTTTCATCAGAAATTTCTTGCCACCTTACTCAGGAGTTGCTCCAAGGCGGGGCAGAGAGCGTTTGGAGTCCGCCGTGAACAATGCATACAGAATCGAACATTTCAATCGAGGGGGGGGCAGCTTGTAGACTGAGCGTTTGGGGAGTTTTATCAGAAATTTCTTGCCGCCTTACTCAGGTGTTGCTCTAAGGCGGGCCAGCTAACTTTTGGAGTGCGCCGTGAACAATGCATACAGAATCGAACCTTTCAATCGCGTGGGCGCGACAGCTTGTAGACTGAGCGTTTGGGGGGTTTTATCAGAAATTCTTGCCGCCCTACTCAGGTGTTGCTCTAAGGCGGGCCAGCTAACCTTTGGAGTGCGCCGTGAACAATGCATGCAGAATCGAACCTTTCAATCGCCTGGGCGCGACAGCTTGTAGACTGAGCCTTTGGGGAGTTTTATCAGAAATTCTTGCCGCCCTACTCAGGAGTTGCTCTAAAGCGGGCCAGAGAGCGTTTGGAGTCCGCCGTGAACATTGTATACAGATTCGAACATTTCAATCGAGACGGGGAGGGACACCTTGTAGACTGAGCGTTTGAGTAGTTTTATCAGAAATTTCTTGCCGCCTTACTCAGAAGTTGCTCTAAAGCGGGCCAGTGAGCGTTTGGAGTCCGCCGTGAACATTGCATACAGATTCGAACATTTCAATCGCGTGGGCGCGACAGCTTGTAGACTGAGCGTTTGGGGGGTTTTATCAGAAATTCTTGCCGCCCTACTCAGGTGTTGCTCTAAGGCGGGCCAGCTAACTTTTGGAGTGCGCCGTGAACAATGCATACAGAATCGAACATTTCAATCGAGGGGGGGGGGGCAGCTTGTAGACTGAGCGTTTGGGGAGTTTTATCAGAAATTTCTTGCCGCCTTACTCAGGTGTTGCTCTAAGGCGGGCCAGCTAACTTTTGGAGTGCGCCGTGAACAATGCATACAGAATCGAACATTTCAATCGAGGGGGGGGGCAGCTTGTAGACTGAGCGTTTGGGGAGTTTTATCAGAAATTTCTTGCCGCCCTACTCAGGAGTTGCTCTAAGGCTGGCCAGCTAACTTTTGGAGTGCGCCGTGAACAATGCATACAGAATCGAACCTTTCAATCGCCTGGGCGCGACACCTTGTAGACTGAGCCTTTGGGGAGTTTTATCAGAAATTCTTGCCGCCCTACTCAGGTGTTGCTCTAAGGCGGGCCAGCTAACTTTGGAGTGCGCCGTGAACAATGCATACAGAATCGAACATTTCAATCGAGGGGGGGGAGGGCAGCTTGTAGACTGAGCGTTTGGGGAGTTTTATCAGAAATTTCTTGCCGCCCTACTCAGGTGTTGCTCTAAGGCGGGCCAGCTAACTTTGGAGTGCGCCGTGAACAATGCATACAGAATCGAACATTTCAATCGAGGGGGGGGGGGAGGGCAGCTTGTAGACTGAGCGTTTGGGGAGTTTTATCAGAAATTTCTTGCCGCCCTACTCAGGTGTTGCTCTAAGGCGGGCCAGCTAACTTTTGGAGTGCGCCGTGAACATTGCATACAGATTCGAACATTTCAATCGCGTGGCCGCGACAGCTTGTAGACTGAGCGTTTGGGGAGTTTTATCAGAAATTCTTGCCGCCCTACTCAGGTGTTGCTCTAAGGCGGGCCAGCTAACCTTTGGAGTGCGCCTTGAACAATGCATACAGAATCGAACCTTTCAATCGCGTGGGCGCGACAGCTTGTAGACTGAGCGTTTGGGGAGTTTTATCAGAAATTTCTTGCCGCCCTACTCAGGAGTTGCTCTAAGGCGGGCCAGCTAACTTTTGGAGTGCGCCGTGAACAATGCATACAGAATCGAACCTTTCAATCGCCTGGGCGCGACAGCTTGTAGACTGAGCCTTTGGGGAGTTTTATCAGAAATTCTTGCCGCCCTACTCAGGTGTTGCTCTAAGGCGGGCCAGCTAACTTTTGGAGTGCGCCGTGAACAATGCATACAGAATCGAACATTTCAATCGAGGGGGGGGCAGCTTGTAGACTGAGCGTTTGGGGAGTTTTATCAGAAATTTCTTGCCGCCCTACTCAGGTGTTGCTCTAAGGCGGGCCAGCTAACTTTTGGAGTCCGCCGTGAACATTGCATACAGATTCGAACATTTCAATCGAGAGGGGGAGGGACAGCTTGTAGACTGAGCGTTTGGGGAGTTTTATCAGAAATTCTTGCCGCCCTACTCAGGTGTTGCTCTAAGGCGGGCCAGCTAACTTTAGGAGTGCGCCGTGAACATTGCATACAGATTCGAACATTTCAATCGAGGGGGGGGGGGGGCAGCTTGTAGACTGAGCGTTTGGGGAGCTTTGTCAGAAATTTCTTGCCGCCCTACTCAGGTGTTGCTCTGAGGCGGGCGAGCTAACCTTTGGAGTGCGCCGTGAACAATGCATACAGAATCGAACCTTTCAATCGCGTGGCCGCGACAGCTTGTAGACTGAGCGTTTGGGGAGTTTTATCAGAAATTCTTGCCGCCCTACTCAGGTGTTGCTCTAAGGCGGGCCAGCTAACCTTTGGAGTGCGCCTTGAACAATGCATACAGAATCGAACCTTTCAATCGCGTGGGCGCGACAGCTTGTAGACTGACCGTTTGGAGAGTTTTGTCAGAAATTTCTTGCCGCCTTACTCAGGTGTTGCTCTAAGGCGGGCCAGCTAACCTTTGGAGTGCGCCTTGAACAATGCATACAGAATCGAACCTTTCAATCGCGTGGGCGCGACAGCTTGTAGACTGAGCGTTTGGGGAGTTTTATCAGAAATTCTTGCCGCCCTACTCAGGTGTTGCTCTAAGGCGGGCCAGCTAACCTTTGGAGTGCGCCTTGAACAATGCATACAGAATCGAACCTTTCAATCGCGTGGGCGCGACAGCTTGTAGACTGAGCGTTTGGGGAGTTTTATCAGAAATTCTTGCCGCCCTACTCAGGTGTTGCTCTAAGGCGGGCCAGCTAACTTTTGGAGTGCGCCGTGAACATTGCATACAGATTCGAACATTTCAATCGAGGGGGGGGGGGCAGCTTGTAGAATGAGCGTTTGGGGAGCTTTGTCAGAAATTTCTTGCCGCCCTACTCAGGTGTTGCTCTAAGGCGGGCGAGCTAACCTTTGGAGTGCGCCGTGAACAATGCATACAGATTCGAACATTTCAATCGAGAGGAGGAGGGACAGCTTGTAGACTGAGCGTTTGGGGAGTTTCATCAGAAATTTCTTGCCACCTTACTCAGGAGTTGCTCCAAGGCGGGGCATAGAGCGTTTGGAGTCCGCCGTGAACATTGCATACAGAATCGAACCTTTTAATCGAGGGAGGGACAGATTGTAGACTGAGCGTTTGGGGAGTTTCATCAGAAATTTCTTGCCACCTTACTCAGGAGTTGCTCCAAGGCGGGGCAGAGAGCGTTTGGAGTGCGCCGTGAACATTGCATACAGATTCGAACCTTTCAATCGAGGGAGGGACAGCTTGTAGACTGAGCGTTTGGGGAGTTTCATCAGAAATTTCTTGCCGCCTTACTCAGGAGTTGCTCCAAGGCGGGCCATAGAGCGTTTGGAGTCCGCCATGAACAATGCATACAGAATCGAACATTTCAATCGAGGGAGGGACAGCTTGTAGACTGAGCGTTTGGGGAGTTTCATCAGAAATTTCTTGCCACCTTACTCAGGAGTTGCTCCAAGGCGGGCCAGCTAACCTCTGGTGAGCGACGTGAACATTTCATACAGAATCGAACATTTCAATTGAGGGGGGGGGGGGGGCAGCTTGTAGACTGAGCGTTTGGGGAGTTTTGTCAGAAATTTCTTGCCGCCTTACTCAGGAGTTGCTCCAAGGCGGGCCATAGAGCGTTTGGAGTGCGCCGTGAACATTGCATACAGATTCGAACCTTTCAATCGAGGGAGGGACAGCTTGTAGACTGAGCGTTTGGGGAGTTTCATCAGAAATTTCTTGCCACCTTACTCAGGAGTTGCTCCAAGGCGGGGCAGAGAGCGTTTGGAGTCCGCCGTGAACAACGCATACAGATTCGAACCTTTCAATCGAGGGAGGGACAGCTTGTAGACTGAGCGTTTGGGGAGTTTCATCAGAAATTTCTTGCCACCTTACTCAGGAGTTGCTCCAAGGCGGGCCAGCTAACCTCTGGTGAGCGACGTGAACATTTCATACAGAATCGAACATTTCAATTGAGGGGGGGGGGGGGGCAGCTTGTAGACTGAGCGTTTGGGGAGTTTTGTCAGAAATTTCTTGCCGCCTTACTCAGGAGTTGCTCCAAGGCGGGCCATAGAGCGTTTGGAGTGCGCCGTGAACATTGCATACAGATTCGAACCTTTCAATCGAGGGAGGGACAGCTTGTAGACTGAGCGTTTGGGGAGTTTCATCAGAAATTTCTTGCCGCCTTACTCAGGAGTTGCTCCAAGGCGGGCCATAGAGCGTTTGGAGTCCGCCATGAACAATGCATACAGAATCGAACATTTCAATCGAGGGGGGGGCTATTTGTAGACTGAGCGTTTGGGGAGTTTTGTCAGAAATTTCTTGCCGCCTTACACAGGAGTTGCTCTAAGGCGGGCCAGAGAGCGTTTGGAGTCCGCCGTGAACATTGCATACAGATTCGAACCTTTTAATCGTGGGAGGGACAGATTGTAGACTGAGCGCTTGGGGAGTTTCATCAGAAATTTCTTGCCACCTTACTCAGGAGTTGCTCCAAGGCGGGGCAGAGAGCGTTTGGAGTCCGCCGTGAACATTGCATACAGATTCGAACCTTTCAATCGAGGGAGGGACAGCTTGTAGACTGAGCGTTTGGGGAGTTTCATCAGAAATTTCTTGCCACCTTACTCAGGAGTTGCTCCAAGGCGGGGCAGAGAGCGTTTGGAGTCCGCCGTGAACAACGCATACAGATTCGAACCTTTCAATCGAGGGAGGGACAGCTTGTAGACTGAGCGTTTGGGGAGTTTCATCAGAAATTTCTTGCCACCTTACTCAGGAGTTGCTCCAAGGCGGGCCAGCTAACCTCTGGAGAGCGACGTGAACATTTCATACAGAATCGAACATTTCAATTGAGGGGGGGGGGGGCAGCTTGTAGACTGAGCGTTTGGGGAGTTTTGTCAGAAATTTCTTGCCGCCTTACTCAGGAGTTGCTCCAAGGCGGGCCATAGAGCGTTTGGAGTCCGCCGTGAACAATGCATACAGATTCGAACCTTTCAATCGAGGGAGGGACAGCTTGTAGACTGAGCGTTTGGGGAGTTTCATCAGAAATTTCTTGCCACCTTACTCAGGAGTTGCTCCAAGGCGGGGCAGAGAGCGTTTGGAGTCCGCCGTGAACAACGCATACAGATTCGAACCTTTCAATCGAGGGAGGGACAGCTTGTAGACTGAGCGTTTGGGGAGTTTTGTCAGAAATTTCTTGCGACCTTACTCAGGAGTTGCTCTAAGGCGGCCCAGCGAGCCTTTGGAGTGCGCCGTGACAATGCATACCGAATGGAACATTTCAATTGAGGGGGGGGGCAGCTTGTAGATTGAGCGTTTGGGGAGTTTTAGCAGAAATTTCTTGCCGCCTTACTCAGGAGTTGCTCCAAGGCTGTCCAGCTAACCTTTGGTGTGCGCCGTGAATATTACATACCGATTCGAACCTTTTAATCGAGGGAGGGACAGCTTGTAGACTGAGCGTTTGGGGAGTTTTATCAGAAATTCTTGTCGCCCTCCTCAGGTGTTGCTCTAAGGCGGGCCAGCTAACCTTTGGAGTGCGCCGTGAACAATGCATCCAGAATCGAACCTTTCAATCGCGTGGGCGCGACAGCTTGTAGACTGAGCCTTTGGGGAGTTTTATCAGAAATTCTTGCCGCCCTACTCAGGTGTTGCTCTAAGGCGGGCCAGCTAACTTTTGGAGTCCGCCGTGAACATTGCATACAGATTCGAACCTTTCAATCGCGTGGGCGCGACAGCTTGTAGACTGAGCCTTTGGGGAGTTTTATCAGAAATTCTTGCCGCCCTACTCAGGTGTTGCTCTAAGGCGGGCCAGCTAACTTTTGGAGTGCGCCGTGAACATTGCATACAGATTCGAACCTTTCAATCGCGTGGGCGCGACAGCTTGTAGACTGACCGTTTGGAGAGTTTTGTCAGAAATTTCTTGCCGCCTTACTCAGGAGTTGCTCTAAAGCGGGCCAGTGAGCGTTTGGAGTCCGCCGTGAACATTGCATACAGATTCGAACATTTCAATGGAGAGGGGGAGGGACAGCTTGTAGACTGAGCCTTTGGGGAGTTTTATCAGAAATTCTTGCCGCCCTACTCAGGTGTTGCTCTAAGGCGGGCCAGCTAACTTTTGGAGTGCGCCGTGAACATTGCATACAGATTCGAACCTTTCAATCGCGTGGGCGCGACAGCTTGTAGACTGACCGTTTGGAGAGTTTTGTCAGAAATTTCTTGCCGCCTTACTCAGGAGTTGCTCTAAAGCGGGCCAGTGAGCGTTTGGAGTCCGCCGTGAACATTGCATACAGATTCGAACATTTCAATGGAGAGGGGGAGGGACAGCTTGTAGACTGAGCGTTTGGGGAGTTTTATCAGAAATTCTTGCCGCCCTACTCAGGTGTTGCTCTAAGGCGGGCCAGCTAACCTTTGGAGTGCGCCGTGAACAATGCATCCAGAATCGAACCTTTCAATCGCGTGGGCGCGACAGCTTGTAGACTGAGCCTTTGGGGAGTTTTATCAGAAATTCTTGCCGCCCTACTCAGGTGTTGCTCTAAGGCGGGCCAGCTAACTTCTGGAGTCCGCCGTGAACATTGCATACAGATTCGAACCTTTCAATCGCGTGGGCGCGACAGCTTGTAGACTGAGCCTTTGGGGAGTTTTATCAGAAATTCTTGCCGCCCTACTCAGGTGTTGCTCTAAGGCGGGCCAGCTAACTTTTGGAGTGCGCCGTGAACATTGCATACAGATTCGAACCTTTCAATCGCGTGGGCGCGACAGCTTGTAGACTGACCGTTTGGAGAGTTTTGTCAGAAATTTCTTGCCGCCTTACTCAGGAGTTGCTCCAAGGCGGGGCAGAGAGCCTTTGGAGTGCGCCGTGACAATGCATACAGAATCGAACATTTCAATTGAGGGGGGGGGGGGGCAGCTTGTAGATTGAGCGTTTGGGGGTTTTAGCAGAAATTTCTTGCCGCCTTACTCAGGAGTTGCTCCAAGGCTGTCCAGCTAACCTTTGGAGTGCGCCGTGAATATTACATACCGATTCGAACCTTTTAATCGAGGGAGGGACAGCTTGTAGGCTGAGCGTTTGGGGAGTTTTATCAGAAATTCTTGCCGCCCTACTCAGGTGTTGCTCTAAGGCGGGCCAGCTAACTTTTGGAGTGCGCCGTGAACATTTCATACAGATTCGAACCTTTCAATCGAGGGAGGGACAGCTTGTAGACTGAGCGTTTGGGGAGTTTCATCAGAAATTTCTTGCCACCTTACTCAGGAGTTGCTCCAAGGCGGGCCAGCTAACCTCTGGAGAGCGACGTGAACATTTCATACAGATTCGAACCTTTCAATCGCGCGGGCGCGACAGCTTGTAGACTGAGCCTTTGGGGAGTTTTTTCAGAAATTCTTGCCGCCCTACTCAGGTGTTGCTCTAAGGCGGGCCAGCTAACTTTTGGAGTGCGCCGTGAACATTGCATACAGATTCGAACCTTTCAATCGCGTGGGCGCGACAGCTTGTAGACTGACCGTTTGGAGAGTTTTGTCAGAAATTTCTTGCCGCCTTACTCAGGAGTTGCTCTAAAGCGGGCCAGTGAGCGTTTGGAGTCCGCCGTGAACATTGCATACAGATTCGAACATTTCAAAGGAGAGGGGGAGGGACAGCTTGTAGACTGAGCCTTTGGGGAGTTTTATCAGAAATTCTTGCCGCCCTACTCAGGTGTTGCTCTAAGGCGGGCCAGCTAACTTTTGGAGTGCGCCGTGAACAACGCATACAGACTCGAACCTTTCAATCGAGGGAGGGACAGCTTGTAGACTGAGCGTTTGGGGAGTTTCATCAGAAATTTCTTGCCACCTTACTCAGGAGTTGCTCCAAGGCGGGGCAGAGAGCCTTTGGAGTGCGCCGTGACAATGCATACAGAATCGAACATTTCAATTGAGGGGGGGGGGGGGCAGCTTGTAGATTGAGCGTTTGGGGAGTTTTAGCAGAAATTTCTTGCCGCCTTACTCAGGAGTTGCTCCAAGGCTGTCCAGCTAACCTTTGGAGTGCGCCGTGAATATTACATACCGATTCGAACCTTTTAATCGAGGGAGGGACAGCTTGTAGGCTGAGCGTTTGGGGAGTTTTATCAGAAATTCTTGCCGCCCTACTCAGGTGTTGCTCTAAGGCGGGCCAGCTAACTTTTGGAGTCCGCCGTGAACATTGCATACAGATTCGAACCTTTCAATCGCGTGGGCGCGACAGCTTGTAGACTGAGCCTTTGGGGAGTTTTATCAGAAATTCTTGCCGCCCTACTCAGGTGTTGCTCTAAGGCGGGCCAGCTAACTTTTGGAGTCCGCCGTGAACATTGCATACAGATTCGAACCTTTCAATCGCGTGGGCGCGACAGCTTGTAGACTGAGCCTTTGGGGAGTTTTATCAGAAATTCTTGCCGCCCTACTCAGGTGTTGCTCTAAGGCGGGCCAGCTAACTTTTGGAGTGCGCCGTGAACATTGCATACAGATTCGAACCTTTCAATCGCGTGGGCGCGACAGCTTGTAGACTGACCGTTTGGAGAGTTTTGTCAGAAATTTCTTGCCGCCTTACTCAGGAGTTGCTCTAAAGCGGGCCAGTGAGCGTTTGGAGTCCGCCGTGAACATTGCATACAGATTCGAACATTTCAATGGAGAGGGGGAGGGACAGCTTGTAGACTGAGCCTTTGGGGAGTTTTATCAGAAATTCTTGCCGCCCTACTCAGGTGTTGCTCTAAGGCGGGCCAGCTAACTTTTGGAGTCCGCCGTGAACATTGCATACAGATTCGAACCTTTCAATCGCGTGGGCGCGACAGCTTGTAGACTGAGCCTTTGGGGAGTTTTATCAGAAATTCTTGCCGCCCTACTCAGGTGTTGCTCCAAGGCTGTCCAGCTAACCTTTGGAGTGCGCCGTGAATATTACATACCGATTCGAACCTTTTAATCGAGGGAGGGACAGCTTGTAGGCTGAGCGTTTGGGGAGTTTTATCAGAAATTCTTGCCGCCCTACTCAGGTGTTGCTCTAAGGCGGGCCAGCTAACTTTTGGAGTCCGCCGTGAACATTGCATACAGATTCGAACCTTTCAATCGCGTGGGCGCGACAGCTTGTAGACTGAGCCTTTGGGGAGTTTTATCAGAAATTCTTGCCGCCCTACTCAGGTGTTGCTCTAAGGCGGGCCAGCTAACTTTTGGAGTGCGCCGTGAACATTGCATACAGATTCGAACCTTTCAATCGCGTGGGCGCGACAGCTTGTAGACTGACCGTTTGGAGAGTTTTGTCAGAAATTTCTTGCCGCCTTACTCAGGAGTTGCTCTAAAGCGGGCCAGTGAGCGTTTGGAGTCCGCCGTGAACATTGCATACAGATTCGAACATTTCAATGGAGAGGGGGAGGGACAGCTTGTAGACTGAGCCTTTGGGGAGTTTTATCAGAAATTCTTGCCGCCCTACTCAGGTGTTGCTCTAAGGCGGGCCAGCTAACTTTTGGAGTCCGCCGTGAACATTGCATACAGATTCGAACCTTTCAATCGCGTGGGCGCGACAGCTTGTAGACTGAGCCTTTGGGGAGTTTTATCAGAAATTCTTGCCGCCCTACTCAGGTGTTGCTCTAAGGCGGGCCAGCTAACTTTTGGAGTGCGCCGTGAACATTGCATACAGATTCGAACCTTTCAATCGCGTGGGCGCGACAGCTTGTAGACTGAGCCTTTGGGGACTTTTATCAGAAATTCTTGCCGCCCTACTCAGGAGTTGCTCTAAAGCGGGCCAGTGAGCGTTTGGAGTCCGCCGTGAACATTGCATACAGATTCGAACATTTCAATGGAGAGGGGGAGGGACAGCTTGTAGACTGAGCGTTTGGGGAGTTTTATCAGAAATTCTTGCCGCCCTACTCAGGTGTTGCTCTAAGGCGGGCCAGCTAACCTTTGGAGTGCGCCGTGAACAATGCATCCAGAATCGAACCTTTCAATCGCGTGGGCGCGACAGCTTGTAGACTGAGCCTTTGGGGACTTTTATCAGAAATTCTTGCCGCCCTACTCAGGAGTTGCTCTAAAGCGGGCCAGTGAGCATTTGGAGTCCGCCGTGAACATTGCATACAGATTCGAACATTTCGATCGAGAGGGGGAGGGACACCTTGTAGACTGAGCGTTTGGGGAGTTTTATCAGAAATTCTTGCCGCCCTACTCAGGTGTTGCTCTAAGGCGGGCCAGCTAACCTTTGGAGTGCGCCGTGAACATTGCATACAGATTCGAACCTTTCAATCGCGTGGGCGCGACAGCTTGTAGACTGAGCCTTTGGGGAGTTTTATCAGAAATTCTTGCCGCCCTACTCAGGTGTTGCTCTAAGGCGGGCCAGCTAACCTTTGGAGTGCGCCGTGAACAATGCATCCAGAATCGAACCTTTCAATCGCGTGGGCGCGACAGCTTGTAGACTGAGCCTTTGGGGACTTTTATCAGAAATTCTTGCCGCCCTACTCAGGAGTTGCTCTAAAGCGGGCCAGAGAGCGTTTGGAGTCCGCCGTGAACATTGCATACAGATTCGAACATTTCAATCGAGAGGGGGAGGGACACCTTGTAGACTGAGCGTTTGGGGACTTTTATCAGAAATTCTTGCCGCCCTACTCAGGAGTTGCTCTAAAGCGGGCCAGAGAGCGTTTGGAGTGCGCCGTGAACATTGCATACAGATTCGAACCTTTCAATCGCGTGGGCGCGACAGCTTGTAGACTGACCGTTTGGAGAGTTTTGTCAGAAATTTCTTGCCGCCTTACTCAGGAGTTGCTCTAAAGCGGGCCAGTGAGCGTTTGGAGTCCGCCGTGAACATTGCATACAGATTCGAACATTTCAATGGAGAGGGGGAGGGACAGCTTGTAGACTGAGCCTTTGGGGAGTTTTATCAGAAATTCTTGCCGCCCTACTCAGGTGTTGCTCTATGGCGGGCCAGCTAACTTTTGGAGTGCGCCCTGAACATTGCATACAGATTCGAACATTTCGATCGAGAGGGGGAGGGACACCTTGTAGACTGAGCCTTTGGGGAGTTTTATCAGAAATTCTTGCCGCCCTACTCAGGTGTTGCTCTAAGGCGGGCCAGCTAACTTTTGGAGTGCGCCGTGAACATTGCATACAGATTCGAACCTTTCAATCGCGTGGGCGCGACAGCTTGTAGACTGACCGTTTGGAGAGTTTTGTCAGAAATTTCTTGCCGCCTTACTCAGGAGTTGCTCTAAAGCGGGCCAGTGAGCGTTTGGAGTCCGCCGTGAACATTGCATACAGATTCGAACATTTCAATGGAGAGGGGGAGGGACAGCTTGTAGACTGAGCCTTTGGGGAGTTTTATCAGAAATTCTTGCCGCCCTACTCAGGTGTTGCTCTATGGCGGGCCAGCTAACTTTTGGAGTGCGCCCTGAACATTGCATACAGATTCGAACATTTCGATCGAGAGGGGGAGGGACACCTTGTAGACTGAGCGTTTGGGGAGTTTTATCAGAAATTCTTGCCGCCCTACTCAGGTGTTGCTCTAAGGCGGGCCAGCTAACCTTTGGAGTGCGCCGTGAACATTGCATACAGATTCGAACCTTTCAATCGCGTGGGCGCGACAGCTTGTAGACTGACCCTTTGGGGAGTTTTATCAGAAATTCTTGCCGCCCTACTCAGGTGTTGCTCTAAGGCGGGCCAGCTAACTTTTGGAGTGCGCCGTGAACATTGCATACAGATTCGAACATTTCGATCGAGAGGGGGAGGGACACCTTGTAGACTGAGCGTTTGGGGAGTTTTATCAGAAATTCTTGCCGCCCTACTCAGGTGTTGCTCTAAGGCGGGCCAGCTAACCTTTGGAGTGCGCCGTGAACATTGCATACAGATTCGAACCTTTCAATCGCGTGGGCGCGACAGCTTGTAGACTGAGCCTTTGGGGAGTTTTATCAGAAATTCTTGCCGCCCTACTCAGGTGTTGCTCTATGGCGGGCCAGCTAACTTTTGGAGTGCGCCGTGAACATTGCATACAGATTCGAACATTTCGATCGAGAGGGGGAGGGACACCTTGTAGACTGAGCGTTTGGGGAGTTTTATCAGAAATTCTTGCCGCCCTACTCAGGTGTTGCTCTAAGGCGGGCCAGCTAACTTTTGGAGTGCGCCGTGAACAATGCATACAGAATCGAACCTTTCAATCGCGTGGGCGCGACAGCTTGTAGACTGAGCGTTTGGGGAGTTTTATCAGAAATTCTTGCCGCCCTACTCAGGTGTTGCTCTATGGCGGGCCAGCTAACTTTTGGAGTGCGCCGTGAACATTGCATACAGATTCGAACATTTCGATCGAGAGGGGGAGGGACACCTTGTAGACTGAGCGTTTGGGGAGTTTTATCAGAAATTCTTGCCGCCCTACTCAGGTGTTGCTCTAAGGCGGGCCAGCTAACTTTTGGAGTGCGCCGTGAACATTGCATACAGATTCGAACATTTCGATCGAGAGGGGGAGGGACACCTTGTAGACTGAGCGTTTGGGGAGTTTTATCAGAAATTCTTGCCGCCCTACTCAGGAGTTGCTCTAAAGCGGGCCAGAGAGCGTTTGGAGTCCGCCGTGAACATTGCATACAGATTCGAACATTTCGATCGAGAGGGGGAGGGACACCTTGTAGACTGAGCGTTTGGGGAGTTTTGTCAGAAATTTCTTGCCGCCTTACTCAGGAGTTGCTCTAAAGCGGGCCAGTGAGCGTTTGGAGTCCGCCGTGAACATTGCATACAGATTCGAACATTTCAATGGAGAGGGGGAGGGACAGCTTGTAGACTGAGCCTTTGGGGAGTTTTATCAGAAATTCTTGCCGCCCTACTCAGGTGTTGCTCTATGGCGGGCCAGCTAACTTTTGGAGTGCGCCCTGAACATTGCATACAGATTCGAACATTTCGATCGAGAGGGGGAGGGACACCTTGTAGACTGAGCGTTTGGGGAGTTTTATCAGAAATTCTTGCCGCCCTACTCAGGTGTTGCTCTAAGGCGGGCCAGCTAACCTTTGGAGTGCGCCGTGAACATTGCATACAGATTCGAACCTTTCAATCGCGTGGGCGCGACAGCTTGTAGACTGAGCCTTTGGGGAGTTTTATCAGAAATTCTTGCCGCCCTACTCAGGTGTTGCTCTAAGGCGGGCCAGCTAACTTTTGGAGTGCGCCGTGAACATTGCATACAGATTCGAACATTTCGATCGAGAGGGGGAGGGACACCTTGTAGACTGAGCGTTTGGGGAGTTTTATCAGAAATTCTTGCCGCCCTACTCAGGTGTTGCTCTAAGGCGGGCCAGCTAACTTTTG
Organism: Heligmosomoides polygyrus bakeri; assembly: GCA_947359475.1. Classification (NCBI taxonomy): domain Eukaryota; kingdom Metazoa; phylum Nematoda; class Chromadorea; order Rhabditida; family Heligmosomidae; genus Heligmosomoides; species Heligmosomoides polygyrus. The sequence goes on along the minus strand of OX375870.1, from coordinate 34,000,719 downwards.
GAGTGCGCCGTGAACATTGCATACAGATTCGAACATTTCGATCGAGAGGGGGAGGGACACCTTGTAGACTGAGCGTTTGGGGAGTTTTATCAGAAATTCTTGCCGCCCTACTCAGGAGTTGCTCTAAAGCGGGCCAGAGAGCGTTTGGAGTCCGCCGTGAACATTGCATACAGATTCGAACATTTCGATCGAGAGGGGGAGGGACACCTTGTAGACTGAGCGTTTGGGGAGTTTTGTCAGAAATTTCTTGCCGCCTTACTCAGGAGTTGCTCTAAAGCGGGCCAGTGAGCGTTTGGAGTCCGCCGTGAACATTGCATACAGATTCGAACATTTCAATGGAGAGGGGGAGGGACAGCTTGTAGACTGAGCCTTTGGGGAGTTTTATCAGAAATTCTTGCCGCCCTACTCAGGTGTTGCTCTATGGCGGGCCAGCTAACTTTTGGAGTGCGCCCTGAACATTGCATACAGATTCGAACATTTCGATCGAGAGGGGGAGGGACACCTTGTAGACTGAGCGTTTGGGGAGTTTTATCAGAAATTCTTGCCGCCCTACTCAGGTGTTGCTCTAAGGCGGGCCAGCTAACCTTTGGAGTGCGCCGTGAACATTGCATACAGATTCGAACCTTTCAATCGCGTGGGCGCGACAGCTTGTAGACTGAGCCTTTGGGGAGTTTTATCAGAAATTCTTGCCGCCCTACTCAGGTGTTGCTCTAAGGCGGGCCAGCTAACTTTTGGAGTGCGCCGTGAACATTGCATACAGATTCGAACATTTCGATCGAGAGGGGGAGGGACACCTTGTAGACTGAGCGTTTGGGGAGTTTTATCAGAAATTCTTGCCGCCCTACTCAGGTGTTGCTCTAAGGCGGGCCAGCTAACCTTTGGAGTGCGCCGTGAACATTGCATACAGATTCGAACCTTTCAATCGCGTGGGCGCGACAGCTTGTAGACTGAGCCTTTGGGGAGTTTTATCAGAAATTCTTGCCGCCCTACTCAGGTGTTGCTCTATGGCGGGCCAGCTAACTTTTGGAGTGCGCCGTGAACATTGCATACAGATTCGAACATTTCGATCGAGAGGGGGAGGGACACCTTGTAGACTGAGCGTTTGGGGAGTTTTATCAGAAATTCTTGCCGCCCTACTCAGGTGTTGCTCTAAGGCGGGCCAGCTAACTTTTGGAGTGCGCCGTGAACAATGCATACAGAATCGAACCTTTCAATCGCGTGGGCGCGACAGCTTGTAGACTGAGCGTTTGGGGAGTTTTATCAGAAATTCTTGCCGCCCTACTCAGGTGTTGCTCTATGGCGGGCCAGCTAACTTTTGGAGTGCGCCGTGAACATTGCATACAGATTCGAACATTTCGATCGAGAGGGGGAGGGACACCTTGTAGACTGAGCGTTTGGGGAGTTTTATCAGAAATTCTTGCCGCCCTACTCAGGTGTTGCTCTAAGGCGGGCCAGCTAACTTTTGGAGTGCGCCGTGAACATTGCATACAGATTCGAACATTTCGATCGAGAGGGGGAGGGACACCTTGTAGACTGAGCGTTTGGGGAGTTTTATCAGAAATTCTTGCCGCCCTACTCAGGAGTTGCTCTAAAGCGGGCCAGAGAGCGTTTGGAGTCCGCCGTGAACATTGCATACAGATTCGAACATTTCGATCGAGAGGGGGAGGGACACCTTGTAGACTGAGCGTTTGGGGAGTTTTGTCAGAAATTTCTTGCCGCCTTACTCAGGAGTTGCTCTAAAGCGGGCCAGTGAGCGTTTGGAGTCCGCCGTGAACATTGCATACAGATTCGAACATTTCAATGGAGAGGGGGAGGGACAGCTTGTAGACTGAGCCTTTGGGGAGTTTTATCAGAAATTCTTGCCGCCCTACTCAGGTGTTGCTCTATGGCGGGCCAGCTAACTTTTGGAGTGCGCCCTGAACATTGCATACAGATTCGAACATTTCGATCGAGAGGGGGAGGGACACCTTGTAGACTGAGCGTTTGGGGAGTTTTATCAGAAATTCTTGCCGCCCTACTCAGGTGTTGCTCTAAGGCGGGCCAGCTAACCTTTGGAGTGCGCCGTGAACATTGCATACAGATTCGAACCTTTCAATCGCGTGGGCGCGACAGCTTGTAGACTGAGCCTTTGGGGAGTTTTATCAGAAATTCTTGCCGCCCTACTCAGGTGTTGCTCTAAGGCGGGCCAGCTAACTTTTGGAGTGCGCCGTGAACATTGCATACAGATTCGAACATTTCGATCGAGAGGGGGAGGGACACCTTGTAGACTGAGCGTTTGGGGAGTTTTATCAGAAATTCTTGCCGCCCTACTCAGGTGTTGCTCTAAGGCGGGCCAGCTAACCTTTGGAGTGCGCCGTGAACATTGCATACAGATTCGAACCTTTCAATCGCGTGGGCGCGACAGCTTGTAGACTGAGCCTTTGGGGAGTTTTATCAGAAATTCTTGCCGCCCTACTCAGGTGTTGCTCTATGGCGGGCCAGCTAACTTTTGGAGTGCGCCGTGAACATTGCATACAGATTCGAACATTTCGATCGAGAGGGGGAGGGACACCTTGTAGACTGAGCGTTTGGGGAGTTTTATCAGAAATTCTTGCCGCCCTACTCAGGTGTTGCTCTAAGGCGGGCCAGCTAACTTTTGGAGTGCGCCGTGAACAATGCATACAGAATCGAACCTTTCAATCGCGTGGGCGCGACAGCTTGTAGACTGAGCGTTTGGGGAGTTTTATCAGAAATTCTTGCCGCCCTACTCAGGTGTTGCTCTATGGCGGGCCAGCTAACTTTTGGAGTGCGCCGTGAACATTGCATACAGATTCGAACATTTCGATCGAGAGGGGGAGGGACACCTTGTAGACTGAGCGTTTGGGGAGTTTTATCAGAAATTCTTGCCGCCCTACTCAGGTGTTGCTCTAAGGCGGGCCAGCTAACTTTTGGAGTGCGCCGTGAACATTGCATACAGATTCGAACATTTCGATCGAGAGGGGGAGGGACACCTTGTAGACTGAGCGTTTGGGGAGTTTTATCAGAAATTCTTGCCGCCCTACTCAGGAGTTGCTCTAAAGCGGGCCAGAGAGCGTTTGGAGTCCGCCGTGAACATTGCATACAGATTCGAACATTTCGATCGAGAGGGGGAGGGACACCTTGTAGACTGAGCGTTTGGGGAGTTTTATCAGAAATTCTTGCCGCCCTACTCAGGTGTTGCTCTAAGGCGGGCCAGCTAACCTTTGGAGTGCGCCGTGAACATTGCATACAGATTCGAACCTTTCAATCGCGTGGGCGCGACAGCTTGTAGACTGAGCCTTTGGGGAGTTTTATCAGAAATTCTTGCCGCCCTACTCAGGTGTTGCTCTAAGGCGGGCCAGCTAACTTTTGGAGTGCGCCGTGAACATTGCATACAGATTCGAACATTTCGATCGAGAGGGGGAGGGACACCTTGTAGACTGAGCGTTTGGGGAGTTTTATCAGAAATTCTTGCCGCCCTACTCAGGTGTTGCTCTAAGGCGGGCCAGCTAACCTTTGGAGTGCGCCGTGAACATTGCATACAGATTCGAACCTTTCAATCGCGTGGGCGCGACAGCTTGTAGACTGAGCCTTTGGGGAGTTTTATCAGAAATTCTTGCCGCCCTACTCAGGTGTTGCTCTATGGCGGGCCAGCTAACTTTTGGAGTGCGCCGTGAACATTGCATACAGATTCGAACATTTCGATCGAGAGGGGGAGGGACACCTTGTAGACTGAGCGTTTGGGGAGTTTTATCAGAAATTCTTGCCGCCCTACTCAGGTGTTGCTCTAAGGCGGGCCAGCTAACTTTTGGAGTGCGCCGTGAACAATGCATACAGAATCGAACCTTTCAATCGCGTGGGCGCGACAGCTTGTAGACTGAGCGTTTGGGGAGTTTTATCAGAAATTCTTGCCGCCCTACTCAGGTGTTGCTCTATGGCGGGCCAGCTAACTTTTGGAGTGCGCCGTGAACATTGCATACAGATTCGAACATTTCGATCGAGAGGGGGAGGGACACCTTGTAGACTGAGCGTTTGGGGAGTTTTATCAGAAATTCTTGCCGCCCTACTCAGGTGTTGCTCTAAGGCGGGCCAGCTAACTTTTGGAGTGCGCCGTGAACATTGCATACAGATTCGAACATTTCGATCGAGAGGGGGAGGGACACCTTGTAGACTGAGCGTTTGGGGAGTTTTATCAGAAATTCTTGCCGCCCTACTCAGGAGTTGCTCTAAAGCGGGCCAGAGAGCGTTTGGAGTCCGCCGTGAACATTGCATACAGATTCGAACATTTCAATCGAGAGGGGGAGGGACACCTTGTAGACTGAGCGTTTGGGGAGTTTTATCAGAAATTTCTTGCCGCCTTACTCAGGAGTTGCTCTAAAGCGGGCCAGTGAGCGTTTGGAGTCCGCCGTGAACATTGCATACAGATTCGAACATTTCAATGGAGAGGGGGAGGGACAGCTTGTAGACTGAGCGTTTGGGGAGTTTTATCAGAAATTCTTGCCGCCCTACTCAGGTGTTGCTCTAAGGCGGGCCAGCTACCTTTTGGAGTGCGCCGTGAACAATGCATACAGAATCGAACCTTTCAATCGCGTGGGCGCGACAGCTTGTAGACTGAGCGTTTGGGGAGTTTTATCAGAAATTCTTGCCGCCCTACTCAGGTGTTGCTCTAAGGCGGGCCAGCTAACTTTTGGAGTGCGCCGTGAACAATGCATACAGAATCGAACACTTCAATCGCGTGGGCGCGACAGCTTGTAGACTGAGCGTTTGGGGAGTTTTATCAGAAATTCTTGCCGCCCTACTCAGGTGTTGCTCTAAGGCGGGCCAGCTAACTTTTGGAGTGCGCCGTGAACAATGCATACAGAATCGAACATTTCAATCGCGTGGGCGCGACAGCTTGTAGACTGAGCGTTTGGGGAGTTTTATCAGAAATTCTTGCCGCCCTACTCAGGTGTTGCTCTAAGGCGGGCCAGCTAACTTTTGGAGTGCGCCGTGAACAATGCATACAGAATCGAACCTTTCAATCGCGTGGGCGCGACAGCTTGTAGACTGAGCGTTTGGGGAGTTTTATCAGAAATTCTTGCCGCCCTACTCAGGTGTTGCTCTAAGGCGGGCCAGCTAACTTTTGGAGTGCGCCGTGAACAATGCATACAGAATCGAACCTTTCAATCGCGTGGGCGCGACAGCTTGTAGACTGAGCGTTTGGGGAGTTTTATCAGAAATTCTTGCCGCCCTACTCAGGTGTTGCTCTAAGGCGGGCCAGCTAACCTTTAGAGTGCGCCGTGAACATTGCATACAGATTCGAACATTTCAATCGAGAGGGGGAGGGACACCTTGTAGACTGAGCGTTTGGGGAGTTTTATCAGAAATTTCTTGCCGCCTTACTCAGGAGTTGCTCTAAAGCGGGCCAGTGAGCGTTTGGAGTCCGCCGTGAACATTGCATACAGATTCGAACATTTCAATGGAGAGGGGGAGGGACAGCTTGTAGACTGAGCGTTTGGGGAGTTTTATCAGAAATTCTTGCCGCCCTACTCAGGTGTTGCTCTAAGGCGGGCCAGCTAACTTTTGGAGTGCGCCGTGAACAATGCATACAGAATCGAACCTTTCAATCGCGTGGGCGCGACAGCTTGTAGACTGAGCGTTTGGGGAGTTTTATCAGAAATTCTTGCCGCCCTACTCAGGTGTTGCTCTAAGGCGGGCCAGCTAACTTTTGGAGTGCGCCGTGAACAATGCATACAGAATCGAACCTTTCAATCGCGTGGGCGCGACAGCTTGTAGACTGAGCGTTTGGGGAGTTTTATCAGAAATTCTTGCCGCCCTACTCAGGTGTTGCTCTAAGGCGGGCCAGCTAACCTTTAGAGTGCGCCGTGAACATTGCATACAGATTCGAACATTTCAATCGAGAGGGGGAGGGACACCTTGTAGACTGAGCGTTTGGGGAGTTTTATCAGAAATTTCTTGCCGCCTTACTCAGGAGTTGCTCTAAAGCAGGCCAGTGAGCGTTTGGAGTCCGCCGTGAACATTGCATACAGATTCGAACATTTCAATGGAGAGGGGGAGGGACAGCTTGTAGACTGAGCGTTTGGGGAGTTTTATCAGAAATTCTTGCCGCCCTACTCAGGTGTTGCTCTAAGGCGGGCCAGCTAACTTTTGGAGTGCGCCGTGAACAATGCATACAGAATCGAACCTTTCAATCGCGTGGGCGCGACAGCTTGTAGACTGAGCGTTTGGGGAGTTTTATCAGAAATTCTTGCCGCCCTACTCAGGTGTTGCTCTAAGGCGGGCCAGCTAACTTTTGGAGTGCGCCGTGAACAATGCATACAGAATCGAACATTTCAATCGCGTGGGCGCGACAGCTTGTAGACTGAGCGTTTGGGGAGTTTTATCAGAAATTCTTGCCGCCCTACTCAGGTGTTGCTCTAAGGCGGGCCAGCTAACTTTTGGAGTGCGCCGTGAACAATGCATACAGAATCGAACATTTCAATCGAGGGGGGGGGGGCAGCTTGTAGACTGAGCGTTTGGGGAGTTTTATCAGAAATTCTTGCCGCCCTACTCAGGTGTTGCTCTAAGGCGGGCCAGCTAACTTTTGGAGTGCGCCGTGAACATTGCATACAGAATCGAACCTTTCAATCGCGTGGGCGCGACAGCTTGTAGACTGAGCGTTTGGGGAGTTTTATCAGAAATTCTTGCCGCCCTACTCAGGTGTTGCTCTAAGGCGGGCCAGCTAACCTTTAGAGTGCGCCGTGAACATTGCATACAGATTCGAACATTTCAATCGAGAGGGGGAGGGACACCTTGTAGACTGAGCGTTTGGGGAGTTTTATCAGAAATTTCTTGCCGCCTTACTCAGGAGTTGCTCTAAAGCGGGCCAGTGAGCGTTTGGAGTCCGCCGTGAACATTGCATACAGATTCGAACATTTCAATGGAGAGGGGGAGGGACAGCTTGTAGACTGAGCGTTTGGGGAGTTTTATCAGAAATTCTTGCCGCCCTACTCAGGTGTTGCTCTAAGGCGGGCCAGCTAACTTTTGGAGTGCGCCGTGAACAATGCATACAGAATCGAACCTTTCAATCGCGTGGGCGCGACAGCTTGTAGACTGAGCGTTTGGGGAGATTTATCAGAAATTCTTGCCGCCCTACTCAGGTGTTGCTCTAAGGCGGGCCAGCTAACTTTTGGAGTGCGCCGTGAGCAATGCATACAGAATCGAACCTTTCAATCGCGTGGGCGCGACAGCTTGTAGACTGAGCGTTTGGGGAGTTTTATCAGAAATTCTTGCCGCCCTACTCAGGTGTTGCTCTAAGGCGGGCCAGCTAACCTTTAGAGTGCGCCGTGAACATTGCATACAGATTCGAACATTTCAATCGAGAGGGGGAGGGACACCTTGTAGACTGAGCGTTTGGGGAGTTTTATCAGAAATTTCTTGCCGCCTTACTCAGGAGTTGCTCTAAAGCAGGCCAGTGAGCGTTTGGAGTCCGCCGTGAACATTGCATACAGATTCGAACATTTCAATGGAGAGGGGGAGGGACAGCTTGTAGACTGAGCGTTTGGGGAGTTTTATCAGAAATTCTTGCCGCCCTACTCAGGTGTTGCTCTAAGGCGGGCCAGCTAACTTTTGGAGTGCGCCGTGAACAATGCATACAGAATCGAACCTTTCAATCGCGTGGGCGCGACAGCTTGTAGACTGAGCGTTTGGGGAGTTTTATCAGAAATTCTTGCCGCCCTACTCAGGTGTTGCTCTAAGGCGGGCCAGCTAACTTTTGGAGTGCGCCGTGAACAATGCATACAGAATCGAACATTTCAATCGCGTGGGCGCGACAGCTTGTAGACTGAGCGTTTGGGGAGTTTTATCAGAAATTCTTGCCGCCCTACTCAGGTGTTGCTCTAAGGCGGGCCAGCTAACCTTTAGAGTGCGCCGTGAACATTGCATACAGATTCGAACATTTCAATCGAGAGGGGGAGGGACAGCTTGTAGACTGAGCGTTTGGGGAGTTTTATCAGAAATTCTTGCCGCCCTACTCAGGTGTTGCTCTAAGGCGGGCCAGCTAACTTTTGGAGTGCGCCGTGAACATTGCATACAGATTCGAACCTTTCAATCGCGGGGGCGCGACCGCTTGTAGACTGAGCCTTTGGGGAGTTTTATCAGAAATTCTTGCCGCCCTACTCAGGTGTTGCTCTAAGGCGGGCCAGCTAACCTTTGGAGTGCGCCGTGAACAATGCATCCAGAATCGAACCTTTCAATCGCCTGGGCGCGACAGCTTGTAGACTGAGCGCTTGGGGAGTTTTATCAGAAATTCTTGCCGCCCTACTCAGGTGTTGCTCTAAGGCGGGCCAGCTAACCTTTGGAGTGCGCCTTGAACAATGCATACAGAATCGAACCTTTCAATCGCGTGGGCGCGACAGCTTGTAGACTGAGCGTTTGGGGAGTTTTATCAGAAATTCTTGCCGCCCTACTCAGGTGTTGCTCTAAGGCGGGCCAGCTAACCTTTAGAGTGCGCCGTGAACATTGCATACAGATTCGAACATTTCAATCGAGAGGGGGAGGGACACCTTGTAGACTGAGCGTTTGGGGAGTTTTATCAGAAATTTCTTGCCGCCTTACTCAGGAGTTGCTCTAAAGCAGGCCAGTGAGCGTTTGGAGTCCGCCGTGAACATTGCATACAGATTCGAACATTTCAATGGAGAGGGGGAGGGACAGCTTGTAGACTGAGCGTTTGGGGAGTTTTATCAGAAATTCTTGCCGCCCTACTCAGGTGTTGCTCTAAGGCGGGCCAGCTAACTTTTGGAGTGCGCCGTGAACAATGCATACAGAATCGAACCTTTCAATCGCGTGGGCGCGACAGCTTGTAGACTGAGCGTTTGGGGAGTTTTATCAGAAATTCTTGCCGCCCTACTCAGGTGTTGCTCTAAGGCGGGCCAGCTAACTTTTGGAGTGCGCCGTGAACAATGCATACAGAATCGAACATTTCAATCGCGTGGGCGCGACAGCTTGTAGACTGAGCGTTTGGGGAGTTTTATCAGAAATTCTTGCCGCCCTACTCAGGTGTTGCTCTAAGGCGGGCCAGCTAACCTTTAGAGTGCGCCGTGAACATTGCATACAGATTCGAACATTTCAATCGAGAGGGGGAGGGACAGCTTGTAGACTAAGCGTTTGGGGAGTTTTATCAGAAATTCTTGCCGCCCTACTCAGGTGTTGCTCTAAGGCGGGCCAGCTAACTTTTGGAGTGCGCCGTGAACATTGCATACAGATTCGAACCTTTCAATCGCGGGGGCGCGACCGCTTGTAGACTGAGCCTTTGGGGAGTTTTATCAGAAATTCTTGCCGCCCTACTCAGGTGTTGCTCTAAGGCGGGCCAGCTAACCTTTGGAGTGCGCCGTGAACAATGCATCCAGAATCGAACCTTTCAATCGCCTGGGCGCGACAGCTTGTAGACTGAGCGCTTGGGGAGTTTTATCAGAAATTCTTGCCGCCCTACTCAGGTGTTGCTCTAAGGCGGGCCAGCTAACCTTTGGAGTGCGCCTTGAACAATGCATACAGAATCGAACCTTTCAATCGCGTGGGCGCGACAGCTTGTAGACTGACCGTTTGGAGAGTTTTGTCAGAAATTTCTTGCCGCCTTACTCAGGTGTTGCTCTAAGGCGGGCCAGCTAACTTTTGGAGTGCGCCGTGAACATTGCATACAGAATCGAACATTTCAATCGAGAGGGGGAGGGACAGCTTGTAGACTGAGCGTTTGGGGAGTTTTATCAGAAATTCTTGCCGCCCTACTCAGGTGTTGCTCTAAGGCGGGCCAGCTAACTTTTGGAGTGCGCCGTGAACATTGCATACAGATTCGAACATTTCAATCGAGAGGGGGAGGGACAGCTTGTAGACTGAGCGTTTGGGGAGTTTTATCAGAAATTCTTGCCGCCCTACTCAGGTGTTGCTCTAAGGCGGGCCAGCTAACTTTTGGAGTGCGCCGTGAACATTGCATACAGATTCGAACATTTCAATCGAGGGGGGGGGGGGGGGGCAGCTTGTAGACTGAGCGTTTGGGGAGTTTTATCAGAAATTCTTGCCGCCCTACTCAGGTGTTGCTCTAAGGCGGGCCAGCTAACCTTTGGAGTGCGCCGTGAACAATGCATACAGAATCGAACCTTTCAATCGCGTGGGCGCGACAGCTTGTAGACTGAGCGTTTGGGGAGTTTTATCAGAAATTCTTGCCGCCCTACTCAGGTGTTGCTCTAAGGCGGGCCAGCTAACTTTTGGAGTGCGCCGTGAACAATGCATACAGAATCGAACATTTCAATCGAGGGGGGGGGGGCAGCTTGTAGACTGAGCGTTTGGGGAGTTTTATCAGAAATTCTTGCCGCCCTACTCAGGTGTTGCTCTAAGGCGGGCCAGCTAACCTTTAGAGTGCGCCGTGAACATTGCATACAGATTCGAACATTTCAATCGAGAGGGGGAGGGACAGCTTGTAGACTGAGCGTTTGGGGAGTTTTATCAGAAATTCTTGCCGCCCTACTCAGGTGTTGCTCTAAGGCGGGCCAGCTAACTTTTGGAGTGCGCCGTGAACATTGCATACAGATTCGAACCTTTCAATCGCGGGGGCGCGACCGCTTGTAGACTGAGCCTTTGGGGAGTTTTATCAGAAATTCTTGCCGCCCTACTCAGGTGTTGCTCTAAGGCGGGCCAGCTAACCTTTGGAGTGCGCCGTGAACAATGCATCCAGAATCGAACCTTTCAATCGCCTGGGCGCGACAGCTTGTAGACTGAGCGCTTGGGGAGTTTTATCAGAAATTCTTGCCGCCCTACTCAGGTGTTGCTCTAAGGCGGGCCAGCTAACCTTTGGAGTGCGCCTTGAACAATGCATACAGAATCCAACCTTTCAATCGCGTGGGCGCGACAGCTTGTAGACTGACCGTTTGGAGAGTTTTGTCAGAAATTTCTTGCCGCCTTACTCAGGTGTTGCTCTAAGGCGGGCCAGCTAACTTTTGGAGTGCGCCGTGAACATTGCATACAGATTCGAACATTTCAATCGAGAGGGGGAGGGACAGCTTGTAGACTGAGCGTTTGGGGAGTTTTATCAGAAATTCTTGCCGCCCTACTCAGGTGTTGCTCTAAGGCGGGCCAGCTAACTTTTGGAGTGCGCCGTGAACAATGCATACAGAATCGAACCTTTCAATCGCGTGGGCGCGACAGCTTGTAGACTGAGCGTTTGGGGAGTTTTATCAGAAATTCTTGCCGCCCTACTCAGGTGTTGCTCTAAGGCGGGCCAGCTAACCTTTAGAGTGCGCCGTGAACATTGCATACAGATTCGAACATTTCAATCGAGAGGGGGAGGGACACCTTGTAGACTGAGCGTTTGGGGAGTTTTATCAGAAATTCTTGCCGCCCTACTCAGGTGTTGCTCTAAGGCGGGCCAGCTAACTTTTGGAGTGCGCCGTGAACATTGCATACAGATTCGAACATTTCAATCGAGGGGGGGGGGGCAGCTTGTAGACTGAGCGTTTGGGGAGCTTTGTCAGAAATTTCTTGCCGCCCTACTCAGGTGTTGCTCTGAGGCGGGCGAGCTAACCTTTGGAGTGCGCCGTGAACAATGCATACAGAATCGAACCTTTCAATCGCGTGGGCGCGACAGCTTGTAGACTGACCGTTTGGAGAGTTTTGTCAGAAATTTCTTGCCGCCTTACTCAGGTGTTGCTCTAAGGCGGGCCAGCTAACTTTTGGAGTGCGCCGTGAACATTGCATACAGATTCGAACATTTCAATCGCGGGGGCGCGACCGCTTGTAGACTGAGCCTTTGGGGAGTTTTATCAGAAATTCTTGCCGCCCTACTCAGGTGTTGCTCTAAGGCGGGCCAGCTAACTTTTGGAGTGCGCCGTGAACAATGCATACAGAATCGAACCTTTCAATCGCCTGGGCGCGACAGCTTGTAGACTGAGCCTTTGGGGAGTTTTATCAGAAATTCTTGCCGCCCTACTCAGGTGTTGCTCTAAGGCGGGCCAGCTAACCTTTGGAGTGCGCCGTGAACAATGCATCCAGAATCGAACCTTTCAATCGCGTGGGCGCGACAGCTTGTAGACTGAGCCTTTGGGGAGTTTTATCAGAAATTCTTGCCGCCCTACTCAGGAGTTGCTCTAAGGCGGGCCAGCTAACCTTTGGAGTGCGCCGTGAACAATGCATCCAGAATCGAACCTTTCAATCGCCTGGGCGCGACAGCTTGTAGACTGAGCCTTTGGGGAGTTTTATCAGAAATTCTTGCCGCCCTACTCAGGTGTTGCTCTAAGGCGGGCCAGCTAACCTTTGGAGTGCGCCGTGAACAATGCATCCAGAATCGAACCTTTCAATCGCGTGGGCGCGACAGCTTGTAGACTGAGCCTTTGGGGAGTTTTATCAGAAATTCTTGCCGCCCTACTCAGGAGTTGCTCTAAAGCGGGCCAGAGAGCGTTTGGAGTCCGCCGTGAACATTGCATACAGATTCGAACATTTCAATCGAGAGGGGGAGGGACACCTTGTAGACTGAGCGTTTGGGGAGTTTTATCAGAAACTTCTTGCCGCCTTACTCAGGTGTTGCTCTAAGGCGGGCCAGCTAACTTTTGGAGTGCGCCGTGAACAATGCATACAGAATCGAACCTTTCAATCGCGTGGGCGCGACAGCTTGTAGACTGAGCGTTTGGGGAGTTTTATCAGAAATTCTTGCCGCCCTACTCAGGTGTTGCTCTAAGGCGGGCCAGCTAACTTTTGGAGTGCGCTTGAACAATGCATACAGAATCGAACATTTCAATCGAGGGGGGGGGCAGCTTGTAGACTGAGCGTTTGGGGAGTTTTATCAGAAATTTCTTGCCGCCCTACTCAGGTGTTGCTCTAAGGCGGGCCAGCTAACTTTTGGAGTCCGCCGTGAACATTGCATACAGATTCGAACATTTCAATCGAGAGGGGGAGGGACAGCTTGTAGACTGAGCGTTTGGGGAGTTTTATCAGAAATTCTTGCCGCCCTACTCAGGTGTTGCTCTAAGGCGGGCCAGCTAACTTTTGGAGTGCGCCGTGAACATTGCATACAGATTCGAACATTTCAATCGAGGGGGGGGGGGGCAGCTTGTAGACTGAGCGTTTGGGGAGCTTTGTCAGAAATTTCTTGCCGCCCTACTCAGGTGTTGCTCTGAGGCGGGCGAGCTAACCTTTGGAGTGCGCCGTGAACAATGCATACAGAATCGAACCTTTCAATCGCGTGGCCACGACAGCTTGTAGACTGAGCGCTTGGGGAGTTTTATCAGAAATTCTTGCCGCCCTACTCAGGTGTTGCTCTAAGGCGGGCCAGCTAACCTTTGGAGTGCGCCTTGAACAATGCATACAGAATCGAACCTTTCAATCGCGTGGGCGCGACAGCTTGTAGACTGACCGTTTGGAGAGTTTTGTCAGAAATTTCTTGCCGCCTTACTCAGGTGTTGCTCTAAGGCGGGCCAGCTAACTTTTGGAGTGCGCCGTGAACAATGCATACAGAATCGAACATTTCAATCGCGTGGGCGCGACAGCTTGTAGACTGAGCGTTTGGGGAGTTTTATCAGAAATTCTTGCCGCCCTACTCAGGTGTTGCTCTAAGGCGGGCCAGCTAACTTTTGGAGTGCGCCGTGAACAATGCATACAGAATCGAACATTTCAATCGAGGGGGGGGGCAGCTTGTAGACTGAGCGTTTGGGGAGTTTTATCAGAAATTCTTGCCGCCCTACTCAGGAGTTGCTCTAAGGCGGGCCAGCTAACCTTTGGAGTGCGCCGTGAACAATGCATCCAGAATCGAACCTTTCAATCGCGTGGGCGCGACAGCTTGTAGACTGAGCCTTTGGGGAGTTTTATCAGAAATTCTTGCCGCCCTACTCAGGTGTTGCTCTAAGGCGGGCCAGCTAACCTTTGGAGTGCGCCGTGAACAATGCATCCAGAATCGAACCTTTCAATCGCGTGGGCGCGACAGCTTGTAGACTGAGCCTTTGGGGAGTTTTATCAGAAATTCTTGCCGCCCTACTCAGGAGTTGCTCTAAAGCGGGCCAGAGAGCGTTTGGAGTGCGCCGTGAACATTGCATACAGATTCGAACATTTCAATCGAGAGGGGGAGGGACACCTTGTAGACTGAGCGTTTGGGGAGTTTTATCAGAAATTTCTTGCCGCCTTACTCAGGTGTTGCTCTAAGGCGGGCCAGCTAACTTTTGGAGTGCGCCGTGAACAATGCATACAGAATCGAACCTTTCAATCGCGTGGGCGCGACAGCTTGTAGACTGAGCCTTTGGGGAGTTTTATCAGAAATTCTTGCCGCCCTACTCAGGAGTTGCTCTAAGGCGGGCCAGCTAACCTTTGGAGTGCGCCGTGAACAATGCATCCAGAATCGAACCTTTCAATCGCGTGGGCGCGACAGCTTGTAGACTGAGCCTTTGGGGAGTTTTATCAGAAATTCTTGCCGCCCTACTCAGGAGTTGCTCTAAAGCGGGCCAGAGAGCGTTTGGAGTGCGCCGTGAACATTGCATACAGATTCGAACATTTCAATCGAGAGGGGGAGGGACACCTTGTAGACTGAGCGTTTGGGGAGTTTTATCAGAAATTCTTGCCGCCCTACTCAGGTGTTGCTCTAAGGCGGGCCAGCTAACTTTTGGAGTGCGCTTGAACAATGCATACAGAATCGAACATTTCAATCGAGGGGGGGGCAGCTTGTAGACTGAGCGTTTGGGGAGTTTTATCAGAAATTTCTTGCCGCCCTACTCAGGTGTTGCTCTAAGGCGGGCCAGCTAACTTTTGGAGTCCGCCGTGAACATTGCATACAGATTCGAACATTTCAATCGAGAGGGGGAGGGACAGCTTGTAGACTGAGCGTTTGGGGAGTTTTATCAGAAATTCTTGCCGCCCTACTCAGGTGTTGCTCTAAGGCGGGCCAGCTAACTTTTGGAGTGCGCCGTGAACATTGCATACAGATTCGAACCTTTCAATCGCGGGGGCGCGACCGCTTGTAGACTGAGCCTTTGGGGAGTTTTATCAGAAATTCTTGCCGCCCTACTCAGGTGTTGCTCTGAGGCGGGCGAGCTAACCTTTGGAGTGCGCCGTGAACAATGCATACAGAATCGAACCTTTCAATCGCGTGGGCGCGACAGCTTGTAGACTGAGCGTTTGGGGAGTTTTATCAGAAATTCTTGCCGCCCTACTCAGGTGTTGCTCTAAGGCGGGCCAGCTAACTTTTGGAGTGCGCTTGAACAATGCATACAGAATCGAACATTTCAATCGAGGGGGGGGGGCAGCTTGTAGACTGAGCGTTTGGGGAGTTTTATCAGAAATTTCTTGCCGCCCTACTCAGGTGTTGCTCTAAGGCGGGCCAGCTAACTTTTGGAGTCCGCCGTGAACATTGCATACAGATTCGAACATTTCAATCGAGAGGGGGAGGGACAGCTTGTAGACTGAGCGTTTGGGGAGTTTTATCAGAAATTCTTGCCGCCCTACTCAGGTGTTGCTCTAAGGCGGGCCAGCTAACTTTTGGAGTGCGCCGTGAACATTGCATACAGATTCGAACATTTCAATCGAGGGGGGGGGGGGGGCAGCTTGTAGACTGAGCGTTTGGGGAGCTTTGTCAGAAATTTCTTGCCGCCCTACTCAGGTGTTGCTCTGAGGCGGGCGAGCTAACCTTTGGAGTGCGCCGTGAACAATGCATACAGAATCGAACCTTTCAATCGCGTGGCCACGACAGCTTGTAGACTGAGCGCTTGGGGAGTTTTATCAGAAATTCTTGCCGCCCTACTCAGGTGTTGCTCTAAGGCGGGCCAGCTAACCTTTGGAGTGCGCCTTGAACAATGCATACAGAATCGAGCCTTTCAATCGCGTGGGCGCGACAGCTTGTAGACTGACCGTTTGGAGAGTTTTGTCAGAAATTTCTTGCCGCCTTACTCAGGTGTTGCTCTAAGGCGGGCCAGCTAACTTTTGGAGTGCGCCGTGAACATTGCATACAGATTCGAACATTTCAATCGCGGGGGCGCGACCGCTTGTAGACTGAGCCTTTGGGGAGTTTTATCAGAAATTCTTGCCGCCCTACTCAGGTGTTGCTCTAAGGCGGGCCAGCTAACTTTTGGAGTGCGCCGTGAACAATGCATACAGAATCGAACCTTTCAATCGCCTGGGCGCGACAGCTTGTAGACTGAGCCTTTGGGGAGTTTTATCAGAAATTCTTGCCGCCCTACTCAGGTGTTGCTCTAAGGCGGGCCAGCTAACCTTTGGAGTGCGCCGTGAACAATGCATCCAGAATCGAACCTTTGAATCGCGTGGGCGCGACAGCTTGTAGACTGAGCCTTTGGGGAGTTTTATCAGAAATTCTTGCCGCCCTACTCAGGAGTTGCTCTAAGGCGGGCCAGCTAACCTTTGGAGTGCGCCGTGAACAATGCATCCAGAATCGAACCTTTCAATCGCGTGGGCGCGACAGCTTGTAGACTGAGCCTTTGGGGAGTTTTATCAGAAATTCTTGCCGCCCTACTCAGGAGTTGCTCTAAAGCGGGCCAGAGAGCGTTTGGAGTCCGCCGTGAACATTGCATACAGATTCGAACATTTCAATCGAGAGGGGGAGGGACACCTTGTAGACTGAGCGTTTGGGGAGTTTTATCAGAAATTTCTTGCCGCCTTACTCAGGTGTTGCTCTAAGGCGGGCCAGCTAACTTTTGGAGTGCGCCGTGAACAATGCATACAGAATCGAACCTTTCAATCGCGTGGGCGCGACAGCTTGTAGACTGAGCGTTTGGGGAGTTTTATCAGAAATTTCTTGCCGCCCTACTCAGGTGTTGCTCTGAGGCGGGCGAGCTAACCTTTGGAGTGCGCCGTGAACAATGCATACAGAATCGAACCTTTCAATCGCGTGGCCACGACAGCTTGTAGACTGAGCGCTTGGGGAGTTTTATCAGAAATTCTTGCCGCCCTACTCAGGTGTTGCTCTAAGGCGGGCCAGCTAACTTTTGGAGTCCGCCGTGAACATTGCATACAGATTCGAACATTTCAATCGAGGAGGGGGGGGGGGGCAGCTTGTAGACTGAGCGTTTGGGGAGCTTTGTCAGAAATTTCTTGCCGCCCTACTCAGGTGTTGCTCTGAGGCGGGCGAGCTAACCTTTGGAGTGCGCCGTGAACAATGCATACAGAATCGAACCTTTCAATCGCGTGGCCACGACAGCTTGTAGACTGAGCGCTTGGGGAGTTTTATCAGAAATTCTTGCCGCCCTACTCAGGTGTTGCTCTAAGGCGGGCCAGCTAACTTTTGGAGTGCGCTTGAACAATGCATACAGATTCGAACATCAATCGAGAGGGGGAGGGACAGCTTGTAGACTGAGCGTTTGGGGAGTTTTATCAGAAATTCTTGCCGCCCTACTCAGGTGTTGCTCTAAGGCGGGCCAGCTAACTTTTGGAGTGCGCCGTGAACATTGCATACAGATTCGAACATTTCAATCGAGGGGGGGGGGGGGGGGCAGCTTGTAGACTGAGCGTTTGGGGAGCTTTGTCAGAAATTTCTTGCCGCCCTACTCAGGTGTTGCTCTGAGGCGGGCGAGCTAACCTTTGGAGTGCGCCGTGAACAATGCATACAGATTCGAACATTTCAATCGAGGGGGGGGGGGGGCAGCTTGTAGACTGAGCGTTTGGGGAGCTTTGTCAGAAATTCTTGCCGCCCTACTCAGGTGTTGCTCTAAGGCGGGCCAGCTAACTTTTGGAGTCCGCCGTGAACATTGCATACAGATTCGAACATTTCAATCGAGGGGGGGGGGGGCAGCTTGTAGACTGAGCGTTTGGGGAGCTTTGTCAGAAATTTCTTGCCGCCCTACTCAGGTGTTGCTCTGAGGCGGGCGAGCTAACCTTTGGAGTGCGCCGTGAACAATGCATACAGAATCGAACATTTCAATCGAGGGGGGGGGGGGGGCAGCTTGTAGACTGAGCGTTTGGGGAGCTTTGTCAGAAATTCTTGCCGCCCTACTCAGGTGTTGCTCTAAGGCGGGCCAGCTAACTTTTGGAGTCCGCCGTGAACATTGCATACAGATTCGAACATTTCAATCGAGGGGGGGGGGGGGGGGGGCAGCTTGTAGACTGAGCGTTTGGGGAGCTTTGTCAGAAATTTCTTGCCGCCCTACTCAGGTGTTGCTCTGAGGCGGGCGAGCTAACCTTTGGAGTGCGCCGTGAACAATGCATACAGAATCGAACCTTTCAATCGCGTGGCCACGACAGCTTGTAGACTGAGCGCTTGGGGAGTTTTATCAGAAATTCTTGCCGCCCTACTCAGGTGTTGCTCTAAGGCGGGCCAGAGAGCGTTTGGAGTCCGCCGTGAACATTGCATACAGATTCGAACATTTCAATCGAGAGGGGGAGGGACACCTTGTAGACTGAGCGTTTGGGGAGTTTTATCAGAAATTTCTTGCCGCCTTACTCAGGTGTTGCTCTAAGGCGGGCCAGCTAACTTTTGGAGTGCGCCGTGAACAATGCATACAGAATCGAACCTTTCAATCGCGTGGGCGCGACAGCTTGTAGACTGAGCGTTTGGGGAGTTTTATCAGAAATTCTTGCCGCCCTACTCAGGTGTTGCTCTAAGGCGGGCCAGCTAACTTTTGGAGTGCGCCGTGAACATTGCATACAGATTCGAACATTTCAATCGAGGGGGGGGGGGGCAGCTTGTAGACTGAGCGTTTGGGGAGCTTTGTCAGAAATTTCTTGCCGCCCTACTCAGGTGTTGCTCTGAGGCGGGCGAGCTAACCTTTGGAGTGCGCCGTGAACAATGCATACAGAATCGAACCTTTCAATCGCGTGGCCACGACAGCTTGTAGACTGAGCGCTTGGGGAGTTTTATCAGAAATTCTTGCCGCCCTACTCAGGTGTTGCTCTAAGGCGGGCCAGCTAACCTTTGGAGTGCGCCTTGAACAATGTATACAGAATCGAACCTTTCAATCGCGTGGGCGCGACAGCTTGTAGACTGACCGTTTGGAGAGTTTTGTCAGAAATTTCTTGCCGCCTTACTCAGGTGTTGCTCTAAGGCGGGCCAGCTAACTTTTGGAGTGCGCCGTGAACATTGCATACAGATTCGAACATTTCAATCGAGGGGGGGGGCAGCTTGTAGAATGAGCGTTTGGGGAGCTTTGTCAGAAATTTCTTGCCGCCCTACTCAGGTGTTGCTCTAAGGCGGGCGAGCTAACCTTTGGAGTGCGCCGTGAACAATGCATACAGAATCGAACCTTTCAATCGCGTGGGCGCGACAGCTTGTAGACTGACCGTTTGGAGAGTTTTGTCAGAAATTTCTTGCCGCCTTACTCAGGAGTTGCTCTAAGGCGGCCCAGCGAGCCTTTGGAGTGCGCCGTGAACATTGCATACAGATTCGAACCTTTCAATCGCGTGGGCGCGACTGCTTGTAGACTGAGCGTTTGGGGAGTTTTGTCAGAAATTTCTTGCCGCCTTACTCAGGTGTTGCTCTAAGGCGGGCCAGCTAACTTTTGGAGTCCGCCGTGAACATTGCATACAGATTCGAACATTTCAATCGAGGGGGGGGGGGGCAGCTTGTAGACTGAGCGTTTGGGGAGCTTTGTCAGAAATTTCTTGCCGCCTTACTCAGGAGTTGCTCTAAAGCGGGCCAGAGAGCGTTTGGAGTCCGCCGTGAACATTGCATACAGATTCGAACATTTCAATCGAGAGGAGGAGGGACAGCTTGTAGACTGAGCGTTTGGGGAGTTTTATCAGAAATTCTTGCCGCCCTACTCAGGTGTTGCTCTAAGGCGGCCCAGCGAGCATTTGGAGTGCGCCGTGAACAATGCATACAGAATCGAACCTTTCAATCGCGTGGGCGCGACAGCTTGTAGACTGACCGTTTGGAGAGTTTTGTCAGAAATTTCTTGCCGCCCTACTCAGGTGTTGCTCTAAGGCGGGCCAGCTAACCTTTGGAGTGCGCCGTGAACAATGCATACAGAATCGAACCTTTCAATCGCGTGGGCGCGACAGCTTGTAGACTGAGCCTTTGGGGAGTTTTATCAGAAATTCTTGCCGCCCTAATTAGGTGTTGCTCTAAGGCGGGCCAGCTAACTTTTGGAGTGCGCCGTGAACAATGCATACAGAATCGAACATTTCAATCGAGGGGGGGCAGCTTGTAGACTGAGCGTTTGGGGAGTTTTGTCAGAAATGTCTTGCCGCCTTACTCAGGAGTTGCTCTAAAGCGGGCCAGAGAGCGTTTGGAGTCCGCCGTGAACATTGCATACAGATTCGAACATTTCAATCGAGAGGAGGAGGGACAGCTTGTAGACTGAGCGTTTGGGGAGTTTTATCAGAAATTCTTGCCGCCCTACTCAGGTGTTGCTCTAAGGCGGCCCAGCGAGCATTTGGAGTGCGCCGTGAACAATGCATACAGAATCGAACCTTTCAATCGCGTGGGCGCGACAGCTTGTAGACTGACCGTTTGGAGAGTTTTGTCAGAAATTTCTTGCCGCCCTACTCAGGTGTTGCTCTAAGGCGGGCCAGCTAACTTTTGGAGTGCGCCGTGAACATTGCATACAGATTCGAACCTTTCAATCGCGTGGGCGCGACAGCTTGTAGACTGGCCTTTGGGGAGTTTTATCAGAAATTCTTGCCGCCCTACTCAGGTGTTGCTCTAAGGCGGGCCAGCTAACCTTTGGAGTGCGCCGTGAACAATGCATACAGAATCGAACCTTTCAATCGCGTGGGCGCGACAGCTTGTAGACTGACCGTTTGGAGAGTTTTGTCAGAAATTCTTGCCGCCCTACTCAGGTGTTGCTCTAAGGCGGCCCAGCGAGCCTTTGTAGTGCGCCGTGACAATGCATACAGAATCGAACATTTCAATTGAGGGGGGGGCAGCTTGTAGACTGACCGTTTGGAGAGTTTTGTCAGAAATTTCTTGCCGCCTTACTCAGGGGTTGCTCTAAGGCGGCAGACTGGTCGACTGCCTTCAAAACCTATAGTATGGAAAGTTCATACTTGACAGAGCTATTGCGCTCCGAACACGCTCGCGCGTGCAAATTACGAGCGGTCGCCCCCTCGTACTGAAAGGTTCGAATCTGTATGCATTGTTCACGGCGCACTCCAAAGGCTCGCTGGGCAGCATCAGAGCGACTCCTGAGTAGGGCGGCTGCAAATTTCTGACAAAACTCCCCAAACGCTCAGTCTACAAGCTGCCCCCCCCCCCTCGATTTCAAGGTTCGAATCTGTATACATTGTTCACGGCGCACTCCAAAGGTTAGCTAGACAGCCTTAGAGCGGTTCCTGACTAGGGCGGCTGGAAATTTCTGATAACATTCTCCAAACGGCTCGAAATAGACTTGAGGATTTCGCATTTCCCAGTAAGAGAAGGTAGAAGCGCAGTGGACATGCGCTCGCCCACTCGATTGATAGGTTCGACTCTGTATGCATTGAGCACGGCGCACTCTCGGAGCATTCCTGGCATGACAGAGCACTGGCATCGTAAGCCATACTTGAGATTCTCCGAAAGCACGCATGTCCTAGGAAATAAGCTGTTCTAATCGCAAAAGCCCCTCCAGTCAATTGGACCACCCACGGCGAAAATATGGGTGTTCCGGTAAGGTTATCCTATTATATAAAGCAGAGAGGCATGAATCACTGACTGGTGACATTCTCAGCGGCCTGTGACATTCCCAGCGGCTGGTGACAATTGAGGCTATGCCGAGCCATTCGTCGTACCGCCGTCGCCAACCGTAAACACCACAACGTGGCAGCGTGGCAGGCAGCCACTGTTGCCGGTGGTGTTTACTACCACGAGGTGTTCACGACCATGGCGCTTCCACTGTCGGGTGGTCACCAAAGGACACCCACTTGATGAGGTTGGAATGGGGGGATGGAAGACGTCGATGCGCCACAACCGCTTGCTTCTGCTTTGCACGATCTTGCTAGTGTGTTCTTCTTCATCCACCTCCCTACACATTAGCAGTAGCATATGATGGCCTAAAGCGTATCGATCGGGCACTTTCCGGGGTGAGTGTTGCATGATTTTCACGTCGAATTGGACACCTTTTAAATTAAATTGGACAGTTTTCAAACCAAATTGGACACTCTTCCAAGCTGCCCGATGAATTCTGAAATCAAATTTAACGTCTTCCAAATCGAGACGAGCTTCTTAAAGGTTAAACTGCAGGGTCTTCAAGATGGTTGGAATATTTATTTGTTTTTTGAGAAAAAATCAGCATCGAAAGACTGGATTGCGCCATGCGCTCGAAATTTCAACGTAACGTTCGTTTGATGGACTCACACGTAATCGATCCGGGTGGGTGTTGTGTGATTACGATGGCCGACGCAAGGCCTATCAGGCAAATATTGGCTTCCCTTCAGACTTTATATCGATCGATATTATCGATTGTTTCACCTGTGTTATTGGTTATCTCTCAGACTTAATCGATCGGGTGGGTGTTGCGTGATTAGCTCAGATCGCGGTCAGACAATCTATCTTGTCTCGATTTGGAAGACATTCAACTTGATTTCAAAGTTCACAGGCCACAGCAAAAGAATCGATCGCGCCATGCACTCAAAAAGTTCAACGCAGCCTTTATTTGATTGACAAGAAAGTTAGGATATGTGTGTTTATTACAATTATTGTGTTACACCGTTTGCAGGTGTAAAACTGCATGCAAACAGAAATTATGCTATCAAAAATCGAAAATCGCTAATTTTCGGACGGGGCTTCTATGTTTTGGCAATATAAAATGGCCGCTTTCCTGCTCTTCAAAACAAGCTTTGGTTCATAGATTTTCCTCAACAAATAAATCTTTTATAAAACTTCAAACTACGTGTTCTCTCATTGGGAACTAAATTAAAACTTCAAATAAAGTTATACTAAAGTTTTGCTCGAACAAAAATTATCCTAACACTTTTGAATTGTCCTAACACTTTTGAAGAGTAGTTTAATGTAAAAGATGTTTATTTCAAATTGGAAGAGTTCTGTTTAATTTGAAAAGTCTTAGGTTAGCTTAGAAGAGTGTCCAATTTGACGTGAAAACTGTCCAATTTGATTTCAGAACTGTCCAACTCGACGTGAAAATGATATATATGAACCGATATATTGATGTTTCTCTCCGACTTAACCGATCGCTGTGGATGTTGCGTCATTAGCTCAGACATCGAGCTCAGACAATCTATATCAACCGATATATTGATATTTCCCTCTGAATTAATCGAACAGGGTGGGTGTTGCTTGATGATGTCCCAGATTTATGATGTCTGAGAGAGAAACGATAGCACTACTTAAACGATCGATAATATTGATTGAATGATAGCCGACGGAAGGCCGAGCAGGTAAAAGTTGTTTCGACTACTATAGTCGCTATCCATTCTTGAGCGGTGGCATCGATTCTCTTCAGACTTGGTCGATCTGGGTGGGTGTTCCGTTATGATAGCCGACGGATGGTCGATGGCCTATGTTATACTTCGGCAACGAGTCGCCGACGTCGCCAGCGGCGTCGCCGGGAGCTCCTCTGACGGAGTGTTTTGATTGTGGTTGGTTCTTCGTTCCCAGCACTGCTATCATCTCCACTGGACCTTGAGTTGCGAAATGGAGAACTACAAAAACACCCGTCTTGCAGACACCAATAGTGTTATTTTTACTATCAACGGTCTTTTATGGTTAGTCTCACAACCAATACCTAATGCTGTACGAAAATCCGTGCAGCTTGCTGGACCACTAAGTGTATGAGGAGGGAGTGCGAGCCTAATCCTTACGTTCCCTTCGCTTTGTCGAAAAAGGCCTTTGCTAAACTCCAATAAAGAAATTTAAGGAAATTCCGGTAGATTCGTTAGATCGCTGAATGCTCGTTAGAGTCGTCAAATGCTCAATACTGGCCCGTACTTCTATTAGTACACTGCGCTCCAATGCTCCCCCGACGACGTCGCCGACGCCGCCACAGAATCTGTCGGCGACGTCGCCGACGGTACCGACAACGTCTGTGGCAACATTGGCGTCGGCGACCCGTCGCAGAAGTATAACATAGGCCGATCAGGAAATCAGCCACCATGACGAATTTTCGCACAGGCAGTCAATATCGAGCGAAATTATTGATATTTTGAGCGCTGATATCGATTTCCTCTCAGACTTTATACCCATCGCTATTATCGATCGTTTCACCTGCTCTCTCTAAGACTTAATCGATCGGGATGGGTGCTCCGTGATTATGATGGCCGACGGAAGGTCGACCAGGTAATCAGCCACCATGATAAAGCCTCCATCAGACAATCAATATTAACCGATATTATTGAATGGTCGATGGGCGCGTGTAGCGCAGTCGGAGGAGGTGCGACTGTCGCGTGCACCCGATACCAGGTTCCTGGTTCGGATTTCCCGCCCAGGCCAACCAAGCCTTCCATCCCTCCGGGGTCGGAGAATTGGTACCAGACTTGTCTGGGAAGGATAAAGCGCTGACTTGTTCATCGGCTGGCCACCGCAAGTCATTGTATGGCCAAATACGCATTCATGTCGCCTCCACGACATCCCGTAGAAGTAGAATGCGCTGGCGCATCCCAGAAAGGGATTGAGTAACGCCGTCCTTTATCCTTATTATCCTTTATTGAATGGTCGATCATTGTCTGGAAGGCGCTTTTGATTTGGAAATTGTTCACTTTGTTCTCAAGAACATACATACTTCGCGCGCTGGGTTACGAAGCTACTTCTACCTGCCAGATCCTTCGATTTTCAGCGGTGGACCAGAGCAGATCAGCGAATAATGTTGGAAGGACCTATACTTGATTCGGCTACGCCTTTAATCAGGTTTTGCTCCTTGGTCCTCTATTTTCGGCAGTGCTTTGACCAGCTTCCATAATACAGTATACAGAGGAGGATAGTATTTTTTGTCCTAAGTCACCCTTTCCGAAATTCATCACATCCCGTGGCTTAAAGCACGACGACTGGACAGAAACGTCAGAAATTCGAGTAGGCTTGACGAGCTGCAGTGGGTTGTGAACAAAACCCTAGACGGAGCAGGAGTGCTGCGGACAATTTCGAGAGTGCTGTACTGCGATGTGACTGATACTCAACAAGGCGTCAATCGATCTGTAGTAGGCGTGCATTTCAACGTGTTCGACTTCGACGCTAGGGATGCTTCCTTACCCAGCGTTGGTTGGGGGCAAGCCGGCGACGGACGCTGCTGAGGAGGCATCCCAGCCAGGTTTGGGCTACGGTCCCAGCGTGGCCCGCCATACCCGAAGCCGGCAAGCCTGGCGTAGCCCGTCCAACGTACGGCGCCGGCGAAGCCGGCGACGGACGCTCGTTGTATACATGTTTGTGTAGACCTCGAAGATTAGAATCGGATGGTGCCAACCTTTTTTTCAAAAAACCTAAAACTTAAGGAGTTATGAGCATGCGACCCTTTGCGACGCTATTTTTTGCGTTTTTTTTTTGCCCACTTTTAACCGTGCGGCGCGAGCGGTATTGTAGGTCGAAGAGAGGTCGAAAAAAGAAATTCGACCAAACTTGTTCCGGGAAAGGGGGGAGTTATTTAGTGTGCTGATCACGAATCTGACATCCGGTTTTGAAATTACGTATTACACTGGAGTTTGAGCTAAACTCGGTGACATTCACGAAGTTTTATCTACAACGCCAAAGATATGTTTAGTGCACAATGACCCCGGAATGACTACATGAGAGAGAATTCTCGACATTGAGTACCTTCCAGCAGTTTTACTTTTGAACCTGTACATGTTGCAAAATAGTCGTTAAGTGTCATTTGCATTGCAGGTAATTCGACTCAATACCACACTCACCAATTTCAACCGTATGTTGAGCGGACGACTTCGAACCCAGCTTTAAGAGGGGATTCGTCGCAGAAGTGTGCGGAGCCCTTTACTGCAATCGTGCAGCGGCGCGTCAATTCAGGACGCGGCGCGGCCAGTCGGCGGGTGTATAAAATGCGCCTTGTGGAATTCGATCTCGAGGGGTATTACCAGGTTAACGGGGCTTCGAATTTTTCGATGTGTGGAAATGACGAGCTTGACTTCTCTTATGGAACCATCTATACCTTGTTTAACGTCCGTGATGCGGGCCATCCTCCAGTCATCTCTCGGTAAGACTCGGTAAGCAAATGAGGACAACGTCTCCGGCTTTTGAGATGGCTTGACCTTGACGACGATTTGTCAGCAATGTTTTTTTTTGTTGTCTCGCAAGCTCGTGAGGTATTGTTCTTGCCAGATCTTTCGGAATCATTCAGAAGTCTCGCATGACGCTTTCAGTGCGTTGACTACGTTCTGGCGAGTCTTCAGGGCTCGAATTTCTTCTGACGGGAAGTAAGCGGGGTCATCTTCCATAGGCGTAACAAATTTTTGAAACGGTAGCGTAAAGTTGATCTCAGGTTGTAGAAAGTCTATTGGTCATATCGAAGTTAGATCTTCTTGCAATGCCGCTTGATAGGTCAGAGGTCTGGAGTTGAGAGAGACTTTGACCTTCTTGAGGATTGTGCGAAGATGACCACCAGTGCGTTGTGCGGCTCCTCTCAAACTCTTGTAAAGCACGTGTTTCACGGGTTTGACGAGGCGTTCTTAGAATCCTCTCTGTTGCGGCGCGCAAGGTTGATGTTTTCACCGGATTTCTTTGTCTGCAGGAACGTCTTGTACTTTGTTGCGAAGCTCTGTGTCATTCGAGCTGTTCCGCAGGAGTGATGAGCTTAGTAGAAAGGTGTACGCGTTTTCACAGGTGATGGATGTCGGGATTACTCGTTGAGCCACGAAGCGTCGTAAGGCATTTATGAAGTCTACCGTACCCATGCTTTGTAGCATTTCCAGGTGTAATAAACGGGTTACGGTGCAAGTGAAGATACATCCAAAGTGGCGCGATTCTTCCGAAGAGTCGGCATAACGCAGCAGGTCGAAGAAATCTAATCCGATCCGACGGAACGTTCCACTTCGGTGCACGCGCCTTTCGAATAACTTTGTGGCATCTGGATAAGCGTACAGAAGGTTGTTGATCCTCCGACGTTTCACGCATTTCTGTATGAGTTTACGTGTATGCTGACGTAGTTTTGGTATCCAGTAAGTTAGCCGGACTGTGGAAATGGTGTGCTCAATTCCACGATGGTGTTGTCCATAAGCGTCCTGGATGATAAGGGTTGCTAACTCCGTATTTGAAGCGTTGAAGGTTGGTACTTTAGCGTCTGCTTTCAGCTTGGAAAGCTGTAGGCGACTTGAGATCGCCAGATATTGTTGTCGTCTCGAAATAGTCGTAGCGTGTTCGTTTGTTCTCCTGTACTTGTGTGTTAAGTAGATGATGGCGCTGATGAATAAGGAAGAAACGTACTGTGTGTATATTGTCAGCCTTTGACACTATCAATCCTGTGACGTGCCACAACTCCGGTATATGCATGTAGATTTTTTCTTGGAAGTGCTCTGACAGTGGGCGTGAGTTTCTTCAGAAAAATCAGCATCCTGGCGGTAACGCATTTTGCTTTTGAGAGTGCACTGAAGCGCTCTAGGTCCACTACTGGTTCTGCTATACCCTTTCGTGTAGAAGCTGTATTGATCGTTCTTCTTTTTATCACGACATCATTCGATTCATGCGTGTTGTACGGGTAAAAGGTTATCGACCATTTCTTCTCCTGTTGATTGAAAAGCTCTGGCCCTTCCCACCAAAGTTTGTAAGTTTTAGTTGGTTTTGCGTAAGTCCTCGCATTCCTGCGCCAGCCGGATTGTCATGTGTGTTAACGTATCCAAATCGGAATGCAGCTCCATTCTCCTCGAGCGCTATGACAACCTTCCGGTTTATCCTTTAGCCGGTTACGCACCAGCACGCACGGGTCCCATGCTCTCGGTGACGAAGGCAACCAGCTGAGGGCCTTCTGAGAGTCCTAGAAGATGAAGATTTGTTGGTATATCTGCGAGGATGGTTGAACTTGCAAAGCTCCAAATACTGCCCATGTGAGACGCACCACTATTGTTAGAGCGTTCATCTCCATTTTTGGGATAATCGGTGTTGATCTGATAGAGAGCAATTTGCACTTTGCCAAGACTAAGGAGGATTGTAAGTCGTCAAATAAGTAGGTACAAGCTGCCATTGCTATATCGCTGGCGTCTGCAAAGACTGCTAGTTTGCTTTCCATCGCGCGTCGAGAAAAACCTTTGAATGGTTTGTGTGAATCCGCCTGCGTCGATAACCTTCCATTGCTAGGAAAGATCTTCTGGTAGCTGTGTATCCCAAGGGAACTTTTCCTTTTATAGTTGTTGTCGGAAATACTTCGCTTGAGCAAGTAGAGGGACCAGCCATTTTAGAGGATCGTAGATGGAAGCGATACGTCGTGCGATTCGCCCTATTGTGACGATGCCAAGATGAAGAAGGGAACTCGAAATGCTAAGACAGTCTCGTGTCTCAGAAATCCCGAGTACTTTCCACTTTTTTGATTTGGCCAGTGCTTCTTGCGGAAGATTGTGCTGCAGCGAGTTCGTATTAGACAGAAACTCACGCAGATTCATTCCCATGTCCGTGAAGATTGAAAGGACTGTTGAAGCTTTTTGTTCCTATTCCTTTTGATCACGTGCTCAGAGTGTCAAATTATCCACATACAGTTTATCGCGAATTTCTAGGGCTTATTTCTTGTCTTCTACTGCGTTCTGAAGGTGGTAGTATATGGTTCCTGAAGGAATGAACGGTGACACCTTTAGCCCAAATATCACCCCGGTGAACCGAAACGTGACCGTGTTATCGTATATGATAGGAAAGTTGAGGTTGCGTATCCACAGGAATCGTGTGGTGTCTCGATCGTGTTCTTGAAGGCGTACTTGTAAAAGCACCTTCTTCACTTCAGATATGACCCTGGATCTGATTAGTAAGCCGGCCGTAGAGGTCTGGGAAAATTAGTGATCCTTGGTGCAAAATGTCGTTCAGTGATGGACATTCCTTGTAGTGTGATGAAGCATCAAAGACGATTCTGAGTTTGGTCGCGTTTTTATGTGGCGTGTGCACGGGCCGGTGTGGGATGTAATGAAGAACGTTGCCATCTTGTAAGTGTTCATTCGGTAATGCTTCGATGATTCCTTGCCGCTGCTGCCCCCGCAGGGTGCAGTTGTGGTCTTCTAGAATTGTATTGTTGCGCAAGATGTTGACTATGTACACTGTGAAGTTATTTCACTGCAATGTTTCTGCTGTTAGGCAGCAGCGGATGGTGGTCCGTCCTTTTACAGAAATCGTACGTAGTTGCCGTCTTCACACCGTTCTATTGTATCATTGAAGAAGTCAGTTACTTGTTGACTAACTGCTTCATTTTCTACGTTTTTGGTGACGGTGAACTCGAATATTCCGGCAGAATATATTGTCCAGTCCTTGTCCCAGCGTGTCAATTCCTGTTCAAAGTCAGTTGGAACGCCGCTCATTGTAAGTAAGTTGACATTCCTAATGGCCTTGTGTTATGCCGCATACGCAGGTGTATTCTGTTTTGCGGACAACAGGTACCCTATTCTGAAGGGGTTGACTTGACGGCCTAAAGGAGGCGCAAATCGCGATAGTAGTGTGCTTAACAATCTCCATAGTTGGTCACATCCGAGTAAAATTTGTGGCGTGGATGTGGGACAGTCTACCGGTTTCGAAGGTCGATTGCAGTGCTGCATGACAAAGGCAAGACCTTCCTTGTTGAGGTGAGCTGGGCGACTATCCACTGTAGTTACCGATGTTGGGCAGAGTGTAGCCGTATGTCTTTTCCTGTCGTTGTCCCACAAATTCAAGCATGCTACCCCGGACTGCGTCAGTGTGCGGGTGTCTGTGCCGAATGTGTACACTAAAAACTCCTGTTCTTTTGTACACTCCAGTTCCAGGTCCTCCGCTAGACTCTGGCTAATAAATGACCGGTCGGCTCCGGTATCGAAAAGGATTTCTACCTCTTTCCATCTGTTGTTTGATTTACCCCAACATTTGTAACACCTGTTAACAGCAAGACATGATGACCGCCACGATCGCGTTCTGTGTAATAAAGTACCGTTATGGTGCTACATACTTCAGGAATGTTTCTTGACGATTCGTCAACCTATGTCTGCACAGGGTTGGCTGTGCAACTCTTTGTTGCGATTTTCGTCTGCGTGGCTGCGTGCTGTCGGTGTGTGGCTTCTGATGTTTCGCAGATAAAGTTTCTTGTCGTATTGAGGTGGTGTACGGCTGGAGGAGGTGCTCGCGTATTTCGGACAGAGTGTGTAAAGTTGTTTCCTGCTCTCGCAATTTCTGCATTCTTTACCAGTGCACTCACTGAGGAAATGCCCTTCCCTTCCACACTTCAAGCATCTGTTGTGTTGAAGCATGAACGCTCGTCGATCTATTACGCTTGAGAATTTAGTGCAGGCAGCTGGCTTGTGTGCGTTGGAGTTACAAAATGTACACCGCTGCTGTGATGATAATGGGAGAATGTCCTGCGAAGAGACCCTCCTAAGCTTCTCCGAGTGATACGCGGTTATGTTGTCGTTCCCGTCGTTATTGTCGACCATCTCATTAATTTGCGCTTCTGTCGAGATGAGATTGCCCAGATAGGCAGTGTGCTGCGTAATTTCTAGTCGCTTTCGCGCATATCCTGTGGAATGCAAGATTCTTAGGTTTTCCGTTAAAGCGCTGTGGAGAATTTGGAGAGAATTTTCTGCGTGAGGTACGAACCGTCGAGACTCCGGGGGCAGACATAACTCCAACGCCGCGCGAACCCCCTGGCGTCGCACACGGTGCGCGGAAAAATTGGACGAGTTGTCGCGGTCCGATGCTTCCGACGGCTAGAAACGCTTCCTACAGGGACATGCGGCACGCCTTTGCCTTATTTCAACGTTTCTTCGAGATGGTATATGAATGTGGTTTCAACAGGACGATCAGCGACAGTTTATACAGGAATCCTGGTCATGTGGATGGTTCCTAGCGTCAGTTTTCTGTCTACAACTTCTACCCGGGATTATGGTTATACTACGGAAAAAGGTCACTATCACCCAGTCCCGGATCAATTGTCCTACTGCAGACTGTTGTCTACCACATTATGTGTGATTTTAAGTTCCTTGCTAGAAATGTGGTCTGGGAGCTTAAACACAGAACATTTCGTGCTCCGCGGCTAACCATGCGTCATCGAGCGCACGTCCGCGTTTCAGCGCCGGACGTCGCACGCGGCTAGCACGCGACGTCGCGTTGGAGTTAGGTCCTGGAGCCGTCGAGACTCACCCCTCGTTCTTCGAGCTGCGTTACGATCGGGATGATATTTTCAAAAGGTCGTCGTTGTGCATGAATGCTTGTTGACCCGGCTCTTGCCATTTCGAGAGGAGATTGTAGATGTCCGTTGAGTGCTGATTCGTTGCCGTATTAGGTCTTTAGAAGATCGATCGCGTGGTCGTGGTTTGGTTCACTGATAGGACAACGTGTTATGAGAACCCGGGCTTCTCCTCTCAAGGTGTTGATCAAGTAGTTGAATTTTTGGAGCTGCGTCAATGGCTGTTAGTGTGCACTGACGTCGAATAGCATCCAGAAGTTGTTGAATTCCCATTTTTCCAGTAAATGTCAATATTGGGATTGCTGTGGCCCTTTCTGCGGGTGGAAGTACTTCTCGAGCTCCCATGAGGCGTGCTTCGATGTCAATGGCAAGCGCCTGTGCTTGATCCAGGACTGCATGGGCCGTCTCGATATAATGCGTAGCTTGCTTCTGCTCCTCCGATAAAGAGTCCCTAGTATGTCCAGAGCTGTGAAGAGATTGTGGTCTGTGATCAGACGCGAGGTGGCGCTGGGTTCACAGGCCGTCTTGCGCGGCCTTTGTGCCTTTGTTTGGTCCATGGGAGACTGCTCGAGCAGTGCTGACTCATGCTCGCTCGAAATCATTTTCAAATTGTTGCAGTACCGAGAGGGGAGTCCTTTGTGAGAGCGTAAAGTGCTTGGTCCTTACATTTTCGCAGCAATTGTTGAGTACGCGTTGACGTATTTTGTGAGAAATTAAAAGATTTTGCGTCAACAGCCGGTCCTTGCAGCTGGCAAATTTAAAATAGGTGTTTGGTAAGCGAAGTGTCATTTTGAGACAAGTACAGGACAGTCTGCGTTTCAAAGCAAGAAATCTGTGAAAGCGAAGGTCAATGAAGTTATAAAAATCAAACAAGCTGAAGTGGATGGCGGTGTACGACGTCTCTTCGTCTCCCGCTCCTCCAATTTATAGAAAAATAATAGTGAGTATTCGTACCTGGCACTTTCTGTCTAGTTCAGAATAGGCCGGTTGACCATAAGGCGGAAACGGTTGAGGTAGTTCAGCAGTAGATTTCGATCGAGTTACGCGAGTCAACCACACACCGACACGACTTGATACCACAGCATTTATCTCCAACTTAGGTAATTAAACCAAATAAGACACGGTAGATCAAAACGCATATAACGAGCAACAGGGCAAATCTATGGCAGAAGTTACAAAGCGAAATACGAAAGGATAATACAAGGAATGGCACTTTGCCTGCGTATTCAGTGAGTGAGAGTCGATTACCCTGAGAGGCCTGCGTCGAATAAATAATACAGAAGTAGGTGTAAAAAAAAGCATGAAAAGTGTAAGGGAACGGTGCGGGCGAAGGGGACATGGAGCCGCCGTCACTTGCGACGGTCAGCTTGTGCGACACTGTTCCGAGGGCTCTGATAGGTAGTCTGATGTCGCAAGGTCTGGGCTATAGGACGGGTGAGGCAGAAGTTCCCAGACCAGCTCCTCAATTTTTTGCGGCGTGATATTTGCGGCGTGCGGTCGAGCGTTGTGATGGGGGAATTTCACAGTTGCTGTGTTCACTCCTTGTTGACAAAGTGCTTGGTTCACGCAGCTCAGTTGTTCTTTGTAAAGGTCTGCCGTAACTATTTGGCCTGGATCCAGCACCTTAATATGCACCAGACATCTACTGGTCTACCAAGCACAGAGCATGACTTTTTCCGTAGATGTCAGGCTTCGTCGTTGTTTTTGGAATCTTACCGAGGCTTAACCATTGTCGCTTTCGCGTGGTATTGTCGTAGTGGATCCAGTTCTCATCCGACGTCATGATGAAGTCGTAGAAACCGCTGTTCTTGGTTCTGCAGATGAGAGTTCCAGCGATGGCGACTCGTGCTGCCTTGCTTGTGTCGCAGAGCTGATGTGGGTGGTAGAATGGTGAAAGCCGAGCCAATGTGCTAGCTCACGTGTAGTTTGTGTTAGATCCGATTCGACAGATTCCTGTAACTTCAGGCTATCCACGAAGCCGTTGATGTTTTTCGCCTTCAAGGCCCTCATCACCATCTCGGAAATTTTGAAACCATCGCTGGCATTGACGTAATGATAGAACTACGTTACCAAATAATTCAGACACGATGCAATGGGATTCCGTAGCAGTTCCTTGCTTGATGTCGTACAGCAAGCAAACATGCACTCGATACTTTTGCTCGACCATCGTTAATCTAAAAAATTATTCAAATGGGTCAAAGAATCGGAACGGAACATTGGCGAAAGATGCCTTCGGAAACGCTTGTTAAACAGGTGAAGTTACGTGATCCAAGAAATAACAATAGCAGGGAGATGGCAAATCGAAATCAGGCGACATTTATAAACCAACAACCTATACATATAATAATCCGCTAAGCGATGAGTCATAATAATATAGGGTGGAAAATCGGGGGTAAAAAAGGGGAGATCGGGGAAAATACGGGGCACGAAAATAGCGAAAAATATCCAGATGCCTCCTGCATGCCGTGCTGGAGCTTCAGCCCTGGGGGTAGTCGAGGACGCTGAACACGAATCTGAAGTTCGTTTTTGAAGTGTCAATCGCCATCAACCAATATTGATCAATTTATCGATTTTTTTGTGGATGTCGTTCAGACGTTCCGAATCTTCTGCCCGGGGGTAATCAAGGTCGCTGAAAACGAATCCGTAGTCAAGTCGGAACGAATCAATATTTATTGATTCAATACTTCTGTGCCACGCAGGTTTGATATGATGGAACGTTTACTTCGGCCTGACGTTTCGACAATTTCGTCATTTTCAAAGGCCTGAAAGAAGTACGAAGCCTAAGATCAGGAACTCATCTCGGCAAAGACTTCGGCTTCCAACTCAGCCAGTTTCAACGAATTCCTAAGAGCGCCAAGGTGAATCCTACTGAAGCAAACCGAACCCACCGTTGTTCCACCAGTACTGAGTGAAAGCTCAGTTATTTGACCACCATAGAGCAAATGAGACCTACCAAGTATAAATCTGCAGTGATGTTGAGCTACAGAAGTACTTGGTCTTGGTATCATACT